>JANZLQ010000092.1:9108503-9186715 GCA_026212715.1 Elanus axillaris | reverse complement strand
TGATCAGTGAATGATCTCTCCTGTCCTTATCTTGACCCACAAGCCCTTTGTTATATTTTTTTTTTCTCCTCTCCCCTGTCTAGCGAAGAGGGGGGGGGAGTGATAGAACGACTTGGTGGGCACCTGGCGTTCAGCCATGGTCAACCCATCACAAATATCTAGGGACCTTAATGTATCTTTCTCATCACATTCTTTGAACTGAATTTAGTTTTCTGATTACTGGGTTTTAGGCTAACCAAAAACTAAGGTACAAGTTCTACTGCCTCCTTAGACTTATCAGGACTAATTCTGTTCAGAATTAAATCACTAAAAATGGCTGAAATTGCTTCCATGACCTATTCTTTTTCTGTTATCACAGCTTTGCTTTAAAAGCTGAGCTGAAGCAGCTCTGCACTGCTGTGTTTAACTCCAGGAGCTCAAAAAAGGTCAGGGTTGAAAAAAAGGAGACTGAAGTCCTCACCAAGCATCGTTTCCCCTGATTGCTACCTGACACAGAAGCCTCTCGAGTGCAGAGTCTCCCTTGGGAGCAGCAGCTGCTCCTGACACCCCAGATCCATCCTTCACTTAACCTCGAGGCAGCTGATCAACCTCACTGAAGAAAATGGGGAAATGTCTCCTTTTCAGTGCATTTGAGAAAATGGGCATCACATACTTTTTTTTCCCTCTTCCTTAGTGAAATGGCCACTTGCAGTTGCTGGTCCAGGCACATCCACCCCTGCCTCTCTGGCCATCATGGTGAGGGTTCCTTGCCCAGCTGTGGTGAGTTTCTGCTCCATCCCCTGCACCGGTGGGCGAGCTTGCCCAGTGATTCAGTGCAGATAATCCCCTGGGAATGGGATCCTGGACACATCCTTCCTGCAGCCTCTGCATCTCATGACGCTGGGCAGGAATTACCGCACAGGACATGGCTTGGATCACCAGCTTCCAGTACTTGCTGGTCCCCAGTGTCCAGCTGTAGGAAGAAGGCTTTGGAAAAGGCTGTCGTTTTCCTCTTTTTAAAGTGTCTTTCCAGGCTGTAGGACCTGGCACAGTCATACCTGGAGTCGCAGGGTGAGTACTGACTCTGGGAAGAAACAAGAGCGTCGCCTTTGGTTTGTGATTTTATCATGAGTCAACCAGAGAGAGCTTCAAAAGGGAGCTGGGGAGACCCTTGAGTGAGCATCTGAGGGAAATGTGGAGGGGTTTAGACTCAGAAAGCTGAGATTTTAATAGAAGAAGAACTAGAATGTTTCATGTTGTAAATGGAGAAGACTCAAAGTGACTGGCTAGAACAGAAGATAATAGGGAAAAGCTTATTTCTAACCCTCCCACCACATCCTTGGGGACAGGTTTCAGGCACTCAGTGATGCTCAGCCGTGTCTCTCCTGCTTTGGCAGCCCAGCTGCTTTTGCAATGCAGAGCCTGTGCTTTCCTGAGCAGCATGACGACTGTGTGGCTGTGTTTTCCAGCGCAGCTGGGTGTGCTCAGTTATCTGCTGAGACCCTGTTTCCAAGCATGGGGCTGCTTGTGCCCAGCTCTGGGCACCAGCCACACTGGCACCATTGCTGGCAAAGCTGCACCCCAAGCTTCCCTCCTCCTCCTCTTGTAGAATCAAGAATCAATTTTGTTTTTTATGTAAACAAGCAAATTCTCCAGAGCCCATTCAAATGAAAAGGGAACTTGGGCCGGCGGTGGGGCTTTCCAGCACTCATCAGTTAATAAGTGCCCATCAGCCTTTTCCTTCCCAAAAAGTAAAAGAATAAACATCAAAGGGTCTCCAGGGTGTGATAGTGATGGTTTGAAAACCTGAGAAAGGGAAAGCAGAACATTCCAGGCCAGATCTTCTGCCAGATAGGCAAGCACAGCTGTGCAGAAGCAGGTCTCCACTAGTATTTTTACTTCTGAAGGTCCTCTCCATCCAGAGCTGTCTCTTCTCTCTTCCCTGACTCTGGTTTCTGGGTGCCGTTGTACTTGTTCAGCTACCAGCGCTATGTGCTGACATGGCTGCCCACCCAAAGCATGCCCTGTAGCTGAGGAGTGGTTGTGTGAAGCCACAGGGAGACATGCCATGGACTTGCAGCAAGACCATGCCTACACATCCCCAAAATCCTTCTGTGTTGATAAGGGTCCAGCCCTTGGATGATGATGGCTTTGCCCCAGGCATGGTTAGGGCAGGCTGTGCGCTCCTTTCGTCCATGGCTGCAGGGGCACCTGCCTTCCCCCAGCTTGAGGACATCTGCCATGGGTATGACAGCATCGTGCCATCTGCACTTGGTGGCCCTGCTCCTGTGCACACCACAGGTAAGACAAAAATGCATTGGGAGCAGCAATATGGCCCACGTTCCAGCTCGGCGTTGCCAGTTTGGCTGCAGCTCACACAGTATCATGGTCTCCAAAAGGCTGCCTGCTGGGATGGTCTCTGTGGGAAGGAGGCTACTCTGGTCCCAGCAACCGTGGCCAGGTTTGAGGATAGGCTCTTGGAGAGGCACGTGAGTCTGCAAGAAGGGAGCCTGGGGCAGAGCAGAGGTGGGGAGGTGGACAAGAAGGGAAGGGATCACCCATAAAGCTGTGGGGGAAAGGAAAGGTGCTAAGAAGTTTTCGGGGATCAGCAAGAGGACATGAGTTTATGACAGCCCAGAGAGGCACTGAGCCACTGGGTTGCACACTCGCAAGAAGGAATGGCACTTTGGGACCTGTTTAGAAATGCTTTATTTTTAGTCCTCTGGTGGCTATGCATTATGGGTGCCCTCATGCCAGCTCCTCCTGGGCCAAATCATGCTTTTGAGATGTAGGGACTCCATCTATCCACAGGAGATGAGCCAAAGCACAGCAGCTGCAGGGGTCTGAGTATGTATTTTAATAATTTCTAGTAGGTTGTGAAGAGCCTTGGCATATCCTGCCTGGGCTCCTTGAGCCTTCAGCAGCAGGAGATGTGTCTCCTCCTGCAGCTGGGGTTGAGGAGACCTGGGCATGACCAGAGCAGTTCTCAACACTGGGTGGTTTTCTCCCAAGTTTTTTAAAAGGCATCGAGGGATGACACAGTCCCAGGCATAATGTCCTGCTCCAAAGAGGCAGAGAGTGGCTAGGGGGTGCACCGTGAAGAAGGGCTTGAGGTGGCCCCTTGCATAGCTCACAGTGAGTGAGGGGGGACCATGGTGACCCGGGGATCTGCATGGGACCCTGCTGCTCCACGCATCCACCTACAGCCTGGAAAAAAAAGAGGGAATGGGGAAGTAAGCTTCTGAGCAGGGGATTTTCATGACTGGCAAGGACCTGCAGAAGGGTCTGGTGGCCTGAGTGGCCAGGTGAGGAAGGGGGAGTCAAGCACAGTGGGGAGAAGCTGTCCCCAGGTTAATACAGAGAGGCTGACCCCATTTCTGCAGGTCTCTGCAGGGCCTGGGAGGCTTCAAGGCAAGGAAGATGTTGGAAAAACACCCGAGAACTTTGAACACCAACTTTTCCTTCCACTTCCTTCAGACTGATTCAGCCTCCTGCCCTGCCCTGAAGCCAAGGGGCTAAGCCAGCCTCATCTGCAAAGGGAGGGCTCGGCTGCACCTCCTTCTCCTTTCACCCCACGCTTCCCAGCTATAAACACTGACTTTTGGTGGAAAACTTGTGTTCCTCTCCATAGGAACAGCATCAAATGTGATGCAACTTCTGGCAGTATTTGACATCTTGCAGCTTTCAAGCAGCGGAAGGCTGGTGACAGCAGCAGTCACCCTGTTTCTGCTTTAATGCTCCCCAGGGAGTTTACAAGCCATCCAACTGTCCCCAGCGTGTTTAAGGTGGCTCTGGGGCTGAAAAGTGACTTTGCATGGAAAGCCGAACTTTGCCTTTCCTATGGCCATGAATCCCCTCTCTGTGGGTTTGGGAGCCCTCCAGTTTATGCCTCCATGGAGGAGGATTTCACTTCCTTCATGGACCCTACGGCTTTCCCACAGACCCATCTCGATGAATGCAGAAGTTGCTGAGGTCTGTTTAGTCTTTCTAGGTATCATCTTGGTCACTAATGCTGAAGATCCCACATGACGTGGAAATCCCCTTGGCCAAAGAAAACATACAGGGCTTTCACTTGAATTTGGTTGAAATTCTTTGGAAAAGGGTAATGTGGGGAGGGGGTTGAGAGGATAAATTGCAACACCTCCTTTCCTGAGCTCACAGCTGAGCTCCTCCAGAGGCAGAGCAGCATCCTGCAAGGAAGAGCCCTCACACAGCCACCATGCTCAACGCAAGGACGGTCCTGGTGCTCGCGATGCTACTCACCCTCTCCCCACACTGTGATACAGGTAAGGCACCTCATGGGCCACCGCTGTGGGTCGGGGCTTGGGGTTGTCCTGTTGTGGGGAGGTCAAGCAAGAAACCCTGGTGTGGAGCAGGGATGGTGCTGGTGGCAGAAGGAGGACCCCTCTGGTCAGAGCAGGGCTGCATGTCCCAGGGTGCAGGGACAGGATGGAGACCACTCCCAGGGCTGGGTGGCTTTGGCAAGGCCAGCTGCAGGGCTGTTGGTGCTGGACAATAAGCTGGAGCATCCTCCTGCCCCGGGAGGGAAGGAGGGCACCTGGGGGTCCTCATGGTAGCATCTGCAGAACTTGGGGGATGTTGTATGCATCAGCCTTGTCACAGGGGAAGGTCTTAAAAACTGCTTTTCCGTCTCTCTTTGTCTTCTCCAGCCCCTTACACACTGACTGAGTGCTGCTTCAGTTACAGAAACTCCCCTCTCCAGCTGGCTAAACTGAAGGGTTTCTACAGAACTCCCAAGGAGTGTTATTTCCCAGCAGTTGTGTAAGTCCTGGTAATTTCCCCACCACTGTGCTGTCTCCTGGCCCACCGCAGGTTCAGTTCACCCATTCCACCTGGGGACAGGACTGGGCCAGGTCCGTATGGCCTCCACAAGTGGCTGTCTTCCAGCATGAGGAGGGGAGGACTTGACTGGCCACTTCTACAGGGCAGAGTTAAGGACACAAGTCCACTGCAGCTCCTGAAGGCTCTGCCCAGGCTCTAGAGGCATTGGGCTGCAGGATGAGCTGCTTGTAGGACAGCAAGTACCCAGGGGCAGCGTGTAGGGCCAAAGGCAGGCGAGAAAGACTGCAGGGAAGGGAGGATGGCACGGACCCGAGGGCTGTTGTTTCTCACCAAGCTTTGCCTTTCATGTTGGCAGGTTTGAGACCATGAATGGGAAAATAGTCTGCACAAACCCAGAGATGATTTGGGTGGAGCAATTGGTTGAGAGGCTTCAGAAAAGGAAAAGACTTCATGCCCCGTGACATAGAGTGGGTACCCTGGTTCAGGCTGCCCAACATCCTGGTGGGAAGGAAGGTTTATAGCCATCCTCCTGGAAAGGCCTGCAGAGCTCCCTGACACTGAGGGATGGCACTGACTCCCCAGAGCCCTGCACCGCATTGACCAGCTGGGCACCAGATCCTGGGCTGCTGCCAGCCCTGCCAACACCTGCCCGCTGACCACAGCTACAAAATAAAGGTTTACTTCATGTGGTATTGGGGAGTGGTGTCCTTTCTTCTCCCAGCCCCAGCAGCCATGCTGCTGCTGGCTGGTCGAGGCATGGAGCTGGCCAAGGGGCTGGGGTGGGATGGGGGCTCTGCCCACTGCCTCCCGAAACCTCATGGGTCTTGCTGGGGCAGGCAGGGAGGGGGATGGAAGGGTGCTGCGTGGGTGCCCTGAGCATTTGGGTACTCACTTCAAGGGGGCCAAAAAGGGGCTGAAGAATCCTCTGAGGGCTTTTAGGTGCAAAACTGCCATCGGTTTTGGGCTTAGAGCTTTCAGCTTGTCCCTTGCCTTGTCCCATGCATGCCATGTGTGAGCACAGCCCAGCTGCCACATCTTCCCCAGGACCTTAGTGTACCTGAGGAAGGATTTCTCTGCAGAGCTCCCTGGGCATGTAGAACAAAGAGGGGATGCTGAAGCAGACAAGGGATTCACACACGTACAGCTGTGGAAATCCCCCCAGCACCAGGGGCCACAGGGAGCTCACCAGCGATCCCTGCCAGGGTTTTGCAACGGGAAGAACTGGAAGAGCAAAAGTGAGAAAATTCGTGGGTTGAGATGAAGACGGTGTTATAGGTATAACAAAAGCTGCACGCACAAGCAAAGCAAAATGGGGAAAAAAAAAGGGATTCATTCGCTCCTTCCCACCAGCGGGCAGGTGTTCATCCGTTGCCAGCAGAGCAGGACTCTTTCATGCATAACAGTGATTTGGGAAGACAACTGCTATAACTCTGAACGTCTCCCCACTTCCTCCTTCTTTCACCGAGACAGTTTAATAAGGGGAAATAAAAGAAAACCAACCAACCAAAAAAAAGAAAATCACCAAAAAAAAAAAACCACCCACCAAGTGATGCCAAAGCCATCATTCACCACTAGCTGGATGATGGCCAGCCAGTCCCTGAGCAACAGCCACCCTGGCAACCCCACTACCGGTGCTCCTAGCTCCTGGGGAACAGGATTTTGGCTGCAGCACCTCCAGGGATGCTTTCACAGCAGAGGCAAAACCTATCCAGTGCTGGGCGATGTCCCTGACATCCAGAACCAGAGGTCTCATGGGCACCAAGAAGCAGGTGGAGATCAGCAGGTGCTTCGGTCTGAGGAAGCCTTCTAAACTGTTGCTTTTCTTCTTCAGGAGCCTTTAGACTGTGGAGACACCCTGTTTGCTTGGTCTTGGTGCCCTCTCCTGACGGCTGTGGCATGGATGCAGCCCAGACCTCAGGGCTCCAGCTGGTTGGGGAGGTCCAGCTCAGCACTGTGCAGGGGGTGACTGCAGCATGTGTGAGAGCCCAGAGCCGAGCAAGGCGAAGCATTCCAGTGCCAGGGCCAAGTGGGGGCCTCACCTGCATCCTGGTCCTTCATTCACCCTCCCCAGTATCGGCTCCTGGCAGAGACTGGCTGGGACAGAAGCAGCATCACTGTGGCCTCAGCCCCAGCTGAGCCCATTGAAGACCTCGGGCCTTTCCCACAGTGCACGTGGGTCCCGCCAACCCCTGCCCCATGGTGCACGTGGGTGCTGCCAGCCCCCTGGCCAGGGGCCATCCTGCTGAGCAGGAGCAGGTCCCAGCAGGGTCCTGCCTGCCAAGCTCCCTGGGAAGAGCTGGCCCAGAGCTCCTCTCCTACCCATTGGCATGGGCTGGCAGTGCTGCGCCAAGTAGTGCAGGGCAGCCCAGGCCACTGGGAGCTGGAGGAAGCTGGGGCCGAGGAAGAGGAGGCAGCTGGTGTTCCTGAGCAGGGGTAGCCAGCTGCGGGGCACCAGCCCCATGGCATCCAGCATTGTAGGGCAGGGGCCAAGGACTTGGGCCATCCTTTGGAGCTGCAGTCTCCAACCAGTGCAGTCCTCTGTGGCTGCTGTTGCCTGGGGACGGGGACAGGACCAGGGCTATGAGGCCACTGCCAGGGCTGTGATGCCATCATGTGCATCAGAAACACCTGGCAGAGGGTCCTGCATAGCTGTCAGGAAGGGGCAAGCTGAAGCACCTCCTGATGCTTCCCAGAGATCTCCACCTGCCTCTTGGTACCCATGAGACCTCTGGTTCCCAGACCCACAGACTTGCCCCACAGACACCCTACCTCTGATCAACTCCAAACAGGGTCTATGGGACCGGAGAATGGCCATGGCATGGATGGTTGGGACCCCAGGGCAGCCTTTATACTTGTATATTAAAGAATCAGTTTTTTTCTGCTTTCTTCCTTCCATGCATTTGCATTGCCATCAGCTTTATCTCTTGCTGAGTAATTGCCTGCTGCTTGGGCACACAACCTTAGCACGACCAATTATTAATTGAACAGGCATATAGATTACTATGATAGCCATTAGCCCTCTACATATAGATTTGAACAACATTTTAAATACATTTCCAAACCATCTGCCAATGTCTGGTGTCCAATCCCACCCATCAAAAGGATTTGTTTGTTTGTTTTTTCATTTTATGAAAAAAACTTTAGATGGCTTTGGATTGTCATTACATCTGTTTCTGTTTTTTGTCTTGGTCTATACAGAAACAGCCACTGGTGTTTATGAGAGCACAAACCCCTCCTTTGGCCTCTAATAGATGATCTAATGCTAACTGGTTTTGTACCACCATTTGAGATCTAGATTTCACCTCTATTTGTAAGGTCTTTTTGGTATCTATCTACCATAGCATTTGTAATGTTTCCCTTGACACATTTGCTATCATTGGCTTTTCCAATTCTATTATCCCTAGCCATGGCAGAAGGCTCTGGTGAACTTATGAAAGTTGGTTATTGCTATAGTTTCATCTTTGCCTTTCCGGCTGTGGCTGATGGTGATGAAGGCTTCCTCCAGATAGGGTTTTGGTGGTTTTGGTCAGAGAGCAGCATCCCCAGTGTGCGAGTGCCTTGCGCTCTTCCATTTTCTTTGGCACTTATTATATGCAGAGGATTCACATACCCTGTTAAACTACTCATTTTTATGATTACCCACTAAAAAAAAAAACCATTGTATGAGTCAGAGAATATTTCCCATCTCTACATTGGTTGTTTTTTTTTTTGTCTGTGCCTACCCATTTTAATTTCTAAAGTAGGGTTTTCCCTCAGTCATACAGTTTGTATTCAATTATAAATTACAGTGAGGTTGCAGCTGGTCTGGACATCAACAAAATTATGTGTGCAGCCTGTCCCTTCTCTTCTGTCTACCCAGATGCTGCTTGTATTTCCATTTGCCTAACCAGGCAAATCTGGGGAAGGCCCTGGAGCTCCACAGCTGGAGAAGAGGCTGTGCCACCAGTGGGGATGGCCCAGGAGGCCGCCGGGAGCACCCTTGGCACGGCAGTTTTGAAGGGGCTGGAGAAGACTAAAGCCAAGCCCAAAGGTCCACGGCTGGGACAGGGACACAGAGGAAAGCCTGGTCCTCCAGATACCCTCTTGGATCCTCTCCAGGCCTTCAAATACCCCAAATACTTCAAATACATACACTGATTTGCTTTATGAAGAGCAGATAGTGGAGGCATCTGCTAACGCTCCTGATGGGACTGAGATAGGATTACTTAGCTAGAGGAAAGGAGGAGCAACTGTGTGCCTCAGACAAGCCTGAAAGCTCAGAGCTTGGCATGGGAGGAGATGTCAGCTGGAAAAAGCCATTAGCTCAGTTCTCCCTTAATTACAGACTTTCACTTTTAACTGATGTCTAGGAGGTGGTGTGACCCTGGTAGCTTGTTGGGCTCAAAGGTCTGTACATTTGGGACATGGCAGGAGTTGCAAAAGTGAAAGTGGGAGAGCCAGGGGAATGCAGAGAGTGTAGAAGGGGGCTCAGGGGCTGCGTATCAGGTATTTTCTTCTTGCAGAGCTCTTTCCTGGGGAAAGAGGCATTAGAAACCAGCAGTGCCATGCCCAGCTCTCCACATAGCCACCCTGCTGCTGTGCCAGGCTGTATTGGGTTTCTGTGGCAAGGTTTTGGTAGCAGGGGGGATTACAGGGGTGGCTTCTGTGAGAAGCTGCTGGAAGCTTCCCCTGTGTCCAACAAAGCCAATGCCAGCCCACTCTAAGATGGACCCACCGCTGGCCAAGGCTGAGCCCACCAGTGATAGTGGTAGCACCTCTGTGATAACATTTTTAAGAAGGAAAAAAAGTTGTGGGACAGGGAGAAACAGCAGCCAGAGGGTGAGAACATGTAAGAGAAACAACTCTGCAGGCACCAAGGTCAGTGAAGGAGGGGGAGGAGGAGGAGATGCTCCAGGTGCCAGAGCAGATTCCCCTGCAGCCCATGAGGAAGACCATGGTGAGGCAGGGCATCCCCCTGCAGCCCAGGGAGGTCCACGGGGGAGCAGATCTCCACCTGCAGCCTGGGGAGGACCCCACACCAGAGCAGGTGGGTGCTCAAAGGAGGCTGTGACCCTGTGGGAAGCCCGCGCTGGAGCAGGCTCCTGGAAGGACCTGCAGATCTGTGGAAAGAGGAGCCCACAGAGCAAGTTTTCTGGCAGGACTTGTGACCCCGTGGGGGACCCACGCTGGAGCAGTGTGTTCCTGAAGGACTGCACACCGTGGAAGGGACCCATGCTGGAGCAGTTTGTGAAGGACTGCAGCCCATGGGAAGGACCCACGTTGGAGAAGTTTGTGGAGGACTGTGTCCTGTGGGAGGGACCCCATGCTGGAGCCCGGGAAGAGTGTGATGAGTCCTGCCCCTGAGGAGGATGAAGCGGCAGAAATAATGTGTGATGAACTGACCATAAACCCCATTCCTCATCCCCTATGCTGCTGTGGGGGTTAGGTAGAGAAGCCGGGAGTGAAGTTGTGCCCAGGAAGAAGGGAGGGGTGGAGGGAAGGCGTTCTGAGATTTGGTTTTATTTCTCATTACCCTACTCTGGTTGATTGGTAATAAATTGAATTAATTTCCCCCAAGCTGAGTCTGTTTTGCCCATGATGGTAATTGGTGAGTGGTCTCTCCTGTCCTTATATCGACCCACAAGCCCTTTATTATATTTTCTCTCCCCTGTCCAGTTGAGCAGGGGGGAGTGATAGAACGGCTTTGGTGGGCACCTGACATCCAGCCAGGGTCAACCCACCACACAGGCCACCAGACATGATGGTCAGCAGACCACAGCTTCCAAACCATAGTCATCAGCACATTTCGTTTGTTTCCTTCTCCTTTCTTCTTCCAGAGAAGTGGTGCAAACATGAGATAATCTTCAAGGAAGTCCATTTCCACCTTTCATCTCCTCTGAGAACCTCCCCATTGCCCCATCCCCAAGCCACAGCCAGATCCCCTCCCATGCTCTCACTCACCATCATCCCACTTGGGTTCCCACTAGGTCATCACCCCCTCCTCACATGCAGACCACAGCTGCATCTTGCCTTCCTGGGGAGCAGATCTACATGGAAGCTGGGCTGATGTCCACCAGTACTCCATAGTGCTGCCACTGGGGTCTGTGCCACACACACCTCCTGCCCTTGGGGTCCTCTCTGGGGTCTAGGATGGCTCTCTTGGGGTTGTGGTAGGGTTTGTCCCATCTTCCTGTAGAAATGACCTGCCTGTGCACTGATGACCACAAGGCTCCATCCCTCTGACCCTCTCATTTCTATCCCATCACTGGTGTGGGAGGCACAGCCAATGCTTGGGCTCAGACTTGGGATTAGACCCAGATTTCCTCAGCCACGACCCTGCTGTTGCCCCATTTCTTCCCCTTCTATAAAGTCTCCTGAACCCACTAGAAGCATCTCTACCACCCTCTGCTCTGGGGTCCCTCCTAGTTTGGTCCAGTGTGGCTTTTTCTGTCTGATATCCCATCCTGTCCCGTCCCGTCCCGTCCTGTCCCGAATGCTTCACTGCCTAAGCCAATGCCCTTGGTATGGCCAGGGTGGTTGGGGAGGCTGGTTTGGAGGAGACTTATTAGTCACTTGCCTTTGACGACTCAACAAATCCATCAGTGACCTGTTCCTGCTCAGAGATTTTGTTTGGGTTGTCTGTCCTGTTAGAAATAAGCAGGCAAGCATTAGACTTGATGTATTGCCTTCACAGAAAATTGTTTCTAATCTGGTTTTGTGGGTAAATTTCAGTTCCCCAAAGCCTCCTGGAAGCCCCTTGCAGCCTCATGGCTCTTCTGCAGAAAGCAGAAGTGGCTGCCCCGCTCCTTAACCTCTTTCACCCACTGATGGATGTGCCCCCAAAATAAACAAAAAGATAGAAATCTGGTTTTCCATGTGAAGAGACTGCTTAGAACACATCTGAAATTTTTGGAAAAGTGGTTGAAGTGGATGACATGCAGAGGATAAATTACGGCACAGTGAGAGCCAAAGCTACAGACACCAGGCAGAGTGGCACGAAGCAGGATAGAGGAAGAGCCCTCAGGCAGTCACCATGCTCGCTGCAAGGACAGTCCTGCTGCTCATGCTGCTCCTCACCTTCTCCCTGCACCATGCTGCAGGTAAGGGGGCTTGGGATCCCCAATGGGGCTGTCCCATTGGGGTCATTGGGCAAGAGACCCCAGCAGGGTGCAGGGACAGTGCTGCTGGCAGGAGGAGCAACCCCTGGTTGGGGCAGAGCAGCAGGTCCTGGGGTGCAGGGAAGGATGGAGAGGGTGCGGGGTGGCCTCAGCATAGCCAGCCCTGGGGAGATGCTCCAGGATCTTGGAGGAGATGCTGGCAGCCGTTCCCCAGGTCTCAGCTGGATGAACAAATGCTTGGAGGGGGGAACATATGCAGCTGTTTGGAGCCTCCCAAAACACCTTGCAAGTTGTGCTCCTGCCTTGAAAACCCCAAAAACCTCATCCCCAGACCGAGCACCCCAATCTCACTGTGCACTTTGGCAGCTGCAGCAATGCAGGCTGTGAGGTGCCAGGTGCCATGCTGTTCCCCTCCCCACTGCTGACCACATTTCCCAGTCCTGTGCTTGCTGCCATGAAGGGACATGAATCCCCGACATGGGATGCTGTCGGAGCTGCTGAGAAGCTCCACCATCTCCATCCTGTGTTTGACATCTTGCAGTGTCATTGTCTGGCGATGCAATTAGTTGCAAAATGCTGCCAAGGGCGTTCACAATGTCTCTCCCTTCCCTTCACAGCCTACGTCACACCCACCGAATGCTGCTTCAAGTATGCGCAGAAACCCATCCGACACATACAGAATTTCTATGAGACACCGAGCGACTGTTCCTTGCCTGCAGTTGTGTGAGTACCTCTGGGGTTTGCTTCCCACCTCCAGCACGGCATTACGGTTGGGTCCCAGCTGGGAGCACATGCCTGGCGGGGGGAGCGATGGTAGGAAAGTAGCTCCATGGGATGGGCAGAGGGGAAAACAAATTAGGGTTTGGTGCTTTCTCCTAATGCCAGTGGTCTGGGAAGACTCAGACATGCACCATCAGCCTGAGGAGGGCATGGGCTGCTGGAGATGGCTCCAAGCCTTCATCCAGGATGAAGCTGCACACAGGGAGGGGAGAAGTGCCTGGGAAGGGAACCGCTCATGGTTCATGTTTTCACTCTCTTTCCTCACTTCCTCACTGCAGGATTGTAACTGTCACTGGTGCCAAGGTCTGCACTGACCCCAAGAAGCCCTGGGTGAAGAGAGCCATGAAAAAGCTTCAAAGGAAAAAATGAAACCCTCCTTCTGCCATCCACCATCTGATCCACCTGTCCAGTCCTCCCACCTCTGGAGGGAGCAGGCGGCGCTTACTGCACTTCTCCAGAGGGTCCCAAGGCAGCGGGCACTGACTGCAGGTGGAGCCAGCCCATACCGTGGCGGGACTGGATGTCACAGCAGCATGGACCAGCCGGCCACCAAGTCCCTCCCGTTGTCACTGCCCTACCAGTATCTGCCCAGTGGAGCAAATATTTATAATAAAGACTCATTGCCACAAGTTGCTCTTTGAATTTTTCCTGATTCTTCAGCCCAAGGAGCAGATCCTACAAGCCCAGGGCATTGTGTGACCAAAAAACTCCTTTGCCACAGGCATGTGTTTCTCCAGGCTTGGAGCAAACTATGCCTGGTCACAGCGTGCTTCATTGGGAACGTGATAGTGGGGCCAGATCCTGACCCATAGGTCAAGGACCCATAGGGGAGGTTACTCTTACCCATAGGTAAGGCTATATATCTTTACAGCATACTCTCAGCCCCATGGGCTTTGCAGGCACTCCAAAATTAGGTGGTCAGGAGTGGAGGGTTCAGGGAGAAGATACTGATCTGCCAAACCCTTAATACCTTGTCAGCTTCCAAATATGCTGGTGGTCACTGCAAAATAAGTAAGGGAGATGAAAAACAATGTCCACAGCACCAGGAGGGGGAGGACATAACCCCTTCAGCTGGGCAGGGGAAGAGATGTCCCGGATGTCGACCTTCTGCAGGGCCGGCGAGGGGTGGGAGCAGCATGGGACCCTGCTGTTAACACTAGGCTGCTGGTCTATACTTTCATGTGAGAGATGCAAAGCCAGGAAAACCTGAGGAAGGTGAAGCTAAGAGTTGTGGTTAGGTGCCATGGACTGATCCTCAGCCTAAAGCTTCATCAGTGTTTCATGCCCACAATTAGAAACCAGGGCAGGGCTGTATTTTCTAGGATATTGAATGGAGGCGGGGGACAGGAAAAAACATCCCAAATGACATTTTTGCCCATGAATCATTAAGGACCTGGGATCAAGCAGAGGTGGAAAGGAAAGCTGAAGCAGAATCAGATTTTGGGAGACACATCTTGTGGATTGTGCTTGGCTGTTCATTGACACAAAACTTCAGGGTTACACCTTCACAGCATGTAACATGAGGGCTACAATGGCCATGTTGTCTTCTGAAAGAAAAAATGTGTGTGCAAGTAGCTGTGCAAGGTGGTAAGCTTGTGTATAGACACTCCCAGTCTGTATTTCATAAACTTTTTAAACACTTTACTTACGAAACTGAGCAGCTTTCCCCAATCATTGGAATCTGAGGGTTACAAAGATTTTTTCCCCCATTATTTCTTTTTTAAACACTACTGATAATCACAATTATGTAGGCCCAAACCCAGAATATTACACATGGACAACACAATGCTCAAGGGGAAAAAAGGCAATTCTTGCCATAGCACACAGCTAATGCAGAAATTTTTGACCTGCAGCAAGAGCCATGGTGAACAAGATGTGGAAGGTGTTACAAGATGGTATTGCTAACAAGAGGTGAGGAAGGCCAGCAGATCCTCCAGGAATATTACGGGGATGACACATTGCACCCTCTGTGATGGTGGTGGAAATGTGGGAGAAACACCATCTGCCCTTATTACAGAGCAGGCCCTGATGAAAAAAAAAAACATTACGATTTTACTAGTCTCTTTCACTTCATTAACAAAGTAAAATAACACTCCACTGGGCATGCTGATGTTATTCCCGAGGATTTTACCACCCTGACAGCCTGTTTTGGGTCACAGGGAATGGAGATGTGGCAACGTTCAGGACTCATCCAGACCCCAGGGACCTCCTGCTCAGGGACCACTCACATGAGCTGACAAGTGAGATGCTACCAGGTAGGAATGTGACCGCATGGCATCAGGACCCAAGATGCAGGAAGTAGTCCACAATAAAAGGGCACCAATTAATAATTTCCAGGGTCTGCCCTAGGGGTTTGGCCATAAGCGGGTGCTGGAAGCGCCGCTTGTCCACTGTTTCTGGCAGAGCTTAGCAACTGTGGAAGAAGCAATTCTGTAGAAAGTTTTGAAGAACAGCCATCACTTGCTTTCTGCTATGCCAAGAAAATCTTGTAGCAGAAATATATATAGTTGTCGGCAGCTGCTGCATCATGAACTGCCCCATAAATACCCGTTATAGAAGCTGGGTAGGGCTTCCCTGAAAGTCTTAGTGATAATTGCTTGTTTCTCTCCAATAATTGTATGTGAGGCAGCAATGCCTGAGCCAAGAGCCTGCCCTCACCCACGTAATGACAGGGACATGCTCCTGCTGGAGTCTGCTCACCCCCAGACAGGAAATACCCATCCTGGAGCCAGCTCACCCTTGTTGGGCAGAGCCCAGCTCCTTCCACCAAGTGCTTGGTCCCAAGGCTGATGCCTCCAGAGCTGTGGGGCATCGCTGTGTTAGCCACCCTGCCATCCTGCCCGACGGCTGCCCGCAGGCAGGCAGCCCTGCTCCAGCAGGGCCAGAGCCCATCCCGCGTCAGAGGGGACACAAGGTGCCGCCAGCACCAGCTCCACCACTTGCCTTCCCCAGTGAGCAGAGACTGACAAAGCACATGGCTCCACGCTAGCTCTTGCACATGGATGTGTATTTTAATAAAAATAATTCTGTCAATATACAGCAGAACGTCGATTTCTTTACCATATTTCCAGTATATTTTCATAGGCTTTTTCTCAGTTAAAATCCCCCCCTCCCCTTTTTGAAGTTTTCATGCGAAGCATCAGATAACTTAATTCACAAATACTAAGCTTAGACTGAACCAATGTGCACAATTTGTGTAATGTCCATCATTTGTGTAATGTCCATTTAGCCAACGTTGTACCAAAGAGGAGGAAACTCCCCCTCCAAAGGTGACGAGAAGTCTGGAGTGGCAGAGGGAGATCTGCTCTGTCGCAGCCCAGTGGTGGCCATTTTCAGGGCTGGTTGGAAACCTGCAAAGACCTCACACCCCGTGCTCCAGCTGAGCGTTTCATACCTGAGTTTGGAGCAACCAGCAGAAGAGAGTTAACTGCGCAGTGGGCAGGTCCTGGGGCTTGCACCGCCAAACAGGTTGCGTGCAAGAGCTTCAGGTGCCGGCAGCCTCCTCCTGCCTTCCCTGGCTGGAGAGCTGTGAAGAGCATGCACAGGTAGGACCAAGAGAGACAATCCCAATCAAATGCCTGTGCAGAGTCCTTGGTCTGGAAGAGTCACCATACTTGTATTTTTAAAATTTTCTTTAAAATCCTGATTATCCCCAGAGTTGCTGCTGCTTCTCCTTTCTCCAAGTTTGAGCATGTGAGAAGCCCAGCCTGCAAAAAATCCCCTGTGCTCCCTCCTGGAGGAAGGGTGCACCTAAAGCCCTCCCGAGCAAAGGGGTCAGAGCACGTGCCTGGACCCAAATGGAGTGACCAGAGAAAAGGTGTCTGCCTGGCCAGAGAAAGTTCAACAAGGAGCAGAGGTCTGCATGATCTCCAGGAATGTTTCTGTGGATATGTGAGTGAAAATCCCACATGGGACTCAGCTTCCTGCGAGCAGGAGAGTGTCAAGCTTCCCTCTTGGAAATAAAACAGCTGGCAGGACGTGTGCTCCTCAAGCCCAGATGAACCCTTGGCTTGCTGGGCACTGCAGGCTCAGAGCTCTGGCGTGGGATGCAGGGAGAGGGACAGATGTGCCATGTTCACTCATCCATCACCTACCACCTCTTGTTGCAGAGAAGGATGGTGGAGAGGAGCTAGGCCTCCAGGCTCTCAACAGCTCCCCTTCCCTCCCCAAATCTGCTGTAGCTCCCCCAACACTCACCCCACCAACACTGCCTCCAGCTCTCTGACCTACACAGCAGATGGGACATGGCTCACAGCCAGCTTTTGGCTCTGAGTAAGAGCTGCTGGACTGCAGTTCCCTCCATCGGTCATTCTTCTGGGGCAAAAAGGGTGCCAGCAGCACACAGCACGTGCCCTGTTGTCTGCCTCCTTTTGCAGAAACACTTCAGGACAGAGATGTACAGCTCCAGTCCCAACACCAGCTCTCTACAAGTGACCTCCGGATCCACCACTCAGGCTGCTCTAATACAGGCAAGGTTTGAAGGAAGTTGCTCCTTCTGCAAAGGCAACTCCCAGGTGGACCTGGATTACCTTTTCAAAGAACGTGTTCCTTCTCTCATGCTGTGACCAGCTCCATGGGGCCTCACTGTGCCCAGGACCTCTCCGCCTGCCGCCCTGTGGGGCAGGTGAAGTCTGCACACTGCTTCTTCATGGAAAGAACATCCCCATACCGTGTTGTGCACCATGCAGCTTCGTGGCATTTACACGCTGCTATATAGCCTGGCTACCATGGTTCACCTTCTCAATCAATCCCATGACACCAGAAGGAACTCTGAAACTTGCATCTCAGCAACATGTGCTATGTGAATATTAAGAAAGACAGGTATCAAAGCACAGCAGCATCACAGCAATCCAACAAGGTTTGCTTTGCTGGAGAAGGAGACAGTTCATCATCCCTGATGCCTAAGGAGGAAAATGTTAAATTAAATCCCCAGAGCTAGTTACACCAGCTCTGGTTGTTCCAGTTGTTCAAGGGAGCCTCAAGAACAAAGCTATTTAAAGAATGATAAAGATGCCTTAACACTATGAGAAAAATAAGGACACTGCTTGATGACAGGTTGAGACGTCACTGTAAAACACCAGACAGAATAAGGAAGCAGATGGGAAAATTCTAGGTGTACGCAACCATGAGGATCCATACTCCTAAGAGGCCCATTCTCCACACCAGTCACAGCTGCATCTCCTGCTGTCCACATCAGGTTGGCAGCAGCACAGCAAGCACCACCAGGATGTTGGAAATGAAAACAGGCTATAGCACTGATAACCACACAGATCCCATGTGTCCCAAAGCAACGAGCTAGTTCTGGTACACACTGGGGGCTGGACGGGAGGGAGAGCAGCCACTGGACAACCTCCTCCCAACAGCTGGATGCCACATACCCAGTGCTTCACTTTGGAGGTCCCTCTCCATTCTGCTGGCTGCATGTAAAGGCTCAGTTTGTAATCAGACTCCAAAAGAATAGCAGAAGTGCTACAGCCAGCCCAGCTGCAGGCTGATGGAATCCTATATGGTGACAAAAAGGGGATCATCGCATGCAGATCTGCCTCTTTAGGCCACCACAGCAGAAGCAAGCCCAGGAAAAGCAGCTGGAGTTGCCATGTCTAGGCTCAACAAACATGTTGGCTGAGCCACAGAGCTGACGCTGGTCTCAAAGCAGCTCCCACAGCGCCAACTACTGCACTGTGGTAGTCACACAGGTGGGAGAATACTGGGATTGTGGGAGGCAAAGGAGCAAGAAGGGAGACCTGGTAGAAGTAAGAAGTCTTCCCAAAACAAGCTGGCCCTGAGAGCACATCTAAGGATGCACAAGGAAATAGGCTGCTGCCCTCCCTGCTCACAGGAGAGCTTGACTGAGAGCTCACTCAACCCTGTGTCTTGAATCAGCTTTTGTTTAAACATCTGCTAACATACAAACACAGAGCAGCAAGAGGAATCATCTCCAACAAGATGGTTCCAAGAGGAACCAAAAGGAACAAGATTTGGCTCCTCGGGTACAGAAGAGATGTCCACAAACTGGAATGCATCCAGCAGCGGCCACTAAGATGGTCAGAGGCTGGAGTACAAGGTGTATGAGGTGGATAGACCCCCAGGAATACTTATCCCAGTAACTCCAATGCCTCCGACTCTTGAATTGATCCTTCATCTCACTCTGAAGTTCTCCCATGTTGATGTGACTGCTCTCACTCACTGCTTGTGGGGACAGCATGAACCCTTGTCCATGGGGAGAAAAGCCTGGTAATGTAATTCAGCTCCATGAAGCTCTCCCCACAGAACCCCTGAAGGATGCTTTAGCCATGGCTCCAGGTCTGGAGTTCCCAAAATGTTGTTTTCAAAGGGTCACTTAACAGGCAGGGCATTAGGCTCAAAACCAAAACCTGTGATGTGCAGGGCTGCAATTCACCACCCTTGAAAAAAGGTTTTCACCAGGTCCCTGGGAAATGTTATCCTTCTGAGAGGCCCTTGCTGCAATGCTGAGTTTGAGGAAGGCAGGTGGAGTAGTTGATACCCAGAGTACATAGCTAGAGCGTGCTTGCCACTCTGTAGATTACAGCTCTTTGGTGGACACTCTGGACTGATCAATGGAGACCTGAGACACTCCAAGTGTGCAGACATGGGAAAGCTGGAAGAGCTTTAGCTGTTACAGCTGCAGCATTTCACGTGTCTGGGGAAGGATGCCACAGCTAGAAAGCTTCTCTTGGGGCTGCATGGTGAGAAATGTTGCCTGTCAGCAGTGTCTGGCTGTGGTATGGAAAATCTTCTTCTACGATCTGAAGTCAGCCCAGCAGAGAGCAACCTACATGTCAACCTCATGTGATTGAAGCTGTACATCCAATGCCATCAGCATTATAACACAGGGACATAGCTGAGACCTTGTCACCCTCACCAAGAAATGGGAAGCCAGCAATTTCTACTACAGGCTACACAATCATTTACATGACTTTACTGAAGGACTCCTGGGAGAAGTGACACTGTGAGGGACTGCCCAGATGAAGCAGAGTCTCAGCTGGGATGTTCTTAGTTCATCTGTTTCTAAGCAAAGCATGAGGCACTTAGAATAACAAATCCCAAATCACTTGTATAAAAGTAATTTTTAAACTGCACATAGCTTCTGGTTAGGTGTACAACCACACTCAAAGTTAAAGACCTCAATTCAGTTTAGTTCTGTTCACTTTTGAAAATGACTGCAACAATTCAAACCAAGTCTCAGCTGACATGAACCATCAAGGAGCAGCCAGGGACACTCAAAGACCAAGAGGCTTTGAAAAATTACCTGGGAAAACCAAGTCAGAAATCTCATCTACTAATCTGTGGTAGGCTGAAGCCTACACCTACAGCCCACCACACACTACAAACACATTCACCTTCCCCACACTGAGTCATGGCCGTGTTAGTAAGCACTGAGTACAACGAGCAGAAACCCCTAGTGAAACCAAAAGAACACTTGAAATAAATAAATAAAAAAACCCAAGTAACAGGTATGGGACAGATATGTCACGGCAGAAAAGCCTTTGCACTCCTCAAAAAACAGAATCAGGACACCAGGTACAAGAGCTGGCAAGAAGCTGGCAGCAGCGATGGGTGGAGAGTGACTCTCAATTAATCATCAAGAGTGTGGACTCTCAGCACTAACAACATACAGAACAGCAAAATGGTTTCTACCACAGGTCTCTCTCCATGAGAAGCCAGAGAGACCATCCCATCACACATTTCTTGGCACTAGAATAACCAGGTATCTAGGAGCATCACGTGGGCTTTTTAATAGTGAAAGGGAAACCAAAACAAAAAAAATGCTCTAGGATAGTCAGCACAGCTTTGCTGAGGCACCAAGTGGGGCATTAATATGACACATGACAAAGACACTTGGCTTAAAAGAACCACAAAGAGAAGGAACAAAAAAAAAAACTCAGAAAGAGATAAAGGTGGTGTTGCTACAAAGATAAGAGAGAGGTCCAACTGCAGTCAGACAGCAGCAAGCTAAATGGTAACCAACAGCAGAGAAAGTCGCCGAATGTGAAAGGCAAAGCCAGGTACTAGAGTATTTCCAACCTAAGCACCCACAATCAGCCCATCAGTGTGCCATAAGCCTGGGTCTAAGAAACAGAGTCTGCAGAAGAATCTCTCACCAGGCCAAGTTCACATGTTGCCTCAGGTTCAGCAATGGCACTGGGGCATGATGGGTTAGGTTGGGCAGCCTGGTAGGTGCGGCATCAAGAGGCTTCAAAAAGGAAGCCTGCCCACCGAGTTAAAGTGTCTCTGGAATTGCAGCGAGGTAAGGACTGCAGGCTGAGGTAATATCCATCACTAGGAGTTCCCTCTGCTTTTTCAGCTATACGAGTTGATCTAATAAAAGTATCTCCTCCATCTCTAAACCTCATGTTGCCCGTTTTCTTAGGCCATCATGGCTTTAGCACTGCCTCTACACATTGTGTACCTTCACCAAAAGGTAGCGATAGGCGTTCCCAACCACCTCCAACACCATCTGCGCATTCACTGCCACAGTCGTATTCTGCAGTCCAGGGGACACATGCCCCCTGCTCTGCCCTGATTTCAGACCTCATGTTCCAGCTGCAAATCAAGCCTGCAAATGCAGAAAATCCTTAAGGCTCTGGGCTACTGCACAGAGGTCACACATCACCTTCCTTTCTTCAGTGCCACACAAGCTCTCTTGCCGCTTGAAGCCCTGGCACAAGCTAATCTCCATTTTAGGGGCAAACTTCAATACAATCTGTTCTTCTTTCATCAACCCTTCAAAAAAAAATTATTCATGAACAGCAGTAAAATACAGGTTGGGTCTGAGCTCCCCTGGGCCCTCTTCAGAGCTACTGACCTAAAATTCATTTGGTACAGAATTACAATTCCTCCCATAGAGCCAGACTGAACCTGAAGTCTCCTAACAGTACACCAGAGGATGCAAAGCATGCAGTGCTGCTACACAGCCTCACCAGTTAAGAGTACACGTTCAGAAACACTTACAGACAGATGGTTGGAATGCCAGAAGCTTAGCACTTGAGCCCCTGGGCCTGATACACATTGTAGCAGGGACACATTAGTCCATCTTATTTGGAGGTTACTCACCCACAGATCCTTGCTGGTCACTTTTGGGCCTGAAACTAAAATAATTTTCTTAGTAATCCTTAAAGAAACATTGCTGCTCCCTTCTGACTGGCTCAGACCTTACAAAGCTAGTACTGACCCTAACCTGTGACTTGATCTTGGCAGGTGCCACCTGCAAGGGTGAGCACAGGTCACACTAGTGTTCTCAAGACACTTCCAAAATTCAGAAGTGCTCATTTAGATCAGTGTTACATGGAGGGGGCCAGTAAATATTACTTTTTTTGAGTTTTAGTGAAAGAGCCCTCTTATATGGAGAAAAAGGGGCATTTGTGATTTAACACAAAAACTGACAGCCCAACCGGGCGGCACCCACAGATGTTTCTTGCAGGCTAACATGACCTGCTTCTACCAATACAGTGGTAGATGACTTCACATTTGTCAGTCCTGTCCCTCTAGCTGCTCTGAGAGCTGGATTTACCTATTTCTCAGGGCTGCTAGATGCTTCTACAGTGCAGCCACTAACATAGGCAATGTCAAGTCTTCTACTCTTTACACTCACAAAGACAAGCATTTGAGAGCCTCGTGCTCTCAAGAGAGGCATGCACCATGAAGGACCAGGCTCCTCTAAATCCCATCATTAGTGCATGACAGGACCTACCTCACCAGGTCTCCTGCAGGGTTGTATGATGTGTATGGCTGGGACCGAGTCTGTGGGCAATAAATACATCAATGACTTTGTGGAGGTGGAAGAGACCTTTTTAATAAACAGGATTCAAATAAAATTAAAAAAAAAAATCCCTCTGAACTGCCACTGCACTAAGAGTTCAGATAACTAGCACAGAAGATGATGCTGTATGTGCATGATGGAGGGAGAAGGGAAGAAAAGAACAAGCTGTCACCAACTTGATGAGCTTCCTCAGTAAATCAGCATAAACCAGCTCAGCAAAACTCTCCAGATAAAATATTGGTGGATCCATGAGAAACAACTCAAATCAAAATAAAGAGAAATCCCTACATCGGAAGGCGCTACATTAGAATAACCAGCGAAATACTGAGTGCTGCTGGAGCCGCAGCAATGGCAGGGAGACAGGTAAGATCTGCCAGTTGTTCCTGGCATCAGGAATAGCCACACAGTGAGGGACTCACTCAATCCTTTTACAGGCGCTGTGTGTGTGTGTGCTAGAGGGGGTGTTGGTGGCAAGGAGGTCAGGCTATCGAACGAGGTGGTGGTGGTGTAGAGTGGCAGCAACGGAGGGTGAAGGGCAGCACTCAACGATGTCAACTCCATCTTGCTCTGGTGGCTAGTGCAAATAGTCGTCTACTCTGGCAAAGGAGCAGGAGCCCAAGCCCACGCGAGCCATGAGCCGCAAACACTCCGAGGCCTGGCCCAGGGCAAGCATCAGCGGGGGCTGCTTTGGCAGGTTCTGAGATTCTGTGGGGGCAAAAAAAGAAATCTGTTTAGAAGAGGCATCCTGGCTGCATGCTGGCTCACCTGCACTTGGGTCCCTCTCAGTCCCACTTGGGCACCAAGCCCAGCATCCCTGGCAGAAGGCGCTGGCTCTGGAAGGAAGCTGCTCCTGAGTACTGCTGGCTCTGCACTGCTGCTCTTCTGCACACCTCACCACCCACAACACATCCCATGTGGGGCCACGGCTCAACAGGGCCTTTGAAAAGTGCTGCTGTGGTGGCCAGAGCAAAGAAAAGGCAGTGGAGCTCCTGCTGCCTCAGTGTCTCTCAGAAAACCCTTAAAGAATGAGAAATCAAAGCATGGAAGAATAAAGAACAGCAGGAGAAATTGGCACCAAGTGAGAGGTAACCTCTCCATCTCTCCCACTTGTGCAAGCCTACACAGTAGTCCAAGCCCTAGACAAACTCACTCACTGGTCACCGCTCCTTTGCAACTTCATGTTTGCTATGTATGCAAGAGGGAATCCTCAGCTGAGCTAGACAAGGTGTCTTGTAACCTGTGTGATGAAGCATGTCCAGACACCAACTTTTGCATCTCCCTGGAAACATCCCTCAGCAACTTGTCCATGGTCCTCACACAGTGGACAAACAATAGCTAGAACTGAGCCACCTGGCTGGACAGCTGCCCATGCTGACTGTCAAGGGAAGGGACTCTCCTTCCCAAATCATATAATTTCTGTTCCTTTACTCAGATAGAACAGGAGCCCTCACAGGTTTGTCCATCAAGCTGTTCCTTCCCCCAGAAGATAATCTCTAAATCTCCTTCTGGCACACTCAACATGAGGTGCACAGAGCCACTAGGAAATACACCTGGGCACAGTGAGCTAGACTGTGCACAGGAGTCAAGCATGAGTTTCCAAGACAAAGCAGCTGTCCAGCAGATGGTGTTTGGCTGGCTATGGATGGATTGAGCTAACACAGGAGTGTTCTGTGAAGTAACCTGAGCATGGTCTGGTGACAAGATCAAGGACCCTGCCTAGAACCAATCAATTCCTTTCTTGCAGACTGCTGACAGGCCATAACCTCATTATCACTATACCCATTTCTCCACCGTGGGATTTTCTGTAGCTGAAGATGCCAGGAGGGTCAGCAATGACATGGCAACTCATTGACTGCAAGCACAAGACTTCCATCAGGGAAAGCTACTCCATTTACTACACCAGGTTCAAGACAGGAGAGTAAACAACAACAAGCTGTTGGGCCAAGGAACGTGCTTGTCTAAGGAAAATGGAAGAGCAGGCATAAACATTCAGCTCTGAGGAAACAGAGGAAGGCAAGAGACTGCTCATACCTCAATCCAACCGTGGTCCATCCTGCTGACACAAAGAGCAAAGCTCAACAGAGAAAGGGAAGCTGTCTTGTTAGTTGAAGAAAAACAACCTATAACCAGATCTCTGCACAGAGCAGGTGTCCTCTCAGAACAGTTAAGACCAGAACAGAAAGAGCAAAAGGGCTCGACCATTAGCACAACCCTGATTCTAACAGTGGACTGCAGGCAGCCAGGCTCTCTGGGCTCTAGCAGTCATAACACATGATGGGAACATGCAGAGGCAATACTTGAAGGGAAGAAAAACCCTGCCTGCATTTAACTCTGCATGTTCAGCATGAGCTCAAAGGTATCTGGAATTACAGTTCCCCTCTGTTTTAAAGCCAACACCATGAAAACCTGCTTCACTTACAAGCTGCTGCAACAGAGGAACTGCATTCCGTACCAGAAAGTAGGATGATGACAAGACAAAACTCTGCCAACTCAAACAGCATGGAAAAGAGCCCTGGTAATGTCAGCAAAATGATTCAGGTGGGTTCAGAGCAAGAAGGAAGAAGGGCAGAAAATGTATCAAAGAGATCTTGGCTTCTTCAGTAAGCAAGGGAGGAAAATCCTAAGGAGCATCCTTGGAAGCAGCGTTGAGGAAGACCCAAAGAAGGGAGCCAAAAGAAGATTAGATCAGGAGGATCCATCCTCTGCAGGCTTCCCTCCCACCTCCCTTCCTGCATTACTGCCTTGTCAATCCCCAGCAACAGAAAGAGCAGCAAAAGCTGAACATGAGCTATTTCTGAACTTTTCCTAACATTCACAAGCTTTCCTGCCACAGGATAGCCCCTGAGTGCAGGAATATCCAGTGGGTAGCACTCACATAGGAACCAGGCCTTACCCAATATAGCACTATTAAGAGCAGCACACACAGGTTCCCTCTGGATCGGGTCCAGCTGTTGACCAACAGGGCAGTTCCAAGGGTCTGAGTAAGCTAACAAGCTAAATGCATCCTGTGTGAGAGAACAGAAAGGCACAGTAAGGTCATGCATGGCTGCAAACACACAGGAAAACCGCCAAGTCCATCAGCCGGGGCACCTCCTGCCATTGCCAAGGTGACAGGTGCCTACCTCCTGAAAAGAAATGGCCCTTTTCTTCTTGGTAGCAAGGGACCACAGTGGGCCATCAAGATAGTGGATTAAAGAGGGCGCCCCCTCCACCTGACAGGGGAGCCAGCACAGGAAGGCAGGTAGAGTGTCACCTGGAGAGAAGAAGAGCGAAGGCAGGCAGGAGCTGTATTTCTTCCCTCCTGTGCCAAGAACTGGGTCTAGATGCTCTACATTCACTGAGTTTCGATCTCTGATCCCCATGCAGGCCCCCTCTTCCTCACCAGGTGCAGAAGCGGGGGCCACCCAGAGCTCTGCAAGAGAACCCACAACCCCAGTCCTGGCCCAAAGAACTGCTGCGATGCAGCACAAGGCCCAGGCTTACCTGAAGCATCTTTTTGTGTACTGTGTTCTTCCCATATTCTCTGCAAAGCTGCTCACTCAGCATCTGCAGCTCCCGTCCAAACTGGATCATTCGCTCTGTAGCAGCATGGTTCCCTCCACAGAGCTGCCTCTGGGGGCAGCTGTCTTCTAGAGGAAAAGCAGTGGAGAAGTAACAATCGTCTCTCATTCCCTGCCACTGCCCACTCTGTGTCATGCAACCCATAAACTCCTTCCCCTTCTGGAGCAGGTAGCTGCTCCCTGCTCTAAGTTTATCCCAGTGGAAGCTTTTTCTGATCCCTGCACTACAACAGCCAGTAGTGTTTTTTTCATAGCACCTGTTAGGTACAGGGAAAACTTGAGCTCAGTTTGTTTAATGCCTACCTAGGACTACCTCCAAATCAAGTATTCTGGTAAAATCATGGGAGCTTGCAACTCCAGCTGTGTTACCCTTTCATGTGTGTGACACAGCGTACACAACATGGAACCCCCTGGTCTAACACACCCTGGACTCAGAAAACTTTCAGTCAGGGATGCCAACACCACCAGCTTCCCAGTATTACGTAGCCACAAGACCCATTATAACTCAGTTTCAGAGGTAGTGTAGCTAATTCATCCTCACCCTCCTGGCTAAATCACCCACAAACAAGACAGTTGTAGCTGACCACACTGTGCTGAGGACACTTTGTGGCTGGGCATCAGCCAGCCTTTCACAGCTCGGTTCAGTTCCTCAGCTGGAAGAAGTGCCAGGACTGCTCTGAGCTGGAATTCATGACCAGCGCTGAACAAACCTTTGACTCCTATTGCTTTCTCTGCTCCACAACATCAGCAGCACTGCTGCAAGACTATGAAAAGCCGGGGCTGGTTTTAGTTCCAGGACAGATTCATTTTCCCTGTGAAATGGGCATCTTGAGAACTTCATTCACTGGGGTGGGGAAAGAAACCCAAAGTACATGTTTTTTCCCCACAATCCAATCACAATTTTAACTCTCATACCAGCTCTTTCTATTTCCCTTTACCCCTCCTGCCTCTGAGGTCCTACCCATGCTGGATTCATCTGTCTGCAGGATCTCTTCATGTTTGTAGGTGCCATTCATTATCCTCGTGGATGAATTTTCCAGGACTCCGTTGGGGTAATGCTCAGCCTCCATTTCCATCTCACTGTCACTGGGGTGAAAGGAAGAAAGAAAGGCCAGATGTCTAAATTAGAAAGGGAAGAAATTAAGATCTCACATGCCAAATGATGCCCAGCAATGGCCAGTAAACTAGGAAAGGTGCCAGCTGCACTACAAGGAGCCAGATGGTCTCATTCAGTGTAGCAAAAAACATTGCAGGCTTCTGAAGGCAACTTATGAAACAGGTTTCTGTTCTGAAAGTGCCTGTCATAATTACGGTGCAGAATGCTTATCATTTTCCCTTCAGGAAGAAATCATCTCTGGGACAGCAAACAGCAGCCAGACAACAGATAACTTACCAACATACTAAACAGGAGGAAAATCTTGGCTGTGGTAAGCCATCAAACCTTGCAAAAAGTGCAATACAGAACACAAGGGCTCTAGGCTTAAATGTTCAAGATAGCAGTCTGAATGAGACTGCTGAGTAACTGCTGATTAACAGAAATTATAAGAAAATCTTTCTGGGAATTGGGCTTTACATTTAAAAAAAGAATCATAAATCCAGCATTATCAAATGAGTCTGGGAAATTGAGTCTGAACAAGTGTTTTTCACTCAGTTACGTGCTGTATGGCTCTCAACAGGTCACGATAGAGACTACAAACTGTCCTGCAAACTGTGCTCAGCACGGTACTCAGAGGATGAGTGCCAGTAGCAATCAGCAAGAGATTCTATTAATCACAAGGATATCCTCTGCTCCAGCAGGGCCTCAGACAGCCCTACAACACCAACCTGGAAAGCAAGCCCAAAGGAAGCTCAGTTCTCACCACAGCTCAATATGCTCCACACTCCAGCAAATGCAAAAGTAACTATACCACTCTCCTGGATGACCTATGGCTCCCTGGAGAAGGGAGGCTTTCTAAAAGTCTGACCTGCCATCACAAGCATGAAACAAATTACTGCTGATTCAGAGGCTCATCTGGAAGGAACTGGGCAACAGGTAGAGGTAGCCCAAGAAAATCACGCAAGAGGGCAATGCACCAACCCTGTAATCACTTGAGCTGCTGCCTCACCCACTAAAGGGCAGGCAAGCTGCTTAGCAGGAGTAATCGACTGGCTGAGGCAGCAGTAACAAAAACAGGCTCATTAGGAGAGCTTCTATGCAAACTATCATGTTGGGTTCTGATGACATCAGTTTAATGGAACAGCTTGGTGTTTGAAACAAGCATCATTATAATTCCTTATGAGATGAGCCTTCAAGCCTGACCCAGAGCAGGGGAACTGGAACAGGCTTGTGTCTGCCAGGAATGGTAATGACCTTGTAGATAAGAAGAGTTACATTGTTGTTCAAAAGAGCAGGACAGATGCCCTTCTGGCTCCTCAATAAGCAGACTGAGCCCTCTCCCACCATTTCAAGCTCCTCAGGCAAAAAAAAAGGAAAAAAAAATACCTGGTTTCTTGGTTACTTGTACTACTGTGCTGCTGAGATTTGGTAGAATCTGTAGAATTTGACTCAGAGTAGTTCACAGATGAGGGGGAGGAGGAGGAGGAAGAGGAAGATGATGAACTCAGTGCTGGGTATTTACTGTGACTCTGTTTGCTTTTTGTGGACATGACTCCGTTGCTACAGGTTGGACTATCTGCTCCTGAAAGTCAAGAAGAAAGGGAAAAATGAGACCAGACCAACAATATCACTCTACTGTGAAGTCAACAATTTAGCAAGAGAGCAGGCCCCAAAGTAAGAAAGCAAATTAAGACTGCAGTTCTTAAATTATGATTCATCATTCTTAAATTCAATAGGGTTTAGAGAAAACACAAATGTATATGGAAGGAACCCCACTACTCACCAGCAACCTCTGAGCTCAAGGAAGTTCTAAAAATGGGCTGTAAATAAGAGATTGGCAGAAACAGCTCACACAAGTACAGCAATTATTGTTGAAATATGAAGCATGGGTGGTTTGTAAAGAAGTTTACAAACTCTCTCCTCAAAACCCCAAATATTTCTCATAAACCTTCTATCCAGGAAAACTATGAAAGCACAGGTGAAAACTGGGCCACAGGAGAATTCCTTGCAAGCAGAACTTCTCAGGCTTTCCACAACCTATCTTACATTAGGGATATACTTGATTCACACACCAGACAGCAAATAACAACAATCCTCTTAAAAATCACAAGCTAACCTTCCTTGTTCAGGCGAAGAGACATCACTGAAAGGAGAGTCGGGCTTGAAATCTCAGCCGCTCCCCCACAAAAGGTGCCCATCAAGCTGTGGAACCCACTGACACAGGACACAAACCTTTGGTCATTACCACAAGTTTTATATGGATTCAAAAATGACTGGCTAAATTTAGAGAGGCTATTTAAAACCAAGACAACTGCAAATCATTAGGGGCTCAAATAATATTTTGGAAAAACGTCACTGTGGGCTTGACCTCTTCATATATTCTTCCCTAGGCAACCAATATTGACCACAGGATCTCGGCTAGAGGATATGACCTGGTATAGCTGTTCTTCCAGATGTGATGGTGATATATCCAAATTCATCAGCTGATCCCACAATTATATTTATAGCTAGAGAATTTACTTATCTTTTTATTACAACAACACAAAGATTCAAACAACGGACGGTTTTGTGCATTTTAATGACAAAGATGCAGTAGATTGTGCACAACAGTTGTGCTTAATCTTTGAAACATGCACTGATGAAATTATCGCTATTTTGAAAGCACAACGTCTGACAGAGAGAACTGTGGAAGGTGATGTCCCATGTATGAAGATAAATACATATGAATGCTGCATTGTGTTGCAGGGGCTTTTTTTATGTAGGCATCTCCCAGTTGAAAACAGGTATTACCAAGAGCTTTTATGGATTAATGGGATCATTCTGACTATCTAGTCAGAGAAACATACACAGGGTTTCTGGCAACACAATACAGGAAAACAAAGATATTGGCTTGGGAAGGTGAGTGACAGCTTGGAGGCATTCAGGTAATTGTCCTCCTTTCCTTAAATGTTTGCCTGTCCACAGTCTGTCACATGCAGCTGCAGGAATACCAAAACGAAATATACTCAGATGGCTGTGAGCAGCTCAAGGCTCAGTGAAGCAGCTCAGACTGTTTTCAGGGGCTCTGTGGGTCATTTTCCCAGGCCCACTCTGTCTTCAAAGCTTTAGCCAATGATTACCTAGGGAAGATATATTGGGTGTCCTGGTTTATCTTCAAAATCCTAAACTAATTTCCCAAACTGCAAAGAGTTGATGCTCCAGAGATGGGGTTTGCAGGTACAGAACTGCTCACTTTTTACATGTTTAGAGCTTGCTAGGTAAAGTCCGTGGGGGAAAGAGAAGCTGTCATGCAAGGCATTCCCCTAACCTTTCACTCTGTTGGCCAGAACAGTGCATCCTCTGCTTGGTTCTTACTGGAAAGCAATTCTTTTGCAGACTCCAAGGTACAGGAAACAGGCTTTGTCTTCCAGACCTCCTCTTACAGCTTGATCAGTGAAACACTGAGTTGCTAGTGGCTGCACTAGAAGGCCACCTTCAAAAGCTTCTTTATTCTGAAAGAAACCTGCTCTGCAGACAATTGTCTGTGGAAATAACTAATGCAAAGCCAATTCTGTAACAGTATAGAGACACCCATGATAACAGCATGTCCTCTCAGCTGGGTATCAGAAAGGAAAGGAGTATTTCATAGAATAATGCACAGAAAGTAGCATAGCAGGTAGTGTAATACATGACCATGTCCACTTTTGACATTTGCTCTTCTTACTACATGACACAGAAAACACACTTACCGGTACTATGAACATGTGAGTTGCTTGATCCATGTCTAGGACTTAAGCTGGGGGACCCGGGGTAACTGTCCTGGGATCTGGGACTGCGGGCACTGAAACAACGTACTTCACTGTCTGTCCCATTCACCATCTCCACAAACTGCCGACACCTGATTTCATAGGAGGGAAGAAGGAGAAAAGGGTGCTTGACAGCCAGGATGCTCTGCATTGATGTTTCCTTAGTTACTGAGAGGAGAAGTACTAGCAACTGCATAGGAGTTAAATTTCTTGGCTTTCAAAAAGACATTTCAGACTCGGGGTACTTTTGTATTGTGAGAGCTCTGATAATGCTATGGGAAGAAAGAGTTCAGAAACTGCAACTTTGATGCTAATGAATGTTGAGACAGTCCCAAAAAGCAAATTTATTTCCATTGTGCTAAGAAGAAACTGTTCCTTTACAGCATGCTTTCATCTCCACCACATCTGCAAGTACTCTGAAATTCAACTGTGGGGTTTTTTTCAGGGAGAAGATACTAAATCTGCCAAACATCATAGTTCCCCCACTACTCCATCAACCTAGAAATACTGGTGGCCAATGGAAAATAGAGAAGAAATTATAAAAGATGCAATATCCACAGTGACAGTGAGGACAGCTTCTCATTTAGCTTTACTGGGAATTGTCCTGATATGTCTCAGGAGGCTGGGGAGAGCCACTCTGTACAGGTGGGAGAACTGGGACACATAAGCACTTCTTTCCTCTAGTCCCTACCCCAGACAGCCTTTTCCATACATCTGCCCTTCTAGGAACCCTCACAGTGACTGCCACATGGTCCAGTGTTGCAAGATCTCCACAAGACAAGTAAAGGCCATCTGTGAAAGATTTTCTGGCAGTCAGCAGAGCTAAAATTTCACCCACCTGTGCCTGACCTCATGAGGCCTTTGCCATACTGGATCTGAGCAGCAGCAAAAGAACTTCATCTACATTGGTAAAAGCACTGTGCGAAGGACCAAACCTGTGTCCTCTCCCACCTGCTCCCAAAGTGATCTCAAACAGTTTGAATTCAGACCAAGCTGTGCAGCCAGACTGGATAGCTAGACAGCCTCTTTCTTCTCTCCTTCACCTACACATTTCAGCATTAGGGAATATAAAGCTATTCATACTTACTTTAACATGAAGAGCAGGTTGGGATTATGTTCTAGGAGGCCAGGGTAGAGCTGCTGGGTGGCTTCTATAGCCTCTCCCACTCTGCCTGCTAATACTAGCTTCTGTATTCCTGAAAGCAAAAGGATACCTATTGACACACAGGACTGGCCAACAAGAACAGTCAGAAGAGTTGTCTCACATATGCCACACACGTCCCCACTGCCACTTTGCACAAGGGCTAGGGAGAACCAAGGACCATATTTCCTTTATTATGGATTAGGGTGAGGAAAAGCCTATGAAAATGAGGGAGAATCTGTTAGTAGCTCAGAAACACCAAGAGGGAAAGGATCTGAAGGATGAAGGAGGTGCACTTGGGTGGGGTGCCCTTGACTTTAGTCCTTTAGTCACAGAGCTATGCAGCAATGGAAAAGAAAGTAGGACACAACAACCAGATGGGAGCAAGGAGGCTGCTGGGGAAATGACAGTTTCGGAGGGGAAGCACCTAGGTCACCCCCACGTTACATCCTCTGGCTGGTTCACACTTGGAAGCGTATGTACAGCTGAGCATCAGATAATCAGAGTATTCTTAGGGTGTCTGTGGGCTTAAACCACAGCACAGTACTGTTTCCCCAATATCCCTACCTCTAAGTAGAAGTAATTATATCAAAAAACTGGGTTCCTGCAAGTCCCACCTCAGTGTATTCCCAGAGAACTAACCTGAGCTTGGCCTGCAATGAGAATGTGGCACCTGTAAGCTAGCTCCAAGAATCAACTATTGACTAAGCTAGAAACAGCTCAACAAGTTGTACGTTAGTAGGAGATGCAAAGATACAAGGCAGAAGCCATCTACCATCCTGGGTGTTCATGTCCAATCTATGTTCCTTCAGTAAGTTAGAAGACACAAGTGCAAGATTTGAGAACCCACCCCTGTACACTCAAGAGAAGCTGATGATCTACAGAGGTTCATATTTTATTTTCTTTCTAAGTGTACTTAAAACTAAGAACTAAATGTACTTAAAACTAAAAATGCATTGCACTTCCCTCTCTGTTTTTCCAGGACTCCTTACAAACAACAGAGAGAAGGTTTTGAATTGCCTGTGAGGTGCTTTGCAAGCAGAGGCTCTAACAACAACAGGCTGTGACTTTCACAAGTCACGAGCAGTTGAAAGCCCAGCCTGGTGATCCTCATTATCAATCCCCAGTAACAATCTGCAATGACTTGTCTTGGCTCCCACTTCTCAGTGTCTGTTCGCTTGTTATTGTAGCTGAAAGCTAAAACCAAAGACATGGCTCTCCCACCAACGTGTGTTGCATAGTCTACTTCATTTCACTGTTTTTTCTACTTACTTGCAAGTCCATTTTCATGTCTCACTGCTTTATACAGCTCTCTTCTTTGCCTTGTTTGACAACTCTCACAGATGTCGCTGCATTTTATATTTCCCCCTCTTTTTGTTTTCCCATCTGTGTTTTCCTCACACCTTTTATTTAAGCTGCAACTTCAGAGCTCTATATTCCTTCCCTCCATCTGCCTTGTCACCTGTCCTCAGACAAACGAGACTGCACTGTCTCGCGAGCCTCCCGTAAGGCTTTACCAATTAAACCCACACCAGCAAGAACACCGGCTGGGGTCAGGGTTGCATAATGCATGACCTGGAAAGCACAAAGCCCATCAGCACTAACAGGCAGCAACTACAAGTTATTTTGGGTACTAAGCAGAGTCCCCAAATGAACCTGAATGCTGGCTAAGCATATGTAATGTATGGAGAGTGAGCTACAAAAGGGCACGATGCTCCTGATAAGTCACATGAGAAACGGTTCACAAAGGGAAGGGAAATGTACAGAGCGGGTTGTAGCCTGTATTCAATAGCCAGGAGAATGCAGAATATACACCAATGTTCTGTGACTCTGCAGTCTGAGCCTGTGAATAGAAAAGCTTAAAAAAAAGTACAGCAGGAGAAAGCTGCAAGCCTTATTCTGCAGGAACCAAAAGCACTTACAGCCTTACCAGTGTAGAGATTAACCACTTCAGAGGAAAGAACAGTAACCAAACCAGACACAGAATACAAATTCTTCACCTACTGTGAGCTAAACATGTTGGCTATGAATTTAGCCATGCAAAAAATTTACCTGAAGACAAAATTTGCAAACAAACTGGAAGATTCATTAACTCTTGGAGCTGTAGTCAAAATAGATTGATGTGTCTGGGTCCTTATGACCAGGCTAATGAAACTGCCCCTGCTGCAAGTGACCTCAGTTCAGCTAAGTCCAAGGTAACCATTTGGTTCTCCACAAATTTGGCACTACCTCCAAGAGAGCAGCTCCTGCCCTAGATATGACGTTTAGCCTGATGTGTGAAACTGCTGGTCTCAAAGCTGAGAGTCACCTCATCTCTTCCAGGATTCAGCTATTCATTCTCAACAAGACTGAGGAAAATAAACCAAGCTGATCAGAAAACTTTAGCATATTCAACACTGCCAGGCATGCAGGTCATTTCTCAGAGCAGACAGGCAAAGGAAAGAATAAGGCAGCTCTTCAGCCAAAGACAGCAGAGGGGTGGAGGACACACAGTGATGATGGGAAAAGTGCTCCCAGCAGTGGTCCCCAAGCTCTACTGACCCACAGACAGCAACACTTAAGTTAGCAGTGTGCTGTGGACAGCTTTGTACTGCTGTGGAATAACTTTTCTACTTCCACAGCACTCCATTCCTCTGCAGAGTCCTGAAGGTAACATGTGGCCAGCATGCTACACTTTGGGAACGACTACTCAAGAGACTTACTTTGTCTATTCTTTATTGAGGTCTGCTCTTCCTGGATTGTGGTATCTGTGACTCTGGCAAAGGCAGTTGCTGTTGAACAGTACCCATGATGAACCAAATATGACGAAACCATACTAGAAAACAAGAAAATACAAACAGATGAAGAGACATTGGTAAAAACAGGGTAATCACACTGGAGGAAAAAAAATCCAACACAATAGAAGTTGCAATTTCAGTGACCAAACTCAGCTTGCTTAGGACATAACCAGGGTCCTACTTCTGGGTCCAGACAGTGTAAATTTACAAGATGGGCACCTGGTCCTCAGGAAACGGGAGGGAGGCTCTAAATTTACCTTACAGAGTAGGAGGGTAAGGGGGTAGTAATTAAAACTTCCAATGCATACATGGTATTTATTTATTTAATGACTGCTGTCCAAGGGTCACTTGTAAGAGCTCAGTACTGTGTTACTACCAGTGACATCCTATATAGACATAAAATCTGAACCTCAGAGAGGCTCATGGCTTTCAAGCAGATGTCACAAAAAGGGTTCTGATCCTGAATTTCTTCCATCACTTATTTTGCCAGCAATTGTATCTTTGGTAGTTGAATGTCCTTATGAATTCTACATATTTACAGATAATTTTATCTGCTGATTTACAAAGAGTAGACTGTCAGCATTGATTTTACAAACATTAACACATTTTAAAGTTGTATTTTCAAAAAATGTTGGGGAGGGAGGTAGTACCACTGTCAGAAAACAAACACAACAAAACCATCTTTCTGAACAGACCATTTCTAAAGCACTTGTGCCTTCCCAGGATATGGTGGGTAAATGTTAATGCCCACCGGATTTTAACAAAACCTAAAAAGCCAGCACAGGACTTCAAAGCTTCTAGTGATGAATTTCAAAATAGGCTTCTCATTATGAAGCTGGCATTGATCCAATGAAGTCACAGCTCAAACACACATTCAACTTGGCTAATTTCAGTACAAGAAAAAAGTGGTTTATGAGTCAGCAATAATTGTGATTGTAAGCAGGTGTGTAATTTTTAAAACCTGTTTTAAAACCAAGTGCTTCTGGCCACTGTTGGTACAAGTCATGCCCTTTGCCCTTGACATGGTACAGACAGGCATAATGAAGTGCATCCCTCTCACTGTCAAGCATAGCAGCCGGGTCACCCTGGCTCAGCCAGGCTGAAATACTGAACAGAGCAATCCAGGCTGGCAGGAAGGGAGGGGAAAAAACAACTCTTGCTTCAGTGTAATTCAGTAGCCAGAGTCAGAGGCTGCAAAGATTTAAATGCTCTACAAAGCTGAACAAAAAGTGAGCTCCTTCCTACGCCACTTCTGCCCATGGCACCACAGAAAGCATCCCTGAATGGGTACACAGAACTATTACATGCTGGTCATTATGCCAGGCTAATTTTCAGCAATGACTTATCAGTTCCGTGTCTCAGCTACTTACTACAGCAGTGCTGCACACTCTCAAACATTCAGCAGCATGTTTGCATCCAGGGGTACCTCTCCTGAAGTTTTGGGGGAACACTATTGCATGGCACTGTGATCTGTGTGACATGTTCATGCAGACAAAAACCTTTCAGAATCCCAGGTTCTCCAAAGGAATAGCTTTTACTGCTTGGGAGCCATGCTTGAAACTTCTTGAGAGCAGAGGTGCTCAAATCACAGGAGCAGCTATCTCCGTGTTGCATCTAGGGGTGCTTTTCTCACTTAGAGTGGTCATGGTGGTGGTAGAGAGGCTTGTACTGTCTGTGGCTTTTCTTCTTCAAAACAGAACTCAACTGCATACTTCTCTGTACAAATTACAGAAAATTCTCCTCCTTCTGCATGGTACCACTTCTCAAATGAACATGTCAAGTCCTCACACGCTTTATCAGAAATAGGGACCTACACTGTTCCTCCTCCCATAATCAACCACACCAGCTGATCTCAAGTCTCAGGTGACTCCTACTCAGATCCTTCATGGCAAGAGCTAAAACGATCAGAGATCCTATAAGACTGTAACAACATGCAAAGCAGAAGAGTTTCAAGCACTTGAAAACCTTGTCAGATCAGCCTTTCCAGTGACAGCACATCTAGGAGTGCAACACAGATGAAAAATTCTGCCAGGGTAATTCTTCCTCTGCAATCCAGGGAGGCATTCCCTACAGCAAACCTTGCCCAGTGACGGCCTCTTTAGGACTGCGCCTCTCAGGATCTGTCAGGGAGGAGAGCCTTTGAAGGGAAGGAAATGCTTAGCTGCACGGTTAGAGATTAAATAAGATACTACTAATCCTAACAAAGCCACTGGACAAGAAAACATAGGCCCAAGAGCTTGGAGCTCCAACCTGAAACAGCCGGACTACTAACATGAAGTACAAGCCCTGACTTAAACCTGTCTACAGAGAGGAGGTAGATGGGAAACATGATGCTGATTCTTAAAAAGAAGTCCAAAGGAAATATGAGGAACTCCAGAAAGGTGACACTGACACCACCACCATGCATGTCAGAAGAAACAATTCTGGAGAACACAAGGAACAAACATAGGGATAAACTAGTCCTACTGCAGAAGAATCAACAGCTTTTGTAAAGGGAAGTCATGGCTCCCTAATTTGGTGACATTTTTTTGAGGCAGTCTGGAAGCAGGCAGAAAAGAGATACTTTTGCAGTCCACTTGGTTGTCCAAAGATATTTCACAGTCTTTCAGCAAAGCCTCTCAAAGAAACTGTGTTACTATGTGATAAAAGGAAAGGTCCAACATGGTTAAATATTCAGTTAAATAATGGGGTAGCAAAAAATGGTAAGTTTTACCAGGGAAAGGAAAAAAAACCTCTAGTGCTGCAGGAACCTGTGCTATTAACATACTGATAAAACCAAGCTTGACAGACCAGTGGTCTGACCCAATGCAGGTGTTTTTATGTTCAAAGATGCAGGGCGCACACTTTTTTTCTGAACAAGTTGCCTTTTGAACACTAGGAGCTAAGTATTTCCATTTAAATATCCATGAACATCTTCATTCTCTTCGGCTGCTAAGAAAGTTTTCCAAAAGCAGATCCTGTCTTTCCACAGCCTGACAAGATGCATTGCGGAGAGTGAAATGACCCCATAAATTCAACAATCCAGTACATCAGAATGAAAACTAACATTAAAGTCAATGCCAGTTGTTATATCTCATCCATGTTGGGTCAGATCAAACACCCAATTAGCCCAGTACTTCTGCCTGCCAACTGGCAAAAGCAAATGCCTAGAAAAAAATAAAGGAACAAGGCACACATGATATGATACTTTCCCCCTTCCAGCTTCTAATGATCAGTTAGGTACTTCCTGTCCTAGAGGTGGTATCTGTCTACATCATAGCTCCAATAGACTTTTCCTTCTAATAATGTCTCCAGCCAGTTTTTGAATCCATGCTGTTCTCATGGTATCTTATGGCAGAGTGTGTGAAAAAAAACCCTCCTTTATTTTTTCTAAATGTGCCATCTTCTGGTTAACTTCACTTAGAATTGTAGAATCATAGAATTGTTTAGGTTGGAAAAGACTTGTAAGATCATCAAGCCCAACCATAAATCTAACACAGCCAAGTCCCCCACTAAACCATGTCCCTAAACACCACATCTACATGTCTTTTAAATACCTCCAGGGATGGCAACTCCACCACTTCCCTGGGCAGCCTGTTTCAGTGCTTGACAAGCCTTTTGGTGAAGAATTTTTTCCTAATATCCAGTCTAAACCTCCCAAGCACAACTTGAGGCTATTTCCTCTTGTCCTATCACTTGCTAATTGTGATTAGCAACTACAACCTCTTTTCAGGTAGTTGTAGAGAGTGATAAGGTCTCCCCTCAGCCTCCTTTTCTCCAGGCTAAACAACTGCAGTTCCCTCAGCCACTCCCCATAAGACTTGTGCTCTAGGCCCCTCACCAACTTGGTTGCCCTTCTCTGGACATGCCCCAGCATGTCAATGTCTTTCCTGTCATGAGGGGCCCAAAACTGGACACAGTATTTGAGGTGCAGCCTCACCAGTGCCGAGTACAAGGGAATGAACCCTGTGCTAGTCCTGCTGGCCACACTATTTCTGATACAAGCCAGGATGCCATTGGCCTTCTTGGCTATATAGACACACTGCCAGCTCATATTCAGCCAGCTGTCAGCCAACACCCCCAGGTCCTTTTCCTCTGGGCAGCTTTCCAGCCACTCTTCCCCAAGCCTGTAGCTGTGCATGGGGTTGTTGTAACCCAAGTGCAGAACCCAGCACTGAGCCTTCTTGAACATCATACAATTGGCTTCGGCCCATCGATCCAGCCTGTCCAAATCCTTCTGGAGCACCTTCCTACCCTCGAGCAGATCAACCTTGCCTCCCAACTTTGTGTCATCCGCAAACTTACTGAGGGTGCACTCAATCCCCTTGTCCAGACTATTGATAAAGTTATTAAACAGAACTGGCCCCAATACTGAGCCCTGAGGAACACCACTTGTGACCAGCTGCCAACTGTATTTAACTTCATTCACCCCCACTCTTTGGGCTTGGCCATCCAGCCAGTTTTTTACCCAATGAAGAGTACGTCCATCCGAGCCATGAGCAGCCAGTTTCTCCAGGAGAATGCTGTAGGAAATGGTGTGAAAGGCTTTACTGAAGTCTAGGTAGACAACATCCACAGCCTCTCCCTCATCCACTAAGCAGGTCACCTTGTCATAGAAGGTCCTTGATGCCCTTTAATTCTTGCAGTACAATTGTTCCTTCATCACCTTCTCCTGTTCAAGATTTTTTTCCCACACTTCTGCCTCACCCCTGAAAACCATATTCTTCAACACCATGGGTCTGTGTATTTGTTCTCTGCTTTAAACCCACCCCATACCTTTGCACATCCTGCCTTGGTTTTTTTCAATGCTTTTCTCACTTCTACTACATACTTTTGGAAAGAAAAAAACAAAACTTCACATGGTATTCACATTAAGGGTGCACCACATATTCACACAGACAGAATTATTTCTGTCCTCTGTTTTTCACCTAACAAATCCAAGCTTTTTTTTTTACCTGCTTGCTACCAAAAAAATGAGCTGACATTTCTGTGCAATGATTCACCATAACCCAAAGATCTCATTCCTTCCTGGAGGATCCCGTCTTCCCAGCCATTTCTGAACACCCTCAACACTACAGGCACTGCCAGCACCCATCCAAGTCTCTACAATCTCCTCCTCCTAAAGTGACAATCCCTTACCCACTCATTCCCTCTCATCTCCCTTTTAAATAACTCATAATGCACATCAGACACATGTTCTCAGCCTCTGGCTGCATAGTCCCCCTTTAGTTTGCAGCAAGGGAACTTCTCGAAAGCCTTTTGGTCTTCCCGGACAAAGACAGCAGCCCAAGAACCATATCCACATGTGTGCTGGCTCCTCTTTGCAAAACCCACGTCCTATTTCTCCATGTGCCAAATGTATCTACCCTTCAGTAGTGCTTCTATGGATTTGTCCAAGCCAGACATTAAGGTTCTCTCAGCCCATCACTGCCTGACTCTCTTCCGAAACCCTTCATGAAACATGGAACCACACACACCATCCTCCCCTTCTCTTGACCCAAGGCAGTTCAGACAGAAACTTTGTTCCACAGCCACAAGCTCACCTGTTTTCTCCTTGAGTCCCATTAGGACTCTAGGTAAATACCTGATCCCAAAGACTTTCTCCACTTCCCCTCACCTATTTCTTCCAGTGCTCCTTTGACAGATACTTCAATCCCAGACACAGCCTCTGCCAAGTCCCTCACAAAGAAGCATCCCAGCACGGCAATTTACCTGATTTCTGGACAAACAGGCAAAGAACTCAATTAGATATGGTCTTGTCTTCCCCAAGGTCTCTTTTTATACTGCAATCCTCTACAGGCCCTACAAACTCCCTGGCAGTCCCCCTTCTCCTTATTTTCTTGAAAAAAGATATTACTATTATTTTCAATAGCTTCCCCTAGTTGCATTTCAAAGGCTTTGCTGGTTGCCCTGAATTATCTGTGAATAAGTAAATACGAGACTAGCAAAAAACAAGAACCATCACATGGGTGTGATCATCGCTGCATCAAAGTCATCTGGATGATAGTGACCAACATCAGGTGTTTAGGAAAAGAATGTAATAAAAAGGCAAAACACAGAGCTATCTGTCACCAGAGATATAAGCAATCAGAGATAGAAACAACAGCCACAGACTTGAGGGTTTAAAATACAACTATGGAATTGGCCTCCATGAATTAATGTGAATGTTTAAATGTGTAGCTTTTAAAATCCACTTGTACTTAGACTACCACAACTTCTTGCAGCAGCAAGGCCCACAGTTTCACACACTTAGTGAAAAAAAAAACCTGTTTTGTTTTTAACCCAGAAGGTGCTTTTTCTCTAATTCTTGTGTTTTGAGAAACAGTGAATAATCACTTTCTAGTTATGCTCTTCATTGTGTAAATGACTGACACACAACTACAGTCCACCTCCCTCAATTACCTGTTTCCAAGCTGTGGAGCCTTAGTCAACTCTGTCTTTCTTCAGGCACAAGATACTCCTGACCTCTGACAATTCTTGTCAATTGTTCTCATCAAGTTCCACTCAATCTTTTTTGCAATGGGAAATGCATTCAATATTCATGAATTTATAAAGTGCCATAATTGTGTTTTCAGTTAAGTTGGGTTTGGAAGCCTTTGGTTTAGGCTATTTTTTGCTCTTTCACTTCTGAATTCAGCTGACTTACATGTGGTTTTTCTCTTATGTTAAGAGTTTTTATGGTGTCCTCTCCACTCCCCTTCCCCCAGTGCATCACCTCAAAGTGTATGTTCTTCCATTCCTACAAGCTTTCATGCAGTCTTTGGCTGAAAACTTCTCCCATATCTTTTACATTTGAAACAGCAGCAATCTACACAGGTAAGACTATTAAACAACAAAACAGAGGGTAAAACAACTTGAGCAAAACGCACTGACCGGCAATTTTTGCCATAAGAAAGCATAAGTTAGCATTAAAAAGTATTTAAAGCCTAACAGAACAGAAGAAGCTGAACACCAGAACAGTGACTTACTTCTGCAGCATGGCTTGCCACTCGCCTAGTCTGTCTCCTATGGGAAACCGCTTAATGGTGCTCTGAATCTTCGCTCGCCACTCCCTCATGTAGTCCTCAATGTCGAACACAAATGGCTGCTGCCCAAAGTTGGCATCAACTATCTCTCCTGGAGTCTGGAGACCCACTGTAGGGTAGAGATTGGACTAGGAAGGAAGAAAAAGAAACCTGTATTAAACCCAGCTTTCTCTTTCTGGTTCCAGTTACATGGTTTGGTAAGACAAAAGAACTGCTCCTTAAAATGAAAAATGTAATGGAACAGGAAGGGGCAACAGTCCTTTAGGTACACCTCAAGGAACCCCATGACTTATTGTGCAGTTATTAAAAGTTATTGCATAAAACCGTAACAATGGGTTCAATCCCCCAGCAGTCTGTGATTGATGCCATGACTGCTGTGTATGGCGTGTCCACTTTCTGCCTTAGTCTTCTGCAATTTCTATCAAAGTTAAAGAGCCAAGAAATAACAGTAATAAAAAAATGAAAGGGGCATAATCTCAATCAAGAGATCTATGTGTTCCCCACTGTTTCAACTGAATTCTCTTATTCCTTGGAAGCTGCTGTATGAATATTTTACATCTCAGATGAAAAGGGAACGGATGGTAACGGAACTCTGAAGCTAGGTCGATGATTATCCCAAGACAGCAAGCCATCCACACAAGAAATTCCAGTACTGGTAGACAAATTTCATTTTAAGAACAACCATATCGATCCAAATGGAAGCTTTGACCCTCCACCAGAACATGGGGAAAAGAAAAATGTTACCACCATGAAAATACCTCTAAAATTCAGCCAATAAATTCAGCTTCAAAAGATGATCTAATTGAAAATAGGTGGTCAAAGTCTACCTAGAAGTCCTCTGAATTCAGGCTATTTTAAGAATAAGCTAATGGATATGAATTGAATCTTTGAGCCCACTCAAATGTGGGGAAAAGAGAAATGGCATCAGAAAAGGTACAGGCATGCCTGGTCCTCACCACTCTGGATCACATTTTTTAAGAGCATGTTCCATTCACTGTCATGTTACTTTTCTGCAGCACAAATTACTATTCTGTTTGCAACACAAACTTCACTAATCCTTTGCTTCAGAGAGTCTGCTGACAGCCTGCAGGGTTTAGGAAGAAATCTCTCTCATGCCATTCATGAACTGTTTGGTGTTTTCACTTTGCTCTAACACACTGGAGACTGACAGAGCCAGAAATCAGACATTGGGGAAGGCACATGGATGCATGTAGTGAAATTGAAGTCTGGAAGGTGCCTGGTTGCGGTGCCTTGCTCATGGCTGAACCCATGTGAGACTTTAGATCAGCAGAGGAGCAGACCTTTCTCTCTAAGTCATATCAGTAAGAACTACTGCTGGTGGTTACACAGTCATCCTAAAGAAAGCTAGGATGATTCTCTTCTCCTGTATAGCAAGGGGCATGGGCTTTCCTACAATTATCTGGAAAATCTATTCAACTAATTTTTCACTATTGCAGAGACCTGAGACATTGGCAATGTCATTGATCTCCCCTTGAGACCTAACGTACTTGTGGATTTTACTTTTCACTAAAAGTATTAAGGTTGTTACAAGGCAGGACTCAGCAGAATCCTAATCATGTTAGCAAAAATGGAGCCAGCATGTCGTGGGAAGGGATTACTTCTCTCTGGTTTCACTGGCGTGGCTACATCTGCAGTATTGTACTTGGTTCTCTGCCTCCAAATCCACATCCCCAGGACAAGACATTCATAAACGGGGTCCATCAGAGTTCTGCTAAGATGGTTAGAGGGCTGGAGTGCATGGCATACAAGCAGAGGCTGAGAGAATTAGCTTGGAGAAGGCAAAGGGAAAATCTAACTGTGAGTCTTCCACTCCCAAAAGGGAGGTGATAAAAAAGATGGAGACAGATTCTTCTCAAGGGTGTTCAGTGAAAAGGACAATAGGCACAAGCTGCAGCCAGGGAAATTTTGATGGGACATAAGGAAGAAATTCTTCCTTGTGATCATGATTAAGGACTGGAACAGGTCCCAGAGAGACTGCAGCATATCTGTCCTCAGAGGTTTTCAACACTCAACTAGAGGAGGTCCTGACCAACCTGCTCTACCTTTGAAATTACCAAATCTCAAAAAACAAAGGAAAAAAATCAATCTGTAAAATACCGGATAGAAACTGAAATCAGAAATCAGGATGATTGCATCCTGATTGCTGACTCAGCACACCTCCTCCTTTCCTATTCTCACACCAAGGAAGTCACTGCGTTAGAGAGGTGTGCAAAGAAAATAAAGCATGATACAGGAAGAGCTACCAGAAGAAAACACCATATTTAAAGTCAGTCTCTCCTTTCTTCCAAACCTAGCTGACAAGGAAATACCTCTAAGGAGGGATCAGATCTTTTCTACAGTCCATAATTTACACTTTTTTATTAACTTAACTTTTTGTTTGTTTGTTTTATGAACTCAAGGACTTCCAAAGCCAGGAATCAGACACCCAAAATACTTGAAAGTTAGAAGCAAAAAACCCCAAATTACAACATATCACATATTTTTTGGCCACTTTTGGCTATGTTCATCTCTGAGGGGAAGCTGCCTACCCCCAACTTCTCTCAAATCATCTCCGAGTTAAAATTCCATTTTTCACACATGGGATGTGCCCTCTCTGTTTAGCAACTGTTAGGAACTACACGTATCTCCACAACCCTGCCAGATGCAGGGAGACATCATCTCAGAGGCCACTGACCAGGCAGATGCTTCTCTTGCCAAGTTCTTCAGGCACACCTTCTCCATGACAATTGGACCACCTCTTGCCTCTCATGTTGGTGGCCAGTTGCTCACAACCCCCTAGTTCATCTTGACTTGTTTTTTTAACCCCTTTGCCTTTGCACCCCTGCAATCCCACCCTGGGCTCTTCCACATTCTGCTTTTTTACATTTCCTATTGTTTCAGCAAACCACCAGGGAGGATCAACCTGATATGGGCTTGTGTAAATAAAAGAGTTAGGCCTAAGCATTGGCTTAAATTGGTGAAAAAGGGGGAACCTCCCTCTGTGGGATAGTTCTATTTGCAAGCAGTTATTTTTGTATTAACTTCAGCCTGTGCTAAAACAAAATGCAATTTTTTCCCTCACTGTATTTTCATACAAATGCAAACACACTTTAGAGGGAACTGAAACAAGCTAAAGCAAATATCCTTCACCATGTGTGAGACTTACCACAACAAAATGTGGTTTTCAGCTGAAAATATCCATTTGAACCTCCTAATATTGTGCAAATTATTATCTTCATAATTTGCTTCTGAAAGGTGAATTTTGCAATAAGCACTTCAAGGAAACAATTTCTAGACAGGTAATGTTCTGAAGGGTCAAATTAATTCCTTAATCTCACTGACCTGCCAACCCTAAAAATTATTTAGGCTTGAAAGGTGTAAAAGTAATGGGGCTTACTGGCCAAGCTTCTCACTGATGTGTGCTACCAGTCAGCTTCAACATCACATGGGCTGTAATGCAAGAAAAAGCTTTCAACCTACAGCCCCTCCCTGGGGGACTTCAGTAATTAGGTATGGCAGAGAGCCAAAGCCAAAAAATGCATGTCAAGCTGCTCAAACTAGAGAACCTCCAGGGTCACTCAGGTAAGACTGCTGTTTCCATTCCCGTTTGAACAGTTAAATTTTTAGACTGCAGCTTTAGCAGGTGAAGAACACAGATTACACTCTATGTCTTTCATATGATGGATGTTTTCTCTTCTTTACCTTATAATGAGTGGCTATAGTGTTCAAGCCTGGATCACAATGCTGTAATAAATTAAAAATACCACTTGCAAGTTATATCAACTTAAAATTCCCTACTACCTCAAGACTTCTACAATCTCTGATGATAGTCATTATATTTAAACCAAAAGTCTATCTTGGGTTTGGCATCCCCTTCTTCAGGAAAGGGCAGTAACCTCAAATGTTTGGAAGAACAACCTAGAAGCCATGGACCAAGGGAGCAAAGAGGGCCAGAAAAGGACATGGAATACATAAGGTGTCTGCAAGGGTGAGGGAAGAAGGCAGTAATTAAGGGAAGGATATTGGAAAAAGAGGATGGGAGTGATGGAAGTTGGGTGGAGGCATCCTCAGGATGAAGCTGCAACAGAGCAGCTGAGCCATTTAGCACATGGAGAGAAAGGTCCAAAATCCACATGGAGGCAGAAGTCTCCTGTCCTCGCTTGCATCCACAGTTAGGGGGTGAAATGACCCAGGCAAGCTTCTCTCACCCTCTTTTTAAAGAAAAATTATCCCATGGAGGATAATTCTCAGCAGTAGGAGGCCTATAGGGCATCCACTGTTCTCCTTCCTGGTCCAGAAAAATAGTGTTATAGATTAGTTGCTGCTGTAAAAGGCAGAAGGAGATTTCCACGGAAGACAGCTCAGCAAACTGGCTGGTAAAAGGCACAGAGATACCATTTAGCTATTGGAGACTCTGTCACAAAGCATTTGAATATCTGATTGCAAAACCCCACCTGGCCAGGTCTTCTTCCCGTTTAACACTAAAATGACATCTCCTCTGCACAGGACACACAACCAAGCATGAGATCCTGCAAGGATGATCTGGTGAGATCAAGAAACAGTAGGATGGGGGGATGCCTCAGGAGGGCTTTGAATTAAATCTCAACTGCACTGCAAGACCTCACTGCTGCACGAGCCCTTCTGTCTGGTCTGCTTCCCCAACCATTCATCCCCTGTTTATAACAGAGACTCAACACCGGGGTGAACAGCCTTACAAGTGCACATTACATGTATATACACCAGCATATTGTGTACTCCTGGGTCAAAAGGATGCAAGTTAAGCTAAGCAGGACAGGTGACTTCAGCCTGCCAAATCTGTGCTATGAAGCCCTATGGCAACATTTTAGCTGTAAATGACAAAACAACGGCATGTGTGTTGGATAGTTGTTCTTGACTGACAAGAGCCTAAATAGTAATTATCTATCTACCCCAACATGAAGACTATTCTTGTGTCAGAAAGAGAAGCAGTCTAGCCAAATGAGAAGACAAAGCGGTGAAAAAATTAGAAGGAATATGGTAAAACTGTGACTTCTAATGTAATCTATATCCAGAAGGAAAATAAAGAGCACCTAAAACTAAGGGCTATATCATAGAAGCGTCTTGTTGCGATGGATGCAAGGTTGTCACAAGACCTCACTCCAGAAGGTTAATATTCATGCACAGGTAAAATATTCTTTTACTTTCATAAATTCTACTTGCGCCAAGTGAATAAAGTACTGAAACAATCCACATAAAGAAGGTTTCTGGTTTATAATAAACTGCAATGTTACCAAGTTCAAAGAGCCTAGGAACCAAAAAAAAGCTGTGTTGACAGCTGATGTGAAAAGGCAAATTAAATAACTGGAACATCCTTCAGACAGACACTGGCTGGGATATGGGAGAAATCTGTAAAGCCATAAATCCCATTGGGAAGGTGAACAGGGAGTGCTAGTCATTATTTCTCACAACACAAAAAATTAGAGGTACAAAATCATTTTTTCTGGCAGAAGGTGCAAAACAAAGAAAAGCAAGCCTTCCACACAACATGGAAGTCAGTCAAGAAAACGGATCACTTTGGAGGCCCAAACAAGCTATGGAAACTAAGAAATTCTTCAGAGGAAATTAATTTGAGGTTATTAAGTACACAGACAGGAGTGCAACCTCAGGGACAAGAAGCTCTATGTATGAGAGAAATGGATGCAGTGGACGTATTGGTGTATACCTGACCTGGTTTAATCTGCTTTTCCTAAACATCTGCTCCTTGTCCAAGAACACTTGGGTCTGAAAAAGAGCAACCATATTTTTTGTCATGACCCATGGTGAAAGTCATGCTTTTGTAAGACCTGACTAGATGTTATTGCTTGGTGTAACTCAGCTGGTGTCACTGCACTCAAGAGTAACTCAGTATCAGGGCTGGTGAATCAGAGGAGTAACTATCAACCCCAAATGGATGCCAAATACATTCCTCCAGCAATTCCATGAATTGGTTACTTATCATGGGTGGAGGCTGGTCAAAAACCTGTGCAATGAGGACACATACTACAGCCAGCTAAGCCTGACCTTCATTCTTAGAAATACCCTTCCTTAACCACACCACAGTAAAGGAACAACTTCACCATGGCTGCAAAACTTGGGGGTGAGAGGAAGAAGCTAAGAATTGTAACATTAGGCATTTTGGGGCACTCTGATGATGGGACATGAGAGGCTACTCAATGACTTTGCACATATACTTCCCACAGTTGAAGCTGCATTTGGAAGACAGTGACCTGTAATGAAGTTTGAATCCTTGTTTTAATTTCAGGAGAAGGAGCAACAAATTCTTAGAGGTGATGAGGGATGAGAGGAGGCACGTGAGTAGCCCACAAACCCAGCCACAGGATTACAAAGGTTCAGAAAAAGGAGCATCCACACCATTCAGTAATGTGCATTACCATTTTTTTTTAACAGGGCATCAAACAGAAAAAAAAAAATCACACCCCACACTCTTCCCCCTCCCTTCTGTTTGCATCCTTAGTTAAAATACTGAAAATAGGTGTACTTACAGGGAGGTCTGTAAAGGCTATACCTGTGGGGGGAAAAATATTAGAATTAAAAAGACAAAGGATTTTTTTCCCTGCTTGACTACATCCTTAACATGCTACAAAACGTTACTGCACTCCAGTAAATCCCAGCTCTGACCCTGCATTTCACCACCTGTCATATTTAGAAGTATCCTCCCTCCCCAGTCCCCTCCTCTGCAAGGTTTTGCATCTGGAGAAAGGTTCAGGGAAAAGCCTAAATGTTTCAGATATCTCTCCCAAAAAATTGATTTTCTAAAAAGCAGCTCCTCTTTTCTTTGCTTCTCCCTCTGTTACTGTGAAGGAGTTAGTTTTCAAGACTCACTTTGGCTTTAGAAATGGAGTTTTACTATAACGTTGCTTTGGTTTAGGCTATAACTAATTCTTCTTATCAGCCAGAGAGACAGGAATGAACATTCAATGCTTTGCATTACAGCTGGGGAACAGCCTTGCAACCAGACTAAGCTGCAGCCAGGAGCACCTGAGAAATACTGTGCAAAGAACAGCTTCATCCTCAACTATGCTGCTACAGTTCCAAATATAAGAGATGGAAAAAAAGCATATGGTTTCCCTTTTTATTTACATTTGACATGCCAGAAAAGAGATATTTAAGGAGAGGCAATCTCTGCCTAGGATGACTAACAGAGTTGTGGGCAGACACAACGCTCAGCTACAGTCAGGCTACCGCCAGGCACAGCTCTGCAATGCTCTGCATCTCATTTAGATGCAAGCTACCGCTCAGAAGGAGGGTGCCTCTCCTCCCTTGCCTGTGGTGTGTGGCCCTCCATCTGCCATGGGTGAGATCCAGCAGCAAGGCAGGAGCACGGTGAGATGAACTGGCCAGCTACAGCAGCTCTAACCCATGGGTGTTGGGTCACCCTCACGAACAGCAGAGGGGAAACTGCTGCCATGCCCTGTTCACCTTATCAGTCTGAGCTTAATTCATGTTTTAAGCTAACATTTCAGGGATCAGTCTGGAGGCTGAGATCTTGCCCCATGCATGCTCCCAGCAATGCTTTTTGTCCCCAGCCAGAGGAAGGCTGGTACCCACACCAGTATGTCCAGTTCTTCCACACATCCCACCTCTCAGCCACACAGCAGTCCCTTCTGGGTGGCAGTGAAACAGCTGCACAGAAGCAAGAGCACAATGTTCTCTGTTTTTAAAGTTAGGGCTATTTTAACCAAAAGCTGCAATGTAATGTTACCAGATCAGCCTGAAATGGTAATTTGAACCAATTTTAGGAGTCAACATAGGAAACAAATAATTATTATTTGAAACAGCACAGATACAAAATCAAATGCTTGGAAAAAATCCTGAATATTTTACTAAATAAATAGCCAGTGAGGTTTAATAAGCAGCCTGGAAGATAGCCAAGAGGTTTAATTAGCATCATGGCAGTTTGCTCCTTGTCTGTTGAGTACCCTTTCTACAACCCAACCAAAAATTGTGTACACAAGCGATGCTGAATACCTGGCTGAGAAAAATGTTCAGTAAGCATTTCTCTCACCCCAGCACTTTGCCCAAATATTGTTCTTCACTCAAACCTGTTGTTCACTTTGCACTTGTTTTGCTCAGCTGGATAAAAGCTTGTTTTTACCCTTACACTGCAATGAGGCCAACCTCCTTAAGTCTGCAGCCTAGTGGAGTTCTCCTCTGCCACCCAGGATCACTCAGCGCCAAAGGTGGCCCAGCTTTCCCATGACAACTCATGTAGCTGTATGTCTGGGAGCTACATCCAGCACATGGACAAGCATATGATTTTTGAGTGGACTACAAGGTGGGTGGAAAATTGGCTGGCCTGTCAGGACCGACGAGTTGTGATCAGCAGCTCAAAGTCCAAGTGTTGTCACTCAGGGATCGATAGCAGGGCCAATACTGTTTAATGTCTTTACTAATGACCTGGAAAATGGGATGGCTTGCAGATGTCACCGAACAGGAGAATACACAATACACTGGAGGGTATACTGCTATTTAGAAGGACCTCAACAGGCTGGAAAAATGATCCAGCACAAACCTCACAAAGCTGAACAAAAGCAACTGAAGAGCCCTTCCACCAGGTTGTAATATTCCCAGAAAACGGGACAGGCTGGGGCTGAATGGAGAGAAAGCAGATCTACAGAAAAGGATGCAGGGGGTCCTGCTGGGCAACAAGTGGAGCAGGAGTCAGCAGTGAAGAAGGTCAACCACATCCTGGGCTGGATTAGTAAGAGTGTAGCTTGAGCTGTATTAGCAAGCTGGGCTGTATTGCTAAGACTGTACGTTAAAGGAAGGGGTTGCTCCCTTCTCTTCAATGCTATTGAGTCAAAACCTGGAGTATGATGTTCATTTTTGGGCTCTCCAATACAAGACAGACAGCAAAACTGGAGTGAGTCCAGGAGAGACCAACAAGATGAAGAGAGGCTACAGGAAACTGGGTTGCTCAGTCTTATTCAGGGGTTGTTGAGACACTTATTGCTCCCTACAGCTACCTAATGGGAGGGTACTGAAAAGACAGAGCCATACTTTTCCTAGAGATGCATGGTGACTGGACACAGGAGACAACAGAGACAAGTTGCAACATGGGAAATTCTGGTTAAATATTAGGGGGGGGGGAAATTCAGTTTGAATGTGGTCAAACACTGAATCAGGGGACTGGAGAAGCTCCCTGGGGGAATCTCCATTCTTGGAGACAGTAAAAACATGATGAGTTTCTGAGTAATGTGATCTAGCTGGTCCTGCTTTCAGCAGGGCATTGGATGCATGACCTCCAGAGATCCCTTCCAATAAAAATTACTCTACGATTCAATAAACAAACTTATTACATTGCCTTCAAATTAAGGCATTTGTATGCTTTGCACTGTCTGTTATGTTACTAAGTCCAGTGAAATGCTTTATGCGTACAGAACTAGGTTTGTTGCACAAATACGTCTGCTTAGAGACTTCACTCTGAACTGGTACTGCTACGCACCTGCATTCAACAAAGTTAACAAAAGAAAGCAAAAGAATCACAGCTCTAACTAGGCAGCTGAATTTAAACTGCACTCTTTCTCTGCAGCACATCCAAAGCCTGGATCCAATTTAAAATAACAAACTTCATAAATTTAAAGACATAAGAACTGAACAGCTCAAGAGGTCAGGAAGCAAGAGCAAGTGTGTGAAGAGCCTCTCCTGTAAGTCTACGATGTTAACCTGATCACCAAGGCAGTGATGTAAAGACATTAAATGAAGGCCAGCTCTGGGGGACAGTGTAATTGACACCTTCACCTGCCATCTAATCAAAGGAATTTCACCTTCCCATGGCTAACACACACTTATACGCATCCCCATGCATACAACATGATTGTGGACCTTCTAGCCCAACTCTACCCTCCACCCAGCAACAATCATCCTGTCTGCCACACAGCTGGCCATTTTCTTCACAATACATTTCAGAATTCAATTTGCGCAAGACAACATACATTTGGGTGATCAGCCACAACACTCCATTTCCTCCTATATGGCAGGATACTTCTCCAGCATCTGTTTAGGTAATCATAATTCAGAGCATGCATAAGCAGTGCTGAGGAGAAGCACTTTTAAACCCACATAGATCTACATGCTCCTGGAAAAAGTTACCATCCAGTCAAGCCACTTGGGTAAAACTGTTCTTAGAGAGAAACCAGGCTGCAGCCAAGTTTGGTATTTTCCATTCATTTTAAATCTGGTTCATCTTTAAAGCCTTGTTTTAAACCTCTCAATGCGCTTGCTCTCTGCAAACTTGGTTTGAGGACAAACCTGTTAAACCTCGGCAAAGCTGGGATGGACATCCGTGGATCCCTATGACAAGCAGATATCTTCATGATCTCTAATGTTCCTGTTAATCTCTAAACTGGTTGAGGATGGGTATTTAATTTACAGGTTAACTTGGTCTTTCCAAGTGCCCACACTAGAACTCAGACTATGGAAGTTTTCTATGCCAAGACTTCAGAGGGCTGCATGCTCTTTCTATAGCCCTGCTGCTCCATTTACCTTGGTCTGCTGTCAAAGTCTGAGATCTGAAATACTCTACATTACTCCCTGAGCAAACTCATCCACTTAATCCCAGAGACCTGTAGCAGTCACATTCCCTCATCATGTCCCGTGTCCAAGACTCTCTGCGTAATGACTGGAGCCCCAACATCTCTCACATTTCTCCCTCTTCCTCTCCTAATTCACTCTCACCACACTTCTAGCTGCATCTCATCATGTTTTTTATTGCCAGGACTCTGCTCAGAACTTGTCAAAAACATTTCATCAGCAGCCAGAAGACATTCAAGACATTTTCCAGAACAGAGAATTAAGGCTACATACGATGTCAAACAGTTTTCACGTGACGTCTCCAAACAAAGCTCAAGACTTAGCTCCAACCAGAACATCCAGAATTTGTGATGGCCAAGAAAAGAGTTCTTACACAGTGCTCCTGATGGATCTGATGAAATGGAAAAGTATGGAGACAATGGAAGATCACAGTTAAGCAACAGGAGAAATTGCAAGGAAAACAAAGGGGGGTGTCTAATTAATGGATGAAAAGGAGAGGATGAAATGGTGAAAAGAGAATATCATCTTTAGGGAAAGACAAAGCTACAGTAATTCCATTAAAAGCAAGACGAATTCAAATGCCCAGATGCAGGGCCCCGAAATCCTGCTGTTAAGCTAGCTGGCATCACAAAGGGGCTGATTAGTCTCATAAATTATTTTTTTTTTAAGTGTGCAGCAGGATTACATAATGACCTAATTTCCAAAGAGGAGAGATATACAGCTTCATCAGCTTTGTGTCAGGGAACATCAAGAAAAAACACATTCATCCTCTTCCTGGTAAATCTCAGGTTTACACAACACAGCAGTGAGATTCTCGTGTTAGCATTAAGTATCACAAAATGTTCAAGATCTTCACGGAGATGCTTCCACTAAGGAAGAGTGTTCTGACTTTCAAATAAATCATTGCTCCTGCCTCCACTTGCTCTTGGTTCCTCCGCTGAGACCTGCCTCACCCCCTCTCTCACATCTACCTGTTCACTGCTCATAAGAAGCTGCGTAACAGCCAGATGACTGGGATCTGTGGTCTTACGGGGCTCAGACACGCTCTCCTCAACATTCAATGGGAAGCACTTCTCTTGTTTCTTTATCAACAGCACAAATAGACACTACTGACCCTTAAAAAGAGTCTTCCCAGCTGAGGTTTTCATTCTGCTTTTGTAAAAAGACAGTAAAATGTTCCAGCAGATTTGGGGGGGAAGGAGGCGTGTCAGCCCAGCAATGGCTGATGGTCTGTGACTCCACAGTACTTCTATCACTGTCTCTTCTAACCACATCATCTCTCCTCTCCGAGTACAACCATTATGTCACTACAGCTAAAAGAGGAGCTGGTACATGAATGAGCCAATTGTGAATGCTCAGGAGAGTCTCCTACCTGTAATTTTCTCATACATCTCATGTCTTGTAGCACACATCTGAAGAGCCCAAGAGGACGATCTCCAGGAGAAAGCAATGCTTATAATTTACTTTGTTCTCTAAGCACAGTATAATTTAATTCCCTTCCTTTCCTGTTTCTTCCCACTAGCATTGTTCACTGCTGGGGTAGGCTGCTCACCAAGGGATCATTCAGTGTGAGATTAGAAAACACAAGCTTTCCACCCCCAAAAAAAACACCTTTGAAGGAAAAGGAGCACTAAAAATCAAGAAAGGAAGACCAGGCAGCTTATTGCTGTAAAGACCTCCAAATGTTCCAAACAAAACAAATCTCTGAGCAGCACATGAGGCAAAGAATCAGAGGATGGCAATGATGAAACGCAATACAGAAGTTACTGAACTGTGCTCTTTGTTTGGCTTCACCTGTTCAGACACTGAGGCACAACACAGCCCTGGAAACAGAACAGAGGACAGAGCAAGGGACAACTTTTCAAGTGACACCCCTTCTAATCTGCAGACTCCTGGTCACTAAAAAGAAATTAAATTTCAAATGAACAAATTTGTATTCATTAAATAGAAGACCTGGCCTCTTCCTGACAGTTACACTTTTGTTGTGACAAAAAGCAACAACACTGTCAGGCTAAAAAACAGTGAAGCTGGAAAACCACCCACTCAAACAAAGCAAAACAGCCAGAGGAGCACAGCACAAGCCACTATACTACTTCTGTGTAAATACACACTCAAAATCAAGGACAGCAACTAAAAAGAGAGATTTTGTGAAATCTTTTTAACTATTTCAGCACCTTAGTCGCTACTATATGGTGAACTTGTCTCATTCCTAAGCAACAGCTCTTGCTCTACACCATTAGCTGTTGGTTTCACACCTCTGCTTGTCTTCCCAGTACCGGACTAACAAGGGCAATGTCCACAAATCTGAGTTAAATTTCAAATAACCCAGCTATTAGAAATCTGGACAATTAACTAATACTTATGGACTACAAATGACTGCTAGTGTCTCCACTAGTGACTGATCTCACTAGGCGGTAAGCTGCAAGCCTTCACTAGGAGTCCCCCAGTATCACACATGGTCTGGCTGATAAACAGTGGTAATTTCAAAAAAGAAGCCATATCAGACACTCAACTCTGAGCACCTCTCCACTGGGCTTCTGACTGAGGCTCCATTTATAAAATTAGAATGTTAAAAACAAGTCTCAAAGGATGCTCAAAAAAATTTTTTTTCCATTTAGGGCTGAAGACCTCTTGACGTCTTACAAAGCATCAGAACTAGTTGCTGCATGCAGTCACAGACTCATCTAGAATGTTTCTCAGAAGGCACGTGCCTCATTTCTAGGCAACCATCCCCTCACAAATCAACAAACGGTGGGTATGAAATTAGAGGAAAACTGAAATTTCCAAAAGAAGTTGTCTGCACGAGCATCAGGCCTTTCTGCATCTGCCTCAGAGGGAGGAGCTTTCTTGAGATTTGAGGGGAAAAGCCCACATTTCAGATCTGTATCTCTGCTATAGCTGTAGCACAGCATGCTACTTTCACAGAATCAGACTGGCTGAGGTTGGAGGCACCTCTGAAGGTCATCTGGTCCAACCCCTCTTCTCCAGCAGGGCCACCCAGAGCTGGTTGCCCAGGACGTGTCCAGATGGCTTCTGAATACCTCCACAGATGGAGACTCCACCACCTCCCTGGGCAACCTGTGCCAGTGTTCAGGCACCCTCACAGTGTAAAAGTGTCCTGATGTTCAGAGGGAATGTCCTGTGTTCCAGTTTGTGCCCATTGCCTCTGGTCCTGGCATTGGGCACCACTGAGAAGAGTCTACCTCCATCCTCTTTGCAGCCTCCCTTCATGTATTTATATATATGGATGAGATCCCCCCTGAGCCTTCTCTTCTCTCAAGGCTGAACAGTACCAGCTCTCTCAGCCTTCCCTCCTAGGAGAGATGCTCCAGTCCCCTAACCATCCTAATGGCCCTTCTCTGGACTCTCTCCAGTAAGTCCATCTCTCTCGTATGGGGGAGCCCAGTACTCTTCCCAAGAGCTCATCAGAAATTATGTACTCTCCAGACACACACTGCACTCCAATCCTGCTCCTTCCTTCAGTCCAGCCAGTAACTCAAAACAACTTTTGTTCAGATAAATGCTTTGAGTGGAGTATTTTTCTACCAGCTTCTTCATCTTGAATTCAACAAAGACGAATTGAGACAGCAATGTCAGGAGAAGCAAAGGAAAGGAGTGCCTGTCCCTACCAAATCAAATAAATCCCAGTGCAAAAAGTGAGATGAACTTATCAAAATTTACTGCATGTCTTACGTGACAAAAAAAAAAAAGACAAGAATTTATTTGGTGTGGAGAATATGTCATCCAAGGGAAAGACATCTAGGTGAAAATTGCCACAACTTTCTATTTTAGACAAATCAGATATGATGAATGCCAGGAAAACATCTGTGAGATAATCATTTGGGCAAAATTTTCAAGTCTTTAACTTCAGAGGAACTACTGAAACAACTGTGGAATGAACCAAATTACAGGTCAGTGCTTAAGTAAGACTTCTTATGCTGAATTAATGTCTAGCTTTGGGAATGCTTGGACCAACATGTTAAGGCTTACAGATGGACAAGTCCCTTTAAGAAGTGAAAAGGCACAGATACAGTGGCTTTGTAGTCAGTTGAATAATACACTAACTAAACTTCCCACTTTAATTCCCTGCTGCCCAGCCATTAGCCATCTTATCCTCCCACAGGCTGTGCAGTAGCAGATGAAAGGAGCAAAAGCTGGGGGTGCAATCCTAACCTACTTAAAACAAATGGAGCAGCATAGAAACCATTTTATGTACCAGAAGTATTTATGTCTTGGAGCCAGTTTATATCTCCTGACTGCTGCTTAGTGCCCTTTTTCTCTCTCATTTCTTAAATCTTACCCACAAATGTGGGACAGGAGTTACAACACATGCAAAGTATTAAACTGCAGCAGTGAGAGCAGGGCAGGAGCATCCCTCTCCTGAGAACACCCTTCTCTTACCTAAACTGTGGCCATTTTTTGTGTAAAAGCATGTATTGTTGATAAGGTTAACACAGCAGCCAATCACATCTCCAGTGGTGAATGTAGGGCCATAGGGCTGTCCTGTCCCTGAAGAACAGAAGGAGTGCCCGTCGTCACCGTGGTACCCATAAGAATGTTTATCCCATCCTGCAAAAGACAAAACAAAAGAACAGGTCAGCAATGAAGCCAGTTTACCAGAACAACATGGCAACTACAGCTCTGAAGACACAATTTTCTGGTAGGAAATTCAAAATTTTTATTCCTACCCTTGATTCATCCCAATATTAATTTTCACACACCAGTAACTGAAAAGAAATTAAAGGTCATCAATCATAACACATCATTTGGGTTTCAACCTCATTTGTCCCTTATGAGAAATAGAAAGAACAGATTGCCAAAAGTCATTCTGACAAAAATTTCTTTTGTTTTAAAAAAACATCAAAAACCTGTTTCTTTTTTACCTTGCTGTGGTGAAACAAGCTCCTCTTTGTAAAACATTTGTGTTTCACACTAACACAATCTTCCAGCAAAACCATTTAATAAAATAATTCTTGTCCATTGCAGCTTTGTCCATAAGTGCTGCTCACAGGCACAACTGAATGGCTTGAGGCAATTTTTGCACTCTTACATTTACAATTCCCTTCTAACAGTTTATAAGGATTTCCGTGCTCCCCTTGGGCAACAACATTTCCCATTCTGTGGACAGTTTAAAACACAACCCTTAAACATCAATGGGCAATTTTCAAAGTGGTCAATTCTAACATTAGTATCTTTTATTTCTTCTGCCAGTAACACTATGCCTAGGGTTAAAGCTGGGCTCAGGGACTGCACCCTGCCCACTTGCTCTTTTCTACATCTCACAGTAATTCCACCATTCTGAGTTCCTGATTTTTTTTCTGTTCTAACCCAATTCTGGTTTAAATTCTTTTGTGAATTTCTTGCATGCCGAAATGCCAGATATAACTGCAAACTACCACAAAGAAGAGAGATTAATGCATCCTTTAAAAGCTGAAATGTTCTTTAGGCAACACACTGGTCTTCTCTTTCCAGGACTCTCATCTCCCTCTTGCAGAGGACAGGACAGTGCTCCCATGGTTGTGGCCACACAGTGATTCAGCGAATGCCATCTGAATCTAATAACCCATGTCAGACAACTTCATTTGCCACTACTGCTCGAGATGGCTTATCCTTTCTTCTCTTAGGAGACCAGCTACAGCAGGTAGGGAGTCATGAGAAACAGTCCTCTTACCAAAGAGTTTAAAGAAAGCATGACACACTCTGTCTTATTATAAGACTTCCAGAAGAATCAGGATTTTCTCCATCTCTTTAGAGTATTCCTATGAACTACACAATCAATACCACATGTCACTGAGAGATGTACTTCTATCAGGAAGCCTGAGATAGACACAACAGTAATAATAACCACCTGTGTTTTAAATTAATATGGTTGGATCCTTAGACAGGCCATGCCAACTGAAGCAGAAGCAAAAGAAGGTGCTTTGACCATCTACTGACCTTATACAACCTAAGGGTAGTGCAAAATCTGTTAAATGTGGAGCAATGATATTGGCAAAAGGGCAGCAGAAGAAATGCAAAGACCTTGAGAATAGAAGGGTTAAAAAGTAGAAAGCACACATCCTGCAATAACGCAAAAAATGACTGCAAACTATAGAAAGGAGCCCCATGAAGGTGGGCTGGAGCACTTCTGCAAGCCATGATTCTCCTACAAAAAATAACATGAGGGCACTAGAAATTTAATCCTGTAAAATGGTGCCCAGCTACATGCACTCAGGTATCTTATCATGAGCGGACCCACATGCTCAGGGTTTCTCAGAAAAGCATGAAACATTCACTGCATGCCCAAGGCCCTCCGTTTATTGCACCACACCACATGAATGCCAATGGGAAAGTCAGGGAATGGAGCAAGACTGAAACACCTCAGGGCAAAGTTTGGGAGTGAAAGGTGTGAAGGACTTCTAGCAAATCCTAATCTAGAAATGGTGAATAATTTCCTCTGTTAAGTTCCACACATCCACAGGAACAGACTGAGATGTCCCAAGAGTCAGCTCTGTCTTCCCTCAGACCAGCTCCAAACAAGCTGTTGACAGTAGCACCAGTCCTGTTTAATATCTCCACGAAAGACAGGGACAACAGCACAAACAGCACCCTCAGCAAGCTCAAAAATGATGCCAAATGAGGCTGCCAAAAACAAAGGAGGGAGTGATAGGGACTCTAGAGTCTGTTGTCAGACTTCTACTGCTAAGACTCCATCCAGTAAAAATACCATTGAAATACTGAGTTTTTAACACTGTGGCTCCTTTCCACTATCCATTTTATTTTCTCTGCTACTGGCCTGTGAAAGGCTGCCATCGCTGACCTATTATTTTAGTCTCCCCAAAACCAGACCTGTTACATGTGTGTCAGTTCAGAACTTCTCTAATGAAAGTGCTGGTAACTTCAGATGATAACTCTCATCGACTTACCTCCTTAGCTACTTAACGATACAATCCAAATACAAACTTCTAGCTCTTCTGCATACAAAACACTCCTGGCATTACAAAGTGTTTAATAAGAACTTGTTATCAGTTATGTCTAAGTAGTCAGATGCTTACACATCATGCACCAGGTGAGGCTACTGTGAGAAATGCAACAGCATGCCCAGCCATGAGGACAATTTCACAAAATACTTGTGATGATGCAGACACGACAGGTTCTGTAGTATAAGAAAAAAAATGTTTTGTTACCTACAGATCACAACTGATCACACTGGAAAAAACCTCCTCCTGCTCCTGTAAGACATTTTGCTTCACAGTATCAGTACTTGCTGTACCACCAAAGGTAGTTATGAACGCACTGATGAGATGAACTCAAATGCGAAGTGAATGCATAAAGGCTTGAGGACAGTGTCAAATTCACATGTATTGCAACAGTGCCTGCAAAAAGCTTGATTTGAATCTTATGCTCCACAGACAACCACTAATATCATCAGTGAAGGAAATCTTGCTCACTCAGCACTTTGCTAATGATATACAGAGTTAACATTTTCAACTCAAATGTTGTGTAGTGCTGAATCTGGACCTGACACTAAACTAAGTGTTTTAAATGTAGACTGTCAGCCTTATCAGATCACCAGGGTCATCTTAAAAAAACAAGCCAGATTTGTACTGAGAGAACTTACTGTACTCACCATAAACATAAGCTGAGTGGCATTAATTATATGCCTAACCTTTAGTTATTTATTAAACAAATAATTTATCAGTATTTCTAAAATTCTGCCCAGAATAAACATGAGGGCAATGACATACAGGTCATTCCAGCACTGGCCAAATTCAGCCTGTCTTCTGAAATTTCCTAATAATCTGAATTAAAAATAACAGCCAGCATTTCTAATACTTCTAGGTCAAAGTTATCTGGGCCTATTGATTTAAATAGTGTGTCCCTATTTAAAGTGTTTGGCATTATCCTGGATTACCAGCAGAGTGGGGAGTAACTCATCACATGTATTTTGCAAATACATCCTCCAACTTCCCCCCAAATACAAAAACACTTGCTGAAAACGTGGGACTTTTCTGCATCATTAACAATTTACTATCGCCACCTAGTAATAGGTCTATGATATTGCAACCTTTTCTTTGACTCCTACAACACTATTCATGCCTCTAGTTACTCAATAGCTTCTTCCTTTACAAAATCGAACACTGGTTTAATAAGGGCTGAATCAGACTTCCTATATGCCTTCCCCACACTTACATCTGCAAATTTGCTGGACATTTTAACCTTTGGACCACTTCTACTCAAGTACTTCCAGAAGCCACCATTGTGACCCAGAAGGCAGAGATGAGATTTTACCTTCATGTTCTTAAAAAGGCTGGCCATACGGGATACTGGGGTCAACCCAGGTGAGGATCCTCTTTTAGAAGTGAGACAGCATAAGCATAGGGCATGCATATATCATGCCCTTACTGAGCAGAGTTACCACTTTCCAACCACCTGCAGCATAGGGACTCATTGAGTCAGATGGAGATTCTGTTCACTTAGTACTCCTCAAAGGATTTTCTTTTGATTAAAATGTCCAATCCTCCTTTAAGCACATGTAAACATTCATTCCATCCACTCTATCGTGCAACAAGGAGTTTCACAGCATAACTGCAAGCTGCATGAAAACATGTCTCGTAAACATAATCATCCCCTTTCCAGACTGATGACTCCTAGCTTATTTAGCTATGCCCTGCACTTCTTCTGACCATCATCATCTGAACCTTTTCTGGATTTATAGTGTTGCTTTTGAGAATGGAGATGAAGGTGCAGCATGGAGAAGGTAAGCAGGCTGTAGTTGTTCTCTATACTGTTCCCTAGCCCTCTGTGAGTTAATCCTAGCATTTTCCCCTTTATTATCCTTTTTACCACTGAACTGATGTTTCCATGAAGCTATTGTAATCACTCTAAAACGCATCGTCACTCTTGTGACAATGCTCTCTCTGCGCGGATCCTGATCTGCCATCTCACCATCGGTGCCTTCAGCCTCAAGCTCACTTCCACAGCTCCTCTCCAGCACCTTTCACCTTAACACCCTCAGTGGCTCACAATCCTCAACAGCTAGAGCAGTCCATCCTGGGCTGGTGAGGTGGAGGCAGCTGCTTCTAAGAAAACCATGGAACAGTTTCTGACCAGTAACTCATTCCAACAAGACTCTGGGGTTTAAATAACATCCCATTTCAGTCTCCTGGTGATAGCTGACGTCTAGAGCAATGGACACTTCATCGCTATGTGCAGCTGATGAAGTCTAAAAATTCTCAAATGCAAGTGCAGATTCCTTAAAAAACTTCAGAAATCTGGACAACAGGATTGGAGAATGTGCTTTTCTTTTCCTTATAAAAAGCAGATCATGGACCTCTGAAGGACCATACTCTTATTGACTGACATCTAGTCAGCTAGAGTGGCTGGAGGGTCCAGTTAGCACAGTTCACTCATTCCTTCCTTTTCCTTCCCCATACTCTCTTCAAAAGCACAAAGTCATTTTAAAGAGGGGAGACAGGCAGAGAACAGAAAGGATTTGGCCACCTGTCCCATGGCAGTGGTCAAAGCAGCACATAAACACCCTGCCTAAGGCTCCTGTTTTCACTACAGCTCATTTTAAAGACAAGTGCACTTTGAACATGCAAATATACAGGCAGAACCACTCTGCAAGTAGGACCTCAGCAGCTAATCAACAAAAAGAAGTTAAAATTACATACCTGTGAATTGAACACTTGAACCACCAAACCCAAAATATATGTATAGGATTTATTAAACAGACAGACAGATGCAGAATAGCTCAGACTGTGCAATCAATAAGAGAATGGGAAGAAAGAAAACCAGAAACCATTACTAGGGCTTGGGAGGACATTTTTTGTATGTTCAGCACCAAACTGAATTTCTGTTTGGCCTGCTAACAAGAAAAAGCAGATATGTTGATCTTCTTGGCAGACTGTCTTGATCCCAACACACAGTGAAAAAAATGAACAGCAAGTTCCACTGCTGATGCTTGATAAACAGGCTATAATTATGCAATGCCAGACCACATGGCAGAAAAAGACTTGAGTTACTAGGACAGTTACAGGATCAATTCATAAGCGTTCACTCTGAAGCGAGCATTGGAGCTAGATAAAGTGTGCTGCTGATATAGTAAGAGTTGAAAGATTGAGAAAGTAAGAATGAGCAAGAGGAAGCCATGAGCAATCACAAAGCTTAATTAAATGTTCAATGAATTTACAATCTTGCTGAGAAGGCACAAGCAGAGGCCTTGCTTGATAGATAGCGTTCAAAAAGATAGGAACTCCTGCCTTTGTTCTCATCCTTGTAGATAATTTAGCTTAAACTAGCCATATGGTTTTACCTCGCTAATGAAAACTTAGATAATAAGAGCACTAACAAGCATATTTTAGGGACTAACAAGAATTCTTTAGTATAAGATGTACCAAAACCTGTAAAGGGCCATACTGTGCAGAATTACCTAAGGAGGGTCAAGTAGCAGACAAGTGAGGAAGACTAGGAAAGACCACCAGAGAACTTCAATGCACCTGTGTAAAGGACATTTGCATATACTGATAGTTTCCTGGAAAACTAATGAATATGTATCGGACATCTAGTGAATATTTATGTAGAACATGTACTTAACCTGCAAAATTAGGCCTGACGGTTTGCATGATAGGTGGAGCGATCCCCTGTGCACCCAGTGCTGCAATAAAGAATGCCTGCTTTCTAGAACTCAAAAATTGAGTCTTAGAGAGTTTCTTCCACTGGCTTTTTCAGTATCACTACTAGTACCCCTAATTATCCTACATCCATGCCTGTTCAATCCCACCTTGCCCATTCAATGTCAGCCCTGTTTACCCCTGACTTTTTAGGCAGATCCTGTGATGGGCCTATATTCTGTTTCTGAAATCAGGCTCTGCCTCACAAAATAGAGACTGGGAAGTGGTACTACGGGGCTGGGACATCATTTACCTCTTAGAACTGTGGAAATAACATGTCATTTTAGGTTTCCTTTTAAAGAGTGTCAGCAATGTGCACAGAATCTCTTCTGACAGGCATCACACATGTGGGAACACTAGGACCTGGATATGCTGCTCAACTTTGAAAGCATGTAACATCAGGCCATATACAACAGAGGCAATGCAGCGCAGGATGCCCTGATGGAAATTATCAAGAGCAATAGGTCTTCGCTGGCCTGCTGCTAATTCCACAGTGTGGAGAAGAAAGCAAACTGATGACATCCCCCTACACATCAAGGTTCAAACATGCCAGACTTGCCACTGGGCACAGGATTACGAGGAAGGCAACATTCACAGGGATCTGTACTGAGTTCTCCTCTGATAGCATGCCAGAGAACAGACATGAAAGGCCCAGTGATCATGGAAAAGATGGTTGATCCCGTAAGTTACAGCCTGTCACCTTGGACTCTTCCTACTCTGCCACTTGCTGGGCTTAAAATGATGGCAGACAGATGGGCTTTATGATTGACACATGGACCATTCCCTGCCCATGCACATTCAAGGGGAGAAATATGTTCCACTGTAGCTCAGCCCATTCAAGGTAATCGGTACCTGGTAAAGAAGCTGCTGCAAAGGGCAGGGCCTTGCTCATAACAAATTCAGTGATAACCTGACCTGCAACCAGGAAAACCTGAAACATCTGAAGTAGTAAGTAATACTGGTGAAGCATACATTTGGCCACGTGAAGAGGAGATGGAAGCTCCTCAGAAATAATCTGAAGATTTGTAAGCAGGGTTTCTGGCTGTTGTATCCTGTGTAGTGTGAGAGCTCAGAGGCTTATTCTTCAGGACAGACCCCAGTGACTGCTCAACAGTCTTTGCAGTGTCTGCATCTTTCCAAATTTTACCTGTACCTACTTTGTCTCTTTTGTAGTTTGAAACACTTCTCATTTTTCTCCCCTCCCTTTTCTTGTCCAGTATTTTGCCTGCAGCATTCCTCTTCCCACTCCTCTGGCCAGCAATCCTAGCTTCCCACAGCTGCCCATGCCAGGGCAAGTAGTGAGCCAACTCTAGCTGCAGACGGACAAGAACTTGTGTCAACACATTGAAATAAACCAAACAAAATAATTTTAATATGATTTATTGAATCCAAAGTTCAGCAGAAACAGATGTACAAACTTTGCTTGTACAGTGCTTGGGGGCTGGGATGTTGCAGGTGGAGCCAGCTACAGAGCCCAGAGTCGCTGCTAGACCAGACCACGTTCTGGTTGGAGGCAGGACCACTTCCCAAATACTGTGCCATGCAGGCTGCTGTTGCTCAGACAGCTATGGGTCTTTGGCAGCAGCAGCACATGATGTCAGTGGAAGGGAAAATACATTACACAGAGGCTGAACAGATGAATATATTGCAGGGAGAAGTAGAACGTTGCTGTTCAGAGTTGCTTCTACAATGTCCTGGGCAGAGCAGTCCCAGGCAGGGACTGGTGTCTGAGGGGACAGGACAAAAATAAATATGGGAAAGAAGCTGTTATCACAGCAGAAGCAGTACCACCCTCTTTTGACTGCTCTACCATCTTCCACTGGTCTTGGCTATGCCAGTGGATGTGCCTTTGGTGTACGTTAGCCCAGAGCAGTAAAAGCATGCCTTTGCCCCTAGCAAAGGGAACGCTGAGCAAGCCCCTGTGCTTCTACAGCCTTAAAATCTAAATCCCTCGTCAAGAAAAGCCTGTTGCCCCAAGAAGCATTTGGGGTGCTGCAGTATCTCAGCTGTAGTTCAGTTTTACAGCATTTATGCCAAACCATATGAAGTTGCACAAACATCAGACATTTGGGCGAAAGCAAGGAGGTAGCTTTGTTCTTCTTCATTCAACCATGCTCCAGAATCAAATCAACTATTACTGTTGCAACACATCCTTCTATTTCTATAACCAGCCTACAAAAATAGCTGCTGCTCAGTGGCCACAGCAACTTATGCTATAGATTTGGGGTGGTGGGAATAGGGGAGGTACAGTCCTCATGTGGAACAACTATCTAGGTACAGTCACAACACCAGCTGCAGGACAGGAATAGGACCAGGGAACAGTGTGCTTAGCGTATTACAGCATCTTCCTGGCAGAACTTCAAAGGCCTGGACATCTGCCTAGAACATGTCAAGGGGGGGTGGGGGGTGGGGGGGGGGAAGTCCCTAAAACCCACTTACCTAGGGACACCTGGAAATGAAGAAGCCCTACCTAGTAATACCCCAACTTTTTCTTTCTCATAAGAGCTTCTACTTCTTCTGCAAGGTGGCAAAATTACTTTGAATGCAGTAGAAGCCCAAACACTGCACTACAGGACCAATGCGTATACATAAAATAAAACCATTTCACCTCACACGGGACAAACTTCCTAAAGTAGGGGTTGGATGTACTCAGGTCACATAGTCTTAGTAGTATCACGCTGAGTCACGTACAAGGTAATGGTGCAGTGCACCACATCGCTGCACACATCCCAATGAGGGACTGCTGTACAGTGGCCTCCCTCTCACCCCAGTTCCCAGCAGATCAAGCAGATTCATCCAAGGCCAGTTTGGCCCCCTACAGAGCAACATCAGATGATGCTAATCAAAGAGTTCAGGACTCCTGGCAGGCCTGGCTGTAGGTTTGGCTCAGAGGCTATTCCATGTCTTTGAATAAAGTACTCGCAACTGTAAAAGAGACAAAGCTTAGATCAAATCTCATGGCAGAAGGACTGAAATGTGGCAAGCATCCAAAGGAGAGGGGAAAAAAAGAAAAAGAAAAAAGAAATCACAGCATCTCTCATATTAACAGAGAGCAGGAACGAAAAGACACAGTGACTCAAAGATCAAAATACTCCAAGAAAGACAGCTAAAAAGGCCTGTGAGAGTTTGGGAGATCCAGCAGAACGTGGGTGCTAACAAGCATTGCCTGATCCACCACTGAGACTATAAGCAGAAAGTAACACTGTAAAATTTCCTTTTTAACAATATTGATCTGGCATGGCAATTTTTAGACCAGATCAGCAACTCCTACCATTTGACAGCTACTGCATGTTAACCAGCCTTCAAAACATCAAACCACAGTCTGCACTTAATTATATAAAAGTAACACTACCCATTGACTCATAAAGAGAAAAAACAAAACCAGAAGGCTCTGGATGGCTGCAACACAGGTAATACCTTGTCAACAGGAATGGTCTGTTCCACCTGCCCCAGAGATTTTTAATGAATCAATTTAACTATTACTTAGCATGCACCTCACCACAGAATACAGTAATCAAGATAAAATTACAAGCTTGATGTGTCATCTTCTGCCAGAGTCAGAACATGATCTGGTCTTCCCTATACCAGAGAGGTCAAGATGTGCTACAAGCCATTTATAGCCCTATAAAGAGCACAACATGGTTAAAGCACGACTACAAAACAAGTTGGTTCTATCTACAAAGGCAAGGCTCAAAAAGCTCTCTAGCATGATCAGGTCACCACTGTACTATTATACCTATTATATTCCCTGACACACTACACTGGAGGGGGTGGGGACAAGAGCAGAGGTGCAAAACAATGTAGGACTGGGATGAAAAAAAGAGTCAGATGAGGAGTTTTGCCATTTATCTATGAAGTGGCAGGGGCAAAGAACAAGTTGGATACAAAAGCTTATCACATACACAGGCTTCAAATCTCATCATACTAAATAATTCACATTTATATGCCAACTTTTCAACTTCTGGCTGATGGACAAGAACATCTTTATAAAATATTAAGGCACCTTCAGAAAAATCTTGCAAGGTAACAGGCAAGAGTCATTTTACAGAGACATTGAGGCAGGGCAGTTAAATGACTCAGCCAAAAGCAATGTTAAAGCTCACTACAGAATGCAAGGGGCTAGCATCCAGCAACTATTAAAAACAATCCCTAAAATGGTATTTAATGAGGTAAGAAAATTATGGACAAGAAAATATTATACAAACACAAGACCTTATGGAGAGAGAAGCCTTCCAGAAGAAGCACATCTCATGATATTAAGGGGTTGCAACAAGGCCTTCTGGATTCTAAACTGAGGCTCCTTAAATACTTTCCACATCAATTAAGGTAAAACAACAGGGTTTTCTGAAGAGGATCATATTTATCCATCAATAAAAATAGCTGCTATGTATCAGTTGGAGTTGTAGGGAAATTTAGTTTCGTGTTGATATTACCTTTTATCTGAAAGGCTCAAATAATAGGTACAGCCACTCTAAAGAAATTTTTTTTAACCTGAAAAACAAGGAGTGCTGATTACAACTCTTGTTGACAGCTAGATTGCTGTCTCTAAATTGCTAGTCAGCTCTTAACTGTCACTAAGATTACCTGGACTGTCCATAATCTGTGTACAGCTGGAGATACAACCTGTGGTATCGGTGAAGGCCAAATCACAAACCCCACTATGCAATGCCATCTCCCCTCTGCTTTGGAAGCTTTGTTTTCACATGGCACAAAACCAACACAACCTGTGGATGACAGAAAGCTCCACGCAAAGGCAGGCTCCAGCATACCTGTATCATACGTTTCTGGGAACAGGCTGCATGAGAAAAGAGTGCAGAACCTCTACAAGGAGCCAATCCATCTCCAGAAGAGTTACGGCACAGAAATCAGGGCATGGAAGAGAACAGGACAGCCATACCGTCTGAGTAAGAATCACTTACCAACACTCATGCCTAAGCACTCAATAGCCAAATGGAAACACTTTCTTCAAGGCCAGGGTTACTGCCTTGAAATACTGAATCATGATTTTGTTCAGCTTGAATGATGTGGCTAAGCACTTTCCCAAATATTGCAGGGTGAAGCATGGTTACTGAAAGCTCAGCTTTCGGTCTGCCTCCTCCATTCAAACCTGAAGTCTGTGTGCCCAAAAGTTAGTCTAATTGAAAAAACCAAAAGAAAAAGAAAAAAAGAAAGAAAATAAAAAAAATGCCTCCCTAAAAACCTGACCAAATGGCTGACAGCAGTTTTTCTGGCTGCAGACAGGGCAATCAATGCAATCAATACAAGCAAACATGTGAACTGAAGTGGGTCTGAAGGGGAAAAAGGCAGTAACTTTTACTTTATACTATCCTTATTTTCACATAAATAGCCATAAATAAAACATGAGATTAAATTTAACCTAAATTCAGATGGTTATTCACCCCAATTCTGTGGTTCGGGAGCTGGTTTTGTTACTCTTCAGCTCTGAACACATCTGATGTAAAGTGTCAGGTCTGGCCATATTTGAGGAGTGTGAGGTCTGAACTCATTTGAGGACTTGATGATCACCACTCTGTTGTCACTCTTCAGTGTGTGTCATGCAGTGTACTTAAGATATCTGTCCAACTCCTCCATGCCATGCCAACTTGCCCAGTATCATCTCTTAGCAGAAGGCTCATGTTTTAAAATGTGTCACACCTAAACAAGCTGTATCCAGTTATGTGCAAGATAACCTAATTAGGGGAGGCACACCTAACAAGCAGAGCACAGGAGTGCATGGGGACGGAGGCTGTGACCGCCATGAGGGTAAAGAAAGAAAATGCACATGCTTCCAGGTACAAATACAACTGCTAGTTCAGCATTTCTCATTTTGCTGATTATTGACAGCTTATAAAAGCTATACGAGTCCATCCCCTATAAACTACAGATCCCACACACCACACTTCAGCATGACGACTCCAAAAAACAAGACCTGTTGGGAAGAAGGAGGGAATGGTACATAAACTAACATACAAATTTGTGCATTTCTTGCAATTCCTGCACAGTGTATTTGTAGTGAAAGTTGGTTTAAGGATCTACCCAACAGGACAGCTCAAGCTTTCTAAGCTGGACTGCTCCAAGCCCCTACAACTTCCCTTCTGCGGGTGTTGTGGACACGAAGCTCTTTTTCTAGTGCTGATTACGGGTAAACAAGACGTGACCTGACCGCTTTTGCCAGGCTCCATAAAAGCTTTTTTCCTAGATGAGGCCAGTCACGTGCAAGACACCACGCCCAGACAAAGGAGTGGCATGGAAGATAAACATTACTATGCTCCTCAAGACCAAACATCTTGCAAACTACTGATTTCAGAGAATATACATGTTTTAAAAGAATGGCTGATCTGAATTCAGGTTATTCAAATGCCCGAACATCACAATCTGATCTAAAATATCCATTCACATAACTCAACGTGTATTTTATAACAAAACCATCACAGCCATTCTTGTACATGAATCCAGTCCACAACCTTCCTCTCCCATACCACAAAGCACCCACAAGCAGTACACCCAGTTAATTCTTTTAATCGTATACCAGTAAGTTTTAACTTTGGATGTCTCCAAAATTAGATCTTGCAAATCTAAACTTTGTCAGAAAGCCCACTATTGATATGCGAAAAAATGAAGAATGTGGAAGAATGAACTTCAAGTTCTTCTAGGAGCTGAAGATGGGATCTGAATGAATTCATAGCAAATGCATCAAATCCATTTCAATATTCAAGCTGGAATTTTCATACAAGTTCAGATGACCTCAGCATGCAAACTAGGATCTGAGAAAACTGACTGGAAAGTGAGAAAGCTTACACAGGATGAGAAGACAACTGAACAGTTAACTGGAGCTTGGCAGACATTGATTGGTAGTGGACAGGTCAATCATAAAACACAAGATTCACAAAGACATGTAGAACTTTTTTTTTTTAATAAAGATCATGCAATTCTAAGAAAGAACAAACTTTTCAAAGGGTATTACTGATCTGCAGAGAGTGGAAGCAGGAAGAGAAAGCAAGATGAAGGTGAGTTAAGTAATGCCAGAGGAACACAGAGATCATGATTCTTCATGATCTTCATGAATCAGTAGGGTACCCATAATGCATTTAAACTTTGGTCAGGTACCATATACACATAGAATTGAGAGTGAAGATGAAAAAAGAAGCAATATAAATGAACCAGGTATGCCCAGAATAAACAGAAAATGAGCATTTCTCAGATTAGTTTCCTATGATGAAATTTTACATACACTGAACATAGGAAATTGATTCGATATGGGATAAATTCTTACGCTAAAAATATGTGAAAGCTTAAGTTAAAAGGAAAGCCTCTTGTTTTATTATGAGAAGCCCAAATTTCTCATCCATTTCTTTAGTATGACCTTCATTTGGACTTTGATTTAAAAAAAAAAAAAAAAAGACAACTATTTTGAAAATAGCACATGGTGCAGAACAGCAAGAGCAGATTGAAGAATGAAACAACTAGTTTCAACCAGTCTCAGGGCAACTTCTCCAGTATAAGATTTTTTTAATTACTTTTTTTTAAATGGGGATGGGTACCTTGTATTACTTAGCCTTGTCCTGTGGCCTGAATAGTTATTAGTGGCCGGAGTGCAGTAACTGTGATCCTGGAATGCATCTTTCAGTTTAGTTTAGAAGAAACAAGGGTAGCACAACTGAAGATGTAAATAAAAGTACACCAAGTGATGACAATCAGGAGATTCACTTAAAAAAAATATACCCTACTTCCAAAAATAAGACACTCATATATATAAATCCCAAATGCTGTGACTTAAAAAGGCCAGAAATCGTAGATCTATTGTATCTTTTTCTTGGCAGTGTATGTTTATTACCCACCACTGTTGTAAGCTCCACAATAATTCATCCACCCAGATGAGCTCTCAAGTAGTGAGGAATTCCTCTAAAAATCCATTCTGCACAAATGGATCACTAACTCCAGAGCTGAACCAACATACTGACCTACCTTGCTCTCATTTCCTCCATTACACAGCACTAAACACTGCAATTTCTAAACATACCGATAACCTCTTAGGGTGTTGAAGACGGATATAAATTACATTTTCAGGTCAAAACCTAGTTAACTTAGCAAACAAGGCTACCCAAGTGAAATTTTTGGAGCAGTTCTCAGGCTGCTTTATCCCCTCAGCTCCTACTAAACCTCAGAGTTTTGGCATTGCTAACTGCTCCCAAGTAACCTGCATTTAAGCAGCAGGACACTTTCTTAGATGCTCCAGCATGTCTTGCTCAAAATACATCTGTAGGGTTTGCTCAGCCTGGGGAGGCAGAAACAGCAGTGGTAGGATCGCAGCCCTCCTCCTACAGCCACCACAGGTCAGAGGCTCTCTCTGCTTCAATCTTTCATGTTCCTTTGTATTTTGGAGTCATTAACAGCATCCCCCTTGATTTATTGTGAATGAGCTTCTGGTGGCTTCTCCTTCAGACTACCACTGGACTCCTCTACAATACATTTTCTTTGCAAGAAGTCACTGTCCTTTGATTTCAGGTAACTTCCACCACTACCACCAAGAGGTTTTCTGTAGATGCTCTCATCCCATTGTACTCTAGGGCATTAATAACCGTGACACAGACATCACAGCCTCTTCAAGGTATCACCAGCAACAAACCAGACACAGCTAGAAGGCGTTTGGCCCAGAAATTTCCCAAATTAAGATTCTCCTCCATCATCCATGTTTGAGTTTTCCCTCATGACACCCTTCCATAGCCTGGGCATTGCTACTACTAGCACACAGCACTTCTAATAATAGCTAATAGCCCTTCTGAGCTCAGTAACTTCACAAACCTTCAGTCCCTTGATCATTTGGACTATAAGGTATCAGATAGGTAACAGTAAAACAAGCATATGCTTTCATTGACATTTGTTTTCAATGCTTCACTATGTGACTGAATGAAACAAAGCTCAGTAAAAAAAAAAAATCCAATGAAGTTCAAACATCATCTAACTAATCACCAAAATAAAAGGTATCCAGCCATCATCTTCAAACAACTTGAAAAAAGGCAGACAGATAAATTAGAGATGCGGCCAGCCAAGCTAACTTCAGCCCAGTATGCCCTAGCAAGATGCTCCTTCATACAAAACAGTCTCCATGATCAGCAGGGTAACTGTTAATTGGAAGGAATGCTCAGTCTTTAATTAAGGTTTTCAGCACATATCTTAGGTGAGAGTAATATTTGTTTGTATCAAAAATAATCTCAGACCACTGTTACCCACATGTTTCTGTAGAACAGTTTCACAGAGGAGCTGTTTCAACCTGCATTACCTGTCTGATCAACTGGGCAACAAAGCAGATCCAAGTTAATAACAACCCCAAAATCAAGCAGTGCCCCCCGCCCATTATTATTAACCCAATTACATGACCCAGTTCATATGCAGCCCCACAAACTGGTTTGCTAGGACAAATGAGAGGGTACCAGAAGTGTGAGCAAGTTCGTGGATAGGAACTGGCACAGCCAGCTGAAGGACTGCATGTGTAACTAAGTCCTGGAGGTGTTTCCATAAGTAGTTTTGGGGAATGCACATTTATTTATACAAAAAAAACCAGTATCAACCCTATATTTTCCTTAACCTGACATACAAAAATTAATCACCATACTCTCTAATTTATGCAGGTACTAAATGTGATGTCTTTATGGTTACTACAGTTATCTATACGCAGATCACACACCAAAATGAAGATTTAGGTACTATTCAATCTGGATTATACTTACTGCACAAATAAAATAAAATTCCTGACAAGTCAAATCTCCTCCTGGCTAGCAAGGGGAAAGGTTTAAATGTGGAGTGGCAAGCAGAGTTGGGTTATATACTAATTCTTCATCGAGTAACTCCAGCAGGACACAGTATAGACGGTATTGCCATTATCAATCTAACAGAACTAGTGTTAACAGATCCAAATTTCCATAAAAAGTATTAAATGTTGAACCAAGTATACATTTTGGTACCACTTTGATTAATTTACTTAAGTAACCACTTTTATCCCAAAACTCTTATCAAAGAGTACTCAAAGATTTCCATGATGCTTAGTCCTGAAGAGGACCCAACAAAGTGCAAGTACAAAATACAAGGAAAGCAGGCAAGAAAAAGAGGACTATGAGCAATGATCATGTAAAAGCAAGTACTCAGACACCTTCTAAGAAATCACAAGGCTTCCTTCAGCCATTCTTGAATAATTCAAGTGGTTTAACTAGAAACCTCAATGGTCTCAAGTTCTCCATGAAGAGCCACAGCAACACTAAGAACAAAACAGGGGTCGAGGGGGAGGCAAATTGAATGTCTCCATGCTTCTTTACAGCATTAAGCCTTCCTTATGGATAATAACAGAGGGAAGGAACAGAATTCAGGTTTCTCCATGGTGCTCCAAGGCTCCCTACACACTCTACGTGCATTGACCACGAGTAGCTTTACTTCAACCTGACATGCACTGAGTACAACAGGTAGCCTGCCCATAGCCTGATGTCTGCTCACTCAGCCTTGACACATGGTATCTACAGTGTCAGCAGCTTGGACTGCCACTGCTTTCTTGTCCTTTTTTCTACCCATCTACCTTCCTAAAGTATCCACAGGTTGCAATAAGGATAGATTACATAATTAAAATTACATCTAAACTAAAAGCAAAACTTCAATTTGCTCTACTTCCTCAACATAGCAAATAAGAGTAGAAGAAAAGTTACTTCTGAGGTATATTTACTAAAGAGACAAGGAAGTGTGGGTACCATTGTATAAGACTTTACTAAGACAACGTATGGAAATCCCATGTGCCATTTTGTTCAACTATTTTTAAGGACAGTTCTGGAAGAGCTTTGCAGCAGGACATATACCATAAGGTATTTTAAGGCAGAGCTTGAACAGCTGCATAAATAGTTAAACAAACTTAATAGAAATTACTTCTAAAGATAAGAAAATCAAGCTGTGTCTCCAAAATGCTGATTTAGCAAGCAGGATTTGAAAGTAGACTGAATCACTATCTGTTTGCTACATACTTTTCATATATTTAATCCCAAACTTGAGGGCTTTTGCTGGTTGCTCTAGAAGCCAAGGGAGAAGGCGCTTCTCTTCCCAGTTAACCATGTAGCTTCTTCCTTTCCCCTCCTCTCCTCTTTCTGCTTAAGCCTTAGAAACTGTGAAAGCTTGGCAAGGATTTTTCCTTTGCCCTTGTTTGCAGCATGGGATAAGAGCCATTTCCTGGACTTGCTCTGAATTTTAATGTTTTCTTTTACTCTAGGGAGCAAGACACTGGTGCTTGTGATGCATCCAGTGCATCCACAAATCAAGAAAACATGACAAATAAGGACAGCATGAAGAGCTAGAGATGTTTAGTTTAGAGAGAAGACCGCAAAGCAGTGATAGTCTTCATGTATACAGCTACAAAGAGGAAAGAAATTAATTATTCTCCACCTCCACATGATCCAAGAGTAATGGACTTAGACTACATGGGAAATTCAGCTTAGTCATCAGGAAATGTTTCCTACACAAGGATGCTGTTGGAAGAAGTTGCCAGAAAGATAATGAAAGACTGGTTTAGACACACACCTGTCAGGCAGGACTGATGCATAATTGAATTAGCTTAAGATCAGATGATTTGGTGAGGTCTCATCTTCTATAATTATTGTATTTACCACTTGGATTTACCACTGTGATCCTTTAGCACAGGTCCTTCATTTGTCATTGGAGTCACAGAAAGTAACAACCCAAAGCATACTCTGATACATGGAAATGAAGTTCTTTAAACACACTTGAAGTAGGAAGATCCCCTGGCAATCACAGAAACAAAAAAACAAAACAAAACTGGCTAGAAAAAAGATCTGGAGTTCTCTAGGCAAAATTCCTACTCATACCAGGGTTAACTTAAGAGTTAGATCAGGCTGCCTACAGCCTTGTCCAACTGAGGTTTGAAAATCTCTGATGATAGAGCCTCTGTAGTAACCCATCCCCAGCTCTGATGAGGAATAACACCTAATTTCCCATGAGAATTTTATTTGTTGCAATGAGTGCCCATTGCCTCTCTTCCTTGTACTGTGCACCTCTGAGAAGAGTCTGGGTCCATGTTCTCTGCAAGCTCCTTTAGATACTGAAAGGCTGCTACTAGATCCCTTCTCTGCCTCTCCTCCAGGCTGAACAAGCCCAGTTCCTTTAGTTTCTCATTGGTTCCTACAATACAGCATCTATCCAGCCTCCCTTCTCCAGTCCCTCTCTGAAAGGAGCACACTTGCCTGAAAAACCCTGTGAGCATCCCTAGGGGAGAAACCAGTATCTTCTTCCTCTCAAAGGAAGGAACAGGAAGATGTATTCCTCAATAGCCTTGCTCCTCTGCTTGCACGTCCTCTGATAACATGCAAGATAAGCTGAGAAGAAATAAAGTCCTATCTATAAATGTTAACAGAAACCTATCAGCAACAGGAGAATGCAAAGGAAAAGGAAGGGATCTCCTAACAAAATGGAAAGCCCGCATTTTGGTGGCTTATGGAGAAGGATAGATGGCTTTCACAAAGGGAAGCATGGGGAAGTCTTAATTCCCAGTGCTCATTTTTATTTTATCTACATGTCTACAGAAACACATCACTCACAAGGACCCTTTGCTGAACAAAGACACAGGACAGTTGGACAAATTGTTCCTGGTTTTGCTGACCTGGCTTAAGGCATTACAGTCCCAGAGGCCAAATCCCAGTACGGAGCAGGTTTCTGTACACCAAATTCTGCTGGTTTACCTGGCTGCACTCTAATTCAAGTCTATAAAACATTCTGGAATTTGAAAGCTTGTTCTTTTAATAAGGAGTTTGAAGCAGGCAGATAGCGAATAACCCAAGCAGTATCTTTGAAAAGTAATGTGAAAAAATAATCAAAAATTCATAAAACAAAACAATGGTGAATGAAAGCTGGCACTCCCTTTAACATGTGCAATGCCACATAGCAGGGCAAGTCAGTTATTAACCAGAGGGTGTTTAAAGTCTCTAAAAGCGATTGGTCAGATCATATCTATGCTGTTTCAGAAACTGAAGCAGGGTATGCCTAAGGGTATGGTTTCACAATATTTTAGGCTGAATTAAGACCTTGCTGCTACCATACAGAATCATCTCTCCTTCCCTCTCTGCCTGGCTGTTTGTTCCTGCTGGGTTACCCTCAAAGAGCTAGAACAAATAAAATGTTCTCTCAACAGCATGAAGGACTTGAACCAGTACAGAACACCACATGCAGGGGAGAATCATCACCAGCATGCACATCTCATCCATATTAAAGACAGGAACATCTATTTTCTCCACTTTATGGAGGTTAGGTGAAACCTGTAGCAAACCACCAAGGCATTTTTAGCTGGGCTCAGAAAAACTTACTGGATTGAGGGCTAAATGATAATAATAATTAAAAAAGGATGTTTCAGATGTTACATTCAGGGTGCAAAGGTAAAAGCATTGCTCTGTGAATTCTGAAGGAACCAGCCTGCCACAACCCCAACACAGCAGAAAAGTAGGCAGGTTCCTGCCAAGCCTGAAAGCTGGCCTGGCCTGGCAAAGGAGGTGACAAGTGCCAGAGCCAGGGGCTTGCACAAGGGAAGAAGAGGGACTGTGCAGCTGGGGGGGGTGTGTCAGGTTTCTCTTCTTTGATGACAGTGAGTTAGATGAGTTCAGCTGTAACATGTAATTTCACCCTCAGATACCAAAAAGCTGAGCACATGCGAAAAAAAGTTGTATCCGGAGAAAAAAGCAAGCAGACATTTCAATAAAAGCCACTAGTTTCAAGCAGAATGTTTATTAATAAGTGTTCTAAATGTCTTTCAAAAATTTAAAAAATAATAATAAAATCATCAAGATATGTCAAGGCCACAAAAGTTGGCACTTCAATAAAATTCCCACCATAAATTCAGACCTGCTTATTGAATTTCAAAGCACAGCCCACAGAAACCTTGAGTCGAACAGGGACAGGGCACTCTTCTTTTAAAAGCAGTCTCTGTTCACAACAGAGAGGGGTAGTTCAAGGAAATGCTCAGGTTGCTCCAGCCACACTTCCAACCTTCAGAGAAAGCTGAGCACTACCCCCACCAACACCAAGCTGGGCTGAAGCCAAAATAAATTTGGCATAAAGCACACATGCCCCGACTTGGAACTGGATATGGCCAGCGTTTGTTCTCAGAGGGGGAAAGGAGTTTGAGACAGAACCCAGCAGCAAGTTTGTCGTTTGAATTAGGGCTGACATGTGCCAAGGATCTCTACTGAAAGTAGGAATGAGAAATGGACCAAATGGCTCCCATACCAGGCTTTGGGCTCCCAAACCACTATTTGTAGTGGGTCACATACTGCTCTGCCAGCACACCGAGCAAAAATTGATCTGTTAAAGCAGAAGTGACTTAGAAAGGGTCTAAGGACACAAACCTGGCAGGGTTTCAGGTCACAAAAAGTTAAAATTACACTTTGATGTGAAGCCAAGTCAATACTCCAAAGTCTATCACTCTGTGCTGTGAAGGACCTGATAACGGTTAAGCCTGACACATTTCTCACTTCAGTTACTTGAGCAATGTACTATAAAAAAATAAATCAGACTTATTCTCCAAAACCCAGGAAGATAATTATTGAGCTCTAACATAGAGCCATGCAGTTCAGTTTATACAGATGATGGAGACTGACCTAACTATGCCCACAGAACCACTCTTGGCAGCATAATCTGCATGTGATCAAACAAACAACAGGTTCATAGGTTCAAATTTGTACAATTCATTACTAAATAAACACTATCTGTAGTCTCAAGTTCACTTCATGTTTTATTTCACTCTGAGAAAACAATTCCACATTTGTCACACACATTTTAGAAATGATAGTAATATACAGGCACTTTGATTCAAACTGGCCACAAAATACTGCCTATGTAGCTCTTGGCCTTTAAAGACACCCATCAGAAGCGATTTGGCTAATTTTTAGTCTCTATAAGGGGGGGTAGAGAAGAAGAAATTATGTTTGCTGTTCAATTTCAGGACAGCACACCTATGACATTCAGTGCATACCATCTCAGGTTAGTATTCAACCATGGTTTTTTATATATATATATATATGTGTGTGTGTATATATATATATACACACATACACACACACATACACACGTGTGTGTCCTGGTTTCAGCTGGGATAGAGTTAAGTGTCTTCCTAGTAGCTGGTACAGTGCTGTGTTTTGAGTTCAGTA
>JANZLQ010000092.1:9098299-9108394 GCA_026212715.1 Elanus axillaris | reverse complement strand
GGAGGGGCACAAGAAGTTGGGAGGGAACACAGCCAGGGCAGCTGACCCAAACTGGCCAACAAGGTATTCCATACTGTATGACATCATGCCCAGTATACAAACTGGGGGGAGTGGGGCTAGGGGGGCTTGGGAACTAACTGGGCACCAGTCAGCAGGTGGTGAGCAATTGCATTGTGCGTCACTTGTTTTGTATATTCCAATCCTTTTATTATTATTGTAATTTTATTATTATCATTATTATTTTCTTCCTTTCTGTTCTATTAAACTGTACTTTTCTCAACCCACAAGTTTTACTTTTTTTCCCCAATTCTCTCCCCCATCCCACTGGGTGAGGGGGAAGTGAGCAAGCAACTGCATAGTGCTTAGCTGCTGGCTGGGGTTAAACCATGACACTGTGTTATAATGCCAGGAGAATCCTAGGTTAAACATAATCCAACCAGCAGTCTACAGGCCAAGTCTACAAGACAATCCCACCCACGTTTCCACTGCACAAGCCAGAGCCATTTCTTGGAACACATAATGCTCCCTTAATAGCCAAACAACTCCTCTTGCAAGCAGCCAAGCACTTCAACCCTGAGAAGAGATGATGGGACTAGATTCATGCTTCATCTGGCACACGCACACAACCCACTTGGGTCAGGAGGATTGAGGGGAGAGGGAGTGCAGAGGCAGGAGAAGTCTGAAAACTGAGACTTCCATACCTGTTGACACCAGATCATCTTGATCTGGACATTCCATATTGTTTTGCAACCAAGTATCACTTGAGAAAACTGGTAATGTCCTGCCTTCCTCCTTCCCTGGCCTTGTTCTGAGTGGATAAAGACCTCTGACCTTAATTCTCCCTCCAATGTGTATATGCTGTAGTTATCATAACAATTATTAACAAATATAGTTTGCGGTAAGACGCAAATTCTTTAAAACATGGGTGTCACTGAAACATTCTCCCCAAAACAGAGTTATTATAGAAGTGTAGAATAACTAGGGTGGGAAGGGACCTGCAGAAGTCATGTAGTCCAACCCCAGCTCAAGGGAGGTCTAATTAGATCAGGTTGGTCAATGCCATGTCCAGCTGAGTCCTAAATATCTCCAAAGTTAGAGGTTCCACAAGCTCTCTGGGCAAGTCGGAAATTACCAGAGAAAAACAGATGCAAAAATGTTGTGCCCTAGTCAAACCAACAGGTCTTAGGACTTGCCTCTGACAGTGGCCAAAAGAAGGCTGATCAAACATTATCAAAGCGGTACCTGGAAAAGGAAAATCTGCCTGCAAATGTTAACCATGGTTGTGATTTATGAATGGTCCACACGCTGCACTGACATCTGTCACTAAAACAACAATGCTTGTTTCATTGGTGAAATTTTAATTGAACTGATCAACTAGTACAATTAGCCTACAATTCAAATTTTCTTCTTTATCAATGTAAAAGCTCCCAAATGCTCAGTCATGTATGCCAAGATCTCCATGCTTCTCTTCAGTAACAAGGCAGCTGTTCCATTGCAAAACTCAGCAATAAAAGAATGGCCACCAGAAAGTTGGCTATTTTCTGAAATTATCCAAGAACCCTGGCTGTCTTAGTCTCCTTTTTGTCTTCTTGCTAAGACTCCATCTGCAGTCTTAGCAGAATTTCAGAAACATAGCTATAGAAATACATACTTCAGAAATTTGTAAGAGATCTAGAGAATCACATATTTTCCCAACAGAGTAGTCAGGGATTTTGCTCCAATGCTGCAATATTTTCAATTGGAGGTTATAAGATTAAAAACCAAGCATGTTCCACTTTCTGAATATGCAAGCTACCAGTGAAAATGAAAGCAAAATCCTCACCAAGAAGTGAATTCACAAGGGTCTTAGTGCAAACCCTATGGAATCTCTTCCTTTTGTTAGGACATTCATAAAACATTCTCCTTGGGAGGTATCAAGATGCATTATAAGGGTTGAACACACATTTCATCTTTAAAACAACTTCATCGGAAGAAAATCACACCCAAGACCAAAAAAGCCACCACCACTGGGAACCAGCTGTCACTCGTTCTGGCACTTGAAAAACATTTACTTTCTACCAAATACAGACAACTTCTAGTTTCAAACCCAGCTGAAAGAATTCTTGCTACAGAAGTCACTACTTTGATCCAAATCTAGAAATTATAATTTTACCAAATAAATTGGATATTGTTAAAGAAAGATTACCAATTATTTATTTTTAAAAAGAAGCTACTTAACCAACTTACAGGCTATCCTAAAAACAAATATTTCAAACAAAGGAAGCAATAATAACTGGAAATACCACTCTATCACATTTTTCTATTTTTTGGTGGGAAGAGGGAATGAAGAGACACCATATGACAGGCCAATTTTCCTGTCATTTTCAGCTTCTTTCATGTAAATTTGTCAAGTGGGATATACAGATTAAATGTCAAATTATTTTGCTACTTATTTTTCAAATGCAAAAAGCTTGCATGTCTGAAAGCTCATCATCTTACCCATTACTCATTAGTTTAATATTAATTTCTATATCTGCTAAAATCATCATGGCTACCATAACAGTACTAGTAACTCAGTTTAGGATAACACTCAATAGTTTGAAGCTTCCAGACATAAGACACGTAGTCATTACATTTTATTAATAAAAACACACATTCACTAATTCATATATATATGAATTAAAATCTTTATTTCAAATGAACATTTAACATGGACTATAAGCCAAAACAAACCTTAACAGTGACTTACCAGGAAGCCTGTTCATATTGACCCCTTGAGCAGAAAGTCCTATTCCCATGTACCTTCAAAAAAAGCAGCAAAAATATCAGTCAATCATAGAATGACTAAGCCACAAGATTTCCTGCAGCTCAAATGCAGTGGTAAAAAAAACCCAATCCATAAATCATTTAAGCTAAGAATATTGAAATTGATAATGATTTTCCATTACTTTTTTAGTCTTTTCTTGAATCAAAGATAAAATGTCAGTCTGCTTTAGCAACTGACAGCTTTCTGATATACAACTACAGCTACTCTTCAGCTCTTAAATTGGTAGGAAAAAGGACTAGAAAATAGTCAACAATTACATTTCTGGAGTTTTGTTGGGTTTTTTTCATACATCAGAAAAAAAACTTATTTATATAGGTGATTAACAAGACAGTAAAAAATACATAAGGGCAGATATAGTATATGACAACAAATGTCTGTCTAGCCTAATGTAGACAGAGCAAACAGCTGTATCTTCTAAGAACACTCTTTCATTGTCCAACATGTATTTTACACAATTTCCTAAGCAAAAGGTGGTCTTTCTGTATTTCACACCCCAGTAGATTCCCCCCCATTAATTTGATCACTTTCTGAACCTTTGTAAGCTCTTTGAAAAGGCAATATCCTGCAGCTCCACTATTCACTTACTAGCCAAGCTAGTTTTGCTTGGTACTTAACATTTTTAGAATTGGAAGAGAGAGGAATAGCGTTTCTGTTAACTTTCTCAAGGATTTTTAAGTCCTCATTCATACCCCACTCCCCAATGGTCTCAAGGTTGACTACTTGCACTCTACTCAGTTGTTCCTCTTACAGAAGCTCATCTATACCTTTTAATACTCACACTACGCTTCCAGTTCTGTATCTTTTGAGAAACAGGGGAAAACCAGAACCGCAAGCACCATTCACAACACAAATGCAGGGTGATTATTACAGACAACAGTGTAATGATGTTCTCCATTTTGGTTTCTATTCCTCCCCCACCTGGTCTCGTATTATTCCATTTGAGTGCAGATGAGAACTAAGCTGATTTTTCCATGGAACCACAACACAAAGAACTTGTCCCTGCACTGTAAGAGGCAACTCAAAGACCATTTTTTGTGTCAGGTTTGGATTGTTTATTCTCCCGCTCATGAGAACCATTTTACATCTATCCAGCCTGAACTGCATCTTTCATTATATCATCCGTAGTCAGCCCTTGATTTTACAACTCTAGTTAGCTTCTTATCATCAGCAAAAAATATTGTCTTACTATTAATTTCACTTCCAGGTCATTTATTAAGATAGTGAACATCAGAGGTGTCATACACATCCCCACAGAAATCCACTGGTGAACATCCTCAGTTGCAGGGAGGAGAGGGAGCATGACACACACGCATGGGCCATTTATTCCTCTGCCCTGCTTCCTACCTGTTAGCTAATCATCTAACTGATCATTCAATCACACAAGCTCCTTCACTTTGTCCCATGTTTCCTTTACATTCCTCAAGAATTTTTGAGACTGGACCGTGCCAAATGGCTTTTGCAAATCCAGGCAGACTGATCTTCATCTGCTTCTGCGTTCAACAGGACTGTACGGCATAGCCAGCCTTCCCAAAGGCTCTTCTTCCTCACTGCAATATTTATGCACATACCCATTTTGTTTGTTCTATTTCTGTTTATTTGCATGGTCTGTAATTCTCTTAATACCCCCTGGAACCACAGAAACAGCTGCCCTGCTCAGCTGCTTTTTAACGACCTTCTGTATTTTCAGGTTACTGCGCTTTGAAATTAACAGTTACTGTTGGGCTCTTGTTCATGTAAAAATGTATAAATCCAAACAGGCTACAGCCAGTATCCTCCTGTTCTTTCACAGTCTCAGTTTTCCTCCTATGGCTTCCTTGACCACCTGTTCCATAAAACATTAACCATGTCTAAAAATATTATTTCAGAATTTGACGCCAAAGTTACATTTCTTCAAGCTACATGGGTTAAGTTTCCTGCAGCAACTGTTCCCTGTCCCAACTTCTCCGTCTCAATCATTGTCACCATACCCATCCAATAGGATGGAAATAGTAATAAGTGATTTTTTTTTTCTTTTTTACACAGAAATTTTAATCCTTAGAGGTCTGTAAATTTATCAGATCTTAGTCTATGATCTCTTTAATGAACAGCACCACATCTTCACAAACATGGCCAACTTTGTCTTTCTTGTACACTTCACATCTGGGTAGCATGACATTCCAGGTCTTAAACACCTAAAACCCAGTTTTACAATGCTTTAAATTAAGTCAATTCCTTCCTTAAAAAAACGAGCTTTATTTCAGAAGTGCCCCAGCTTCCAGAGGATCCAGAGCCCTCCTCCTCAGACCAATTCCTCAGCAACATACCAGAACTGTTCGTACTCACTTCTCTTTCTGGTACTGGGCAAAGCACAGTACTGTGCAAAAGTGAGGAAAAGCATTTTAGAGGCTGCTACAGCACAGGTCCCAATTTTTAACTTCTTATGTAACAGTTAAAAAGTGTTACATACAGAGCCTTTTCTGCTCTTCCCTATGCCTTCGGCACTACAGGGACCACAACTCTTATCACTTCGCACTCAGTAACTCATACAATATTCAGATGCCTTGGAAGAGCTGTGTACTTTCTGTCTACCAGCTAAGTCATGATGCTATTCTCCCTGGCATCACAAACCCAGTTATCTATATACCTGATCACTGAATTGCTAACCATTACATGGTCCACCTTTTCCTTTAGCTGGCCCCTGGCCTCTTATGGTTATCTTCAAAGGAAAATGTTAAGTGATCATGATACAGAGAACCTATAGGTGGACTTGTAATTTCCCTTCATCCAGCTCAGTGTTTTCCTGCCACAAGACTAGGACCCTCCAAGTTCAAAGTTTCTTGGGGTGAACACTGACAAATAGGGCTATGCCAATGGAATGGTGAGCTATAACCAACAAAGCCCAGTCCAGGTCCTTCAGCTCTCACCAGGTATAAATTATTTAATTAAACAAGCACCAGGAAAGCATTAGCATTTGATAAAGGTAAGAATATATTTGATAAAAATTTGATAATAGTAAGAAAATCACTGAACTTAGAAAAATACCCAAAATAGGCTTTGGCAGTGGCCAGTCCAACAGCAGCAGATTTGAACCTCCTGATGGCATTTAGGGCAAACAAGTTTATCTCAGAAACTCTCCAGTCACAGAGGACAGATTCCAGGACATGTGGCTAGATTTCCTACTTCTCATTCAGAAGGATAAAGACAGATTTGTGAGGGTTTCCAAAATACCTAGGATGTACATCATTACATAGCAAATCTGATATTCTCTGCAGAAATGCTAAAAGCTTGCAGCCTGTCTACAAAAAGAAGAGCTCAAGGCTCTCTCTTTGTTGAGACAGGGCAGTGGACAGTCCACTACAATACAGCTTGGACACAATACATGCAGAAATGCAAAGAAATGCCTATTTTGCACTGCTCCAAGTCCCAGGACACAGGTGAAATGACTACATCCTGCAGATAGTAGACCTAAGCTTTGAGATCTGACTGGCCCTACCCTGGAGATAATCCTCCCCATCTTGTTTCACCTGCACTCAGGGAACTGTCAGCCAAAGGTCTGCTAGCATCTGCCTGGGCATGCACTCCCTCCAAGGAGGGATTAGAGGCTGCCAAGATACAGTCTAACAAAAGATATCCCAAAGATTTCTGCTGCCACATGTTGCAGAATAGCCAGGCAAGATATAATAGAAGAGTGGCATGGGGAGGATTCATACAAAATTAAGACCTGCATAGTCTGCTGTATGTTCTGAAGTATAAAGCTCAATGCTGAAGACCAGCATTGCTTCAAAAGATGCATGAACTGGGCAGAGACAAGGCAAGACTTTTGGGCATTCATTCCAAAATCTAAACTTGTAAAGGACTATAAGGATGACAGAACCTATTCTCTAGACTATCTACTCCTCAGTAACTTGGTACAAACAGAAAAAAAAAAAACCCTGTTTCATCTGAGGAGGGATACCATAACTGCTAGTATGCTTGTTGCACAGAGTACAGAAGGGAAGATTTTGTTTCATCTTTGGTCTAGGAACTCCTCTGAAATGCACCTGAGCAGAGATGCTAAGGGCAGCATCTTGGCAATTATCAGCTAAGACAACAGCAGCCACTCGCTATTCTGATCTTATATCTCAGTGAAAGTGTTCAGCATTTTATGAACAGAGATCAATTGCTGGTCTCCACTTCCCTACTACGACAGAAAACACAGCCCGCAAAACACCCCTATCCAAGGACCCTCCAGCGGCAACAATTGCCCTGAAAAGGACAAGGAAAGTCTTTGGAGCACCATAAGCAAGTTACCACTGCTGGAACACAGAGAGGTTTTGATAAGGTCCTTCACCAGAAATCTTAAAGAAGTTATCTTGGTACAAAAAGAGGAAAGTTACCTCACATACTAGTAATCCGTTTAAATGATGAAAGACCAAGGGTAAGAGAAATGCTTGCAGGAACACAAACATGACATGAAGACACCATATTACAGGCTCAGGACAAATACCTGTGACTTGAAGAGGAGATTTGGGAAAGCCAAGAAACAGAAGGGGTAAAAGAAAGAGTGGGGGGGAAGACCACCATGATTAAACAATACAATAAAGGAGAACTACTCCCACCACCCACATCCTATGAGTGCAGCCAACAGGTCAAGGGAAGGGATTTGCCCCTCTATTTGGCACCTCTGAGTATCATGTTTGGGTTTGGGATCTCCAGTAGAATGCAGAGTAACAATCTGGAGTGAGTGCAGCAAAAGACAGTTAGGGGGCTCAAACCACATGGTGTATGAGGAGACACTGAGGGAAATCTGTTCAGTCTTAAGAACAAAAGTCTAAGCAGGAATCTCATTGCTGTCTACAGCCACAGGGAGAGTACAGGGAAGGTGGAAACAAGTGTGATCAAACACTGGAAGAGGGGCCCAGAGATGCTACTCCAACTCCATTCTTCGAGATAGTCGAAAACTTGACTGCACATTATCGTGAGGAACCTGATCTAACTTTGAAGTTGGCCCTGCTTTGAGCTGAACTGGGTGACCTACAGAGACCCTTTCCAACCTGAATTATTCAACAATATCTTGACTTCAGGACAGTTTTGCTGACAGGCAGCAAACTCTTGGCTAGCAGTGCATACAGCAGGATATCGACCAAGTTGAGAAAAGACAGAACTTCCTGAGGCACACACATATACCACAAGCTAAGTCCTGATCTGATCATACCAGCTGAACCCAGCTTTCTTCCTAGACCTCAAGGAGAACAGATCATCCAGGAAAGACTGGTTCCTTATCTACAGACCAACTCTGAACTCACAAACAAAACATGCCCTGATGACTGCTACCTGGCACATCAACATGAGCCCTTTAGCTCTTCAGCTGAAGGACTCCTGACCTAGTGTCCACTTGAAGAAAAGCAACAAGGAAGGTTCTGCTCTGATGTAGAGATCTGATTGGAAGATTCCCAAGAATGGCATTTGGGAGCCTCTAAACATTCCTACTTTTTCAGAGCCCTTCATAGAAAGTTCTCCTGAATCATCTCCCAGTTTTACAGGCTCTCCAACTTGCCTCCCATCCCTGATGTTTTGGGAGCGAAAAATACTCCTTTAACATTTCAGATCTTGAGACAGATATCCCTCAAGTCATTTTGGTCAACCTTATTGGTTTTTTTAAACTTAGAAGTTTGTTCTTTCAATTCTTCTCAACTAACACAATTTCAGCTTTTGGAGGGTGTATCTATCCTCTCTCACCCTCGTGTGTAATTATGCCAACTGTCAAGACATTTTGAGTCTCTCCAATAGTTCACACACTTGTACTCTGATCCTCCAATATGACACCTCCTTAAACAGTCTCCATACCATATGAAAGCAATTTACTTTTCTGATTGCATCTTTTTATTAACTCTTCAACAAACAAACTTCCTCAATTTATATAGGTTTGTTTTCTGGCTTTTTTGTTGTTGGATGGTGGGGGTTTTTTGATGAACACTAAAGTGGTAGGGTTTGGGGTCCTTTTTATACTGCTTCTCAAAGGACACTAAACATGAGTACTTATGGTAAGTGCTGCAGAGCAACTTATAAACACGCATTTTTTGTAAACATTTTATGCTCTGAGCAGTGCATGAGTCAGAAGTTATATCCCTTCTCATGAGTTCCCTGACCAGCCTACATGAAGCAATCATTTACAGCATCTAAAAATTTACTCTCACACAGTCATGTGACATACACACATCTATAAATAATAATCTGAATTTTAAGGATATGTTTACAGCCTTCCAGGCACAATACAGAAGATTTCTCCCTATAGCTGCAGGGACCACTCTAGCTCTTCCTTGCCACCTTCTTAGCACATTGGCAGATAAAACAGCATGCTTGTTAGCATTTCAATTTTCTTATTCCTACTGAGTCTGGAACCCACTGCTGCTACAGAGGTTTGCTTGCTACATGGTGGGGTTTGCCATTTTGATTTTCTTTTTCCAACTACATGTGCGAGCAGTCATGGACAGAGCTAGGACTACATTCCAGGTCTATATTGCTTCAGAGAGCAGTGAAAAGTGCCACCTCTGCCAATTGTTCAAGCCTCAGGGGAGCTATGACTCAAGGTTCCAGATTGTTTGAACACACAATAAAGGCACCATCTAAGCCTTGTTCAATAATACCAGAGTGCTTGGTCCTGACACTGGCAGGCCCGAAAACACTTAGCAAAAATCTGTACAGCAGCAGACCACACAATTACTCTGGCAGAAACAATCCCCACCACCTTCACCTGCTCACATTAGCAAGCCAAAGACGTCCTGGATTTGCTGGCAGCAGTTGTTCAATGAGCACGACATGCATCTCAGCATACAGAATGTTTCTTATGCCCTGATCTATTTGGCTGAGCTGAAGGTGAAACACCATAGAACTGTGGCCACTTTGTCTCCATTAGCACAGCTTCATCATGCGGTGGTGTCAAGCCTCCTTAGTTTCAGTATCACACAGCATAGCCTGCTGGCACAGGGCCATCGGCCAACTCCATCCCTCCTTACTGCCTGAGGGTGCTTGCCTGTTTCTCTGACTCTGCTGACGCTGTTGACATTAGCACACCTGGAATTTAACAGAGAGAGTGGACACCACTTCTCCACACAACCTTATGTGATGGGTTGACCATGGCTGCACGCCAGGTGCCCACCAAGTTGTTCTATCACTCCCCCCTGCTCAACTGGACAGGGGAGAGAAAAAAAAAATATAACAAAGGGCTTGGGGGTCAAGATAAGGACAGGAGAAATCATTCACTAATCACCGTCACGGGCAAAACAGACTCAGCTTGGGGAAATTAACTCAATTTATTACAAATCAAAACA
>JANZLQ010000092.1:9076623-9089303 GCA_026212715.1 Elanus axillaris | reverse complement strand
GGGGCGGATAAGAGTCCAGTGCTTCAAATATAGTTAAGGTTGAACTGTTATAAACACCACTGTGATAAAACCATGAGTTATTTGTGGCAGGTCAGGAACAGAAGAGTCACATACATTTCTGCCAGTCTGTTCATCTGAGGAATGCTGGAAGCAAGCCATCCACAGAACCACGAAGACGTCTGGACTGGAAGGGACCTTGGGACCTTCCTTCGTCATCCTCCTGCTCAAAGCATAAGTAACTCTGAAAGTTTTATCAGGCAGTCTGGGGCCTTGCCCAGTCAAATTTGAAGATGGAGATGCCATAGCTTCTCCAGGCATCCTGTTCTAGTGCTTAACCATTCTCACAAGCAAAATTTTTTCCAGCTAGCATTTCCCTTGCCACAACTTGTGACCCATCGCCTCTTGTCCTTTTTTTCCAGTTGACAACACTCAGGAGACGTGCACACAATGGCTTAGGAATTAAGTACCCAGCAAGTCTTAAGACAAAACCGTTCAACAACACTTGGAATGGAACTAAATGAGGGTTGCTGCAATCCTACCCTTTCCTCTCCCAACTCAGTTCATACCTTTATTGACCCACCTTCAACCCACATCAGGGAACAGAACCCCGAAAAGTAGTCCTCAATTTTAAAAAAAAAAAAAAAAAAAAAAGTGCAGCAATTTCCAACAGTGACATCAATAGATTACATCTATTATAGATAAATCTATTATAAATAAAAATAATTATTTTGATGTGGCCAGCTTTCAACCAGTTATCTCCTTGAACCAGTTCAGCATAGGACCAGGTAACATATTGTCAACACAAGGGAAGGCACAGAAACCTAGGGCAAATGGAAGGGCAGAATCCCACAGTCCTGACTTGTATCATCTTAAAGTGTTGTGGAACTGCTCCCTATGTGTTCAGCACAGACAAGGAGGTGAAGAAGGCTGAGGAGAAGAGGGCTGGAACTAGAGACTGTAAACTAAATCCTCCTCTGCTCTCTGAGGTTAAAAGCCATCTCCTCAAACAAAGAGTGGCACAAACAACAGATCAATCTACTGACAGATCTGATTTGTTATGTGTTACCTAGCCTCTCTGTCAAGACAATTCTTCAATGGTAGCCTGGCAGCCTCCTCCCTCCCAGAAAAACAAACAAACAAAACAAACACAAAAAAACCAACCACACACACAAAAAAAACCCCAGTAAATAAACATGACCTCTTATCAATAAAGACTAAAACCACCAGAATGAGAAATGACCACCATTCAGCTAAAAGTAAGTCTCAATCACCTTTCTTTAACTCAAAGGACTGTGGTTATATCGCAGTGCCTGAGCAGTGGGAGATCCAAAGCTAAGAAAAGCTGATAAAAGTTTCTTAAGTGCACCAAATGGACTTTTTCCATGCTGTACTTGCTTTGAAATATCTGCCAGTAAACTAAGCTAGATTTTACTGATGTCAAGGCAGAAAAGTCTAGCGATGGTAAAGGGAGAGTTTTCATAAATCACTTCATCTGCTTCTTTAACAAAAGCACCTTTATGGAGCAGGTACAGTAAAGGGCAGGGGAGAAAGACAATGCAAAAGAGGAAGCTTTTCTGCCAGCTACTGGTGCAGTGCCGTGGCAGTCTAAAGCAACTTGTGTCTGTGCTGCTGCAGTCCCTCCCTCTTCCCTGTGCTGGCACTGGGGTTTGCAAAACTGAGCAGAGAGATAATCTGCCTGAAAAATGGGAGGAGGTGAGGGTGCATTGTTTTTACTGCTAGGATACAATGTGGTGGGTAAAAACAAAGGAGAGAACCACAGCATACTGGATTTAAATCACCTTACCCCTGTGAAAGTAACAAGGGAGAAGTTAAAAAGGTAGTACTGATACCTCAGTTGACTCTATAGCTCAGGTTTCTCTACCACAGTGACACCACCAAATCCAGAACTGGCACTGTCTGATGCCAATTCAAGAACCTTCTTATCACAGCGTATCACAGACAGGCAACATCTCTTGTCAGACTGCAAAAAGTCATCATGTGAGCTTCAGGGTTCTTACAGCTCCAGTAAAAGCCACTGGGAGCTTCCATCCCACTTCTTACCTGCAACCTTAGTTTCTGTTGTTTATTAGCAACTGTCAGCATCTAACCAGAGTGTAGAGCACTAGACTAACAATTATTAGAACAGAAAGATGATAGCTTTGAGCTATGGAACAAAATCAATCAGAACTCCTCAAAGCACTCTTCCTGAAATTCATTCCACCAATGTATTTTTTGAGTAAACCTTGTTTCGAAACCAAATCACTCACATTTTAAACCTAAATGTGAAACACCACTACAAACTCCAGCAAGAGAGACACGGCGAATAACGTCATGCAGTCCTTACCTCACTACTCCATACAGCATAAATAAAACAACAAGGTACAGAGTGGAGACTTTACACCTGAAGTACCCATTCTGGAAATGAGCTTAGAAAGATTCCTCTTCCTCTCCCCTTGCTAAAGGGCTTCCAGCTGAGTTTCTAGGGACATGCTTTATCACTTATGCCACTTGAAAACTTCCTTCCATTCCCCCCAATCCCTTCTTTAGATTTCTGAACTTGTATTCCTTTAAACTGAAGCCACCATGGTGTAAGTAAACCCTGGAGAAGTTCCTAAGAGATGTCTCTGCCACAGTTCACTTATAACATACCGAGCCTCCAAGGGGCAGACTTCAAACTATTAAAGATGAGACACACAAGCCTACCTTCTTAAGCAACAGACAGCCAGCATCTACAATATAAATTCAGAATTACAAATCCCCAGCACTACAGTGTGCAAGATGAAAACTGGAGTGCTCTCTACCAGCAAAAGAAAAACAAGGCACAGCAATGGCTGAGACATCAGACCAGCTCTCAAAGGCTCAGCACTGCCCTGACTTCAGATCATAGCTATCAACATCTCATGTGAATATTGCTATAGCATTAATACACATGGTTCTTACCTTTCAAAGTACTCCTAGACAGTAACTGTAATTACAGAATACAGTAAAAACAACAACGGACTATTAATATAGAAAACTCTCATCTTGGGAAACAAGCAGCAAATTCCATTATCTCCCTGTAAGATTGATCCAGAATGCAGTAACGATTAAGTGCTGTTCAGTGACCTTTGGTAATGTGATTTCTTTGGAAAACTGTCTTGAAGTTCACTGTAAATTATTTCCATTTTAGCAGTTACATAAACTAATCAAAGCAGGGTTTCAAAGCAGACAAGCAGTTAATCGCCAAGTCAGTGAAGTGAAAGAATAAAGATGGTCTTTTCCCTGCATTTGTAAAGTGTTCAGCCCCGCATCTGCCTCTGCACAGATAACCTAATAATTATTACAGGCCTAAATGCAGCACAATTCAAGATCCTTTGCAAGTCTCTTTACAAATAGACCACATCTCAATTCAACAACAGCAAAAAATTTCAACAGTAAGAAGTTATGACTTTAATTTGGTTTTTTGGTAGGAATGTTTGCTGCCCTTCCCTAAGACCCCTAAACCAGTCAGAGTTCAAATGTTATTCTTGAAGGACTGGATTAATTAATGACACTCAGTGTCTTCTCCTGTGTGGCCTTCCCTTCTGGACAGTTATATCTGCAACATTCATCCTTTAGCAATGAAAAATGCCAAATACGTACATACACAGCAGGCCGATACCTTTATAATGATTAAAAATTAAATCTACACTAGCAGTAAAAACCCAGACCTTGTTAGAAATGCCCCTTTATTGCTTCCCCTTGTTTCCCAACATCCTGAATATTGCTTTAAAGGAACTCCACATACATCCTGGTTCAGTTACATCGTGGATCAAAATAATGCCCAATACAGTGACTGTAAGACTGGATGAGATCCAAAATCCACTGCCAGTTCAGTTCACTGAGGTGCCACCTAGCAAGGGATGGCTGCTTCTAATGCTACCAATAGGATTTGCTGCTTTTGCAGTTCAAAGTAGTATAGACTGATAGGGCAAATGCAGTCTCAACAACAGCCTACAATATTAAATATTACCACAAAAACAGGATTTGGTGGGGAAAAACATTCTCATATTTAGCATTCTGGTTCCAGCACAGTCTCCCAAGCTTCCACAGTTGTTATCTGACATGGCACTCTGTAGTGCAATCTATCCTGAGACAATGACTTGAGTCCAAATTCAGGTCCTAGACTAGAGATGACAGAAGTAGCGCAGATTCCAGCTTATATTCACAATCTCATTTCCCTCTGTTTGAACATCTTTTCCTTGATCATGCATACGGAGTTTCTAAAAAAATTATCTCAGAAGTTCTCCTTCCAGTGCTCAAGTACTGCTATGACTGTTCTTCACCATGCAAACATCTAACAGTCCAAAATTAAGTTCAAGGTTCCTCCCTTCTATTTCACTCCACTTCTGAGGCATCATAATTCCAGAAATCTGAGTGACCAGACCTAGCTAGCAAGAGGAAAAACTATTTTAATGAAAACTGCACTGGAGACCCAAAGTTTCCTAAACTTTTAAAGCTGCCCACACCAAACAGCACAGAAAGCAGCTATGTAAGTGCCTCTGCTTCCAGAGCATTCTACCACATTTATATCTCTTAACCAAGAGAATACAACCTCCCCATGATGTACCTGCCTGTTACACCCAGCAGCCATGGGACCTCTAAACCTTCTAGAAAGGAGGTCAGAGTACAGCAGAACTGCTAAATACGCACCACCAACCAGTGAACTGGAATAAGACACTTACCCATCTCTACCTTTACTGACGATCTTCACTTCAAAGTAATAAATGCCACAGGCTGCAGGTATAGGGTGCGTAGCCCTGACTGAGGCAGCATCTTTGTGATTTTTGCCGTGACCTAGGAAAAAAACAGAAATGTAAGTACTGATGGGATTTGAACTGTCCCATGCCTTGATCTAAAACACTGCTGTCTGAACACAGGGGGATCAGTTTCTACATATACCCAACAATTTAAAGCACACTTCTCAGAGAACTAGAATACACAAGCCTGCACTGCCTCCATGAACAATCACTACACTATGAGCGCTGTAGTTTCCCCTTTGTTTTCACTGTGAAGTTACTGAGACTCACCCTCCCCCTCCCCACATACATAATTTGAAGACCAATGTACACAAACAGAAGACAAAAATGATTACACAAGAGGGGAATGACATCAGTGTTTACTAACCAGGCAAGAAAAGGAATAATCAGTTCTCCGCTGGGTGGGTAGGGAGAACAGCCTCCAATAGCGAGCAAGAAAAACATCAGTGAGATTCCCCAAGTCCTACAAGTCTGTGAGCGTCTATTTTGTGTAAACTCAAGGAGCCAAAGCCCCAGTTACGCAGCATGTCGATGCCATCCGACCCCTCGGCCGGGTTTTAAGCAGGATGACGGAGTAAACAGACGATCTGGCTACACAGACGCGCTGGGGCCCGGCCCGGTGACACCGCAAAGCGTTATATAAAAGGCAGCCACGCCGCCAGGGAAAGAGCCCCCGGCTCCAGACCACCGCCGCTTCCCGACACCAGGAAAGCCCGGCGGGGGGCTGGAGACCGGCCACGGCACCCGGGACGAGCAGCCCGCCCCGCGGCCGGAGCTCGGCGGTCCCCGCCGCTGCCCGCGCCGCTCCCCGGCCGCGGCCCCCCTTCCCCCGGGGCTGCTACAGCGGAGGCCCGGGCTGCCGGCCCAGTCCGCCGCCCGGCTGGCCCCGCGGAGCGGCCAAGCCAAGGGCCGTCCCGCGTCAGGCCGAGACCGAGGCCGAGGCCGAACCCGGCGCCACCGCCGCCCCAGCCCGGCACCTTTGTAGTGGACGCGCAGGTTGCCCTGCGAAAGGCCGATGTAGTTGTACTTGTCCTTGGGGCTCCAGGACCGCGGCAGCGGCGTCTCCTCCTGGTTGACGGCGGGGTAGAGGCGGCGGAGGCGCTGGCTCAGCTCCTGCTCCTCGGGCGGGCACGGCAGCGCCGCGTCCCCCCCGTGCAGGCTCCCCGCGCCCGCATCCGCCATCTTGGATTCGCTTTGTGTCAGCGGGCAGGGAGCGAGGCCCGGCTCCGTCCACCAGCCAATGGCCTGGGAGCGTGGCCACAATGGGGCCGCGCGTCCCGACGGGAAGCGAAGTCCGCTCCGCTCCCGCCTGCCGGCCTCTCGCCCTCGCTGGGACTGCAGATCCCGATAGGCTCCGCGCGCGAAGCCCCGCCCCCGTCTTGGCACGCTGCACGCCGGGAAACGTGTCCCCCCTCCGCCCGGCTCCGGTGAGAGCCGCCGGCCGTAGGACTCCCGTTCCCAGAGTGCTCCGCGGCAGCGTGGCGCCCAGGGCCCGCCTCGCGCCTTCCGGCGTCCACTGGTCGCCTCCGCGCAGGGGCCGGTTTCGGCCGCCCCGCCGAAGGGGGCGGGCAGCGCCGTTCCAGTGGCCTCGCCCCGGGCCCGGCCGCTCCGCAGAGCCCGCCTCCCACCGGGGCGGGGCCGGGCCGCGGCAGGGCTGCCGCGGCTGGCGAGCGGCACCAGCACGTCAGGCGCTGCCTGGGCAGCTATGACGGCATGCGAGGGGGACCTGATGAGGGGGCGTCTCCATGGCGACGGGTATAAACACCGCGGGCGGAGCGGGCCGTAGCGGTGTTCCGCGCTCACCCGGGCCGGGCCGAGCCGAGCCGGGCGGCAGGTACCGGGGTCCGGGCCCGGCAGGCAGAGCCGAGCCGAGCCGAGCCGAGCCCTTCTCTTCCCGCGGGGCTATGGTGCCTCCTCGGCCCTGCAACATGTACCGACTGGGAGGCCGCGGGCGCTGTCGCCCCGCCCGCCGAGAGCCGGCGTCAGAACCGAGCGGAGGCGGTGGGACACGGCCCAGCACATCAGCCTGTCTGGAAGCGTAAGCCAGCGGGGAAGGCTTTCAAGAACTGCTCGCGGGGCTTCAGGACGCGGCGTTTCGGTTGCAAGGGCCATGCTCACTCACGGCAGAGCAAGCAACTCGTTGAGTGACTTCCTGTAGTGTTTACTTTGCCATTGTTAGTGTTTATACTTAGCTATGGTTAGTTTATAGTTTGGAAAGCAGTGACTTTCCTTACTAGTTGTTTTCCATACTGTTCCTTTATCAAAGCTTCCACCTCTACCACCAATACTTTGTTCTAGTTAATCTAAGGTTGTATGAGTAGTTCAGAAGAGTTATAAAAGCAGAGAGGCCTCTATTCTTTTCCTTTCCTGGAAGGGGATGGTGTCTTCTAGCACACAGGTCTTTGTTCTGCTGGCTATCCTTTCCGTGCCTTCTGAGAGCACAGGGCTGCTCCCCGAGGGAGGGTGAGATGGCTGCCTAAGGTGACTGCAGCCCAGGCAAGGCCCTCCCCAACAGCCCTTACCTCTAGTCCTAGATGAGGACAAGTGATGAATTGGGTCCCAAGTGAGCAGCTCAGAGACAGGACTGGAGACAAGGCTACAGCATAGGCCCAAGGCACATCCAGGAGAGAGGGTTGAAGACAGTTACTACTACAAAGTATCTCAGGCAGGGGGTGAAGGCCCAGGTCTGAGCTTAAATGGAGTTCCTGGACCAACTGGCAAGAGTGTGCATGGGTGAGGGTCTCAGCTGAGGCTGGTCAGGGTAATTAGGCCTGGCAGAGGCACTGATGTCTGCCTGGGCTGCCTCAAAAGGAAAACTCTGGAGTGTTTGTAGCCAAGCCTACTTTTCTCTGTATGTCTTGAGCCTCCCTCTGGCACAATGAAGGCCTAATTTATACCCACAGATAGGTTTTTGTCTTTAGATCTCAGAGTTGTATGATTCAGGTAGTCTGAAAGCATGCTATCACTGCCTTTTCTGCTTGAGAGCACCAATATGCACAGCAACGTCTACATCCATTCAAAAAAAATTATGTATAGTAAAAGCAACTTTGATTATATTGGAGTTGCATGTTTTACACTCCTAGGAAGTACCTTTCATCAAACAAGCAAGTTTTCCTTGCTTCAATTTTGCTAGTTTTCACAATGCTGAAAAAGCCATCAGTTCCAAATCCAGGCTGTCTGTACCACAGTCCAAGTAACAATCACTTTTGCTCGTAGGAAAAGTTGCACTTTTTTTTCCTTTTTTTCATTTAATGTGGTCACCAGGGAACAGACATCTTTCAGTTTCCAAATGTGGGATTTTATAGTCGGAGACCCTGCTCTTGTCAGGTTAGTAAAAAGCTGCCATTGGCTGGTAGCGTACTGACTGCCTAGCTGACTGATGTGGTTGTGAAGATTGCCATTATTTTTAGATCCTACCCTGCAAGAAAAAGAGACGTATACTCCTGAGTGGTAAGTGCACTCAGCTTTTATGAAAGCAAATGGAAGCAGAGAGTGCTCAGTACTGTGACTATCAAAGTACTGGTTGCAAGTTTAGCTGGAGATAAGAAGATGCATTTCTGCATAGCTAGGAATCTTATTTTGTTTAAATGCATGAAAAGTGCCCTTCAGATTCTAAACCATGAGTTACTATACGTTTAATGGTCTGTTATATATTGGAGACTTTCAAAACACTCTGCAATTCTGGCCATAGGCCACTTCACATTCATCCCGTTCCTTGGTCCTGGAGTGTCCCTGGCCAGCAGAGTTTGATCTTCTCGGACATGTCTCCCAGTTGCTGCTGCTTTTCCATACCTCCCTGTAGCCAGGCACAAAGCACAAACTTCCATGGCTTCCTCATGCTGGTGGAACTGTGCCATGAAGGCACATTGTGCCAGGTACCATCTTCTTGCAAGAATAAAATGTCTTCTGTGTGTCTATGATCACTAAGCAAAATTCAAAGATGACACTGGGTTAGTTTTCCACTGATGTGATTCATTAAAGCAGCTTATAAAGAGGTCTGATGAGCAGTGGTAGCAGCACAAGGTAAACAGTAGGAGGATACAGCTAGAAGGAGGAGATGGTATGGCTTTTCAAGAGCAGTAAGCTGTTAGATCAGCTCACAGTGTCTCAAGGAATCTCATCCAAAGGTATGGTTCCTTGGGCAAGCTGACCCAACTGCTTGCAGTTTCTGGTTCTATCCTCAACTGCCAGCTGCAGAATTGCTCCCCCACTGAGGGGCGAACTTGCATGTTATGTTTTTAGTCAGCCTAAACTGGGTAACTGCAGGTTTTCCCTGGATTGGCAAACTAAAACAGCTCAGAGAGTTGTCCAGCATAGAGTAGAGCTAATGCTACCTAGGCATTAGGAGCCTGTTGTGTGGGGGAGAAACAGGACCTCCCCTTTCAGCAGTGCTGAGCTGTTGCCACATTTCATAGAGCTGCAGCTGTTTTATATGCTAGGGTGGGAGATCCAACAGCCCACCGGATATGATCTCCCACCCTAGCGCTGCGCTAACCCTTGGTGGACTCCTCTGAGAGCTAGTACAGCTTGCCCTATGCACACCTCCCCCAGAAAGCGGATGGTTAGAGACTTCAATCTGCTTAAGGTGTAACAGCTACCTACCACCTGAGCATGAAACCATGCTGGCAGTTGAAGGCAATGCTCAGATATCAAGCAGAGTCTGTGGTTATGTTGTGCCCCTGCAGCACCTGCAAATTCACTGTGATCTCTGGATTGCTTTATCATATCACGGCCACCCTAATTTTCCCTAATAACCACTATGTTTACTTCTTGAAAGGCCTTTCACCTATACATGCCAGCTTCTCATCTAGGAAAGAGAGTTCCTGGTTTCTATTTGTTCCATGGTTTTCTGGTCCTACTGGCTGTCAGGCCATCTGTGTCATGGCATTACTGGCTTTGCAGGCACTTTTAGGACCCCAAATCCCAGTTCTTGACCCATGGGTAACAGGTTTTCTAGTGCTGATTTGAATCTCTCCTCTTCAGAAGACAATTCATTCAGGCTCACCCAGCTGCAGGGTTCAGCCTGGTTGCTCTCACTGGGACAGTAAGAAAAGTACCAAATGTTGTGCCAGTTGTCAAATCTCTCCATCAGTCCCTCCCTGTACATTATCCTATTGGATATTTTCATGCATCAAGCGCAAAATTAGCTGCTTACCTTAGGTATACATGGGCCACACTCTCAATCTCCACTGCATATTTAATTAATTCTGTATATTTTGATAAGTTACTTTCTTGCCATTGCACAGGACTGCTCCTGAATATTCCTCTGAGATTCCAGGTTGCCAAACATGTATCAACAGTCTGAAATACATCCTGTCCAAGAAACAGAAGACTCCAGTGAGTTGAAGAATTCCAGTGCAACATCCAAACTTTAGTTAACTTGGTCAACTTTGAATCTTGCTGGAAGCCCATGGACCATCCCAAACTATTACAAAGTCAAGCAAGTTCTAATCATTTTAATCTTTAATATATAGATAGAGAAAATCTGTTTGTTGCTGATAACTCTTGAATTTCACATTCAGGTGTCATCTTTGTGAATTAATTACTGCATTTTTAAGGGTGGAGGAAAGAGGAGAGGAATATAAATGTTGTTCTTGGCTGCAACTTTATGAGTGGACATACATACCAAATACTGAAGCCAGAATTTTACCTATGTAGTTAAAAAAAAAAAAAAAAAGAAACCACATGCTTTTTAATTGTAGGCTAAGAGCATCCTGCAGGAATATCTGCTCCCTAGTATGTATCAGTCTTAATAAAAATAAACTAGCATGGGAAAAATCTCTTATCTAAATTATGAGAAAATAAATTCCAGGAACATGTATACCAGCAAATTAATGGGAGGTTAAGGTCTGTAAGCTCATATGTTATTTTTGGAGGTTTTTTTTCATTAGCATTTTGGTTGTATTTCAGGAATGTGCCACTTCTGACAAGCTGTATGTGCTACATTAGCACAAGAACATGAAGTATTATTTTGTACCTAGAGGTGGGACATTCTGTAAGCACTTTCCTCATTGTACAAAAGATTTTCAACTCTCAGTAAACTGGAATCTTACTGTTTCTCCAATGTAATCTTCCTGCTTCTTCCAGCTGGCTTTTTCCCCCGAAAGAAACACCAAGAAAGTTCCAAGATAGAGATGAACAGACTCTTTAACAACAAGATTTTGCTTTCAGAATAGCCTGTAGCTTCTGAAGGAAAATGAATTTATCACATTCTTTTTACTGTTCCTCAGACCTTACCTTCACTACATTCTATGCTGATGCAAATTCAGCTGTTTTGTGTAGGATCACCAACCTGCATTTAAAACGCATAACCTATATGAGTTACCCTAGCTCAGTGTGCCTTTACTGTGGGACACACACCCTGGTGCAAAACTCCTTAGTGCAAACAACACCTAAGTGAAACCTGTTATTCTGGGTTTCATCTGGATTAATGCAAAATTCTGATTGTTTGTATGATGCTTTATTTTCCAGTGGTCCTAGTATAGGCCAAGAAACCATTTTTCACCCAAAGATGTGAACACTTTCCCACAATCATGTAATCTAGGCAGCATGAACAGTAGCTACCCGGAAATTGTTCAGAGGTGTTTAACAAACGGTACTGGTCTGGGAAGATGATTTCTTCAAAGAACAAAAAAAAATTTACCTGTTTTTTAAGTGTGGTCAGCCCTGGCTGAGAAGAGTTTCAGGGTATGGCCCCTGTCTTTCATAGGCAGTTGTGTCAATTCTGGATTTTGGCTCTTTATTGTGAGTTTGCAGTGCTCAGATACAGCAAAGGGGTTCTCTCCTTTCAATCTTTTCAGCTTTCCACTAGGGGCCATTGGTCTACATGGCCTGCATTTGCATCCAGACAGACAGTCTTAAAGAATCACAGACCCTGCTGGACACCAGAGGAGAGACAGTCTAGGTAAGCTCAGCCTGTACTACTGGCTAAGTCACCAGGATTGCTGGAAGCAGTTTTTGAAAACTAAGACTTTACAGAGCAGAACCTCTTCCAGTGCTAGTGAGAACAATGGTGTTGGGTTACCCCGCAACAGTTCAGCATAACAGAGAAGACGTTGTTAGTTCTGAGTAGTAACTCTATAGGAGATGTCAAGTATTTACATAATAGTGAGTCATGCTTCATAAAAACATCACCATAAAATGCTGTCATTTAATGATTCATTGACCGACATTATATAGGATCCTGTCAGGGCCCCGAGTGCACCAACAGGCTCTGCAAGCTCTTCTCCAGTCCTAGGCACTTGAATGCCTGGGCTCAAGACCAGTTTTGATACGGCATAGCTGGATAACCTGGGAACAGGTGCTGTGAAAAGAGCTGTGTGAGAAAGAGATGTGAGAAGCCTTCACTCAGGCTCACTCACCTTTGGTTCTTGCTGGAGCTATGGTGTAGCCATGTGTCTTGTACGTTGCTGATCCTAGCCTGCTGACTTAACATCAGACCTTCCTCATCACTGCAGACTTGCCTGACCATCACTGAACTATGGATGACCCTGGCTACCATCAAGGGACCCGCTCTGCTATTCTTGTTCAAGTTCTATGGCATTGTGCCCTGCTGGACAGGTCACTGTCCCTGGTTTCCTTGCTGTCACCCTGTGAGGTCCCAGCTCCCCTTGAGCACAGGCATCCAAACCCCCAGGTGTGGGGGAAGAGGTTACAGAGCCTGTTGGTGCATTCAGGGCTCTGGCAGTCTGCAGGACACGGTTATGGATGATATAATAAGGGTCGTTGGGCTTTTAGTTCTAGCTGGTTTTAATATGTATGGTGGGTTGACCATGGCTGGACGCCAGGTGCCCACCAAGTTGTTCTATCACTCCCCCCCCCCCCGTCTTCGCTGGACAGGGGAGAGGAGAAAAAAAATATAACAAAGGGCTTGTGGGTCAAGATAAGGACAGGAGAGATCAT
>JANZLQ010000092.1:9033561-9076523 GCA_026212715.1 Elanus axillaris | reverse complement strand
TAGAACCGGCTGTTATTGGCTCTGTTGGACAAAGGGGAAGCTTCCAGCAGCTTCTCACAGAAGCCACCCCTGTAACCCCCCCTGATACCAAAACCTTGCCACAGAAACCCAATACAATATGAAATATGCATGATAACATCCAGCAAAGGGACACTTAGCCTAGAACCTTCTGAAACATAGTATATTATTGGTTCTCTTTTCAAACAGCTGTTTTCACTGATCCATTTTGAGTAACGTAATTAGTATTTATTCTCTTCTGATGCAGGAAGCCCACTTACCTGGCTTTTTATGCCAAAAACCATTATAAAGTTCTTAAACTGAGGAGTAGTAATAGCATGGTGTCTTGAATAGCCTACTGCTCCATCAGGGAATTTTAAATTGTCCATTGTATGCTATGCAATTTTCCCTTACCTGAGAGAATATGTATGTACTACAGTAAAAAAAAAGTCCTGCTGTGAAGCAATGGACAGTAGGAAGAAAACCAAGATCCTTGAGCTGATTTATTATGAGTTCATTCTTATGTATATGACACACCTAAGTCCATGCGTCCATTCTTTTCCTGTGTCTCTGCAGCAATAAACAGGCCCTTCTCACTGTTCCAAAGCCACGATACTTGGAACAACTGGAGTCCTACTTAAGGAAAGAGCTGCAGTCTCTTGATATGACTAAAGAGAACTCCCAGGAACTGAAGTTACAGGTCTGATACAAGGTTCTTTTGACTTGCAACTATGTGCTGAGATGGATTACTTAAATTCGCCATCCAAAGGAAAAAGTAGATTAAAAGAGTAGGCACCTGTGGGCGCTATTGGGTAAGTGAGTTTGCAGCTCATGTTAGAGAACTTGCACAGAAAGCAGTTAATTTATACATTGGGTTGTTCACATCTTCTTGTGTACTCTGCATCTCCTATAACTCTTGCCATTTTCAAATTGAAGCCCAAGTCTTCAAAAAGACATGGTAATCTAAAATGGATGTGAAACAGATTTTAGTCACTAAACTCCTGAACATTCCTGTGTAAACCCATAAATCAGCAAGTATGTAGGTTCCCAAATTTTCACTGCAAAACCTCTCATTTCTCAAGTTAGGTTTCTGCATGTGACAAGAGGGGGCTTTCTCATCCAGCTCTTGCCTGAGACCAATCAGGATCCCCCAGATTTGCAGCTTCTAATGGGTCTGATCCTGGGGCATTTGTTGTGAGTGTTTCAGGACACACCTCACGGAGACACTGGGAACCACCACTTTAATTCAAAACACAGATAGAATAGGAGTGGGTACTCCTGTGTTTGTAATATCCTGCAATTAGAGCATTTAATGCAGACTGTGGGAAGTTTGGATTCATTTTTCTCTGCACAAATTAATGCAAATTCTCATTCCCAAAGGAATCCTGTAGTGATGGGGAAAGCAGTAGATGGAAGAGATTGGAGGGAAACAGAGTGTCTAATGGCAAGGGAAAACAGAGCTTTCATAAATGTGTTTCTGCTTTGAAAATATTTTTACCATCTTACATACATGTTTAATTGTATCTAATAGGGAGGTACTCTCAGTGAGAACATTCCTTATTGTTACTGAAGTCTTCCTATGGCCCAGATACACCTTGGGAGTTTGACTGTCCTCTCTGAACAAGTTTTATTCTGCTGAGAAGGACATCTGCAGAGAGCACCATTTAACTTAGCAAAATAGGCAACAAAAGCAGCAATATGATCTTGTTACATATCTTTAACATCCATATTGTTACATCCTTGAGTTCTAGGCAGCTCTGTCTGAAGAGTATCATATTTTGGAGTTGTGCCCTGACAGACTTGATCAAAGCTTCTCTTTGGCTGCTAAAATATCTTTGTTTGCTCTCCATCATGCTGTGGTGCCTATCAAAAGGGGAGAGAACTACACTTTCATATGATGTATTTGGGATGGCGAACCAAAGATGAAGAGACAAAATAAAATGTGGTAGCAGTATTTTTATACTTATTCTCACTGTCATTAGATGCCATTCAAGTTGGACAAAACAGCTATCTCTGAATTCTGAAAAATGTGCCACTGAATGTTTTCTCAAGCTCTCTTTCTTCTTTCAGCCCTACAGAGAGATTTTTGAATTCTTCATAGACAACTTCAAGACCTACAAGCCCTTGCTGTCAGCTATAAAGAATGAGTATGAGGTTACTTTGGGTAAGCTTTTGGACTTTGACCCATGGGGAGAAACCAGTAATGGAGACACGTTCTTACAGAGCTTAGCTGTGTTGCATACGTACACAGGATGAACAGCCTAAATAGATGTCAACTGGTAAAACCATCTTTCTAGTCCATTAGGTCTGTTTCCTTCATACATAAGATGAAGTTGTCGCAGGTTTTTTTCCTATAATATTTTAGATTTTTAGATTTACATTTAAGATTGTTAGATTTTTAAAATTTTATCACATAGACAGTTCAGGCAACAGCAGAGTCTCAAGGTTTTTCTGGGACAATCACATTTATAGTGGAGTGTATCGTACTAATATATCTGGATGCACTTGCTCTGGTAACTTGAAGCTTGAATTGCTTCTGAAGCAAGGCAGGGCAGAGAACTGAACTGACTGTTCCCTGGCCATTCTTAGTGTGCTTTAAACCTTGCTTGGCATTCAGATGCCACAGTGATACCAGTACTTTGTAAACAATCACAGCAGGCTAGAAATAGACTGTAACCAGGAGCTCATTTCAGGCTGAGCACTGAGCAGCTCTCAAAAGTCAACAGTTTTTTACTGGGACAGTCTCTTAAAGGATGTATATTGTCTATCCCAATACCTGTTACCTGGGCTAGTTAATCATAATCCCTCATTATAGACAAAAATCTTTCTTTGCACAGTATCTTTCAACCAGGTGAATAAGTAAATTTTAATCACTATATAAAAACATAGTTTTTTTAAATCATGCTCTTTTCAGAACTCTTTAGTAGAAATGTCTTTGCTTCAGCTCCCAGAGAGATTACTGGTGTCCAAGCTGTAGCTGATATCGAACTGCTTTCTGAAGCTTTTTTTTAGGTGTTTATTTACTGACTCCTGCATATTGCTTGGATGTGATATTTCCCTTTTTTTCTTTGAAGTCTCTGGAGACTTCAGAGTAAAATATATCTTTTATGATACCCTTATTTTTGAAAGTCAGCTGAATGCCAGTGAACCAATATGCCATGGTAGCAAGTATACTTGAAGCTCTAAGAATAAAGCAAACTTTTTTTTTTTTTTTAAGTTGGGATTGGGATCCTCCCACCTTTGTGTATATTGAGGACTCATTGTCCTAATTACAGATTTTACCTTGCTAATGAGACCTGCTTGACATCCATCCCCTTTTAGCTAAGGGTATTGGATAGGGTTATCAGAAAGTGATTTCCAGGCCTCATTCTCCCTGCCTAGCACAGACAACACCTTACCTGCCCAGCCAAGGAAGCAGTGATCTAATCTAACCCAACAACTCATGGCCACAGAAACAAGACAGTTCCACATCCCAAGTCCTGATGATGCACTCCCACTGCTTAGAATGCACAGCTCTGCCACTCTTAGAACGAGCTCTGCAACTCACTGGACACATGCATGAGTTCTGTCAGCTCACCCAGCAGGAAAAACAAAGATCAAGAGCTGCAAAGTTTCCTATGGGTTTAGTGAGTTGAATTGCTTAAGAAAGTGTCTGTGCTAAGGAAGAGACAAAAGCAAGTGTCTGAGAGCAGAAAGAGTACAAAAGAAAGAGAAAAGGAAGGAAATTTACTGATTTGTAGAACTGCATTCCTAAATATTTATCTTTATTCTTAAATTATGTCTGACTGCCCTTAACAAAAACAACAACTTTAAAATTTGCAAGAGGTGGCCATTCTGAGGGCTCCTAACATCAGAATTTTATATTCTGTTTATAGTTCCTCACTACAGTGCTTGGAGTCTTAAGGTGTGACTTTCAAGCTGATGAATGAGACGGTTTGCTTAGAGACATGTCTCATCACTCCACCTAACATGCATACTCTATCTGTAGCAATTCAGCTCCCTTTGAAATGGAAACTAAACCTCCTTTACACCACAGCATTGTATTTCTCAGCCAACTGGCTATTATCTTTGTATTTAGCAGCTTTTCTTACTCAGTTTTTTTCTGCCATAGTCATACATCCTGTACTAGCTTAGCCTATATGAACATTTAAGGTGCTTGCCACTGCACCCACTGCTGGGGCAGGTTCTCCCCTTAAATCTGCTAGCACTACAACATATTCCCAGTTCAGTCAGAATAATCTGGTTTTAAAAAAAACACAATAAATGTATTATTAAATGTTTTCCTAAAATTGTTCTGCTTACACTACATATTTAGCTGCATCGTTTTGGCAGCACGATGTTTGAAGTAGCTGCACGTGCATAGCTGAGCTTGCAGACCAGAGAACGCAGTTATCTCTGATCGGTAGAGGGGCATGCAGCCCATACTGGCTGCTTGCAACTATTTGTCTTCTGCCAGAACTGGACATACAACTGTAGCTCTTCTAGCTCCTTTGGGTGTTAAGGTTGTGCTGAGCCAGCACTGAGGCTTTATGGCATTGTTTCTGGAGTAAATCCACATGAATGTGAAGGTACTAAGCAGAATTTGGAAAATATCATCGTGGAGGAGAGAGCCATCAAATCCCTACAGCTGTTATCTTAATCCAAGATAAAGGTTTTGTTGCTGGGAGCTCCTCTAAGACAAAGCTGAATGACAGGGTAGGTCTTCATGGTGATGTTATCCACAGCTGAATCAATTTCTTGCTTAAAATAATATTCAGGTTGCTATGTCCACAGGGCCTTCACATTCACTCCTTTGTGACACTAAGACTTCTGGGTCCATCCAGCAATTCTGTATGTGCAATGATCTGCTCCACAGCCTGAATTCTTTCCAAGTGGGAAAATGTCTGTCCTTTCTTGGCATGGGGAGAGTTATGAGAGGTCATCAGAGAGCTGATTTTCTCAGATGGCACTGGCCAGTGTCCACACTACAAAATAATCACTGTCGCAGCCAACAAGTTGTGCTTTAACTTCTGACATACTAGGCAGCTACAATTAAAAATACAGTTGCACTTAATTTAAAGGGGTTTGCTTGTGGTCAGGAGTCAGTTGCAAAACACTCAAACTACACCTCAGAGGAGGTTTGCTGAAGTTTTAAAGTGGTGTTCTTAGCTCACACTGAACAACCAAACAGCACAGTGGCAGAATCCCCATGCTAATGCTCTAAATTTTGCCATCTCTTGTCCCGATACAAATATCATAGTGAAAGAGTTTTGCAAAACCTTTGGTACAGTTATAGTGTGGAAAGGAAATTCACACCTAAGTATAATGAGAAAAGTAGTTCCTGTTCTTAGATTTATGTATGTGTTTTAACTTTTAAAATGCAAAATCTGTTGCATAGTATTTGTACATAAATACTAACACCAGGTTTTATTGAGGAGGAAAAAAAACTCTGAGTCAGATTATTCATCATCCATCAGCATTTCTGACCCTCTGTTCAGGAGAGGGAGTGAACAGTTTTGATTGCTGAATAATGCAGTTATTCACAAACAAAATGAGGCTTGCTCACAGCCTCGTTTGAATCACACCGTATCCTGTCTTTGATAATTTTATTCTCCTGGTAGAATTCCATCTAGTCATAAAAAGAAGCCTCTGCACCAAGGACTTGGCATCAGATGAAATTCTACCCTGTAACTGTAACTAGGATGTTGTACCCAAGTCAAGTACTCTCACTAGGTTCCTCAGGTAAATCTCTTTAAGAAAAATTTTCAAGTTAAAGGCAAAGTAGCTTAAATTGAAAAGCACATGTTACAACAGAGAAAGCCAAGAAAAGCACAAGTTCTTTACTAGATGTAGTGAAGAGAAAAGGAAGAGAGGTCAAGGCATACCTAAAAAGAGGGGAGAGTGGCTAGACAACAAATTTGTACGCAAAAGGTTGCATGAGACCATGCATTCAGAGACAAGACAGCAGATCGAAGTTCATGAAGAATGTGCCTTCACAAAAGAGGGTATATTGCTAATTTCCAGCCGTCTTTAGCCCCATATGATGCCTGTGCTTAAATGGTGACACCTTCCCACCTAGTGAAATATGACAAAGCCACCAGTGCTTGTTATATCTTATCAAAACCTTAAGTACTCAATAAAACAAAATAAAATACTGTTCATCCTTTGTTTTCCAAACCAGGATAAATAGCATGAGCTGAAATCAGAAATCCTTATGAAGTTCATATGCACAGCTGCATAAACAATGGGATATAATCCCAAAAGATACTACTCCCAGTCCTTAGGCACTCACCAGGCCAAGCAGTAAAAGCTCCATGTTCAGTCCCCCTTCCCACCAGCACTGTTTTGGCATTGAATATCCAACAGCCCAGGTGAGTAAAATTCAGGCTTTGATGCTTATTGTGAGACCCACCTCTGCTTTCTTTAGCTCATCAGAAGAAGACAATTCGTGCCCTAGAGCCCCTGAAGGCTATGGTCACAACTATCTCCGAGAAGTGCACCCAGCAGATATTGACACTGCAGGAAAAGGAGAAAGATGAAATAAATATGTTAAAGCAAGAGAAACAACGTTTGTTAAAGTTCATTGACAACATGAAGGAAGAAAAGAATTCTCTTCAGACTCAGGTAGATTATACAATGATAAGTCCAACATTTCCCAACTGCAGTTGGATGCATTTTATACATCTGATCTCTTACCTCCCAGCCTCTCATCCTTTGGTGCCAGTAGAAGTTCTGGAGCAGGCACTGAACATCTGGCAGAGTAGTGATGCTGAATCTTGTCCAACTCCAGAGAATATCCTGTTCCCTTGGGTCAGGCTGTGCTGCCACTGTCAGAAGTCTTCACTTGTATACCTTGTCCCATCTGGCTTTTCCAGTCTCACATTTGAAAGGGGAGGAAATAAATATCTTCCTGGTACTAATGTTTTAAGTTCTTATGTAAAAGTACATGCACTCTTTTACAACATTGTACCCTTAGCATCTTTAAATATTTATCATTCATCTTAAATGGTGTAACTCAGATCATGAAATGCATATAATTCACTCTCTAGAGGGCTAAAACTCAGATGGAGTAGCCTTTTGCACATTACTTCCAAGTTTGAACCCATCTGGCCCATCCCTTTCTACAGTGTTATCATTTGCCCACTCTCCTGCTCCAGTTTTTCCCCACTTTGCTTCCCTTATCCCACTCTCTCTGTTCCTTGGTTTCTGCTCTAGACCCACCAAACCAGTCCAAGAGTTCCCACTGATGCCATGCTCCTGATCAATTCAAACCTCTGTTTCCTGCAGGTGGAGCATCTGCAGACAAGCGTGGCTGAGGAGTATGCTCGCTATCTCAATGAGTACGGTGCCCACAAACTACTTCTAGCAAAACTGAATGATATGCATAATGAATGGCTGGACATGACACGTCACCAAGTCCAAGGTAGAGAGAGCAGTTCTCTGTAAGAATTTGTCCTGCACAGACACCCAAATGCACACTAATGGGTGCAGCATTGCAGTAAAAGTTCAGAGTATCTCTGAAATATCTTCAGATATACTTTGATTCTTAAAAGAAGTTAGACAAATTTGTGCCCAAAAAGTCCATAAACAGGTAGGAGAGGGAACAGGCAGGGATGTACCTACTAGTCTGATCTGATTCTGTAAGTCATTGCCTGTATTCTCATATGCTCTTGCTTAGCACAACAGGTAAATTGAAGGCAGGAGCTGCCCAATGCAAAGGTTCCTTATGTTTCTGACTCCAGTGCCAACTGTCAGCTGGCAGCATTGTGCCTGTCCACAAGGATGGACAAAACTGCTAAATTCAAGTGTTGCAAATACCTGGCACAGAGGTTACTCATGGTGGTAGGGACCTTTTCAGTACATGATCTCTGTTGATCCACAGCCAGGTTACAGGCACCCACAACACTACTGCTTCTTACTCGCTGGCTGTAGCCATTGCATCTGCATAACCCTCCCCCAGCCTGTGATCCTTTCTGTTAATCAAAACCAAGCCTGAGCCTTTGAATATGTATGCATGCATGGGAGAGGAGACAAGACAGGGGGTGGGAATGTGAACACTGCAATATACTCCTGGATGTGCGGTTCTTTACAGTCTACACCCATTCAGCTCTTTACTGACACTTTGTAGGGTTATGCAGTCTAAGCACTCAACAGAAAAACTATTAGAAAACTAGAACTACAATTTTACTGTCATGAGCTTTCATCAGTGGCTGTTGTTTAAAGATGTCAAGGGCAAAGATGTGGTGAAGTTAAATTTGGCATTAAAGATAGCTCAGCAGGACCTCACAAAAGCCCAGGTGAAGCTGAACACCATGATAGCAGACTGTGGAGATGTTGTGCCCAGGAGAGATTTTGAATCGCTGGAGAAAAAATACTCTGATTTACTTCAGAAGGTGAGCATAAGCTGCTAATTTTCACGCTATACCACATAAATACAAACATAACATGATGCTTCAGTATTCAGGTTGGGATAGGGACTCAGTAAACCTAGAGCTCACATAAGGGCATTTCTGTGTTCTTTGTACATGAAATACATAAAAAGCCACTGTCTTCTAATCCCCAAAGCTCCCTATCTATTGGAATCACAGACTGCCTAAGCAGTATACCATCACAAACCCTTAACATCAGGTTTAGCTGAGTTAACATTATAAAAGTAATAACGGCCCACAGACCACCAAAAGCCCACACATTACAACTTGGGAACTACTGTCTGAAGTCATCATATATATAAATAAATTAACTAGGTTCACCTCACATACATTGCACAGTTTTGTCCAAACTGCAGCTAACTGAGACTACAGCTGGCCTACAAATGCTTATCTGTCTAGCTGGGTCTTTGCCTTTTCCGGTAGTATTAAATGGCTTATTTAGCCTACTGGAATTCCAAAGTCATCAACCCAGCTATGGGGCTGATCAAGGCATTTTCCAGCTGTGAAAGAACTGGACTAGGTTCCTCAGGTTGCATCCATTTGCTGCCTTTTCAGAATAAATATTTGACTGCTTAGCTTGCACTGGAGATGCACAGGAGCAATGCCATGTCACATGCAGAACAGCAAAGTGACAACACAGACCAATGGCTAGGATGGGGTCTGCTTCCAACCCCACAGTAGCACAGGAGCAGTGACCTGATCTCTAGGAGGAGGATGAAAAAGAGAAGGCATTCAATCCCACCACATAGTTAGTACACACCTGTCAAGAGGGATGGAAAACCTCCATTAAGGCAAAAAAGCACTACCTGTCTTTGTGCTTCAGAAAAGCAGTCCTGAGCTGTTCAAGCTACATTTGGGCCATTGGCAGCTCCATTCTAGCCCTGACCATCAGCACAGCTTGATCCACTGTTCATGTTCTATATCATGGCATAATAAATACAGACACAGCCCTCAAAACCCAGACTAGAACTCTGAATTACAGTGTACCTTTGTACTAGTAGAACATATACTATATAAAAAACATACAAAAAAGAAACACTTTCTAAATAAAGTATAGTGGACCTGAAGGGAATACATTGAAAAATTTATAGAGCAGAAGCCTATGTTTCTCCTGCTCTCTCCTAGCAGATTAAGATCTATTTTTAAACACAAAAACAGGTGTAAAAGAGTCATTGACATGTTTTGTCAGAAGTTTTTGTAAATGGTAACAATAAAATTCAATAAATTATTTATTTTTCTTCTGATCTAGAAGCAATTAACCAGGGACACCTCTCCAGTAAGTCTATGGACTACGCTGCTCACCTGAGCTGTCTGACAAAACAGAAAATTTCTGTTATTCTGGTTATTTTGTTACAGTCCTCCTTTCTATATCCTTTAGATGAAGACTCTGCAGAACGATTTTGATCAGCTCCATAAGGAATATGAAACACTGCTGGAAATCCACAGAGAGACTGCAGAAGAGCGAGACAACTTCTGTACTGAACTTCAGCGAGTTCAGCAGAACTACACGCCCCGGCCAAACTGGCCAAAGTGTTCAGGTGCCAAATGTATTCAGTAGTGGTTTGCTTAAGGCAGCTCATCTTTAAACACTTTGCTATGGTGCATTTCTTACCTGCAATGCCCCATTTTCTCCTAGGCTTTTAGGAGTGCCTCAGAGGAGCTTGCAGGGTATATTCCATTTTGCCTTAGACATCTTAGGAGACAAACTAGATGTCTAGAGATCTGTATCAATCGTAAGGCTCCTAGTGGGATTCACCAAAAAACAGTATGTGTGGGCACACTCTCCTCTTCTAGGAGCTTGGCATCTTTTTGCTTTTGCAGAGGTGATTCCTGGTGGAGCTGACCGGTGGGGCTGTCTAGCTGAGGGGAAGAGCAGCAATCAGCTAGTGCTTCTGGAAGAAATAGGAACAGGAGTGCTAAAAGAGATAAATGTCTTCCCTGGATGGGTATGTGCAAGCTTTCTTCTCTGCTTGTTTCTACTGAGATTAATTGGTAATAAATATCCATTAGGAAGGTGGGAGAATTGGTTTCGTGGCTGGTGTCTTCAATATTCACCTTCCCATTAGTGTAACCACCAAAAGTTTAAAGCTAAGAAAATTCAGGTGCAATAGAAAAGCTGAAACTGAGAGTAAGCATACTGAAGACAGCTGAAGTAGCCACACTTTACAAAGATGCCATGTGAATCATCAGACATGCAGGTATTACTAGTGGGCTAGAGCCCCTTACTAATGCTGCACTATAGGGCTGAGACAAATTAACAGCTTCCTGCTGCTGAAAAGCCTTGTCCTTCTCCCCTGTCCCTACCCCCTAGTACTGGCTGCAACAATAGGGAAATATCCAGCAGAGCAGTATTTTTTTTTCCCAGGTTAGATCTCTGCTGGTGAGATGAACTCAGACAAAGCACTAGAATGACTAAGAGCAAGACCACATAGTAGGGAATGACATGACTTCTTTTTGTGGCATCAGGAAATTAATTCAGCTCACACTGCCCCATTGCACTGCACCCCAGCACGTGGGGGAATCAGGAAATTATACAGGGACAAGGAGATATTACAAGGATTCTTCACATCATACCAAGCATAACTGCATCCAAAGGTTTTCTCAGGGACAAAGTAACATTTCTTTGGTCCATCAACATCTCTTCCTCAGCCTTTCCAGAAGCTTGAACTGTTTGCCCTGCCATTCCTAGAAGACATTTCCAAGGAAGATCTTTCCTCTTCTATTCTTGCTGGGCAGAACCTCTCACACAGTCCCATTTTGTCTAAGGACAAGGTTTGTCAGCTCACTGCTGCTGAGAGAAGGTCCCACATCCTCCTCCTCTGCAGCTATAGTTCCAGCTGAAAGCCACAAGCTGACCACAGAGTTTCTAGTACAACACAAAGGGCTTTAACATCGCTCTGCTGTAATAAACAACCTGTTAACTGCAAATATATTACACTACTGATCAGGTATGCTCACAGCTGCCTGGACACAACACGGAGGGCATCAACCTCACTCATGAACTAAGTAGTGTAACTGTGGGGAACAGGCAGTGTGGCTAACATGGGCCCCAACTTAAGCAGGTCCATGCTGGAGCAGTTGAGGCACACTACAGAGGTGCTGACAGATGTGTTTTACAGTACTGGGAATGAGACCTGCACAAATGACTCATTAAAATGGCTTTAGATGCTGACAACATGGCTTTGGTGCTGCATCACTGACAGTGAGGTAAAGGCCTTACCTAGATCTATGTTCCTTTTCCATTACTTAGGGCAAAGGTGACAAAGTTCCTGCATACCTAAGGCATGAAGGTGAAGTCAAGAATAAAAAGCTGACTAAGAAGGATGTGATGAACATTCTAAAGGATGTCTGGAAGGAGAAAATTGCACTAGAACAGCAGGTTTGTCCCATTTTCCTTCTCCACAAACAGCTTTTGCTATGACAGTTAGTCCAGTTTGGGAAGCCAGGGTCTTACCTATGTCCTGCCTAGTGTTTCACCTGTATCGGGCTGCATAAAACATTGTAAGAACAAACCACCTCTGCTGGCAGTAACCCTGTACCTGGCAGGGCTACCCAGGGATCTGATTCATGAATTAGGACAGTGTCATGTGGATAACTGGAGTAGCTCCATCCCAGGCCTAAGAGGCTTCTTCTGCAGCTCCTGCTCCCAGGACCCTGCAAATTCAGAGACATTCAGGAAACCAGAAGTCAGCACTGGTTGCTTTGATGTCCAGGGCCATAAACTGCAGTGGTCCAGCAGCTGTTGCAAGAGCAGCTGAGCTGTCAGTGGAAACTCCTCCACAAGGCAGAGTGCCCAGGGGAGGAACTGTAGAGGAATTTCTTGAACAACAGGGCCACAAGATATTGTGGGATCTCACGGACAATCCTGGCTTCGAGAAAAACACCGTGTCCTTGAGGCCTTGATAAGAGGTAGCACACATCTGCTGTTTACAGCAGATGTGGGAATTAGTTGTGAATACCCAAGATATGCTGTAACTGCAAGGCTTGCCAAAAACGACGCGTGCTTAAAGCAGTAGGCCAATTATAATATGTCTAAGAGCGCGTGGACAGTAGCATCTAACCAATAGAATTGTTAGCATCATCGCGTGAACCCTATCCCTCAGGTATAAATGTACCCCTGTCACTGAATAAAGTTGAAGCCTTCACCATACTCCTATGGAGACTGTGTCTGTATTCCGGGCTCCCCTAACTGGATCCCTGCTACAAGGAACCACTGCAGTCACCCTGAGCTAAATCAGCCACACTCATGAGTCCGAGACCTCAGCTAGATTGACTGCTGCTATTCTGGGGTATGACAGTCTCTGTAGACCGCCGTGCCATCATGAATATGCAACGTCTGTTCTTAGGTGGTGGAAACCTTGGCGACATCTGTGCAGCCAAAACATGACCAGGGTTTTTTGCTGAGGTTGATTTTAACCCTTGCCAACCCATTACTAAGCTCCATAGTGTTTGTGCCCATGCAAGACAGGAACAGGTGGCACTGCAGGAAAAATGAGGAGCAGGGACAAAAAATAATATATGTTAATTCATTTATCAATATAAAAGTAGTTTGGTTTTGTTACACAAAACCCAAAGAATTTCCCCTTCTTTGTGGGCAAAGAAGGGTGGTTTCAGAGTGACAACTAGAGGCCAAAGGGGTGAGGTGTGTGTCCTTTGCCAAGGCAGATATGGGTTGCTTGTCTGGGGTGATACAAGACTCAAATAAGAGAATAAAAATGGCCATTTAATTCTTCCCATGAGGTGGCAAGTATGACACCATGTCCCCAGGTAGTGAACAAGCCCTGTTACTGTGCCTCAGTCATGAAAGCAACCTTGAGAGAGACAGAGTCACTTTACAGATTTCTTCTCTTGAGCTAAAAGCCTAGAAACATCTCTGAGATTGGCCCTAAATGGCTTACTGTTTTCTATGCCAGCTGTCTTTTACTTGCAGCTTGGTTTCCTGGGGAAATAGGGTCACTGCAATCACTGCCTGGCTCTACTTTTCTCCAATAACTACTTCCATTTCTCAACTCGTCAGCCAAGCTCATCTAAATATGACAGATTACCTCACAGGTAGCAAGTCTGTGAACTTACCTGCATTTAGAGAACAAATCTGGGAGAAACATTTTGAATGACCTAATAACAGGGAAGACTCAGCCAGCCCTAGCACTGTGTTAGCACCATGTGAGATGCCTGAAAGACAGACATGTACACAAACACCTAGAATCAAATGGGCAGATTTGATTTAGTTCTGCTGCTTATGGGAGATGCTTACTTGTCACCCAGACAGGGAAGCAATCCAGTCTTCCCGAGTTCTTTCTCAGCTACCTCCAGAAGTACGGAGATGCCGCTGCCATGGAATGGTCTTACACCCTCTACGAGAACATGCGGCTCTGTCGATCAAACCATGTCCTGAGCTCATTCTACAACATACTCACCGGGAAGGTAGGCGACCTGCAACTCAATGCCGCCCTCTGCCCAGACATCCCTGGTGTGACAGGCAGCAGGCAAGGTAATCGTTCCTCTGCAAAGCAGCTTCATCTCCCATTCCTCCCCCTGGGAAGCTGCACCTTCTCAGGAGAATAAAAGTAAACACTGACAGGGACTAGAGAAGGGAATCCTGTCCGTGCAGGACATGGCAGGCTCTTACTGCTCCCAGCAGAGCTTCTACAAGACCCCATTTCTTTCAAACACTTTAGTCACATTTTATCTGCTCTCTCTGATGAGAGGCTTCTGTTTGCAAGACTAACATACAGGCCTTTTTGTCTCAGTAAGTCTTTCCTGAAACAGCTTGTGGTCTGTCCCTGTGCAGTGTTTGTGAAGATCAGGACACAATCTCTGAACTGCAGGACCCTGCAGGCCCTGGCAGCTTTGCTCCCTGCTCCCCAGCACCGTGCAAAAACACATATAACCTGGCCTCCCCAAGTACTCTTATACTTGCCCTAATTATGTCCTGCTTAGAAGTGGAAAAGTGTCTGGGACTAAGTGCCACCATCTGGGCAAGTAGATGGCTGCCATTCTGGGGGATCCAGGGTGTACATCTGCACCTGAGGGTTTAACAGTTTAAGGAAGTTGGTCAACAAGAAGACACTGTATTGCTTGCTTAATTATTTGTAAATTGCTAAAAGCTGCTCAGGTAAAAATTGCTTTAGAAGCAAGCACAATCCTTTTGCAGTTTTGCTTCCCTCTTAAAGGTAGTCCAAGGGACAGATGCGGTGGTTACTGACCTGTGAATCTTCCCTGTTTCACAGGTGGGTGAAGAACAGTACCACAGCCAGAATCAGCTGATTTCCAACCTGCCTGTGACAGCTCAAACAATGGATCCCTGACCAGCAAGCAGTTCAGCCAAGAGGCCAACTATTGCCCACCGAACTCTGCCCCTGTTTGGCACACATCAGATGTTGTGATATGTTGAGTGTGTCTGCTTTGCTTATCTGCCAGCGCAGCCAGGGGAGGAGGTTTTTCTCTCTTAAATTCCCATGCGGACAGCTCTAGCAAATATATAGTCATTAACCTCTGCATTAGGTTTAGAATATTGTGAATACTGCAAGTTTTGAGTTGTGCAACTGAAGAGGCCTGAGAGCAGGCACAGGGTACTTCACACATGCAGTGGGACAGGCTAGCAGCCCCTGCACCTTGCCACGGTCCCTGAGGGGACACAGGACCCTACACAGTGCTCCCACGAGCTCCTATGATAGGTCACAAAGCACTTCTGTGAATTTTGCTCCAGGTGCAAGGTTTGTTAATCTTCTCTCAGTTCATCAATCAGCTGTGCCACCTTAACTGAAACCGTAAATACAGCATTGCTTTGGGCCATCTCAGAGAAGAGAAGCAGTAGCCATTTCCAGCACTTAGCTGGGAACATGGCTCTGGTACAGACATGCTAACTAGTCATGGTTAGCTACCAGCTAACCCATGCTCATGGTTGCATTCAGAGTTTCCCACCTGGCTCAGCATCCAACATTCACCTGAGTCCTAAGCTCTGTTGAAAGCTTTGCTCTTGTTTTGGTGTCTGAAGGTGCACGTGCTTCTCAAACAATGAAAGCAATGAATTTTTGAAGATCTGGCCCATGGAATATGTGCATACACTGGTAGCCTAAAAAGACAGCCAGCCATGCTGTCTGTTGTTAAGTGCTTGTACTGTAACACCATACACACTTCTGCCCATATTGCCTGTCTCCATACAGCATGGCTCTGAGGGAAGCTTTTCCCCTGAAAAGGAAAGAGTCAATCCAAGAACTAGTCGATGCAAGCAGGTACAAGCTGGACAGCACTGAAGACCTCATTGACTACATATCCTTATTCAAAGAAGTAAGCTGATGTTACTTAAGTTTTCCTTTTGATTCAGATGAAGCCTGATTTAGGGATTAAGTTAGTTTTATCAGACTAACAAAGTTGCAGTGCCTGCCACAAGCTCTAACACCTGAAGGCCATCTGCAGACAATGGCAATGCAAGCTTGTGCCTTTTCTGTGATAGGAGTTTTTCCATATTCTTGGTCTTTATTTCCACTTTTCACGTGGAAATTCCATTTCTAGGAGAGCTGAGTTATTTTAATACATATCAGAGGGTAGCTCCTATCCAGACTGGAACACAAATTCAGTACTAACACACCTGTAATTTCCTTCCGGATGAGGAAGGGAATGCTGAACCTTTCATTGCAAAGCTGAGGAGCCAGTATGTCAGGGAGAAGCAGGAGTATCTGAAACAGCTGAAGAACGAGCTAGGAGATGTAATGTAAGTCTAGGGGGAAGGGGCTGATGGGGACAGTAGATCAGGACAGTGCGTGCAGAGGGAACCCTGCTGTGGACACAAGAGTGTGTGGCCAGCAGTGTCCCCCTGCACTACAGAGGATCCCTGCTGTGAATATTGCAGTAAATAGCAAAACCTGGCTGAGACCTGCTCTGCAAAACACTGAACAGTGTCAGTTCCTGAGACAGTGAGTAGAGAAGATTGGTTGTACCAATAATCCCCTCAGTACCTGAAGTCTCATGTCTCAACATTCCTCAGCTCTCCAAAAATAGCACTAAAATCCTGTACATCCTCAGAGATTGGTTCTGAGGAGTGGGAAGAGCAAACAGGACTGACAACTGCAGATTTAAAGGTGCAAATCTGAGAAATAATTCCACCTCAAAACAAGAGGCAGTCACCGCATAGAGAAAAAGCCTGGTGCTATGCACCGAGCACTGAGGAGAACACCGAAGGTGGGTAGATGCCCATGAAGTTAAGTACTGTCCAACGTGGGCACTGAATTAGCAAAGGAAAATGTAGTTCTGTAACAAAGGATGTGCAACAGTGCACAACAGAGTGAATTTAAGGTCTTTGCAGGTTATCACAAGTCTAACATTTCCTCACTTCAGTTTGAAATTTAGTACTTATCAGCCTTTATTACATGTGTATTTAAAAAACAAAGGGATACTAGTAGAGGCAGAGATATCAATATCAAAAGACAACTCTGCTCTGCATTTCAAGCAACATGGATTCTCACTGTGGCACAAATAAGTAAGTATTCTTTTCACATACTACAGCATAGCAGTGACCGAGTTGTTTTTGAACAGAGAGGTGAAGGCAGATGATCTGAAGGGCGCCTTCTGCACAATCGATCCTGATATTGATGATCAGACACTAGATACCTACATTGGCCTGGCTTATCACAGAGAACAGCCAGGTGAGGAAGTTGTGCCTATGGAAACTGCACTTGAGAGACTGCTTGCTGGAGATGTGAGACGAGTCGGGCCCTTACCCAGGGAGGGAAGCACAGCAGGATTTGAAGGAGAGTAAGCAGACTTCCAGTATTAAGAATAAATGAACTGTTTGATCTGCAGGTTTTGATACCAAGATGGCAGAGTTACTGCACTAAATACTTTGTCCCATGCATACAGAGATACACCTAGTAACTAACAGTTGAGAGGACAGGCTAGCTTGAACTATCAGAAGCACTTTCAACTTAAGCAGCAAAGCACTCCGATACAATTTTGCAGCCTCCACAGAATCATTTCAGCCCAGCAAGACTTGCAGTGGGAGGTTGCCTGATCCCCAAACAGAGGCTTCACACCCCCATGGCACTGGGGCACTGCAGGGTGTTGGGCTCTCTGCTTGGTGACAAAACATCTATGCTAGAGCAGCCATTGCTAGAACCTAAGAAGCTGTCATCAAACTCCAGGCTGTGTCATGGCTGCTTTAGCCCTTGGGCCTTATGGTTCTTTGGCTCAGAGGCGAGGTTTCAAAGACACATTTGCAAAATAATGTTCCATCAGCACAGTGAGTGCGCACATGAGAGGTGAGTTCAGCCCACGCCAGGTTTGCTATCCTGTCTGTCCCCAAGACTTTTATCTTGGTGTAGCTGCTGTTGTCCACTATGAAGTCACTTCAAAAGAAATTCAGGTGCTGTCCCATGAGTAGGTTTAACCAAACTCTGAGCTGGAAAAGTAATCCAAGCACAGAAAGACTGAAATCTGTTCCTTGCTTCAAAGAAGACACCACATGCATTTTGGTAACTGCCTTGCCAACGACTGGCGTCAATTAATCTTTCCCATTCGTTGGTGTCCTCTCTATCCAGCATATAGCCCTCTCCAGGGAGGGGAATAAGGGTTCTTGAAACAAAAAAACCATAGGAAAACAGCTCTGCTATGGTTATGCCTCAATTGCCAAGTAAGTGGAGCAAACCTGAGAAGCAAAACCCATTCTTCTCACAACATAGTTTGAAAAGTAGAAAGGAGAAAGCTGAAAACAGAAGTTACCTTCCTAAAAACCCCACAATTTTTGTGAGCATTTGCAAAGACTGACTGCATTTGTAAACTGGAAAGGCATCACAGCCTGCATGACAGAGGAAGTACCACCCAGAGGTACAAGGCCCCTGGGATTTCTGCCTTGAATACTGAATTTGGTGCTGGGCATTTCTGACACAAATCACAAAATACCAGGAAAGGAACAGGGAGATGCATCATCTAGCTAGAAACCAAATGTCCTAACTACAGGCATCTCTAGGAGTATTCTGAAAGGAGGAGTTATACTATAGCAAAATTCAGTATATCTAAAGAGGACAGGGAACTTAAACACCAAGAAAGTGTTTGGTAGATGAACATCACATTTGCAAAGCTTCTCAAGAAAGTCCCTATTGGGGATGCAGAGAAAGCAGTGGGCTACATAGAGCAGGAATCATTTATTTTGCTTCACTCCAAGGACTTTAGGTCCCCAAAAGTTAATGGCTGTTTACTGGGCCAGGTATCTTTCTTTTGCCTTTCCAGTTACATTGTTAGGACTTAAACAATGTGTCCCTAAAAGTCTTGAATTTAGTTAACCCTGACTTCGCTGGAACTAGACACTGAACATGTCTCAACAGAAGAGAAAGGTCAGATGGGGAGTCCACCTCTCCCTCTCACAAAATTCCCAGCTGTCAAAACCCTATCATCTCCTGCCTTCAGCTGGAAGCTGTTCAGGTCAGGAACCCAGCAGCTGAGGAAGCTTGTTGCAGATGTGTGTCCTCGCAGCATGGCTGCAGGAGGAGGCAACACAATGGAAGGAAAGAAGAACCAGCAGCTTCTTCCTGGGGAATTCTCTCCATTCTCTCCTTAGGAAAAGAGGGTCTCACCATAGCTTAGCAACAGAGGTAAAAGGAGTTGGAAACTTCATTACTACTTCAGATCAAAATTTTCAAACTCTGGCATGCAAAGACTCAAGGAGACATTTGAACAGTCCCATAATGACAGAAAATATATTTTTTAAAGTACAAGTTTTGCATTATGTTTGTTCAAACAACAAAGCTGTTTCCTTTCAAATATTGAAAAAAATCCCCTTTGTTGTATTAACAGATTTTTTTTTTTAAAGAAAAAAAAAACCACCTTGAAAAATGACTGACCTTTGTACTGGTATTGCCTGCCAAAGAGATTTTAACTAAATTGGTCATCATTTCCTTCAGTTTTGTGCAAAACCTGTTTAACTTGCAAGTGTTGCTGCCAAGAGCTGGGTTGGATTTCCAGGAGTCCTTATTAACTGCACCATTTGGCTGTAGTTTTAGGAAACTCTACTGTGCACACAGCTTAATCCAGAGGCAAGGATTCATACTTGGCAGTGGGATTTTGGATAGGCTTAGGATGGGGAGAAACTAGAGGCTGGCAGGCATCCTGCATGACCACCAAGCTGGCTGCACCGGTCCAGTCTGAGCCTGCACAGACTGTCCCACCCTGGGAGCATTGGAAGAGCCAGCAGTGATACGATGTTTGTGCTGAGCTTTGACTTACTCTGACTGGACGCGCTGACCATGCTCAGCCTCACTCCGTCCTGTTTGAGACTGCAAAGCAGCAGCCTTCAGCCATCCTGTCTTCACAGACATCTGGAAATTTAATTAATCAATTTAAGACTCAAGTCTAAGTCAAGTTAATCAATTTAAAGGCTCAAGATTTTCAAGTTCAAGACAGAGACGTTAAGAATTAGTGGGGGAAATAAAATTATTTTTTTCTCAGAAATTAAATAAGCATCATATCTTACCTTGGGAACTGCAGACTAGCTATATAAAAGGAAACTGCACTAGTGTGTCAGACTGATCCCCCCGGAAAGACACTGAAGAGCACACTGATGAAAAACATGCAAAGTTCAATATCCATATCCATCCCTCTGAAACTGGTGTGACAGGTGTCATTCTTTCCCAGCTTCTGAGTTGTTTTACAAAGTCAAGATCCTTTGCACCTGAAATCCTTTGCTGTGACCGACCTCATTCCTGGTGTGCTTTAGGTTACTGTAAGCAGTAAAATCATCCACAGGAATTTTGCTTTTATCGTCTCCCTACTTGAGGAACACAAGGGAGTGCAGCACAGACCAGCCCTGTGCAGCAACTGCCTGTACAAAACTGCAGGTGGAAAGCCAAGTGGCACCATGCACCATACTCACACAAGGAACAGGGCAGCAGAAACTGCATGGATGTGTTGAACATGTGGAGGATTCATTTTCACTTGTTACTTAGAGTCCACTGCTTGGATCTTGCGGCTTTGGATCATGACAAGGGACACCAGCACACAATGGTAGCAGGCTGACCTCTACAGAACAAACTGCAGCTTGCGGAGCTGGATCCTGCTTCACAGAGCAGCTTCTGGCACGGCCTGCCTCCTCAGTGACACTGCCAGGCGGGAGCAGTGACTTTCCAGATACATACATTTCTGTGCGTAGACAGTGTATGGCACCGGGGCTGGCAGAAAACAGCTGGGGAAGCACAGCCTTCAGCTGTGGGGTTACACCACCTGCAGTGTGTTTGGGGGGGTGTTTTAAGCATAGCTGGCTGCCAGTCACCCACCCAGCTGCTCTCACTCACCCTCCTCAACAGGATAGGGGGAAGAAATTAGACGGCCAAAGCTCATGGGTTGAGATAAAGACAGGGAGATCGCTCACCAATTACTGTCACAGTCAAAACCGACTTGACTTGGCGAAGATTAATTTAATTTATTACTGATTAGACAATGATAGTGAGAAACAAAGACAAAACTAAAAAAAGATCTTCCCCTCACACCACCCTCTTCCTAGGCTCAACTAGCTCCTCACTGCCAAGCAGTGCAGAGGGGATGCAGAACTGGGAGTTTCAATCAGTCTGTAACACTGTCTCTGGTCACTCCTTCAAGAACTGCTCCAGCATAAGTCCCCCACAGGTCCCTGCCAGCAAACCTGCTCCTGCGTGGGCTCCTCTCCATGGGCTGCAGCTTCCTGCAGGGCATGTCCACCTGCCATGGCATGTGGTCCTCCCCAGGCTGCAGGTGGATATCTGCCCCACTGCCGGTCCTCCATGGGCTGCAGGGGGACAGCCTGCCTCACCACTGTCTTCTCCACAGGCTGCAGGGGAGTCTCAGCTCCAGCACCTCCTTCTTCACCAACCTCAGTGTCTGCAGGGTTATTTCTCTCACACTTTTCTCCTTACTCCTCCCACCCACAGCTGCTGTGCAGCATTTTTACCCTTTCTCAAACACATTATCACAGAGATGCCACCAGCATTGCTGATGGGCTCAGCTTTGGCCAGTGGTGGGTCCATTTTGGAGCTGGCTGGAACCAGCTCTGTCCAACACAGGGGCCAAAGGCCACTCCTGCAGCCTTCCCCCATCCCACTACCAAAACCTTGCCACATAAACCCAGTACACACAATTAACTCCACCTGAATCAATTTCTCCCAGTCTACCTACCATGTGTGCACCAGAAAATTTCATGTCTGAAATGGTCTTAAAATAATTGCTTGCTAATTCCTCATGAGATTTAGTTATATATAAAGTCTGTTTTCCCATTTCAATTTACATCAGTGAACAGCTGTGGTCACAGATGGACAATGATCTACTCTTGACACAGCAGACTAGGTTTGCAAAAGGGAACAAACCCCAGGTTTGAAAGCCCCTGCTTTAGAAAAATACACAGCTGTAACAAGGATCTGCTGCTTTTTGTAAGGCAGTACACGACTTTTCTCCTTTAGGCAAACAACTAGTTAGTATGAAGAGTACTGACCCAGCTAAACACCTCTTAGGAACATTTTGAACACCACAATGCAGTAGCCTTTCAGCGCACTGGAATAAAGTAGCATTTGCATCACACAGAATACATATTTTATTTATCAGAGCTGTACAAGTATTCAAAGGTAACATAAAAAAATTCACAATAGTCAAATGACTTGTAACAATAATTGGTGAGATCCAGCAGGCTGGCCTGGGAGCCACAACACAGCCTGCAGCAGTTCAAGAGAACATTGACTGTTTATTGCCCCAATAGTTCCTTGTGGGAAACCCTCACATGGAGCAGTTCCACAGAACAGCCTCCAGCCAGCATCTGCGACCAGGCCATCTTCCCACCCACAGGGGCCATTGCTTCTGGAGGGGCACATTCATTTGCATGGGAACACTTTATTTCCACTCACAGCAACCGGAATCAGGAGCTTCCTGTACTCCAGAGGGAGGTAACGCTCTATCAGCACGTGCAACGGCATCTTGTCTGTCACCAGCCCTTGTCTTTGTTCAAAAAGAAGAGAGCAGAAACAGAGTTGTACTTTACCCAAGTATAAGCTGATTGCTTTTTAAATTCACAATCCGCCTGCCACAGGATAAATTTTACCATTTAGACATACACAGAATGATGTAACGGAAGCAAATAGCTCATTACCCAGCATTTTTTTACATTCCCCATTCAGAGGTGGTTGGCATTTTCCAACTGTGTAGGGCATGTAGTTTTCCAGTACACCATTTAGCTGATTAGCCTGAAAAATCAGTATCTCCTAGTCTTCTAGAAAGCAAAAAAAGCAGCATTTATTCATGCTTTCCTTGTGGAAGGAACAGAAATACTGTTCTTATTCATGAACCAGCAACAACTCCTGATCCCTTTATGAGGCAGTGGAAAGGCATAAAGATGTCTAGAAAAAGGTAAAACAACAAGAGTACGGGAATCCTGAAACCTGGCCAACTAAACCGTTGCACGTCTCAGCCTCTTCATACTGATTTTAGCACAAACCTGTCAGGTGGGAAAATTAAAATATCTGGACCAGGACAGCAACAGATTTTAAGCAGCAGCACCAGCTCCATCTACAGAGGCCCATGCAAAGCCTTTAATCAAACTTTCCCTGCAAAATCCCTCAGATGACTTCAGCATCGCATCTGAAACTCTTCCAGTGGAGACAAGGAATAACCTCTGGGCATAATGATAATGACTTTAAATGAGGAGCAACAAATTTGTTTCAGGCCCCACAGAGTTTTACAGAGGGCTCCCAAGCCAAGAACAAACCCCTTGTGTTTTGGTCACAGGACAAAATAAATTCAAGCATGAGATGGGGGAGCTGAGGGAGCCCACAGGAAAGAGCAGCAGTGGAGAGGCTCCAAGAACAGTTCATCCAGGCTGCTGGCCAGCCTGACCCTCTACGAGGTCTTGAAGTGGCAGCATGAAGGGAAAAACAGTTGTTAGGAGAGGCCAGCCCTGGCTTGCCAGGCTGGAGACTCATTTTCCTGCTCTCAAGACGAACTGTCAGTTTGAGTCCAAAGTATCAGCTTTTGCAGGAGCAGGAACTACCTGAAAGGAGGTTGTGGCGAGGTGAGGGTCAGTCTCTCCTCCCAAGTAAGAAGTGATTAGGGTGAGAGGAAATGGCCTCAAGTTGTGCTGGGGAGGTTTAGATTGGATATTAGAAAAAATTTCTTCACCAAAAGGGTTATCAACCTTTGGAACAGGCTACCCAGGGAAGAGGTGGATTCGCCATCCCTGGAGGTATTTAAAAGACATGTAGATGTGGTGCTTAGGGACACAATTTAGTGGTGGATTTGGCAGTGTTAGGTTAATGGTTGGGCTCGATGATCTTACAGGTCTTTTCCAACCTAAATGGTTCTATGATTCTATGATTTTGTTTGGAAGAATAAGTCATCAAAACAGAGAGCAGGGCAATATTTCAGTTGCAAGCATTTTTAGTAAAGACATCACTCAGGGACACTAATGGTGCAGCCCAGCCTCACACTTACTGTTACCCTGCTTTTCCTACTGACATCATTTCCCAGCCATAACAACTTCACCCTTGCACACATCCCCCTCCTCTTGCTACTTGATCCTTGCACAACGACTCCTTGCACTTCCAACCCCTCACAGCTTCCTTTTGGCCCTCCACCACCATCACTGTGGAGTATAAAACCCACATCCACAAATGCCCTCCTGGGACAGAAGACCAGGTGACATCACACAGAGTAAATCACAAGATACCACACTTCCTGTGGAAATACTGCTAGTGCACACCCTGCCAATGACAGTCTTACCAGGCTATCAAAGCACCACCGAACACTACTACAGGTTAGTAATAACCCTCCCTTTACCTTCTCATGAGGACCTCCAGGTCAGCCATCTCCACTGTCTTCCTCCCTGCATGGTTGGTGTAAGCTTCCAGATCGCTGCTTAGCTGCTTAAAGTATCTCTCGCAGCTAAAGGAAGATTGAGGAGGGAAGTAAATAAAATCAGGCTGTAGAGCGTGTGAACTTCTGTAGGGCAAGCAACACTAGAGCGGCACACTGTGTAGGTCACAGCCTGCCAGGGAAAACTGTGGGAGAAGAAACACTCCGTAGCCACCCTGCTCATGGAGAGTGCTAATGATATTAGTGTACTGTTAGCTAGAGAAGATTGTGAATGGTGCAATTTGCACTGGCTGGTCACAGATACCCTCACAGCAGCCAAAAGCACCTAGCACATTTCTGTCCTTGTTTTAACCAGACCTCCTGTGACTCTCCCCACAGCTGAATAGGGAGGGCTGTCAGCTTCCCAGCAGCACTCCTGACAGGTTTGTTATTTCAGGAGAGAAAAGAAAGGGGAAAAAAAAAAGACTAGAAAGAGTGGGAGGAGGAATAAGTTTGCTGTCGCTTACCATTTTTCAACAATGTTGTATGCATCTCTGGCCACTGGCATTTTCACATAATGGCTAAATATCTTCTTTATCAAACTACTTGCTACTTGAGGCTTACTCGTTTTCCTCCGTGATGGTCCTGAGCTCTTTGAAATTGGCTTAGCCCTCAGCGGCTGCAGGGGAGACCTTTGGGGGAAATTGAAAATTCACACATCAAATGAACAAACACAGGTGAGAGGGCAGAGAACAAATCAGGCTGAGTTTGGGCAAACCTTATGCTGACTTTAAAGGGGTACAAACTACCTTGAGTTCTTAATTCTTTCTCCCTCCCAATTGTTCAAAACCCTCATGCCCACGAAGCACAGTTTGCAAACAGTTCACATGGCATTGTGACCTTGGAAGAAGCAATCCAGACTCAAGTTTCCTGAGATAAACGTGCTAGCATAACAGATAGTCAGCAAACTATAGTTCCCTCCAACACTTAAATGCAGTTTTCACTGCATCCCTGTAGTATTCACTCTACAGGAGTGCACAAAGTTTGATGCATCCACAGGCCACCTCTGTATCCACAGACAGAAGTCCAGTCTGCAGGGTATACTTTTACACTATTACAAACATTTTGTTTAGTGGGGTTTTTCATGGGTTTGGAGGTTTTTTTCGTTGGTTGGATTTTTGGTGAGTTGGTTTTTGTTTTGTTTTTTTTTTCTTAAACACAACTGTAAGTTCCAAAGGAAATTACGACTGTTTTCCATTCTAAAAAGGAAAAATTGTAACATGAAAAAGGGAAGTGAAATCCCTGGATTCACTCAGATGGCAGGTGGAAAACAACAAAAAAAACCCATGGAATCTCAGACTAACACATGCAAAACCCACAGAGGGAGTGCATGTATCATTTGATTCACTCTCCAGCCCACCTGTATGTTTTTCTGTCAGAACCTTAGAGGCACGTGGAAGAGATCAGCCCCAGAGATTAAGTATGTGTAGTACAGAGGCAAAAACCAGTCATTATTTAAGTCATCTTGGTTACTGTTTCTGTGCTTCAGTTTACCCATTTGTGAATGATTATATACGAATGTTTGGTTCACAGGATCAGGGCAAAATTCAAGTTTAGTGACCGCATTAGACATTGGTGTTTCTAAATGAAAAATACTATGGCTCTAATCTGGTATAGGTGACCACAGTAGAATTGTACCAGTATAAAGAGATTATTTTATAACAGAATGTCTTAACCATGGCTCTCACATGGTTACTGCTCCACTACATAACCTAGAGTATTCCTTGGGCTTTTAACCTGAGCACTGCTATCTCAGGAAACAAGCAGGCCCACTCAGGGTCAGACTGCATTACATAAAGTGTGAACAAACCATGCATTTTCTGTGGAACAACTTCCTGTAATCGAGACTCTGAACCTGTAATTATGATCACCTGTTATCCCCACACAGCTTGAAAGCAAATCTGCATTCATTCAGTTCCACTTCAGCAGAATATCAAAGACTCCTTTCTCTATTTTATAAATATATTTTACTATTCATGATTACAGCGATCATCCAGCACCTTCTGTAAGCATCACTCACCTTTGTTCACAGCAGGAAAGGGCAAAAGAACTTGGTTTGATTATTTATTGCTTCAATAAACAAAAATCTAGAGTCATGGGCTAGAAAATTTCTCCTGTTCCCTAGGACCCACTATTAGTGGTTCTGATGAAGCATATGGCTTCACCAAATTTCTAGTTAAGAGGGTGACAAATATTAATTTATTTGGAGTAATGCAGAGGACAGGTTTACCTTCTGCCTCTATACAAGCTTTATTTTATATACAGCATGTGACAACTGCATACAGCTTTAGGCTTCTAAAGTCAATACAAATGCGTCATTTTATCTGATCAATGTAACATAATCTGCAATTCCCCCTCTTCTGCAAGGGCCTCTGCATCCCATACTGGAGTCTATGGCTCCAGAGTAGCTTACTAGTTGAAAAACTCCTAGGAAAAGGTTTTGGCCTTCAGCACAAGAAGGTTCATTGGAAAGACCTGAGGCATCAGATATGCTCTGGAAGAGTGCTGACATTCACTTGATAGAACTCTTTATTCAGTTGCTAAAGCAGTGAATGAACTAGAGACTTCAGGACTCCTCCCTCCCTGCTACAGCTGATAAAACACAAAACAACTGACAAAGCTGGGCTCGGCACTCTCCCCTTGGCACTGACACCCCCCAGACACACTTCTACCAGGCCACTGCTGAAGGTGGCTTATACTTACTTGGGAGAAGCAGGTTTTACAGGACGTGGAGTTGACAGCAGTGGCTTGTAGGCTGCAGCACGGACAAACGTGGGTGTCTTCATGGAAGCTTCTAGGGAAAAAAAAGTACTTGAGGAACTGAACTCTATTTTCAGAGCTCCTGCAGCAAGCAGTGCTGCAGCAGCAGACAGAAGACCAACCAGCTTTCTACTCCTCTGGTCCAGTGCCACGCTGCCTGCGCTGAGGCTGTGGCTCCATGGCACCCTGAACCAGCATGATTACTGGCTGCTGCAGTTCCACCCACCCCACCTCCTGCCACAGGCTGGCAGCTTCCCTCCTACCCAGGTCCAGTCCATCAGCCCCTGTGCTGGACCAGCACACTGGGGCAGGGCGTAGGAACACACATTGGGGCCAGGCTGCAGGGGCTGATGGCTGGGTCAACTTAGGCTGCCAAGAAGCTGCAGCCTCTTTTCCCAGAGAGAACTTCAAAGTCTGCAAACTACCTCAACTGCCACCCTGCTAAATCAGTGGCAAATTCTCCTGAACACAGGGATGAGCAGGGCAACAAAATCACATTACAAGGGTCAGTTTGTAGGCATCTCCCATATTTACAGGTTTTCATAAATTCCCTCCAGCTAAGGCTCAGGTTATAGTCAATACTTCACCTCTTCTTTGCTGTGAACCACCCATATCAGTTTCCTCCAAGCCTAATCTGCATCATCTAACTTCACTCTTAAACTTCTTTATTTTTTAACAAGTGAGAGTGGGAAAAAAACCAATGTTAACAGAAATGAAACACCAAGTAGCTTCCTGTCTAGGAGAGGAGCAAGAGGTCCTGGAGGTCTTCTTGCCTGCCAGTTTCTTGCAAGCTGAGTGCAGCCCAAGAATGCAGCATATCTGGCAATGCTGTCAACTTCGCAACCCTCCCTATAAGCTAGGACACCTGCCCCATTATAGAAGATAAGCCCAACTACTAGAGGGCTGAGGGCTCAGGTACTACTGAGAGTTAAACTCCACAACTCAGAAGGTCAAAAGTCTCTCAGAGAAAGCAGGGCCAGGTGAACTACCGTGGTTCCTCACATTAGCTTCTTCTGAAGAAATATTTCTGTCTGCTGGAGGGACAGGGAGCAGGATGCAGGAGAGGAGACTAGTTATGCTGAGGTTTCCAAGGTCAGTTTCATGACAAGCACACATAATTTCTCATCTTTTCTTCCTCTCCTTGCCCAATGAGACCTGTAAGATGCCACTCTTACTGTTCCACCCTATCAGCAGAGATCTCTTCATCAAGATCTCTCCATCTCTTCATACAGCTGTGTTAAAGATAAGCATGTTGACACACAATTGTAGATGTCCTAAGAACACCTACAGCTTTTCTTGTGGCAAAGTGTACCAGTTCAACTGTCATCTTTGTGCCTTCCACCCTGCACAAATACATACAGCCACTGACACTCTCATTACAGCTGTATTTCCCCACATGCCTCAAATCCTGACAATGGGATTCTTTTAGTTCAGTTTTTTATTTCAGGGTGTATCATACTTTCAAACACTTTAAGACCAGTCCCAAAAGACACCACTAAAACACACTCTGGGCATTCTCAAATGTGGCCTTGATCAAAGAGAACTCAGTCTGATGTGTATGTTCTTCCAAAGGGCACAAGCACTCTTGAGGCAACAGAGCAGACTGATGCAGTGTCTGAAGAACTGTTTAAAAACAGACACTTCCTCTCAGCTTTCTGGAAAGCTAGCCTACTCTTTTGATTAACTGGAAAGGAAATCTGTAACTACATGTACAAAATATGGGGTCCTAAATCAGGTTTCAAGCCTGGAGTCACATAAATGGCTGTGGAAACAGAAGTTCAGTGCTAAGACATTAAAATGTCAGCATGAAGTTAGGAGTCAGGAAGGAAGGATGAAACGGAGGATATCCCTATGTAACTGTATAAAACCACTCTGCATTCAGTTTTGTCTATTTGTGCACTTCCATTACCTTCACCACAAAAAGTACAAGGTGATCTAGGTCCCTGAAGCACTTGATAAGCTGGCCCTAGGAATAGCAGCCAACAGCTTCCCCTGGACTATCCGATGGACTAAACAGTTAATCACATTATTAACCTACGTTATTCCTCAATCTATCAAGAGGTAACAGGAAAAAATTTCTCAAACTGCCTTCTGCTACTGCTGCAACAGTACCTTCACCTTTTCTTACCTTCACTCTCAGGGTCTTCAGTTTCATTCTCAGTAGGCTCTTCTTCCGGACCATCCAGTTCTACTGTGATAACCTGGTCTTCTAGTTCACCTGCTTGTTCAACAGTTTCCTTTAATGGCTCCATCCAAGATTTTTCAGAGGAGGAAAAAGCATGAGAACGCCTGCCCTGACTTCCAGCTCCAACACCTGTGGCAATCTCGCATTCTAGATTTCCAAAGCAGGAAAAATACATCACTTAAACAAGTATCATAGCCAAAACTTCAAAGCACTCATAAGAATGAAACCCAGCTTTCCACTCCTGATGATGTTGCCACCTATTATATTCCTATCTTCAAGCATTAGGGTGTCAATACTCTTAAGTTAGAAGCACTGATGAATTCTCAACTTTTCCCTCTGCTTCCTCTAGGTGTGCAGAGGTCAGACAAAAAAAATAGCGCTTGGTAATGTGGAGAAGCCCATGAGATTTCAGTGAAGTTTTTATCTGAGCTCCTTTTATATGAACTTCCTTTAATAACAACTTTTATCTCAAAAGAAGTCTAACTAAAGCCTTAGCACAGCTTGTTGAACACAGAAGACCCAGCAATTCAGAAAAACTAACTTGGGAGATCCTGATTTGCCAACAAACTCAGGTCTCCAATTTCTATCAATCTTTGCCTGATTCTAGAACTCCCACTAGTAAATTCTAATTAAGCTTTCCACAGTTATATATTTCTAAGCAGTACTGACAATATTTTGTTTTCCATTTGAATAGAATGCAGTCTTTCAGCTTAAAATGCCAAAATTAGTTTGATATTTTCCCAGCATTTAGCTCAGATTCCAGAATGCAAAGAGAGTTAACAAGTCTCTTGCCCAGCATTGATGCCAATAATGCAGCTTGAGAGGTCTCTGGCATTAGAGATAGTTGTCAGTATTAGAGGTGGTCCTCACCAGCTTCGGAAGAGTCTTGGTGTTCAACACTGCCTTCTGCTATTCCCTCTTCTTCTGAAGGGGCCGTTTCCATTTCAACTCTGGCATTCTCTACCATAGTTATCTGCGATTCTGCTTTTTTGGTCAGTTTCTTCTCCAAATGTTCAGAATATCCAGCACTTGCACGATGCTCTGCAGCTAAAATAGGAAATGCTATCACCAATTCTACCTACAAAAATACCCCAGTCAACCACCAGCATACAGTCTAACAACCACTAAAATTTACTCATGGTAAGTAAACTCAGCAATAGCCATAAGCTATAAATAAGGGAAGCAGATGCAGTTCCCATCCAAAAGTTTACAGCTGAGAAATGCACAACTTTTCCTGTGTTTCCTCTACAGCCACCTAATTAGGGTTCACATCAGATCCCAATGAAGGAATTCTACCTATCAGTAAGCAGAGCTCCTCAAGATCTGCCATCTTTACATCTGTTCTCACTTTTGGTGATTGCATGAAAGAAAAATTTCTTTTCCTTTAAGTCTAACAACATATGGAGTTTGTGCTCAACTTCTCCCCATTTCCTCAGTTTTTCCAAATGAACAATTTTGCAAGAGATACATTGCATTATAAGGAGGAGAGTAGCCTAGCAGTGGTATTAACCATCCCAGACAAGCCTCTAGCAGGCAGGATGAGGAGAAATAAAGGGACACATGATTTGCATGCCTTTAAAAACTTCAGCTACTTAAGCAGCTACTGAAGTACGAAAGAGTAGTTAAGTACTACTTTTCCCTACATACTCTATCTATAGTCTACATGCCTGTTACCCCGTGGCTCAATCCCAGCAGAAACCCACACAGGTAATTATTTGGAGAAATATTACTCAGAACTCTCATAGTATTACCACTTGCTGAACAGTTTTGAAATCTTGGCTGAGCGCAGAACCAGAAGCTATAAAAGTGGATTTTTACCATCCTCTCCAGTGACTGGGAGCTTTCACACTCTGTACAAGTGTCAAGGCCTCAGGAGCCCTAAGCCCTACTGAAGTGGACAAGGAAATTTGGCCAAAGGTGGTGCAAAAATCAGTAATACCAATCCCACTAACCAGAACACTGGACTCCCTACACCAATGCAGGGCAAAATCTTGCCTAAAGTTAAGTGAAATATTAACTAGCTTTGTGGTGAGAAGACAAAAGCTCAGCTCTACAGTAAGACTGCATAAGGCAGACAGGCACCAGTGAGTCCCCCCCACTGCTGGATCCCTGCTGGGATACAGTACTTTTAACAGTGGATTAGCAGAAGCTATTGATACATTCAAGTCTTAATTTTTACTGAGTTCTTCACCTGTTGCTAGTAGCAATACCTCCTGTAGTTTGGTATAACCTGCTAACTGTTAGTGCCAATTGCTCCTCTCCAGTTGCTGCACTGACAGATCAGGGAGCTGTTTGTTTCAATTTGTTTGCTGATTCATTTCCTCCATGCTACTCAAGGCCTTCCTTTTTAAACTTCTTATATTTCACTCCTATTGTCTTTTTTCCAGGCTAAGCAGTCCTTATCTTCAGTCATTCAATGCACAGAAATGCCTCTGTATATTTATCATTAATGGTAAACCTGGTTTTCTCTGCATCTTCTATAGTTCTGTTAAATCTATTTAGAGATGGAGAGGTTAGAACTGCATGCAGTATTCAGAAAGTGAGCATGACAATCATTTCCATAGTGGCACAGTGACATTTTGTCATATTTTCCTTTCATAATAGCTTTTACATGTTATTTGCTTTTCTGACCATCCCCCAAGCTTTGAGCTGCTATTCACAGAACTGTAACAATTCTAAGGTGACTTTCGTCAGTCTCAAGAGTCACATCCCATTTAAACTTCACACTCCACAGGTGCACCCAAGTAAAACTTTAACAGGACAAAAGAATCACGGAAGATTACAGGATGCCAACCTTACACAACTGTAAATTTAGAGGTGCAGAATATCTGGTACCTTAACGAACTACTCTAAAAGAACTGTTTAAAACAAAAGGCTATATTATCATGATAAAAAGGCAACACAACTAATTTCGGTGATACATCTAGTATGTGCAAGCAATTACTTATGGGCACTGCAAGTATTCAGTTTAAAATTCTTATAACAAAACTGTTGGTGCTATAGACTGTGCAGTTTCCATATTGCCAAAAGGTAATTCATATGAAACTTCAGACGTGATTAAGCCTAGGGAAAGCTAAACCTGCATGGCAATTGTCTTCTCTCATTTTCAGACACTGTCAAAGGAATAATGGGAAAGACTTTAAAAGAATCCTAAACTGGAATCTGGAAAATGAAATTCAAGAAAACACAGGAATTTGTGTCCATACATACCCAAAGCTTTATGTAATGACTGGACAACACCTGCCACCTTCAACATCTCTGCAGTGTTTTTACTGTCTTATTCTGAGGCAAAAGGATTTTGGAAAAAACTGAGAATGTGCTTGTGAAAGCAGGCAACTTGCGTGACTTGCTCTCTTCCAGGAACAAGTAGGTATGAAAGCCCAACCTACTAGTGACAATCTTTATTACTCAAGGAAGGGCAACCTTCAAGCACTTGTCTTAAACAGAAAAAGATGCTACTTAGTACTGGAGAAAGATAATGGTCAACATGCCTTAAATAAATATAGTAAAGCATTAACATAGTGATTAGCCAGATGTATTCCTTGCCAAGAGGGAGCTATTCATCTTTCCCATGGGAAAATGAGCAGTACTACGGACCTACCAAAAAATATGAACCTTTATTCCACCTGCAGTCACTGTGAACAAATCAAATACTGACAAGGAAGCACACAAGCAAGTCACAGCCTACTTTTAGAAAGTTGTCTGGAAATGCTCACAGTATCTCCTATATGACTTGAATTAAATTATCTCCAGCATCTACTGCACAATAAAGTCTTGTGTCTGCAGTCTCTGCAAGTCACCTGAATAACTCTTGGTTTTAATCAAAGTACTCCATTCCCTTGCAACATGGCAAGCACTTCTTACCCTCTCTGAAAATCTCTTCCTGTTCCACTTTGTTCACTGTATTAGCCTCTGCTTTTTCTGTATCACTTACATCTAGGTCTTCAACTACATGGGATACAACTTCTCTCAAAGACATGCTGAAATATCTCTTAGGCTTTAGATTAACTGGGGTCCCAAACATTTACTTGGACTTCTGGATGGCAAAGAGGAGCTCCATCTATTACCAGCTAGAAATTGAGACCATTAATGTGCTCCCATTATCTGTGTAAACTTCCTTTTAGCTTTCCTGGTAAGTAAAATACCAAGCAAGCAGAGAGAGGAATACACACAGGGAAATGCTCTTCCTTTACTTGAAACAGTTTAGGGAGTTCACATTGTATCTTAGGAAGCAGTTGGAAAAGTCCTTTACACTATTTTTCAGTTCACACTGAGGAGCAATAGACATCAGCTACCTTTGGTAAAACAGCAGAACTACATAACCATTAACTTTTGACATTAATGCCTTACAAACCTGAGCATCTTTAAGATATGCTGTCACTTCCCCTTCTCTTCCTGTCATTTGATCCAGTCCCCTATTCCATGTCCTCCACACTTTCCTCCACATTATCCATCCATTTGTCCTAACAGCACCTGCCATTGGACTCCTCAGAGCAACTAACCTTTTTCTGTTGCTCTCTTCCCTTGTCCTTTCAAAACAACTTCTCCCAGCAAGCTTGCCACAGACAACCCTCCAGAAGCAGAGTATGGTGCAACAGTCCACCCCACGTTAATTTCTAAACTTTCCAGGGCAAGAACTCTTTTCCTGGCCTGAGCAGTACTGAATACAACAATCATTCTTTAAATACCATCTCTGTGGCCCTTTTGACAAAGGACCTTAAAAAAAAATAAATTAAAAAAACCATTAGCTGCATGGAAAGCATAGGGTGTTCTGATTCAAGAACTGTACAAAGCCATTTACTGCTGCAGATTCTGTCCTGGGTAGCTGCCTCAGGGTCACTAAGCAGAAAATTTTCTGCTTAGAACTGTGCCTTGGGGCCTGCTCAACACAGTATGAGGAAAATGTGCTCCCATTTACACAGCCATGACAAAGTATTTACAGGGAAATTGCAGAAGAGAGACACTGGACACCAAGAAAAAACTGGCAAGTTGATAGGACTAGCAAAGCATTGGTATAGAGCAACCAGGGAGGTGACTACCTCTGTCCAAGGGATTTTTAAGGCCCTGGAGACAGCAGAGCATTTAGCTGTGACATAAATGACCTTACCAGGGTAAAGGTCTAGACTAGTAACATACTGACACTCCTTCTAACTCTGTCTACTGCTCCTACACATTATCTCCCTAGCTCCCCATATTTGTGACCAATTTAGTGTCCACTTCTGGGCTCCCCAATACAAGAGAGAGATGGACATACTGGAGAGAGTCCAGCAAAGGGCCACCAGGACAGTTAAGGGACTGCAGCATCCCTCCTAGGAGGAAAGGCTGAAAGAGCTGGGACTGTTCAGCCTGGAGAAAAGAAGGCTTACGGGGATCCCATCAATATATGCAAGTATCTGAAGGAGTGTGTAAAGCAGATGGAGCCAGCCTCTTTTTAGTGGTGCCCACTGCCAGGACAGGAGGCAATGGGCACAGACAGGAACACAGGAGGTTCTGCCTGAACATCAGGAAACACTTTTTCACTGTGAGAGTGACTCAGCTCTGGAACAGGTTGCTCTCTATCCTTGGAGACACGTAAAAGCTGCCTGCACGTGGTCCTGGGCAGCCTGCTCTAGGTGGCCCTGCTTGAGCAAGGGGGCTGGAGAAGATGGCCTCCAGAGGTCCCTTCCTACCTCAACCATACTGTGATTTCAGGTAATACCTGCTAAGCCCCAAGTCCTAACTCAATAGTACTCACTGTCAACCACCACCTCTTCCAAAACAGAAAGCTGTTCAATTGGGTTACTCTGCTGGGAATGATCTTGCTTATCTTCTTGCTGGTTTGCAGGTGTTTTTGGAGATACAAGAGTCATTCCATCAACATGCTCATGATCACGGATTAAGTCCTCAGAGTATCTTCGGGTCCCTCCCTCACTTGTGCCCACATGGGATACCAGGCCCACCAGCCTTGCTTCCTTTTGAGCTGCATCACAGATCTTCCTTGTCTGTGCTGACGTTTTTGAATCCGATAGCTGTAGTTCAAGAGCAGGAAGCTTATTGTGGCTATGTTCATCAAACTGAGGCTGAACAAAGAGCTCTGTGTTACACAGCATGATTTCCGTATCGCTTGCCAGCATGCCTGTTGGAATCCCAGATGCTGTTTCTGAGTCCACAAGATAGTTCTCTGCTGTTTAGAAAGTTTTAAAACAAGTTTTATGTGAAAAACTGTTCAAGGTCATAGGGACACCCATTTATTACCAGGACTTGCATAATTCAAAATTTAAGTCATTCAACCAATTTTATTTATCCTCCACAGATCAAACACTGAAACTGCATCACCACGCTTCAGTGTCCCTAACTTTCTCTACCACACCATCTCCAGTACCCACAGTTAGGAACACAATCCTAAACGATTCCTGTGGTATAAATCAACAAACTGGGTGGAGCACATATAAGTGCACTGAATCAAAGCAACTACATATGCAGAGTCTCATTCTAATCTTGCCTCCCAAATTACATTGGATTTCTGTGAACATGCTGGTAGCCTTTAAATCATAAAATACAGAGCACACTTCAGTAACTGCTTCTAAAAGCCACCTTATATAAGACCCTCCCTCCGAAAACAGAAGTAACAACACAAAAGAAACCTTTTCTTTTCAGCATGTTCTGTTCCACTCCACCTTCAAAAGCTTCCATGTCAACAGCTTTGCGATTTTTTGGTCTCCGGAGCAAGCCTCTCTTTTCAACAGTGTCTGGTGGGATCAAGGAACCAAGAGACAAGCGAAGAGATCTGTAAAAAGAGGAGAGAAGAAACAATTTTCCAAAGTTACACACTCCCCTTCTACCCTCAGATTACAGACGTGGTGCCACTAACAGTGAGACATTTCACAAACCCCTTAGCTAGGAGGAATTTCCCCCAAAAAACCTTGAAGATTACATGCCAGTCTACTTTAAACGAATAGTTTAATTTTATGGTATCACCTAATATCAGGGTATGTACCTGATCAGGAAAGAGACCATTTTACCACCTCCCACCTCATAGAGGGCTGCAACAATGTATCTGACAAAAGGTTCCGGCATTTTAAAATTTTTAAATAAAAAAAAAGGGGAAAATAAATGTTTGAGAGTAAAGATGTCCTCTAGATGACTAGCAGGATGGTAGGAGGACTTCAAGTCTGAGAAGCTGCTCAGTATCAGTATTCACAGCAAAGTACAGCTACCAACACACTGTAACTTTTTTGAGATGGGAGCCAAGATAGCAACATACAAAGCATGGGAAAAGATGTATCTCACTGCACATATTTTGCATCCTAAAGAGACTGGCCATGCTCAGCTACCTCCTGCCCCTCTCTCTAGGCAGCACAATCAAAAAGGTTCAGAGGATTCAAAGACAGGAAGTACAGAATGCAGCCCTATGAATCACCTTGCATGGGACCACAGGCAAGGGCTGCAGTGAGAAGGGTGAAATAAATTGCTAACCATGGCTAGAATCATTAGCAAAGTACAGGGGCAACACAGGAAAATCAGTTCTTTGACTTGCTAAAAAGCTTTTCAAGTCCAGGAGAGTTGGACTAAAGACTGCATAGATGCAACTGATGTGATAAGTCAATTAACAGGCAGAGATAATATTCTAAGGTATATCGTGTACTGATTTTTTGCTGGGAATAGGAGAATGAAAGGAGAAACGGGATGATCCTAATAAGTAAAAAGAGGAACAATAGTAGCACTACAAGCTAGACCAACCTGGGCATACGGTGCAGAGCCACAGCTTCTGAAAATCACAAGGTATGTAGTAGGACACCTTCAAATTCCATCACCAGAGTGGGATATGATTGTGTTAGTACTAACATAGGTCTTTATCATGAACCCAGGTATCTATACTGTTCGTCACAACTAGAGGTGATGAATCAAGACAGCTGTAGTTAGGAGAGCCAGAAGTTAAGACATTTTAATTTAAACTCACCGAGCCAAAGCAGTGCTGTCCAACGTTGACTGAGCTAGAAAAAGTTGGTGACACATTAGTTAAGAAATTGCGCTGGCTGAGTAATTACCGTCTACACAACAGGCTACAGGAACACCCCAATGGATCTTCCCCTTTCTAGAGCCAGTTATGCTACAATCCTCAAAAGTTACATTTTGGTGAGAACAGAATTAGATGAATTAGAATTTAGAATTTCTTGTCTGTGTTTCAGAACTGTGTATTAGAATTCCAACGAGCAATTTCTGAAAGGGTGACAAAACAGTTATTTCAAAGAAAATTTAACATGGCACACACCCTCATACTCAATATTAATCTTACCACATTAATAGCAAGATACTAGGCTAGGGCCTCAGTCACAACCCTTCAGCAACCAAAACCAAACATTAAAGCATCTGGAAGCATTAGAAGTACAGATAAGTACTCTACAGATTGTTGGTGAAAGTGTAACTCAAACCTGTTCTACCCGCAAAGCCCCCAAAATCCAAAAGCAGATCTGGAGAGCAGTGACATAATCATGCTCATACTAGAAAATACTAGAGCATGCCCCCTCTGCTTTTACAGAGCTGCTCACGTCTTATCAGAACATGTTCAGACCAGGTATCAGGCTAAAGAAAGACAAATTGATTTTTTGACCACAGGGTGGTCAAAACAGGTTTTGAGTCAGGGTGGGATTCAGCTCCAGATTAAAATATCCAAACAAAGGTGCCTATGTTCCCATTATAGTCAAGCACAATTAATCAAGTGTAGGTGTCTACTTTAGGGTGAGCTCAATACCCTCCATACTCCAGTTACTAAATCTCCCCTAAACTTTAGGAGGACTTCAGTTACCTAGTGTGCATGCAGACACAGAGAGTCTATAATTCAGGGCTGAGGTACCAGTGTTTGTAATTCGGAGCTAAATCTCACCCTTGAATTCTACTCCAGTTGCTACTGCCAATAGGATATGTAAACCAAGGTGAGGTGGTTTATCTGCCTCTGTTAAACTGCAAGTAAAATGGAAGTTATATTTACCAAATTTGCAAATTTATGTTTAAAGGGAAGAGTTACTCCAATATAAAACATTATTTCTTTTATAAAACTATAAGACCCTTTTTTCTCAAACAAGAACTTTATAACCTACTCGATGTAATTGCAACGAAAAGCATGCAGCTTGCTGTATTTTCAAGTTTCTGGAATTGAGGGGAAGACAGGGATTGCTTCCTTCAGAGGCACTTCAAAACTCAAAGAGCACCAAGTTGGAAAATAGTCAAGAAATTATATACAGTCAGGGCAGAGCCCGTAACTTGGCTCAAAAAGACTTATTGTAAATTTGATAGGAGGGACTTTACCTTCTCCCCTATTCCCTTTGTGCAAGATACTGCAGTCTTGGTTCCAAACACACAACTGCCCAGCTGAGAAGTCACTAAGAATGAAACTGCAGCAGATGATGATCAGCTGACAGCAAACAGTGCTGAAAAAGGTAATTTTCAACTGCAGCCTTACCTTGGTTCTGGGGAAGTCGTTTGTCTGCTGCTCTCTCAAACTCAGAAATGCTGAGTTTCTTTCTCTTCTTAGAGATACGGAATGTGGCAACAGATGTCTCCTCAGGAACAAGGTCTGGCAGCTGCATTTCCACCCTACCAATACAAACCAAGCCTTTAACAAAGGATAACATTATCACTTGGCTACCCTAGAAAGGTCCCTGTAATGTCACTGAAAAGCAAATTAAAATTATTTGTCCTTGCTGCAGCAGAAATAAGGAACTAATAGGCAATTAGCTCAGTAAATCCAGGAACATGTCATTCCCTCCTACTAAATCAAAGTAAACTTCGCAAAGACTATCGAAACTTGAGTATATATTCAAAACAACAGGGCTGAGAAAGGTCAGACTAGAGTAAAAGCTTGGACTTCCAACAAGCTCCATAGCTCTCTTCTAACAGCACACAGGAGCAATTAGGTTTGTCAATCATTACAGTGTAAATGAAAAAGCCATCATCATGAAACAACATTAGGTACCACAAAGCATACTGGTGCGTGGAATTGACAGGTAATGTCCCAGTCAGGCACTGGATCAGGATCAGAAAGTACATTTCCAAGTTGTTTTCCCCCTGTACTGGGAAGTTCCAAGAATCCTCTTTCATGAAGGTCACATTCAGGCAGCAAGTTACTGCCAGCACTCCACACCATGTCCTGCAGAACTAGAGCAGAGCATCCCTCCCAAAGCCAAGGGCCCACATTCAGCAGATATAGCTTTCTGTATCCTTTGCTGCAACAAACATGGCTTCAATATAGCAAGAAAGGTAAGGTGATCATGCTTACAGGTCTCTTCCCCCTACAAAATACATTCTCTACCACCCAGAAATGTAGCCAAGTTTCATCTCTTATTATGAACATAATGTAAGCCTAAGCATTAAAATTAACTAGCTTGTAACAGGGAAGAAATGTAAAGCAGTGGGGGAAAAAAAGATTTCTCATTTTTTCACATCTATCCTGGAATGTGCTATTACAACTAGGGAAAGCACTGCCTTCCCAAATTCAGAAAAGTTCATGTCAACTAAAGAAAGGTTGTGAGGAAGGATTTAAAACAAAAAGCCTATACCTGTTTCAGTTCAAGAACTAACATGGAACATAAAGCCCTGCAAACATCCAACCACCTTGTCTTTTTGCTTAAAAAAGGCTGATGAGAAGCACATTCAAAGATGTTCAAGAGCTACAATAAGCGAAATCAAGAAGGAACTAAAATAATATTGCTCATCTTTTTTGAATTAAAAAAACAAAAAACAAGCCATTACACTTAGATAAAACTCAGATGTATCCTCCTCTACTAAAAAATCAGAAAGATAGAAGTTTGCTTAATATTTTACATGACCTGTTTAAGGTTGCTTATGGTCAATGCAAAAAGTTTAGCTATAAAGACAAAAGTAATCACGTTATTTAGAACAGTCTATTCTGCAATAAGCAAAAACGCACACAAGTGTTGTGACAAAACTGGCTAAAGCAAATTAAGACTTACCATCACTACTGGCTTTCTTCTGTTTCATAACAAAGTAGAAGTAAACAAACCACACTTCAGCCTCTACAATTCAATCAGACCTATTAACTTAAAACATTAACAGAAGCTAAACATGTATAAAAGCAGCTGAGTCTCAGGCAAACCTCAACTCCAAACCACTCTACAGGAAGGAAGTTACCCCTAGCAGCCCAAAACGAGGGCAACCAAGGAGCAGTAACACCATAAAAAGCTACAGCAGCCTTCATTCTGAATACAAGACACAGCAGTCACTCATTATACCCCCGCATCATCAGCACACGGCCTGCAGCCTTGGGGAGATCCAAGAACTTCTATTTTAGCATCTGTCAGACAACTACAAAAAGTAGGCCTCCATCATGAGACTTATTGTAACCAGCACTTCCACTGCAAAAAGATACTACAAATCTGCATTTAAGAAGCAAGACTAAGCACAAACATGCAGCATTTACTATTCAGTCTCTCAGTCCCAGTGATTCCTATGCAACTTTTGAAGCTCGAGAGGTATTTCTGAAAATGCAACCTGACAGAATGCAATTCTGATCCCTGAAACAGAAGTAGAGAAATCCTGTTCCCCAATGCCATCAAAGGAACTACAGCTATACCTGGCAGTGTAAAAAGTAAAATTTAAAATATCACTTACATGCTGGACACCCTCTTAGATAGGAGTTCTGGTGGAACTTCTTCTGTTTCTTCATGTTTACATGTCTGAGGTGCTAAAGGTGAAACTTGTGGTTCTGCCAAAAAACCCAAAACATTTCCTTTCCAACATTCAATCCAGCAAGAATGCCAAAATGCAGCAGAGCATCAAATCTATACTATATTCTGTAAATGACATATATTAATGGTTTAAAATAAAGACCTGATGAAAACTATTTGGGTTCTACTCCTGGAAAGGCTGCCACATACAGCTACAAAGCCAACAGTGACAAATGGCAGCATGGGGGTTCCATGTATTGCAGCAGAGCTGAGCTGAAGTCTGCAACAGGACATGCCTCTATAATTTGCATATGGTGCTACAGCTAAAGGCAGCACAATGATTACACATTTGCTCACCAGGATAAGAACACTGAGTGAAGAGAATATGATTTCATCAATCCAAGACCTGCTCTTTGAGACAGAGTTGTATCACATGACCTTGTTCAGTTGTCACAGCAGTGATTCCTCTTTTACATAAATCAGACAATACAATGGTCTGTATTTCTGTTTCGCATAACAGAGTACGAATAATACACTACAAAAGAACACCTCCTGTTCTCAGCTCCACCAAAGCACTGTCCTTCTGTTCTCCACTTTCCTGAAAAAAGGATACTTACGGGTCTGGATGATTCTCTTGAGTGTAACCCGTGGCGTGTCATTGTCAATGTCAGGGAATACAGTCGGTCTCTGCTTCACCAAGGTGTTTCTGCCAGAATTCGTCCCTGAATTGGATATGGCCTAAGCAGAGACATCAGAGACATGCCATTCAAAACCCGTATTTTCATCATTAAAGATGAATCTTAGCATCAAAAGCATTCATCATCTGTCTTCTAATAAAAAGCTAAGGTAGCCAACATGAAACATCTTCCAAATTCCCAAAAGGAAACTGTGCACATTTGCTTTTCAACAATGCTGGCACTTCATTTTTGGGCAGAAGACAATTCGCAATGCCAGATCGAGGTGGGTTTCAATGCACAGCTCTCATTGTGGATAACAGCCTAAAGGACTTGAAAGCACGGCCCACGGCCCTTCGTCCCTCACAGCCCTCACCTAAAACAACCCAAAAAGAAGAAACAGAAAAAAAGCATAGAGGTGGAAGGCTGTGCTACTAGGTGAACACGAAATTAATGAGTTTCGGCCCATTTTTCCCCTTTAAAGGCGAACAAGGGCAAGGTAGCGTGCTTTGGTCCCCGGTCCCTGTTCCAAGGACCTCGCTTCTCCCTCACACCAAGCGGGAACGGGAGGGTAGCGACCAACGCCCTCCGCGGGACGGCTGGTCCGGACAGCGACGCCCCTCCGCCTCCCTCCCCCCACCGCCGGCGGGGCCGCTGGGCCCCATTCCGCCACCTTGACAGCGGCCCGCGTTAGGCAGCGGCTGCTCCGCCTGGTCCCGCGGCGGGCCGGCGGCCGCTTGTCCGCCATGACGCAGTAACAGCCCCACCACCTTCCCGCCCAGCCGCCTCTCGCGAGACCGCCGCGCGGCGCCCCACGGGAGGGGGCGGAGCCTGTCGGGGGCAGGCGGGGGCCTGCTGCGGAAGGAGGCGGTAGTCGGCGGGGGCGGGGGCGCAGCGCAGTGTGGGGAGGGTAGTTCCGGCGTGGCGCCGTCGCCGCGGTGCATTGTGGTCCGCGTAGTTCCGGTGCGGCCGCGACGGGCGGCGTTGGCGGGCGGCGAGAGGCCGCCGTTGGCCTTGTGGGATCTGTAGTTCGGCGGGACTCCCCCGCGCCCGCTCTCCCCGCCGCCGGGGCCGCCCAGGGGTACCCCCCCCCCTCCCCAGGAGGTCGCCCCGCCATGCCGGGCTTCACCTGCTGCGTGCCGGGCTGCTACAACAACTCGCACCGCGACAAGGCGCTGCACTTCTACACCTTCCCCAAGGACGAGGAGCTGCGGCGCCTCTGGCTGAAGAACGTCTCCCGGGCGGGCGTCAGCGGCTGCTTCAGCACCTTCCAGCCCACTACGGGCCACCGCGTCTGCAGCGAGCACTTCCAGGGCGGCCGCAAGTCCTACCTGGTGCGGGTCCCCACCATCTTCCCGCTCCGCGGCGTCAACGAGCGCAAGGCGCAGCGGGCCGCCCGCCGCCCCCGCCCCGCCGCCAC
>JANZLQ010000092.1:8990576-9025525 GCA_026212715.1 Elanus axillaris | reverse complement strand
ATCCATCCATCCATCCATCCATCCATCCATCCATCCATCCATCCATCCATCCATCCACCCATCTACCCATCCTCCCATCCATCTATCCATCCATCCATCCACCCATCCACCCATCCATCCATCCACCCACCCATCCACCCATCCATCCACCCATCCATTGGCCAGAACGGCTGCTGCCGAGCTGAGATGTGGTGACTATCCCTGAAGACAGTGCCCTCTTTTGATGGGTTGTAGTTTGTCAAGAATATCAAGGTTTTAGCTGCAGCTGAGAGCTGCAAGAGCTCTTCTAACTGCTCCTGTGGTAACGAGATCTCTTCGCAAAGGCAATAAGAAGGTTCCTTCGATTTTTCTATTCGCCCATCAAGTTTCCTCTTTGCAGATGATGCTTTTTTTCCCCCTTTTCCCAGGTGACTTTTTTCCCCCCCCTCCATTTCTACGACTATAATTGCACTTCTGTCATGGCTTCCTCACACACCAAAATCAACTTGTGTTTTTCAAGCGTCGGGATTTTAGTTTCACTGGTAATCAGAATATTTGCTGAAAACAGGGCCCGTTTATTTCACAATTAAAATACATTCAAATGTTGGGTTATCTAGATTGTATTAAATAAAAAATTAATAAATGGAAATCAGATTTGGCAGTGGCTTATGGAGAAGGCAGCTTTCAAGCACATCAATAGTAGAATGCTTAAAAATATATTCTTAGTGGAAACGCATCCATGAGTCCACGACAACAAAGCAAATAACAGGAAAAACAATGGTCACAAAGAGTAATTTGACCTCCACGTTGGCCAATTTTAAAAGGGGAAGGAAATTCCAGTGCTAGGAAAAAGATTTCTCCCTTGTGTTACCTTGCCCTAGGCAAAATGAGAACACAGTTATATTCCAGATGAGGTATATAAGAAGCAGAATGTTTAAGCGACTTGCTAAAGGTTACACAAGTTTATAGGGGACAGATAGCAGAAATTTGCTATGGGAATGTCCAAAGCACCTAACATATGAAGTGTTTCAAATCTCTGTGCTCAGGTCTACGGAAACGTAGGATCAATAATATTCATTTACCTATACAGTGCATGAGTGAGAAAGCATCGACTAAAAAGAAAGTAGTGATAGCATTATTAGACTCTTCTTTTTTTCCCCAGAAAGGCACAGAAAATTACGGTGTTAGTTAAGAAGAACCTGGTGCAAACTATGACCACCGAGAGCAGTGCTAAGCCTCCAGGATGACCATGGCGCGAAGCAACCCGACACAGCGAGACGTCCCTCCTCCCCTCCTCCTTCCCCTTCTCCCACGAGGATGGCCAGAGCCGTGCTATCCGCAGCCAGGATGCAGTGACCCCGCTTGGCTGCTCTTGTTCCGTGGCCCCGGAGCAGGGTTTTGCCACTCGTGCTGTGCTGCAGTTGGTGGCCCAGGAAGGTCTCAGAGGTCCTCGGGTGCTGCTCTGCTGAGCTCTGCTGGGACCTGCCGGAGGTCGGCGGAGCACCTGGCTGCAGCACCCCTCAGGATAGGGGCAGCAGTCAGCCTCACGTATCATTTACTAATATTTTTTACTAGCATTCACAACGGCAGGTATGTGATGGCGACACAGTCTGCAAAGTCAGTGTATGACAGCGTGCCAGGGACACATCATTCTCTTCTTCAATCTAACAGCTTGCTGAGCTTCCCCATCCTATTCCCTTCACATTTTGAAAACTGGTTTGTCCTTTGCCCACGCACAAGAAGTTAGAATGCTACTACTGCTGCTTCAGCCACTCATTAGCTATAATAAAATGCCTGGAAAATTCCCTTACTGGTTAGCATCGCTAGGTAGAAACGATACATCACACGATTTACAAAATCTAGTCCTTCAGGATCACTCGAGAAACGGAATACATTAAACGAATGGATTATTCTTATTACTTTTATTACTTATATCTCATCTAAGGTACGGATATTGCTGAATAAGGAAGGTAAACCTTACTTTTCTCCTCACACCAGTTCCAGTGAGCCAACACGTCTGCGCAGAGGGGAAAGGGAGCCTGGTTTTCTCTCCGGCAGCCAGAATGCCTGACATGGCCTCAGATGGCCTCCAGCACAGGTTGGCAGGAATAAAGGGTTTTCCAAAGAGGAGCCAAGCACTTTGTCGTCTTTGCAGCAGCCGGGATGTATCACTAGGCTTCCCATTTCCCTCCTTCATTTCATTCGTGAAATGATGCCCCTCCTAATTTGCCTCACCCGCTGGCTAGTTGTTGTCTGGCGACTTTTACAAGTCTTAAATTCATGCCTGAAAGGGATAATACTGGTCTTCTCGTTCAGTTAAAACAAAGACTCGCTCAGAAAATGCACGCATTTAAACCCACCTTAATGTTTCAAATATCATTATTTTCAGCAGAAACTGCTTCTTAGTTAAATGGCTTTCAGGCATCAGACTATTATATGACAGATGATTTTGTCACTATGCAAAATGTGAAACCTGTAATCAACTTGTTATGGCATTTCACAAAAGTATGTGACAGTAAAATAAGTAAACTGTCATTTGGGCAATCAAGTCTTGAAATCCTGCAGGAGGAAAAAAAAGCACCTGACACTCAATCTTCACGGTAAGGACGAGGTTCAAAAACTAATTCAATACTGCTACAGTCTTACAGGTTCGAATAGGTTTCTTACTGCAGTGTGCTTAAGCCCGCAATAATTTTGTATTATGTTTAAATCATGTATTTCCCCCCCTAATTGATTTGTCGCCCAGATAATGTATATGCACGTCACACGGCAAGGTCTGCTCTGTTAACAAGGTGTTGGTTAAATTGAAACGGTATTTTCCCTTTCCCACTGATGACAAGATTATCAATTCCCCAGCAGTCGGATCGGAGAAGGGAGACGGCAGGCAGGAGCCCCGGCTGCTTCACCACCGCTGGCAGCGGGAAGGCCAAGCTCCTCCATGGCTGGAACGCTTGGGATGACGCGCCGCCAAAGCCACGCCGCGCTGGCTGTAACGGATTTCACATCAAAGTTTTATTAAAGGAAAGGGATATACACGCTACGCGGTTCGCGAGCCGCTGGCGGCCCTTCGTGACGGCTCCTTCGGCCTGCGGCTTGTTCTGGGAAGCCCTTGTTCTCCCCCGTGGCCGCAGGTTTGATGCAGTGGGCTGGCAGCTGCAGTGTGTGTCCCCCCCCCGGGCTCCCCTCTCCCCCAGGCGCTTCCCCGGGCTCAGGGAAGGACCAGGCTGGCGACAGGCTTACAAGGGCTTAGTGAGCCCTCTCACATCACGGGGAAGGCACTGTGGGGGACGCAGGCTTTTGCCATTATGCCATCGCAAGGCGCGTTCCCCACTCCCCTCAAGAGAGCAGACGCCGCAGGTGTGCCGGCACCAGCAGCGAGCTCTTGGAACCGGGGCTGTAAAATGCATCTGTAGCCTCCTGGTTCCAGTCGTTCGTGATGGTCACAAATTTTGGAAGTCATCTCTTCCCAGAGATAAGTTACAGAATTAAGAATAAAATTACACTTGATTGTGAGAAGAGGGAAGGGAAACAGGGAAACTTATTTTTACCCCCACCCCCTTTTTTTTTTTCTTTCCCTTTGTGGCCTCTTTACGGTTACCAAGCGGTGAAACCACTGGAACCTGCGAGTTAATATTTTGCACGGAATAACCTTCGGTGAAGTGCACGGCACAGCCTGGCTTCGCAGAAAATTGGTTTTGTTTTGACAAAGTTATGAACATTTGGAAATTACTCACCGAGCACACACAACAGGCCTTTTGTAAAGTCTAACTGGGAAGCTACCAAACAGTATTACTGTATGTACACAGCTGATCTCGCCGCACGCTGAGGCTGAGGGGCCCCAGGAACAGGCTTAGACTGGCCTGGGAAAGGCCCTGAGCATTTGACCTCACGAGAGCCGAATCCTGTGGCTCACCTCAAGCGCTCAGGGAGAGGTCTGGTAAGGATTCAGGGGCCGGGCTTTACTCATCCTTCCCCGCCTGCTCTACAGAGCCGTACCGTAACTCCGTTTTCCCTCCCAATATATAATTTGTAGCTTCTCTGGTGGCACAGAGCAAGCAAAGGCAAGCCCGCGGCAAAGCCTAACGGGGGTGATCCTGTTGGCTTACAGGGAGGAGGAATCTTCTTTGACACCTCAAGGCTGGAGACTCTCACCGAGAAGCTGAACGTCACCGTTGTCAACAAGCTTAACAGAGATGGAGGAATACTCAGCTTTTGGGAAGGTTTTGTGCTTGGGAAGGTAGGAAGACGGGAGCAGCAGCAGAGGGAAACGGCACCGGAGGCAGCACCAGCGCTCAGACAAAGGTCAGGGAACGGAGCGGTTCGCACAACCGGCTGCTTCCACGTCCTCTGCCTCTGCTGAGGCTTTACGCTGCTCCTAAGAGGGACCTTACCAAGCAGCTCTGGCCAAAAGCGGAGAGAGGACGAAACGGAGTCCATACCCGCAAACCTGCTGTTGTAGGACAGAGCAAAGAAAGGCTACCCGACCCTGGCTGAAAAACAGGGCACAGGCAGCCCAGAGAAGCCCAAAGGAAGGAGCGGTTGGATGGATAGGAGCGACCCGGAGAAGGGCAGCTTGTGTGGAAAGGCAAGCCATAGCCCAGGGGGAGCCGGAGAAGAGTGGACGAGAGAGAGACACAATTGCTCTGAGGCTCAGGAGAAGGCAAAGAAGTGGAGGCTCTTACTAAAAAGCAAAGCTCTGGGAGAAGGTGCTGAGAAAAGAAAAGGATCAGGGAGCTCTGGGAAGCTGCAGGAGTCCAGGGGGATCATCCTTTTGGACCGTGCCACTACCGCCCACGTTTTCCTTGGGAAACCTCCCACTGCAATAAACAACCAACCAATTATGGGCGACACAGAGCACTAGTGTCGGCTTCCTCTCAAGAGCCTAAATGAATACAAGTCCCCCCTCCTCCTGGGAGCTTCCCAGCTCCCAGTCTCAGATAATCAGATACACTCTTCTTGCCACTTGGCCGCTTTTACCCGGAGACAATCGCTGTGAGCAAATAAAAAGTGTTTTCCGTTGTTTTTTTGACCACGCCGGCTCCTCCGTCGGGCAGGATTCTTCACTATCCTAGGAGAGATCAGTACGCAAGGGCTAACACGCCTGGGATGAGACAGGAGTAATTACACGGCAACTGCGGAGTCTACTGCTACATCTCGTCCAGTTCGAGTCTAAAGTTCAAAGAACCGTAATACCAGCTAATACCTGCACACCGGTGTCGCTCCTGCAACACGCACGAATGGCAGGCTTGAAGAAGTCAAGAAGGACTATTTGGCTCCAGAGGTAGCTGAGCTATTCCCTGCCGCTTTGCTGGACGTCTCTGCTTTCCGAGCCTCAGCAGCTCCACAGCTTTATTTGTTCTCAGACCCAGCTCTCAGGAGCTGTTGCCTCCTTAGGTCCCGGCGTGAGTGTGTTCGCTGCGTTCGGTACTCTGCACGCCCGGTGATTTGACAGGTCAATGCCGTCTCCGAGCGCACAGAAGCTGACAATCAGAAGGATGTCCTTACGGAGCAGAGGACAACCACTGTCACCTTTGTGTGCGTTTTGCTCCCCTGAGGAGCGCTCATTACGTTACAAGGCATTTTAGGAATCGCAACTGTCCATTTGACAGCCTGCCAACTATTTTGACAGGCCTGCTCGGAAAGCGAGAGACAAACTACATGGGGTTCTAAGCTTCCCAAGAGCGTCCAGTTTCACAGAGTATTTGTGCTGCAAACAAACACCCAGATGTGCTCAGAAAACCTAGTGATGTTCCTCCCGCTCGGAACTGGCGCTGCTAAAACCACCTCTGCTAACGGGGCAGCTCAGCAAAAAAGTGACCGGGTACGAACGCAATGTCACGACCGCTGCTTGATGACACAGCAAGTACAAGCCTTTGGAGGCTTTGATTGACACGGCAGAACTTGACATACCATTTCCCACCTACTTTACGTGTTCACCGTGCTTTTGGTAGCAGAGAAGGGCTGGACCATGCCACTAAGTGCAAACGTTCCTCCTCATGATGGTGAGCAGAACCGATCCCCTGAAACCAGTTAGAATTTTTTTTTTTTTTTCCCCCCAAAATTCGCCCGCTCTTCGCCTTCTTTTCCAGCCCTCACCCTGCCGATCCCGGCCTCTGCTCCGGATCCCTCCCCGTCCCCCTTCTCCCGATCTCTCCCCGCTTTGGCTGGGCGGGACACGGGGGCCAGGCCGGGGCTTCCCGGCCTCTCTCCCCGAAGCACCGGCGGACACAGAACCACCGGGAGCGGCTTTTCCCCCTTTGCACCGCCGGCCGCGGCCCGGCAGGCGGCAGCACCGTGTCCCACCGCGGGGGCTGCGGCCGCGCCGGCTCCGCTCCGCGCCTGGTTGGTGCCGTCGGGGCCGGGGGCGCGGCCAGGCCGGGGCCGGTCCCGGTAAAGCGGCGGCGCGGGCGGCGCGGCCCCGCACCATGGAGGGGCACCTGGCGCGCTGCAAGATCGTGGTGGTGGGGGACACGCAGTGCGGCAAGACGGCGCTGCTGCACGTCTTCGCCAAGGACTGCTACCCCGAGGTACGGCGGGCGGGGGCGGCCGGGCCGGGCCGGGCCGGGCTGGGCTGGGCAGGAGCCGGCGGCCGGAGCCGCCCTGACCTTCCCCGTCTTTGAGGCGCTGGCAGCGTGGTCCCCGAGGGGCGGCGGCTGGGGCCCGGCGCCCGCGGTTACCGGCTGAGGGAGCCGAGCCGCCGCCGCCGGTTCTGCCCGGGGCTGGAGGGAGCGGGTGAGGGCCGGGCGCGGCTCGGTGGGGCCCCGCGTGTGGGCGGCGAGAGGGTGGAAGGCTCCGGCCCAGCTCCTCCGGGCGGCTGGGGGGAGCGAGGGGCCTCGGCCGGGGTGAGCCCCGGCCGCGGGTTTAGGGCGCAGATCCCTTGGCCGGTAGGCAATCGGGTGGCGAGGGCTGCCTGCTGTTCCTCAGTCGCCGGAGCACCAGCGTAGCCAGCCTGCGGCAGCAACGGGCTCTTCCCGGGAGTGCTGTCCCTGCCGACTGCTCCCAGGTGCTCAAGGCTTTGCCGCCGCCACGGTCTGAGGCACCGGGAGTTCTCGGTACCGAGGCTGGTGGCCTGCCGTGCCTCTGCCTTTATTTGCAATGGTTTGGTATCGCAGGGAGGAGAGGTTGGAGGGGGTGAACTCTCGGAGCCGCAAGGAGATGGTTTGTGCAGCGCGAAAGGCACCCCGAGTATGCTTTCCGCTTTGAGTGTTTTGGATGTTCTTACTGTATTACTGCTTTGCCAGAAGGTTATGCGAGGGCTGAAGTTAATCTGACCTGGTTGAATCACTTTGTCGTGTAGAAAACGAAAGAAGATTCATGCTTCCTTGGAGTAAAACTAGCAAAAGTGTACATGCTCAGTGATCTGCTGTAGCCGTCCAGTTTTTTCCTTTGAGTTGCTGGTTTCCAGTGTAATTCTACAAGGAATATTTTTTTCCATCCGCCTCCATAACTGTTGTCACTTTTTAGCTTTAAAACCAATCAAGACCTGCACAAATTTACAGTAGCAAGGAGCGTATGTTGCATTTGTTAATATGAGATGGCTTTCTGAAGATACTAAGTCCCAAAGATGCTGTTCTTGCAATTCAAATTTAACTACCTGTCTAAGGCAGGCTGTAATAATACTTTAACTGTTCGCTCTCATTTAAGGTCCATCATTTCCAGTGTAGATGTGTCTTTTAGAGTTGTATTTGTAGCATACACATTGTATTGCAGTCGAACTGGAACAAAGCCCAGGTAAATGCCTGAATAGGAATTGGTTGCAGAACTGTTTGCTTGAAAGTTAAATCTGATTCCTTAATCAGCTGCCTTCTCAAGTTGAAACTCTTTTAAAAATTTCTCTTTTTCTGGGGGGAATTGTGTTCAAGCAATGCTTTCTGTGTTTGTGTGTGGTGACTTTAAATTTTCTTTTAGCAGCAACACAGAAAAAGGCGTTTCATAGATTTCCGCATAGAAGTAGAGAAATTACTGTATGTAGTATCATCATCAGTGAAACGCATAATCTGATTTAAAGTGCAGTGATATTTTGGCTCACTTTTGGACTATTTAACTATTTTCCCATTGGGGTCCTAATTATTATTTCATGTTCTTTTCTGAAAGATTCCAAGTTATTTGGTAGATGATTTAAAATATTATTTGCTTTAACACCTGTATTTTTTCAGTTCTTTAGAAAAATGCAAATGGTAACAACTTTCTGCAGTTCTCTCTGCTGGGATTTCTTTTGTCGCTGTTACTAATAATAGGGTTGTCTAGTTAGTGATGGCATAGAGTACGTTTTGTGCAAGGATTGCAATATATACAAATAGCTAGTAATATTGTAAGTATGATTTCTTCCAGTTGTTTTAAAACTAGCAGATATTGTGGCTTCACAGACAGTTTTGATATTCATATTTGCATATGATCAATTTGTGTGCTTACATACCATGTTTCTGGAATCAGAACTACTGTGTGTTGCAAGTGGGGGGAAAAAGGAAGCAGCAGGAGGGAAAAGATGCGGTTTTTGAAGTGTAACATAAGTAGATACCATAGGAAAAGTTTCGGTGATTTTGTTTTTTCCAGGTGTATCTTGGAAATTTGGAGCTTAACCAAAGACTTAATACCAGTTGTATGGAGGTGAGGTATAACAAGCCTTGCTTACACACATGAAAAGCTTGCGGATCGTGGAGCACGTTGGAGAAAATTTTCCATATTTTGCATGCTGCCAGTCAATAATAGAGGAATGCTGTGGCTAAACCTAAAATTGTGGGGTAATATATTGTGAAATAGCAATGTTATCTTGGTCCTCTTGCATTTAGCACTGCACCAAGGTACCTAGAGTTATGTTTTTAGGGGTGACTACCTTTGTGCTATCTAATTCAGGGCTGTTATTTACACAACTGGCCACTTTGACAAACATACAACAGTGATTGTTTTCGAACGTGCCAAACTTCAGTTGTGAACCACAAGAAAACTTGCAATGGTCAAATTGCAGTTGTTGATAGAAGTTCTGTTTAGAATAAAAATTAATACTGAATATTATTTTGCTACTGAGTTTGTGAATGAACCTGGTTAAGTTTTAAGTAATGATTCGATAGAGAAGAACAGATTATAACTAAAATGTGGTGTCTTTGCTTCTGTAACTTAAAAATCATCTCCTAATTTTCTCTTAACCTGAAGCAGTTGTTGTGATAGAGACAGATGGGTAGAAATATCTTATATTCTGCTGTTTCTTGGAGAATAAATGTTACTATAAGGTAAAGAAAAACGTGTTGCAGTAGTTCTCCCCTCCAGTTACCCAGTGTCTCCTCTGTTACTTTCAAACTGAACTGTCTTGTGTTCATCCTGGGGAAAAGAAATGTGACTTCAGCCTTGTAAAGTTGAATTCAGTTTTTGACTTGCGTAAAGAATACTGTGGGAAAAGAATGGCAGATGTGTAGCATTGTGGCTATTGCTTAACAACAAAACATTATGTCTTCCTCTCCAATTGTATGTACTATAATATATGTCTGTATATTTGAAAGTCATCTTGACTGACTCTTTGTGACTCTGTTGGGTTGTCAGGTTGCGGATAGGATAAGCATCAAGCTGTAGTCACAGTGGAAGCTCTTCCAGAGTCCTCCCCATGTGTTTTGTTTACTAGTGGCCTTGTACTTGCTGACATCTGTAACCAAAAAAATATACTTCAGGTTGGCATAATCCCTGCATTAATTTGAAATTAATTTCATTAATGAATGAAAAGACTGAGAAGGGGAAAGTCAGTTTGTTTTCCATATTTTTCAGAAAGAGACAGTCTGTACCTTGTCACTCTTCCCCCTTCTCCCGTTCCATCCTTCCACTGTTCACATACCTAGACTTAATTATTTTTAGATCTGAAAGCATATTTAGAAAAATGTAATTTCTTGCACAGCACAGCCCATAGCAATTACTAGGTGAAGGTCTCTGTTGAAATCAATAATTTCTGATTGGCCTGGAGCAGTAATTTTCAGATTGTTAGCCTCTATGGATCAGTTAGCTACTGTGGGGGTACCTAAGGGAAGCACTTCTTTCTTTCAGTCTTTGAATGCATGAATTTGCTCCTCAACTGGAAATTTAATAGGTTTTCAAATGGAGAAAGATGGACCACTAAATTAGAATTTATCAGAAAGAGTTACAGTGTGTTTTAAGATAAATGACTGATGACGTATGATCCCGGAGTAATTTCTAGTGTTTCATCATCACTGTGTTCATGTACATTCTGCCTGGCTTGGGCTTGTTTAGCCTAGAGAAGAGAAGGCTTGAGCGGAGCTTAACTGTAGCCTCTGATATCTGTCAGGCCATTATCAGGTAAATGTAGCCAGGCTTTTTACAGGGGTACTTGGTGGGTGGACAGGAGACAAGGAGCATAAACTGGAACAGAAGGGATTCTGGTTGGACATGGGAGAACTGCCCTCTGCACGAGGATGGTCAAGCATTGGAACAGTTTTCCCGCAGAGATTATGTAGTCTCCATTATCAGAGCTTTTTGGGATCAAAGTGGATAAAGGCATGGGCAACCTCGTCTGACCTCTTAGCTGACCCTGCTTTGAGCTGGAGGGAGGTCCCTTACAACCTGAATTATTCTGTGATAATTTGTATTTTTTTTTTCTGTTGAGAGTGTATGCCTTTGCTAAAGGAAGATGGTGACCTCTTATCAAGTGATTCTTGTAGTTGAATAGATGATCTGTTTGAGAGAAGATTAACTGTTCTGGCGATGCTGGTTCCATTGTCTTCCTAGAAAGTGTGCACAGGAGATGCTCCTGTCTTTGTAAGTTTTAGTGGCAATAGAAAAGAGATTAAAGGAAGAAGTCTAAAAATGGCTTGCTGCTTTGTCGTTTTTACTGCAGTCTCAAGCGCTCACTGTTTTTAATCTGAGCTATCAAAAATACATGCATGGTAGAAATTACACGAATAACAGGAAGTGAAACAACTGAGAGCTCTTTTGTTGTCCTTATTTACTCTTGTTAATCAGTAGTGAAGAGTACAGCAACTGTTGGTCTAAATCATGTTTGCCTTGGATTCACATGTACCCCTGGACCAATAGCACCAATTTAAAAGCATCATTGGTGCTCTCTTGTTACACTGATTTTTTAAGTCTTCCAGAAAACAAGCTTGAATGCAATCTTAACAGAGTTTAACTTTGGTGCTGTGGTGTGGGGGCCCAACTTTTTAATATCCAGAGAGCATGGTTTATTTATGGTCTGATTACTTACAGAATAAGTGTAGTTGTAACTTGGTAATAGGTGGCATTCTTTTTCTGTGCTAGCATGTTAGAATGTATTGGTTGGAGGGTTTTCCTCTTAAATTCTGTGGGTTTTTTCTTGATGTTCTGCAGAAAGTCTTTACTGAGTTTATTTGCCTGTGATGGTTGTTCACTGATTCTTTGAATACAGCTGGCTTTTAAAATGTAGCAATCCCTGGGAGACCACCTTTGTTTTCTTTACCAATTTATGTTATACTTTACTATTGCTCATACTAGTTTTTATTGACATTTTCAGAAAATGTAGGATTTATATAGAAGTGCAGGTCTGCCATGCTTGAATTCAAAAAGATTTAATTTCTTAAATTGATAGCAGTAAACTTGCATATGTCTAGGTCTGATAATGCAGTAAACATATCTGCTGGTTGAAACAATTATTTTGTCTTTCTCCATACTGCAGACATGTGATGACAACAGCTCACCTGCTCCAAATGTCACTGGTGCTTATATGTTTCAGGGAAAGTGATCTGTTTATTTGTCTGTCAGCAGGTGACTCTACTTTTGCTAAGTAAAAAGGTGACTTTTCCTCAAGTTACAATTCTGAGTAGCTCTGGTGATGCCGCTTGAGCAGAAGGATGGACTTCATGGTGCAACATGCTGACAGAGAATTGTCTCCAGGTTGTTTTGTGGTGTCCTCTTTGTTGAAGGAAGCAATGGGAAGAGGTTTCGCCCATACCTTCTGTAGAAGTGGGTCTCTTAAGGACTGTGTTCCCCTTGGGATTACAGGCAGTCTTCGTGTGTTTATGCTGCTCTCTCATGCCCAGAGTTAAGGCAGAGAAGGAAAAGGGATGAGTGTAGATAGGAACACCTAAGCAGTGACAGACAATGGGAATGATTCTGTGTTTCTGGATTTTGTGGACAGAAAACCTGTTGCCTGAGTTCAGTGTAACCCTAGTCTAATTCAAGATCACTCGTGGCCAATGTGAAGGCTCTGTTCTCTTCCAGTTCTCCTCTGTCTCATACCTTTATGCATCTTCCTCTTTGGTGCTACTGCTCTCTGGGTCATGCAGCTTCACATGATACTGGTGCCACCTGCCATGTGCCAAAGCAGATGAGGGAGGAGCTTAATTCAGGCAGCTGTCTCCCTCCCGGGCCAGCATTACTGGTGGCACAGGACACAACAAACTGGAGGAACTTGTGGGGAAGGGGGTAGAGAGGCTTTGGGGTGTAGTCTACCTTTGGATGGTTTTACAGGGTCGAGGTGCAACAGAAGCACTGGGCAGTATAGACTGTGTGGGCTAGGCTGCTGGGGTTGTGGGGCCCTATGGAACTCCTGCTGATGTTGGGAGTCTGTGACTGCATGTAGGAAAGCCTGGTGGTGTGGGGAACTGGGAAGTTCTGCATGGTTTGGGGTATGAGTTCCCTCTCCTGTGCTGTGGGATACCGAACACGGGAGCTTTGCTGTGCGTTCAGGGACCCTGTGTACCCCAAGGCATTGTGCAGCAGTGGCAGTGCCAGGCCAAGGGATGAACATGGGATGAAGATACTGGGGATACCATGGTACCTTGTAGTATGAGGTTTGTAGGAAGCATGGTGAGAGATGTATAGAGCGCTGGAGTTTATGCTTGAGGTTGTGTCGGTGTGCGGCCTGGCAAAGGCATTTGAAAAATTGATTTGTATGTCACTGGAAAAGTCCCATGTGGAGCCATGATCCCAGTTCTGAAGTGTCAGCATATACCTGTTGAAGAGAGATTTGCTGGCAGCTGCAGCTTTTGTGCACTGTATTGGGTTTCAGCTTGAGCACTGGCTGCTGGGTGGTATTTGAGGTGGGGATAAAATCTCTAATATGAGCAGATTCTAAGAAACTGAGTGAGTAATGTGAGTAAAAGTATTACATTCCATGTTGGTAGCTCAGCTTTGTTGCTGTGCTTCTGCAAAGAAACTGTTAAATGGACTGTGATGTTCTTAAGTGCATGTGATGAGGTAGGTTTGGTCTGAAGTGACGAAGAAAATTAATTAGCTAAAGGAAGCAGTCTTCTTTTCCATAGGGAATTAAGGTGGAATATCCAGTAATATATAGTGGTAATTTTCAGGAGGTTCCTTTAAAAGGACAGGTGTGCCACATCTTTCATGCTTTCTAGCTTATTGAAACTTCTTTTATCTGGCTTAATATTAACTGAATATTCTTGCCTCTAGCCCAAACTTTGAGTGAACCATGGATAGATTTGGCTGGGTGGCTCTGAGGTACATGTGTGTTGTTTTAGTGTTTGACATCAGAACATGTGCATTGTTCTTAGATTTGGAATAGATATTAAAAGCTTTTTATATTACATTTATCTAATTAAAACAGTCTGATAAATGTATCAATACAATCTTATATGGATTATATCTCATTGAAGGGAACTGGGCTTCATGACACAGAAGATCATTCCTATCTTGTTCTTTCTTTAAGTACATCTCTAAGCTTCTTGCATCTGTGATGACAGGCAGAAAACATAAGACAGCATGGAGGAAAAGGTGCCAAATCAGAAAAGGAAAATAAAAAACCTTTCCAGGGAGAGTGAGAGTGTTCAACAAACCCATATTTGAATGGCATAGGAAAAAGGGCAAGGTTGTGACCAAAAAAACCCAAAAATCGGGGATCATTAATTTCAGCAGTTTTTTGTTTGTTTTTTTTGTTGGTTCTCACTTCTGGCAAAATCAACATTGTAACTGGTCAAACTTATACTGATTTTTTTATTGTTATTTAATGGTATTTTACCTGCTAAAATACAAATACTTTTTTTTTTAGAAGGAGATAGTGAGCTAGCATACTAATTTTTAGTTTTAGAAACCATAATACTGCTCTCTGTATTTAAAATAAGAATTCCTTAGTTTCTTGCATTCTCGAAGGCTTTCTCACAGTGTCAGGATTCAACAGAAGGCATCTGGTGCTTAAGTGAGGCTGTTGTGCCTTGAGGAGTTGAAAGCCTCTGGGTCTGAACAAGGTGCAATCCTAGCATACAGCTTGATCTTGGATTGGTATGATGGTACAGTGAGCTGCTAAGGGTAAATACACATTGTGTGTGTGTGTGTGTGGGAAGATTTCATTTAACAGTAGCTAACTTACTTTAGCTTCAGGAGAATAAGCTGGTGGATTTTTGCTGTTCACTGCTTCATCTCAATGTTAAATGTGTGGCTGTTTAACATTGATACTATCAACTAGATTTGCACTTGAAAGTTTAGGAAGGATATCTGATGGCGATGTGAGTTCATGGGTTGGGGTTGAAGCTACAATGATGCATAAAAAGTGAATGGAAGTGATTTTCACTTGGACTGATTGTTAGCTGCACCACAGCTATCCCAAATCACGCACCTCTAGGTACCTGCTGGTCTGGACTGGAAACAGCTGACTTCAAAACTAAGTACTAGTACTTCTGGGTTTCCAAACCAGGCATGAAAGTCCTAACAGCAGGGTGGGCAGCCCTCAGTAAAGTCTCCAGGGAGTTGGTGCGATGGTTTTAGGGTGGTTTTCTCTCAACATAAAATCATTTAATATAGGCTGAAGTAGTTTGATTTCTACATCTGCTCCAGGTTAGGCTGGTATGTGGCAATTATATTGATTGCACATCCACAACTTTTGTGAAGAAGTAGGTTTAAGTTGGTCTGGGTGCGCATGTGTTTTGTTTTTTTAAACCTGTTGTTCTTGGATGGATTTTTGTTTTGTGATCTGTTTTCCCAGAGGAGCGACCACACTGGGTAAAACTCCTTCAGACTTAGTCCTGTATTGCAAGTATGAGTGGAGCACACATGATGGTGACTGATGCCAGATTTTACATCTTTTTGGAGCAGTTCAGATACTACTTATGTGGCAACAAGTCTTTGAATTGTTAGTCTATGTTAGTGTGCAGGGTTACTGAGTTTGATGTTGACCGTATTGCCTAGGTGGTTGATATTGAAATAAGGATGTTTAAAAATGGGATAGGTGTGCTTCTATCTTAAGTTCATTTTTTACCTCATCCTTGACTAAAATAAATTTCTATTGTGCACTTGAGAACTAGCATGCAGCCAGCATTAGTTGGATGTCAAAAATGGTGGAGTCTGTGGCATGCTTTTGTGGCACATGGTTACAACTAAAGCTCCTCCTGCTGAACCTCTCTTCTTTTCACAGGCTACAAAACATCCTTTTCTCAGCAGGGAAAGCCACCTTGCCAGCTCTTCATGCTGCCACATTCTCTGCTCCACAGATGCCGATCATTTTCTCCCTCAAGTAGTTTGGGTGTCTAAGCTTAGCAGTTGTTGTTTGTATTTTACTTTGGTATTTTAATTTACTGCCCTGAAAACTTGTACACTACCTCCTGTTATGCCATTGATCTAATAAAAGATATTTGCTCTTCTATAAGTCTGGCCAAATTTGTGTAACCTTAAAACTTCAGGCCTAGGGTTTGAACCTACTTCAGTTCCCATTTGTATGCATAAAACTCAAACAGCCAAAAGCCTAAAATATGAAAAGAACTTTCTTGTACTGTACACAGAAAGCTAGGCCTAGTAATACTTGCTGTGGAGGTCTTAGGAGTATGTTTCTTGCTTCTCTTAGGAATTTGTCAAATCTTAAACAGGTGTGTGAGTAATTAACCTCTAAAGGAAGCCAAAATAACTGTCACATCCTGTGTCCTAAAACAGAATTTCATGCCTTTCCAGACTCACAGTGCAATACAGACATGTAGCTCAGGGGTTCTTGGTCAGAGACTGCAAAGAGGGACTAGTGGCTGTCAGATCTTGATGTTTAGCAAGTATAATTTAGTTTGCATGAAGTAAACTCGGGTCTTAAAATGCAACGTTGTGGGTTTTGAGCACAGCATTGTTGTGTTTTGACTTTAGCAAAATTCTTCAGTCTTTCAGAGAGCCATCAGGATAAAGAAAAAATGAATTTGCTTTCTTGAAAAGCTTAATGGCATGGTAAAGATCATCTGTACTGATAGTGCATGATAGTTTCTAGACTGGGCCTGTCTGAGCTGCTTGCACATGCTGTATGTTTAATCCCTCTAAAATAGAGGGAGTTATGTTCAGAAGTGTGTGATGCTTCTGAGCTTCTGGTACCTTCACTGGGAACTGCAGGTTCTCACCACTCTGAAAAATCATGGTTTGTATCTTGAATAACTACAGGTTCAAAGACAAATATCAAGTATATGTCAGCCTTAGTGACAGGATAGAAGAGGAAAGTAAGCTTGCATTAAGCAGAGAACTAGTGAATTAACTCCTGTTGTGTAGCATTGAAATGATACTCTTCCTTAGAATGGCCTGGGGGAGGTGACATACCTGAGGAGCTGAATAGACAAATCTGGTGGGGTAAGCCACTTGCAGACAATCCATATTAACATGTCAGTTGTTTACAGTAAATGAGATCAAGTCAAAATAGCAAGTGCTTGCCAGATCGTATAATTTTTTAAATATGTGAATATAAGGTGATAATACTTACTCGTTTTTGTTCTCATTCTCCACTTCTGAGGTTCATTGTAACCACAGTGAAATAGCTTTAGAAATCACCAAATGCTATAATAAAAATCTTGGATACCAAATGGTTTAATTTCTTATTTCACAAAAGTCTAGGATACAGGGGTGAGATTTGTCCTACTTCTTCCAAAGAACAATTTTGGCCAGCTGAGAGGATCTGTGTTTACTGGCGCTTAATACACAAGCAAAGTGCTGTGCTTATTTATGTGATTGTTCTTTGATTTTTGTTTGTTTTGTTTTACAGCTTTAGGTGAGGATTCAGAATGGGAGACAAGCCTATCTGGGAGCAGATTGGGTCCAGCTTCGTACAGCATTACTACCAGCTTTTTGATGCAGACAGGACTCAGTTAGGAGCAATATATGTAAGTATCTACAAAAAGGGGGCTCTCTCCCATTATCTGTCTAGGTTTCTCTGTTTTGATGTGTGGGAATACACAGAGTGGGATAGTGAGTTTTATCCTGGCACCAGAATGTTAGTCAGTGGAATCACACTCAACTTTTATTTATTGCATTTCTTTTACATTTCACTTCTATTTTGAGCTTTGTTTGCCTTATCTGTAGGCAGGCAGATTCATAAAAGCCCTGGTTGACTGTAGACAGTGGCTTGTAGTGGAGAAGGCTGATGATAATCCTGTGATGAAATTCTCTGTAAATACAAATATGCTAGCCTTAGTTTGCCATTAATGTACAGGCGTTAATTTGCTTGGATCTCTCCTGAAGTGGGATGTGATTAAGTCCTACTCTGCATTTAGCAGTTCTTGCATGTGTTTCTTGGATCTCATGCTGTATTAATCCTTAGAACACTGAAATAGATTTAAAATTTTGCATTCAGTTTAAATATTTAGATCTTTTTAAAGAAATGTAGATTCAGTTTAAATTTCTTCAAAAATTAGGCTTTTATTTCTGCTCCTTATTTGGGGAAAAATAGATTTGGTTTCAAATATTAAAGACTGTAACTAACAAACCCAAGTAACTCAGCTTTGAGTTTTGGGGGAAGACTCCTCCAGAACATGCAAAGTGCTCTGCGTGTGGAGTTGATTACTGGTGGTGAGGAATCCTGCTGGGTGGCTGAGGTGTTTCAGCAAGACACTCAAGTCTTACAAGCCATCTAGCAGCATATCCTGTTTTTCATCTGGCTGAGTTGTATGAAGCTTCACCAAGCTCTTGAGGATTGCAACTGTTGCCTGGACACCATCTGACACCCCACACCCCTACTTATACCTCAGCAGTATCCTCCAGCACTGATAGCATTTACTCTTTGGATTGTTGTGTATTTGCTATCTGCTAGATTGTTGCCTTATTTTGGCAAAGAAGCTGTGTACAGAGAGCCTATAAAGCAAGAAAAACAAGTAGCCTGTGTTCAACCCACAGCTCTGAGTACGAAGTCTCTTAGAAGTTTCTATCATGTAATTACCAAAACATATTCAGTCCTCAGAAGACTGGTAAGTACAGGCTAATTTAAATTCCTGGAACCATGTTCTTCCACACAATCAACTCCTGGGATTTTTTCCACCCTTAGAGTCTTTCTGCTTTTCATCATTCAATGGAGATACCTATGCAAATGTAGTCAGGAGAACTGTTATGGAGGTCACGGATGTGTATTGTTTTCTGGAGTTCCTAAACTGGAGGAAGGGACCCTGTTTTTTGTGGCTAAAATGCACCAAGGTCACAACTTGTCTAAATTAGAGGGGGTTCTGCAGAAATGCACTTTTGCTGATGAGCTTTTTGCCTTCTGAGACCCCATGGGAGCAAACAAATGTTACGTAGGGATCTGAGCCAGTCGCTTTTGCTATAAATTGAGTTACCTGAGTTGGAGCACTAAGTCAAAGACTTGTTTTACAGTTGTTCTCCTGCAGTTGTTTTGCAGGAAAATGCTGTAATTTCTTTCCTCTGCTTTGGGCATGTGACTACTTATAATGAAATATTTCCTTATTTTTATGCCACTTTCTCATCTGTAGGGCTTTTGAGATAGAGGAGGAGTTGCTTTTTGTTCTTGAAGCAGTTGCTTCCAGATTATTGTTGCAGCAAATGGCTATGGAGGTAACCTATAGCAGAGAGTCAGGTGGGCACTAATCAGGTTCAATAGGCAGTTGTGGTATGTTTCAGGAAGAGCATATTTCCTCACCCACTTAATCTATGTCCTGTGCTGCTCTTTGAAACATCAGGATGGTCCTGCACCAGTGTGCTTACCTGCTGATTGCTGAAGTGGATTTGGTAAGGAAGGTTCTGGGTCCCCTCTACTTTTGTGGCTTTCCGTATTTGAAGGCTGTAACTTGATTGCCTGAGAGGATAGCATCATTCCCTGGTACCATCACCTGGCTTCTCAAGTTATCAGTGTCAGGGGCTGATGTCATGTATGATGCAAGTGGTATTGGCCAGATGACTTGCTATGTGACTTTAGATTACACAATTTAAGTCTATTTCATCCTAAAAGGAACATGTCCAAACTCAGGAGGCTGTATTCAGAGGCTTTTCATACTGCTTTCAGTTGCATCTGTGACCCTACAATGCTTTGTGCTGTTGGCCCTGGTCCCCTTTGTTCTTTTGGCTCTTGCCACTCTTGTATAGTTCCTTCTGATGATTTATAGAGGACCAGAAGCTTTTTTAGAGTGGCTGTGACCATTGTACAGTCACAGGTTCAGCACAGCATGTGTGGCTGAAAGAAATGGCTTTTTGATGTGTGGGTCAAAACTGGCCTGGAAAATCTACCAGAGAGCATACAAATGAAGTTCTTTGGAATCTGCTATTTTCTGCTGAGACATTCAGAGCTTCAGTGAGAGTTGAAGACTGGATGGGAAAGAGCTGGGAATCATGTTCCGGAAGTTTAAACTCAAAAAGGTTGAAGGAATATTCGTCTGTGATAATAGCCCAAGTTCTTGTGCATCCTAGATATAGGGCAAGGGTACTATTTGGAGATGGCAGCAGGCAGACTTTGAGCTCAGTGGGAACCAATTTAAATAAATTTGCCAAGGTTTAAAACTGGATTTGAGAAGGCAGAGCTATGTCAACAATAGGATATTGTGACTGGTTTAAACAGAGTATCCTAAGTTGAATAGACAGTTTCTTGCTTGTTGCTGTTGCATGTGACACAGCATGGTAAGAATGCCCTCCCTCAAATACTGGAAGTGCTTGTAGGCTGAAGCACCTCAATCACTTCATGCCACACAGGGAGGTCTGTTAGAAAACCTTTAGAGGCACATTCTGTTTTTCTGGGTGTGGGTAGGATATGCAAATCAGTACCTGAAAGGATAAAAAACCTGGTAGTGCAACTCATTTTGTCAGATTTCTTCATACATTTTTGTCTCTCTACATGCTTGACTTTGCACTGATAGGATTTTTTTTTCTGTATCCTTTAGATTTGCTTGTGAAAGCGAACTTTGATCCAAAGGCAGGAACTTCTTTTGCTGGTAGAATCATGATAATGAAATTTAGTCTATTTAATTTCTAGTTGATTATTCCAAACTTTTTCAGTTGTTATTTGTAGTTTCTTTCCATCTCCCTTTGAGGTAGTTTCCAAATAGCTGGATTCTGAGGATATATGCTAAGTAAACAAAGTCTCTTACAAGGATTGCTTAAGGGTTACCTAAGCAGATTGATGATTTTTTTTTTTCTTTTCTCCTCAGATTGATGCATCATGCCTTACGTGGGAAGGACAGCAGTTCCAGGGCAAAGCAGCTATTGTTGAAAAACTCTCTGTAAGTCTGTAATCTGTACTGAATGTTTTGGCAAACAGTTCTGAAGACTATAAATTAGTTGCTTCTGAAAATTTGAGTTAGACTTCAGTAGTTTAAAACCCTTGAACATGGGACTTGTGCTTCCAACTTCTGGTCATCAGAAAACGTTACTTGTGATTTAATTCTATGTAGTGGGGTGTTCCATTGGTGGCTCTAATGGTGGAATGTTAATTGACTCTTAGTGTGCAAGGTTATGTTGTGACTGCAGTTGTGTTTGACATTATTGATATATTTTTTTTTAAAGTATAGTTCATAAGCTGATCCCCTGATCTAGAGGATTGAAAGGTGTATTTTTGTTCTTTTAAAGCAAGCCAAGGGAGTAGCAATAACAAACCTGTTACTTGGATCTGCCTGTCATAGAGGCTAAACATATTATTGCAAGGAACGATTTGTTTTCTAATACATAAACTGCAAATAAGTTCTACAGCGGAGAACCTGACTTATCCTCAATGCAGCATTCATTAGCTGTTCAGATACGAACAGTTATGGTTCAGGACTTTGAAACCAGTGTTTCCTCTTCAAGTGAGAAGAAAGCATTTCTTACCACATAGAGACTGAAACTCCATGTTCATTTAGTTAAACTTAGAGATTATTTTTTTTTTTAGTAAATCCATGCTTCTGTTATAAAACTGGGTGTAATTAACAAGCTGTCTTCAGACTAGAAAGTTTGTTTCTCTTGCAAGATATGTGGAGAGTGTGCTTCAGGTCCTGGGGCATTCTACTCAGAGCATGGCATATCAGGCAGATAGACCATTTTTATTACACATTGAGAAGAAAAATCTTTGTAACTTGGATGCTTGTCTTGTTGCACAGCTACTGTTCCTGTGTTTTGGAATCACTGCTTTCATCCAGGACATCTTTAATTGTGAAGGCTGAGGTTTGCCCTTGGATCTGTGTTTTAGGTGCCTGCATTGCTTTTGGGAAGGCCAAATGCCTCAAATAGCACAGCTTGCAACTGCTCGCTTCTAGATGAGGAGATACTCAGGCTCCAGAGTTGCTTGTTTATGTACTCAGTGTTCTTTAGACTTCTGGGCTAGCAGCCATTTAGATACCCAACCAGCTAAGCATTTGCTTGGCCACAGTGTCTCAGACTGCTGCCTTGGATCTGGCCCAGTGCAGATCGGCCCCTTTCCCACCAGGGCGTTACTCATCTTTACCTTCCCTGTCTGTGGTGCAAGTTGGACTTTCTGGATTCATCTGTCTGCTGCACAGTCTTGCTTGGTGAGTGAAGACATGCTACATTGCCTAGGGGTAACTCCTTCTGACTTGTATCCATCCATCTGTTTAAAGTAAGGAAGAAATGCAGTAAAATTATTCCATGCCCTTCCACTGCCATGGCTCATTACAGGTTGTATCAACTTACTGAGACTCTAATGTCTTTCAGCATACCTCTGTCAGCACTGAGCTACTTGGGCTCTGTTTGCTGTTTCAACGTAATGTGCTCACCTACTCTGTGCTTCTGGAGCTCCTTAGTCAGTTGAGCAGATCACTGAAAGTTTGACACTGAAATTCTTTTGCACTTCTGTAGTCTTGTGGTCTTCAATGCCTGGCTAATTAATCAATGTAAGCACCAAGAGGGAGGATTTTCTTTTACAGCGAGTGCTCTGCTGTGTCACAGCAACATTATGGCACCTTTTCAATGTTCTCTGTCAGATGATGCTAATACATTAGGGTAAGATTGTAAAGACATTGCTTTGCAAGCACTGGTGCACCTGTACCTTGTTACAGAGTGGGAGCTGACACTTGTTCCTTCTGCCTTGCTTGGTGCTGGACATAGGAGTTGTTTCAAATAGAGTGCCTGCCCTAATCAAGGGGGCAGTGTGATTTACATTGAGCATTTGAGATAATCCTGTAGTTCTACAAATCTCCTGGATCAAGGAGGAGGCTGGGACAGATAGCTTTGTTGCCAGGAGTGAGTTTGAGCTACTCAACTATATTCTTGCAGAATTTTGCTTGCCTGACTTCAGGGAGGATTCCACAGTTTTGGTAGTGAAAGTCCAGAGAAGTTTTAGTGTCAGAGGACACTAAAAGCCTTGGCTGTTGTGTGACTTCTCACTTGTGAGTCACTTTTATTGTACTCTTCATATCAAGAAGTGCTTCTCTCCAGTACAGATGGATGTCCATAAGCAATCATACTTTTGAGGTAGCTTCTGTCTATCTTAAAAATGGGTGATCTTTCCTATTGGCTTGACCCTAATCTTTCCAGAGGGATTTACTCCGCTGCATCACACGAGTAGCTCATTTGGCTGGCCAACCATTGTGGTCCTTTTCTCTGGAGGGGACAAGCAGGTGCTTGAAACAGGCACTGTCTCACCCAGTTTTGTCTTGGTTCCTTCTCACTATTTTGCAGAGCTCTTGACTCTGAATCCTTTCCTTCCTCCCTGTCTTCTCTCCCCAGTCTCACCTCTCATTCGTATCTTGTCACACTGAAAGCTGGGTTCTGGATACAACCACATTCATTCCCCTTCATCCCTCTGCCTTTTCAAGAGACTCTTCTTGCAGGACTTGTTCAACAAGAAGTTGTGCTTGGGTGGGACCAGGCTTCATAGTACTCTTCTGTCAAAGGGAGGGTGTGTAATGTCCCAGCCTATGCTTGTGCAGGCTGTGCAAGCACTTTGCACATTCAAGTTTGGGATGGTGATCCTGGAGAATACTCTGCTGGTAGTTCAGAAAAGACTGCTCTGGATTTTATTTTTTTGTTTGTTACTAAAAGTCTATTCCATATTACAAACCAATTGGCTCACTTTGCAGTTCATAGTAGGTTGGGATTGTTCTCCCAGCCAAAAGGAAACACTGCAAGCTTTATTAAAGGGTGTTCTTGGATAGCATGCCTCTGATTAGAGGGCTGTTCCGTGCACTTCCTTTGCTTCCCCAAGTCCTGATCCTTCCACAGTTTCTGTGTTCTCTATTATCTAAGGGTTTAGCTTCCTGGTATTCCTCCTGGAGCCTTATGATTGTGGAGCAAATACTGTACTTCACATCCTTGACGGTAGGGCTCGGGTCTCCTGTTCTTGTACCTAGGCCTTCCAGGAAGTTGTTCAGGCTCCTTCCACTAGAGTGAAATGCTGAACTTGTCAAAGTACATGTTTGTGTCTGCATCAACCTGTTAACAAAGCAGGGAAATGAAGCAAAGGTGTCAAAGTACAACCTGAGGTTTAAATGACCACACGCTGGTGTCCGTGCAGTGCATGGACTCCTGGGTATCAGCCATGTCATCAGTCAGTCAGAGCTCCATCTGTGCTGAACTGCCACTTTTAAAGCATCTAGCATTAATGCAGATTTTGATAGAACAGTGCCAAAATCGTATTTGTGTGACAGGACTCTGAGATCCCCTAGGTATTTGATGTTCACCACTTGGAGTCATCCATAGTTGGAATGCGAATGTGGTCTAAGTTGAAAGAGAAATTACTCCCCAATGTCTGGTGTTTCTTAAGATGTGTTCCTTGTACACTTAACTCCAGACATACTTGCATCTGCTACATGAGCATGGAAGCTTTTTTCTTTTCAATATGTGTGCTTTTGATCTCCACCTTCTCCTTCCTCCTTTTCCCCTGCTCCTGCCTGGTACATGGCAAAAATGGTGCCTGTTGCTGTGTTGGTTCCCCTCAGGTGCTGTTATCAAGGAAAGAAAAAAGAGGAAATGTGGATATATATATAAAGTCCTGAACACTAGTTCTTGCTCAACCACCTTTCCTTTGTATTCATAGCCCCTATAACAAAGAAGCAAATTTGGAGTTGTCCGGTAAACAAGCTTTTAACACTGTTTGGAGCAGAGAAGCTTTGTGCCTTCATCATATGAACTTGCAGCTTGTAGGTGAACTGAAGCTCTTCAGGCAGTGTAATTAGACTAGGAGAAGGTACTGCTTAACATATATGGTGACGTATTTCATGTCTCGGTGCTTGAGAAACAACTGCTATGATCAACCCAGCCTGAGTAGTGTCATTGCAAAAACTCCCCTGCAGTACTACCTAAATAGTCTAATGCTTCATAATGTTGGATTTGCTCGATTTTCCTTTTGTAAGTTAAATAATGCAATGACTGTGCATTTCCTTATTTTGCTTTCTTTCCATTGCAGAGCCTCCCTTTCCAAAAAATACAACACAGCATCACAGCACAAGACCACCAACCTACACCTGACAGCTGTATACTCAGTATGGTAGTGGGACAGCTTAAGGTAAACTCTTTCCATTACAGGTTAACAAATGCTTATGTCTTAGATTTTTGCAGGATTCTAAATCATCCGATATCTGAAAACATTAAAAAGCTCTCTTGGGTGGGGAAGGAACGCTGGTAAGCTTGCATTGGGATGTCATCCTTCTACTGTGCAAGACTGTCAAGAAACTGCTCATCCCTTCAGATATTTAGCACTAGGTAAAATACCTTTAATTTAACAATTGTATGTTCCTGCCAAGCAAAGTACCATGGTTTTTACTGTGCGTACAAATTTCATAAGGGCTCTAGAAGCATCAATACTTCCCCTCCTCTGTTGCTCTTAAAAGCATCATTACAGCATTCTTGTGCAACATAAGCATATCTAGTTTAATGTGCTTTTTGATGTCACATATGTATTGAGCTATGATTTAGCAGGCTTTTTTGTTAGCAACAACCCTTCAGTAAGACCATGCTTTTTCTCTGCTGTCACAGGACACAAGAATACAGTCCTAGTGTTAATGCAGTCCAGTACCTCTGTAGTCAAAACTGGTTCAATGGGAGTATTGCCTCTGAACTCAAACACTGTTGAAACAGTTCCTTCTTATGAAGAAGTCAGATTATTTTTCAGCTCTAATATGATTATGTTGCTGATTAAGTTATACTACTGACTGAACTGTGTAAACTTACCCAGTCTCCTGTTCCTTTGAAGAAATGTTGCATCTAAATATACCAGGACCACAGACTTGTAAATTAATGAGACTACTTATTCATGAAAGAAGTTGTCCTGGAATCTGCAGAAAATATCCTTTATTTAAAGTCAGCTGTAGGCAGAACTTGCTCACAGTGGGCAATGTTTATTTTAAAATTGTGAAATTACATAGCAATACTTAAAATTATCAGAGTTGGTTTTGTCAGGGTTTGATCCAACTATACAGTCAAGTTAGGACTCTAAAGACTTGGATGGCTTTAGAGTTACTTGAACCCAGTTTCTTTTAAAAAAGCTGTTTAGGTTTCCTTTTCCTGTTAACTCTGAATGGTACCTATGGTATCAAAACATTCAAACTTCCACTGACTGTACTGTTTACTAAGTAAACGTAGGACTGAAGGTTTGAATCTGCTTGCTTAGCTATTCTCCCTAATTGTTTTGGGCTGAGCAGTTGAGAAGAGCAGTTCCCAGTGTATTGCATCTACTTCTAAATCTAACATAGATAGCTTTGGCTGTCATCAAAGTTGCTCCTGCTTCCTAGCTGCAAGTTGGATTCCTGCTTTCTTATTGCTCAATCCCACCTGCACACACTGTTGAGGAAAGACACCCACATGTGGCCATGGAAAGCAGTGAATTGCAGGACACTGTGAAGTTAAACATGCTGATCTTATCTGTCTTACTCTTGGGTGTGCACAGAACTCAATGATGTCACCAGGACTTTTTGACTCAATGTCTTGGGCCAGTCACATTGGCACCTGGTTTTGCACAGTCATGTTTTTAAGGTTATTACACAATTGTTAAGTAGATCACAGCTTGCAACAGTGATTGTGTTGAATCCTATGGCAAGATACAAAGTTCTTAAAGATTCTGTAAAGCTTTTGGGTTTCTCCTTCTTCAGTATGGTCATTAGGGTTTTAGATGCAGTCTGGGGACTTTCTGTCAATACTGTGATTTGGAGTAGTATTTCTTACTGTGCTGTTTTTATCCTCTGAATATTCAGCAAGCTGGAATTACTCTAATTCAGGGCTCGTGTGCTAGTGTGTCTAGGTACTTGGAACTAACATATTGGATTAAAGTATGCATATTGGCATGATAAAATCCAACTTGTTTCTGAATTTTTAGTAGGAGAGGCAACATTTTTCCACTCTTCACATGTATGCATCTCCAATCTTAGCTTTAAAAATCATATTTTAATGCCTGGAAATGCTGTTCCTCACTGAGGAAATGTCCAGAAAGTCAAAGTCATCTTGGAACTTGACTTCTTGCTTCTGCCTGGTGTGATACTTACACAGGTGGACAAATGAAATCATTGGTAACAGTCTGTAGCATGACATATATAGTAAACATTTCTGCCAGTACATGAACCTGGTTGATGTATGTAGAGAATACTTCTTGTGCTAATATGTATGTGTTGACAGCCATTTTAATGCATCTCAGTGCTGTTCTTGGCACAGTACAGTAACTGAGAACAACTGGGTTCAGTTAGTGCATTTTAACAAGTGGCTCATCTATAGCTCCGTTTGAATGGGGTACGCTTTAACATGCAAACATGGAGCTGCATACTTAATTTTATTTAGAGGTTGCCTTAATGGTGTAGCTGTTCAGCTCGTATCTGTTGGTCTTGAGGAAAACTGTAGAGAAGTTTGCAAAAGGAAGGGCACTTTCAGGACCATCAGTAGCAGGATTTGAAGGGAGAAGCTATCCTTTTCATGGGACTGTGAGCCAAATTCTTCAAAGCCCAGTACAATTAATGCATATGCTTTTGAATCCTCTGCAGTTTTTCAAAATTTATGTTGTTTTATGTAATGAAGGAGCATGCATAATGCTTTCAATAGAGTAATCCAAGAAAATAATGCTAAAATACCTGTAACATGCCCTTTCTAAGAAGTCATTCTTGCCATGATATTTAAATGGATTTCCTGGGGCCTTAGTCGCTTGAACTGCTAGTTTCAAAAGTTCAGTGGAAACTCATTCTTAAGTGAGCTGGGCACATCTTGTATTTATAACTTAAGCCATTATATTTTTGTACTGTTTGATTTTAGGGGAAACAAACCAAAGCAAAAAAACCTTCTACTCTCCCTGCATATACTGTGGGGTGAACTGTTACCAAATTGTCACAAAGCCTCAGCTCTCTTCTTAACTGTACAAGAGTAGTTCTGAAGACGTAATGGGACCAAGGACTATTACTGTCTTACTCTGTATTTCCTTTACCAGAGTATCATGCCTTCAGTGAACCTGCAGGTTGGGGTTGTTTAAGCCTTTGGCCTATCCTGCTGGAGGGGGATTTAACTGGGGTCAGTTGAAATCATTACTGCCCTGTGGCAAGGTCAGGATGTGTATCTGATGCTCCAGTCTGCAGCCTGGCATGCTAGTACTGATACGGTAAATAAATAAAAAAAAACCAAACATCTTTTTGCAGCAGAATAATTACCTGCACTGAGGGGACTGGACACAACAGCTTCTTGGAGAAGATGTTGGAGAGTAATAGAGCATCGAAGTAGGGTGAATGTCACTAGTGAGGATCTAACTTGCTGGCAGAAGCAGTGCAGTAATTGCTTTCATTGAAAAGCATATTTACAAGTAAATGTATGAAATCATCTTTAATGGATGTTGGGATAGGTGGTAATGTTGGTCTGGGTTTTTTTAATCCTTTTGCAGAGGTATAATAAATATACCTCCAGTTATTCTAATTCTGTTACCAGTTTTTATTGCTATTCACTGCCTAGGTGCATGCTTGCTTGCTTGCTTCAACTAGGAAGAGTAAGCATCAGTTTAAGCCTCTAGAATTGAGTTTCATTTGGTGTGACACTACTTTGCCAATGTTCATCCAGAATGTCACCCAGTATCTTCAGTGTGCTTTACCTAGTAACGTATTTCTCCTGTCATGCTTAGGCAGATGATGACCAGGTTCTAGGCTTCCACCAAACCTTTTTGTTGAAAAGTTTTCAAGGTGCCTGGGTGTGCACCAACGAAGTCTTCAGGCTAGCCCTCCACAACGTTTAACCCTCTACCTTACCTCTCTTCCATGCAGTCCTCGCTGTCCTGGTTGAGTAAGGAGTGCTTTCTTCTCACTCTTCTGTCAGTTGAGCTCGGCTGAGAAACATGCATGGCTGTGGCTTGTGTGTTCTCAGAGCAATGTGGCAGATCTGTGGCTCTCTCTGAGAGTGTGAATTTTGAAGTGATTGTTGCAGAATTAATTGTGAATAACATTGTTATGCAGTGTTGCCTAGTCTTAAAAGGGAAAGGAAATCTGCAATTAAAATCACTGGATATTTTTGTAATGCATGCTGAACACTTAAAGAAAGCATTGCTTAAAGCCAGTTAAATGAGGGTTAACATCTGAAAGAACCTGCTATCTTAAGTAATTAGCCTTTCCTTTGAGATAAGGATAGCTGCAAGCCTGCAGTTCAATTAACAGTTGCTGTGGGGGGCTGGTGAAAGAGCAAAACTGTCTCTCACCAGACAAGACAGAGTCAAGTTTTCCTACTAAGTTTTGCAGCTAAACTTGGATTACAAAGTAGTGTTGTATCTAATACTCTGACATGACCCATGGTTCTGTGAGCTGAGGAGTTTCTACAGTTGTGAGCCTCCAGGTCAGAAGGCATGTAGAAAAACTGGAAGAGGTCAAAAAAACTGCCAAGTTTGCCAGTGTTTGAGCTTATTGAGCTCGGAGAGGAGGTGGATGAGGGCAATCTGCCTGAAATGTAGGTGGAAAGTAGTTTACTACTTCAAACAACCTGAAAGCAAACTCTGCTTGGTGGTGCTAAAGTGTTAACAAGGGACAGTGGTTGTAAACCATAACTTGGAAGGTTCAGATTGGACACAAGGGAAAGTTTGTTTTGGGGGGTTGTGTTGTGTCGCCCCCCCCGAAGGTTGAAACCCTGGGAAACGTTGCCTGGACACATTGTGAAACCTCCATCCTTGGAGTCTTGGAAGACCATAAAGCTGTGGCTGATGCAATGTTGCTGGTGGTCCTGCTATGAGCATGAGGCTGGACTGGAAACCAGAGGATCCTTCCAACCTGATTCTGTGACTTTTTAAATTTTTATTTTAATTCACGGATGTAATGAAACAATTTGAACTGCTTAAAGGAAAGCTTTGCACAAAAAAATAAAGCCCCTGTGTTTCAAGCTGGGGCTCACATCTGGAATGCAAATTTTGAGTTGGACATAGCTAAATTGGGAGTGGAAAGAGTAAAGATTTTCAGTTAGGTTACCTGAGCTGTGATGAAGATCCAAATTAAAATGGGATAGGATTAGTCTATGCTTTCTAGAGCATCTCAAGTCGCTCAACTGTGGGTTTTTGCTATATGTTAATAGGACATATTCAGAATTTTGGGAATGGACTATAAATTATTTCATTTGCCTTAAATATAGTCTAGGATTTTCCTTGTTTTTAAGGTACACTGCTTCTCTATGCTGTGACAACATAACATGAAAGGAATAAAGAAAGCAATAATGTGCGACTTCATTGTGGGAATTTGCCGTACGTACAACAGCAAGTGTTTGAGGAAGAATTCCCTTTTAATCTTTTTTTCATGTGTCCAGTCCTGAATTGCATAAGGAAGGAGGAAATTCTCAAGCCAAAGGATTAAGAGCTGCAGTGCAGCTATGCTTATCAGAAATTGAGGAAACGTACAGTAAAACTAGACTGGTGGTGATAGCTTTTTTTTCCAGAGTTATGTTTTTAAAGTGTACTCATGTCGGTAATGACATGCTCAAATTTGGTGTGAAAACTACTTATGCAACTTGTAATAGATGCCTCGGTGATCTAACAAGAGGACAGCACAGGGCAACTGAGAGTATACTAAATGCTTATTACTGGTTGTGATTAGAAGTGATTCAAGCTGAAATGAGTCTGCCTGGCTGGTTTAAACTAAGCCATTAGAAAGGAGCTGACACAAATATGAATTCATTCCAACTTAGTCAAAAGGGATAACATTAATAAGATGCTTTACAAAGTCGTATGTCAAACTTCAATGTACTGTGCTCTGATGCTACCCAGTTTTCTTAAAGATTCCTTCATGCCCAGGAACCTAGCAACTGTCAAGCAGTAGTAGGCTATACTAGGATGTAAGTGTTGTATTTGATACCTAGGAAAAGCTAGAAGAGGCATAAACCCATGGTTTTCAGCTCACAGGCTACCTCTTCAAGGTGGATATGCAAGCATCTTTTCTGGGCAGATCTAATAATGATAATGCTTCCCCTGAAATAATTGGCACAACTGCTGTCATGTGCTAATGAACAAGATGGGTGCTGGTCTAATCAGCATAATTCCTTGTGTTCATGTTGTGCAGATTGTTATGGAGCCTCTGCCCTCATGCAAAAGAAGGTGTATATCGATGTAACAAAACAGCTACCTGGTTCATCAGCCTGTTGAACAGTGACTATATTGGCACCTGTCTTGCTTGAGGATTTTTCTCTCATTTGTCCACTGAACTCTTGGCCATGCTCATAATTCTGGACTTGTTGCCTTCTTAATTTCAGGCTGTAGTAGTTTCCTATTCACTTTGTCCTTCATGGTTTTATAGTAACTTACCTCACCTGTTCTCCCCACCCTGATCACACTTTTGCAAGCTAGAAAGTCATACTCCATTTACTTTCTTTAGTAGGAAACTGCCCTGTAGCTGGATCATCTTTCTTGTCCTTCTCTGGCCTTTCCTTACTGTATCATTTTAATTTCTTTAAGAAATGCATGCAGGTTTTGATATGTGGGTGTTCTCTGTGCATTTATGCAGTCGCTTACTTACAGGTTTTGGTTCTGTGTTCCTTTCCCAATAACTGCTAACACTGTGCTTGCCTTGATAGCTGTTGAGCTCTCAGCTGGTTTAAAAAAAAAATAATAATTGTCCATCACAATTTCAGTATCGCTTTCCTGAGAGGCCATAGCTAATCTTGGGCCCTTTTTGGTTTTCCTCTGTGGATTAGCATACACTTACTGAAACTGTACTTTGTCTAGACCATTTTATTTCTTAGACAGTTGTCACTGTGAAATCCTTGCAGTGGTTTTAGATTTGAATGCTGCTTTTACATGCACTCTCCTACCAGTGCTCTGGCAGACTCGCTGTTTTCTCATAAAATTGATGTCCTTAGCAAGTTGCTCCTTGATGCTGACTTGTTTCACAGTCAACTTACCACTTACATGAATATTACTTTAAGTAAAGATTTTTTATTTATTTTGTAGTCTGCTTTGCTCTTCACCTTTTCATTTGCTGTTCTTGGTGGACAGCAGCAGAACATTGCGAATAAACATTCAGCACTTTGACAGTCTGTTTCATGTGCTACTCTGGCTGCTGCTTTTCAGTGCCTTTTTTTATGCATTTCCCCTCATTTCTGAAGCTGAATAGTCATGTGCTGAAAGAATAGAGCTTAAAATACTCCAAAAATGCTGAATTGAATATACTATGGTCAGTAATCAGAAGACTCTTTTGTAGCTAGGGCTGTGTGCTGCTCAGATTAAATCCTGTTGTGTGATATTTTTTTTTTCAGCTGATTTGGTAATCATTTATGTAACTTTGAGGCTTTAATTCCTGCATGATGTCTCTGAGGAGATTGGTAAACATTAGGTGGGAGAACTAGTCTCCCTCTAATACTATTTTCTACATTTATAGTAACACAGTAAATACAGTGCAGGCACTATGCTAGCGCACCTAGATGAATTGTCAAAAGCAGGAGTTGAGGCACTGCTGCAAAGATTCCCTGTGCTTAGAACATCTCATTGCAGCTATAGCAAACATTTTGCTCCCTTCGAGCTGTTCCTAGACAGTGGAAGCAGGAAGTACTATGTTGCTGGCCAGCTGTATCTGCTCTGGGAAAGCTTTCAAAAGCCTAGATCATTACCTAGATCCTTCAGGCAATATTGTGATACCAACTTCTACAGAAACTCCTTTCTGTCATCAGTCCAAAGTACAGCAGCTAAAAACTAATTTTGAAACACCTTGGTTTATGCTTCATTCCTGGGCAAGGCCCAAAGAAAATATATGATTTAACACTGAGGCAGGCATATTTTTATCAGTGTTGTGAAGCTGCTGGAATGAGATGTCTGCAAGTCTTCCAGAAAATGCCAGTTTCAGATGCTGTTGCAGGATTTCTGTGTCAGTGGGTCCTATGTGTTTGCAAAGCACCTTGGAACAGGACCTCTGGTTGTATTAGTGTCTTTTGAGGTACTATGCATCTTACAGCATGTGACATCACTGTTAATGTTAGCTTTTAAGTTGTCTTATCATGAGGTTTGGGAATACATTTCTCAAGAAAGAGCTTTTTGAACTTTTCTCCTCTCTTCCTACAGGCTGATGAAGATCCTATCATGGGATTCCACCAGATATTTCTATTAAAGAACATCAACGATGCCTGGGTTTGCACCAATGACATGTTCAGGCTAGCATTGCACAACTTTGGCTGAGCTGGCAATCCCGAGGCACCTGTGCTTTTTTGTTTTCCTCCTCTCCTCTTACTGGTATTATTCACACTCACGAACATTCCAAATATCATACACAAACCTGCAGCACTGCAGAGCGTGAGCAAGCAAGACCTGTGACCTGCCCTTCTGCTGAGTTTACATTGTCACTAGATGAGTTTCTTGTGCATGATGTTTGGAAGTTAGACTTAGCTGCATTTGACAAGAGAAATTTGTGTTGTACCAGCATGCCTCGGAAAGAATTTATAATGCAAAAGGTTGTTGTTTATGTACTGACAAGATGCTCTATAACCCAAAGAAATGAAAGAACAGCAGCCTGTACAGCCCAGATATTGATTTGTTCAGATGTTTCAATGCTACATTACACAATAAAACCATGAGATTTTCTTAACAGTTTAAATTGTTTTAATGAGTTGGATATGGAGTATATAATACTGCTTGCTTTGGATATCTCATGTCTGCTTGGTGGGGAAATGCTTACAAACCTAAATCTCAAACTGAAGAGCACTTGATAGTTTTACCAATGAAGGCAGTTCAGGTATGCCCTTGGCCATGCAACTTCTTTTTTCCCCTCCCTCTCAGTAGTTTTTGTAACAGAGGCTTGTAGTTCAGATTTTAACATTGACAGGTTAGTTTTCAGCTGTTGTGTTTTACCAAGGCAAATAATACAAATACCTCAAATAATACACAAAGATGACAACAGTCATGGTAGCCTGCAGTTAATCTTTATGACATCTTATTAAGTTCACCCTCAGAGCTAAACAGGACAGCTGTATTGTCATTGTAGGCAGACACACAGGATGTCAGTCTGGCACTGCCCTCCTGGACTTTGTGTCCAGCTCTAAAGCCCTGGCCAGATTTGTGCTCTGTGCTGTCTTTCTAGTATCCCTTCATTATAACTTTAGTACTGCATTTGCTGTGCAGTTTTTTACAACATGGTTGGCTGTCATGTGTCCTCCACCCTGGAGGTGTTGGTATTCCAGCAGTGAAGGGATTTAGTAAATTAATCTTTCCAGCATATGAGATGGCACAGGAGCAGAATTGTATTTGCTTTACCTTCAGACCTCACTAAGCTATTAGGCCTCAGTTTTTAAGAGATTAGCATGCCTCGCTGAGCTTGATCTTATAAAGTATATGAACTTGTCATTTACTTGTCATTTTGAGACTTGTCAGGGAAGCCTGGGATAGGGTGTGCTCAGGCTGGGTTGTTAAATGAATCTGGCTGCTTTGGCCTCTGAACTAGAACAGAACTTTTTTAGAAGCTGGTGTTAGGGGCCTCCTGTTTGCTATCGCAGTGTTCTCATATATTCCCTGTTTCAAATGCAGGACTGTTCTCCTGTTGCTGCTGCTATGCTATGAAAGTCATGCTCAAAATTAATCACTTGAAGAGATTAGCTCTTTCAGTAGAAGGAGGCATTTTGTATGGTCACTGCTAAGCAAGGGTCCTTATGTTGTAGCTCCAGGTCTAAATGAAGCCTGGCAGAGGAGGGAGATGTAAGAATAGGTCTGGCTTATGAACCTTGCCCTGCAGAAGGATCTGGTCTGTGAAGTCAGGGTAGTCCTTTGCATAATGAGCTCAGTGAGCCAGGAGAGAGCTTGCTTAAAAGTCAGGTTCAAGGAAATGATCCATGTGGTAGTGTCAGTTTATAAAACTATATAAAATTAGATTCTTTTAGGCCTTTAGAAGTTTGAAGTAGTTTTCCCCAAAAATTGGTAATGTAGATCTTTTGGGGGCTCTTCTGGACTTTTTCCAGTCATTCACTCCTGGCTCCTTACTGGGAAGAGACCAACACCAGCGTTTCTATATCGGTATTGCTTACTGTTTTTGACACCTGCAGGTCACTTTTGAGGCCCAATACGTTTACTGTCTCTTAACTCTCTTGTACCTGTGTTTAGCGCAAGTATTAGGCTGAGTCCCAACAGACTCCTGCTGACTCAGGAGGCCAGTGAGGAGAGATGGCCAAAGCTGCCTGTGGGATTATTTCTCCCCCCCTAACCAACCTGCCTCAACACTTTGAGCGAGCCTTCAGGTATCCCCGCACGTAGCAGGAAATCACGTTGGCCCTAACACCCGGGGCACTGGCGACGTGCTCCGAGAGGGCCTGGGCCACTGTAGGCCCTTGAGACCTGCGGCAACCGGCTCCCCCTCAGCGCCCCGGCTGGCGGCAGCGGGCAGCCCGGCTGCCCCGGCGGGGCCAGCGGAGACCCGGCCCCGCGCGGAAGAGGAAGGGAGGTGCGGGGGAGAATCCCCGCCGACGCTCCTGCCGCCCGCCCCCCTACC
>JANZLQ010000092.1:8977293-8990228 GCA_026212715.1 Elanus axillaris | reverse complement strand
CCGGGGTGGGGCCGGTGGCCGCGCTGCCCGGGCCGCGGCCGGGGCTGCGAGACCCTCCTCAGCCGGCGTGCCGGCGCTCTGCCGTCCGGGGCCGGGCCGGGCCCGTCTCCCTTCGGTGGCATCGCCGTCCGCTGGCTTCGTCCCGCCCAGGGCAAGAGGGGTTCTTGCTTGGCCCTGCCTCTCTCCCCGGGGAGCCCGGGAGCCAGCGGGGAGGTGTGTACCAGCCGGGTAAGGAGAAGAGCCGGCGACCCATTTTTGAGTACCCTCGCTTGTGGGAGAGGGTTCTGGTGGCTGAGCTGAGCGGGAGCAGTTCAGACTCAAAGGTTGCTGCTGCCGCAGATTTCTGGGCTCTTGGTATCTGAGAGGTATTGCTGCTGAGAATTGAACAGCACTGACCTTCTCCACCCAAGTCTCCCTCCTTTATTAAGAATTCTTTGAGGTTTTCCCAGGTGTCTCACTGGGCTCAGTGGAAGGGGCTATCAGGCTTCTCTGTGATCAGTGCCATCTTCATCCTTCCCACAAACTTTTCACTCTCCTTCTTATTTGAATGTGAAATGGGATCACAGATACCTCTCTTAAAGCAATTGTGAGTCTTCTGCCTTTGCTTTGAGCCATTATACTTTTGTGCTCAGAGTTCAATGGATTCCCTTCTGCCTGTAAAAATATCAGTGGCAAACAGCAGCAGGTTTAGGAGTCAGCTGTCTAAAACATCTTCCACTCCCACTGTAGCCTAGCATCTCTTAACTACCCTCATAGCTTTTTGAACCTGCCACGTTGTTTCAGTCAAACCTGATGAGGTAAAGGTCTGAAAGAGGCAGAGACCTTGAAAGTTTTGCAAAAAACCCCTTAGCTTCTGGGTAGAGGACAGAATTTATGCCCGTGTTGTGCTCTTCAGGGAAAGGCAGGAATAAAGTGTCTTTTAAGTGTCCCGAGAGTGCAGAATGTGCATGGCCACGTGTGCTCCCTTTTTCTTGGCCAAAAGGGTGAGAGATTGGATGCAGGATTGTTGTGGGAGGGTTGTAGAGGCACGTGGGGTGATGGAGTGAACCTACAGGAAGCCAGCTTTGTTAGTTTTACTACCCATAGAGAAAATTCTAATTACTCGAAGTAGTTCCTCTTGTTTCTGGAGCACTTGGTGCTCCTAGATTATAAATCTTAGAAGAAAACACATTTTTCCTTCACAGTGCAGCACTCTCTACTTGAAAGACTGAAAGGAGAACTCAGTGTGGAGATGGGGAATGCTTGTTTCATGAGCAATTTCTGAACTGAAAGGATGTATCATGGTTGGGAAAGGGTTGGAGTTGTTTCTGTTCTCTCAAGGTAACCTGACTTTCTCCCTGAAGCATCTTCTTTTGCTGGTTGAAGCAAAGGAGTTATTTACTGAGTATGGCTTATTTCTTTTCATTTTTCTTCTTTTCTGTTCATTCTCTTTATACCTTCTCTGTCAACTCTAGTGCACAAGAAGGCAGTTGAGAGGAAAAAGATAGCAAACGGACAGTAAGTCAAGCAGTAAGGAACCTGTGGTTCTTAGCAGAAATCACTGCCTGGGTAACAGCAAATAAACTTGAAAGAGCTGGGCATATTAAATGAAGAGCAAGAGGAGATGTTTGTTAGCTGAAAGCCTCTGGAAATCCTCTTAGAATGTCAGAGGAAAGGGGAACTGTGGGGTCCTTCAAGGCTTTTGAAAGGGAACAGAAGCAGCCTCATGAAATGTGTGTGTAGTGCTAGTCTTGTCTGGCATAAAGCTGCTGTGGTCAGGGCCCTCCCTAGTTCTAGTTTCTTTTATACCCTGGGTTTCACTTACAGATTTTAATACCTAGCAGAGACTAGTGTTGCTGCTTTCCAAGGTTATTGCCGCAAAGAAAGTTTTGCAGTACTAGGTGCACTTAGCTATGAGCAGCATTATGTTATTCTGGGTGCTGTCCAGGCAGGTGACAATAAACATTCCCCACTCTAAAGAGTTTATAACTGTCACAATACTTTATTAGCTCTGCTAGGTTTGGTGATTGTGAAAATGCGATCCACCACCAAAGACTCTCTTGACACAGTTTTCTCCCAGTTTTGGCAAACTTCATCCATTGCTTCAGTAGCCCATGCTGTTTTTTAATGCCATGCCCTCAGCAAGGGGAAGCTGCATGATCAAACTATGGACCCCCCAGCTGGGGCATGTAGACAGGTTGTCAACACCAGTGTGCTGTGGAGGAGAGTCCCTGCTGGGGTGGTGGGCAGGATCCTTTAGTCCATGCTGAAATTGCTGCTAATAACCAGGTATTACATGGGCTCACCCTACCTGTGTGGTGTTGGTCAGGGATGTTGCTCTTTAGTACAAAGTAGAGTCCCTGATGTGGGGATGAGGAGGTGGGAGCAGGAAGAATTAAGTGTCTCAGCTCTGATTGCTCCTGCTTTCCTGCTCTTTGAAAAGGTAATGAATACGACCACAGTTCTTTCCCATTGAAGGCCTAGAACTACTAGTCTAGGTTAATGTTTTGGTTTTGTTCATGTACCTACTAAACACTGAGCCTCTTCCCTTCTTTTATACTTTCGGGACTGTGTGCAGGCAGCACCTGTGCTTGTCTGGCTCCCATTAAGACACAGTGATGGCCTAAGCCCATTTCTGAACTTCGGTGTACTGTTGTTGTGCCCGTCAGCTGCTGGGGAGTGTTTCTTCCTTCCCTTTCTCGTGGAGCAAACATCACTGTCCTGCTGTCCATAAAAGAGCAGAGATACTTACATGAGGCGTTCCTGTTGCTGCAAATAGAGCAAAGAACATATTGCCTTTCTCTGGCAGCCTCAATGCTTTTTCTGTAGTGAATATCTTCCTGCTTTTGGTCACAAAGGATAAACTGCAGTTGATGCAAGTAGCTGCAACTGGCCAAGCACCCGCTATATGCCGTAGGAATAAGGGGAGCATCTTAATCTTGCACCAGCAAGCACAGCACAAATGTTTTAGGTGGTTACAGGATCCCATTCCCTGGCCTGAAATTTCCTTGTGCTGTGTGAGTGCTGCTGCTGTTTTCTTCGTGCAGTGCAGGTAAACTGAGTGCCCAAATGGTCTCTGCATTGGGATACCCTGTTGCTGCACAGGGTTTTTGTGTCTATAGCGTAGTTGCTGATTTAATTACTCTTTTAAGAGTAATTAAGGCAAGTTTTAAATGTTCTTCTGGCAAATGAATAATATTTGCAGTTATTTCTGTAGGCAGAAGCACTCGTCCTGATACGTTAACCTATTTGGTAACTGAAAGCTTGCCTTACTTTCAAAGGACATGCCTCTCACCCACAGTTATGTTTAGGTTTGTTACATGTGCCAGTAACAGTGGAGCTTCTGGTCCTATGAGCAGCCATTTTGCAAGAGCTCAGCAGCAGTTGTTACCTGGCAACAGTATATAAAATTTCAGTTTTCAAAACCAGTGAAAATTTCAAGTGAGAATTTTGCTGAGGCAGGAGGCTTTGACTTCAGTGTAGTGATGTGTAAGTGCAGATGGAGTGGGTTTGCTCTCCAGTGGGGATCGTCAACTATTTACCTTGCTAGTGAAATAGGGAGAAGAGTCTCCTTTACACCCTGTTACATCTGTCCCCTTCTGAAAGCCTTCAGAAGGCATGGAGGACACCAGGCAACTTGTGTTAGGCCAAATACACAAAATCAGGGAAAATGCACTCTGTAAAGCACAGATGAAGCTCTGAACAACTGGTTGCTTTGTACAAAACTTTACTTTTCTGCAAAAGTGCTGGAAACTTCTATGTGACTAGTTGACCAAGGGAAAAGTATGGGAATCCTGTAGGCACAGCTGCACAGTTTCGTAGCTCAGTTACTCAAACTACTGGATTTTGAGGTCAGTCAGAAGCCCTTTTTGGAAAGTAACAAAAGTATTATTTCCAGCCAACCCCAAATGTTGCAGCTAACCACTGTAATGCTGGACTTCAGAGATCTCTCTGCAGGCATGAGGGTTAGAAATGACCCTTCAAGAACCCTTTGGTCTGGCACTTGATTCAGTAAATCTGAATTAGCACCTTAGTCTTTCTGATCCAGGACTATTTGCTCCTTGAACCTGGTAAGTTCCTTGTACCTGTTCTTTGGTGGTTTTTCTGGTGTGCTGGGATTGCTTGTTTAAGAAAAGAGCTACAGCATCACTCATTTGTGTGGAGATAAGTTTCTTACATGGGAGGTCTCTTACACATCCTTTTTGGAAAAGAACACTTTTCCCAACCAGTTCATCATTCTACCTGATAGACTGGTAGAACCTGACAGAAAATTTCTGGAGGTAATGTATTTTATATATTGCTATTTCTTTTAAATGGGTATTGTGCATGGTTGGTCGTGCTTTTCCCTAGGTTCAGTGAATGAGAACCAGAGACCATCAAATTCATATAACGGAGACCTGAATGGACTCCTGGTGCCTGATCCCATCGTGGCTGGAGATGGACCTTCTTTGGCTAAGCCAGTGCATCGCAGCATTTCTTTGGGAGCCCTGCAGGAGAAGCAAGTCATGTAAGTTTTGTCAAAAAAAGGCTGAGAGTAAATGGAAAACTTAAAAATTAGTTCTGCTGAGCCTGAACAAGCATGCTGGAAATCTGACAATGAGTTTTACGTTGAGTTCAGGTGACAGTTGTGAGTCCATGCTGTTGGTCAGAGGTTTTGTAGCTTTCGTGAGGCTGATGCATGGAGCCTGCCATCCTTGCTGCTCAGGAACTGAAGAATATCAGAGCTGTTTAGAGAGAAGGGGAGCAGGACTGGTCGTGTTGTGGACATTGCAAGTTAGGATGGAGGTAAATTAGCAGGGCTCTGGGTGAAACTTAGTGTTCTTATGTAGACCTCCATCTGGACTCCTTCAGGGACCCAAGTTACGTGAAGGGTAACTTATACCAGTTTGCAGTATGGTAGACGTTGCATTTGTCAAAGTATTTTTTTTTCCACATAACTTAAACCAGGACAGATGATCCTAAGCTAGATTTCTACCTAACTCTGCTGAGTTGTGCGTATACATCAGTGTGTTTTGGACAGTACATGTGCTTTTACTGCTTATATGCAAGAGAACGTATGCATATAGAATACTTTGGATTTGTCATAGGAGTAATAATGCAAATCCACAATTACAAATTCACATCAGTCTATTTAGTGTAATGCTTGGCTTCATGTGCTGACTCTTAACGTTAGAGCTTGTGTAAATAGCTTTTGTTTGGGTTCTCTCATCACAGTTTTGAGAGAGGATGCCGTGAGAACCATGAGCAGCATGCAGTGTTGTTGATGACGTTCAGCTGCTTGGCTTTGGTCTCTTTGCACTTTCCCATGTTGGATAGTAGTTAAGGCTGTTTTAACCAAATGTAGGTCTGTGCTCAAGTCAAATAGGCTGGAGGTTTTTAAGCTGAACAAACTAGCTGTTTGGCTCTCTCAAACCTGTGACACATGAGAAAGGGAGACTCTTAACTGAAAGTAGTTTCTGTTTGCAGTTCAGCTCAAACCTCCTAGATGCTCAGATACTCCTTCTGCAGTGCTGTTAAAATTATGAATAGCAAATATCTGACCTCTGTTGTCTTCCTGTGAGTCCTATCTGATTTTTTTTTGCCTCTTTGTTTTTCTTAAAAGCTGCCTTTCCGGTGATGACAGCTCCACTTGCGTGGTGATATCAGCAAAAGATGTGGAGATAGTGGCCAGCAGTGATTCCAGCATCACCAGTAAGGCCAGAGGGAGTAACAAGGTAAGGAGCAAGAGAAAGCACCATTCTGTGTCTCTTTGTTTAGTCACATCGGCTCATGGTTGGCTATTTTAAACAGAAATTATGATCTCCTTTCCTGTGTTATAGGAGCTTTTAATTAGGTAGAAGTTTGTCAAAAAGCTTAACTCTCAGTTTCTTGGAAAGCAGTATTAAAACTGAAAAGCAAGTGCCCATGCAGCAAATGTGTTTCTATATTTCAAAGTTTCCAAGAACTGGGAAACCAGACACAGTGCTAATAAAGAGGTAAAGGCTGCTTAGCTGCATTGCAGGGTCAAGTGTTGTTCTGCAGCATGACACATTCAGTGAGTTGCATTCCTTCTTGCAATGCAAGGAAACATTCCTCGACCTCCAGAACTCTGAATGTTCAGGGCTCTGCTACCTGGCGTTTAATGTGCAATTCTTCTTACCAACTGCTGCTTCTAACAGTTTCCTATCAAGCATTACAGATCCTCCCTAGAGGAAATTGTATATTTGGCAGGTTTATTCCAGGAAAAAGTTAATTCCAGATGTTTCTCATGTTTTGTTTTTTCTCCCGAGCAGGTGAAAATACAGCCTGTTGCTAGGTATGACTGGGAGCAGAAATACTATTATGGCAATCTGATAGCTGTTTCAAACTCTTACCTGGCTTATGCCATTAGAGGTGAGATACCTTCTTGTCTTGTGTGTGATTTGTATTCTTTTGCTCTGTGTATCTCTAAAAGAGGCAAAGTTTGCATCAGAAGATGGTAACTGGCAATAACTGAAACACATCTTGCAATACCCACATCAGGATGGTGTTGTAGTGGGAATATAAGTGAAACTGGAGCTATGGGGGAGAGAAGAGTTGGTTGTGTAGGAGAGTTTCCACTGAGAAAGAAAGCTCTTCTGAAGTTTGAAATGAAAGAAAGAAAAGGACTCAGTGGGGATGGAGGAAAAGTTGAAGGACTGCATTGGTTTCACTGGACACTAAGCTGATGTTCAGATTAGTCTTCTAATTAAATATTTCTACAGCAGACAAGCTTCTGTGTAGCTAAACACAGAAACAGCGCTGTGGTAATTTGAGCAGATAAATGTTTGTGATGGATTTGCTTGCATAAATTTAGAGTTGTGTTTAAGGCTCAATTTAGAGGAGCCAAAGAGCAATGCAGATGCAGTGTATTTTGCGGTAGGAAGGAAGAGAAAAGCAGAACAGTGCAGGGAAAGATTGTTTCACAACATATATGAAACAAATGAACACTTAGTCATCTGCAATGTCTCTTTCTGCTCTCATACGAGCACACAGTGTCTGGGGCTCTTCCCTTTCTTCTTAGTTCTAGCACCCATAAGTTTGTCTGGCCTTTTATGAAATCTGCTACCCTGCTTCCGTGTGTTTTCCTAGCTGCGGTTCTTTTAGGGCAGCTTAAGGGTGTCTCACCCTTTTTTAAAATATTAAAGCTTGGGTGAGCAACACTACAGAAAGGTGAGTGGTCTGCTAGGGCTGGCTTGGGCATCAAGAAGTGGAAGCAATATGGTCTCCTGTTGTGTTTTAACCCCAGCCAGCAACTAAGCACTATACAGCTGCTCACTCACATACCCCCCCACCCAGTGGGATGGGCGAGATAATCAGGAAAAGAAGTAAAACTCGTGGGTTGAGATAAGAACAGTTTAATAGAACAGAAAAGAAGAAAGTAATTGTAATGATAACAACACTAATAAAATGACAACAGTAATAGTAAAAGGATTGGAATGTACAAATGGTGCAAAGAGTAATTGCTCACCACACACCGATGGACACCCATTTAGTCCCCTAGTGGCGATCCCCACCCCCACACCACCCAGTTATTTCCTGAATGTGATGTCCCATGGTATGGAATACCCCGTTGACCAGTTTGGGTCAGCTGCCCTGGCTGTGTCTCGTCCCCACTTCTTGTGCCCCTCCAGCCTTCTCACTGGCTGGGCTTGAGAAGCTGAAAGATCCTTGACTTAGTATAAACATTACTTAGCAACAACTGAAAGCATCAGTGTGTTATCAATATTCTTCTCATACTGAACTCAAAACATAGCACCGTACCAGACGCTAGGAAGACACTCAACTCCATCCCAGCTGGAACCAGGACATCTCCATAAGACTATCTGCATTATGTTTGTCTGAAGTGGGGAAGCTTGAAACTTTGCTTGGTGTGTGCATGCTCTAAAGTATGTTCTTTTCAGTTGTACAAGCCAAAAAGCAGTGCATTTTGCCAGCTCAATGTTTATGCTTTTTACATTCCTCTTATAGAACATGTGTTTGAGCTACCTGCCTCTTAGTGATGAAATTGCAATTAAAATTAATTCACTATCACTTGAGGTCATCGTTGGAGGTTTGGTAGCTTTATCATGAGCTCAGGATAAAGATTTAGGCCTTGCATTTAATGAAGGCATCTTCATGAGAATAACCCTGGGAATTATGAGAAGTCAACTTCTGTTGCCTTCTCTTTAAGTAGAACAACATAGAATTTGCTGTGTTCAAGAAACAAGATAGAGGGAATTAAGCTTGCCCCAGGCAAATTCCTTCTTGATGCTGCCTCCAGTTTTCTGTGCCAAAGCTGAAAAGTGCAGTGAGTATTTGTGCATGTACCCTGGGTCTTGAAAGGGCTTGTTAACTTGCTATCTATTGATGTGGGTTTTCAGTGTGCTGCCAGTGACAGCTGATGGCAGGATGGGTGCTGGAAATGACAAGCTGATGACTGGAAACAAAGGCAGTCCTGTGGGAAAACTGCACGGATAAATGGTGACTTCTCCCTCTGTCTTTCCTGCAGCTGCCAGTAATGGCTCCGCTATGGTGCGAGTGTTGAGTGTCAGCACTGCTGAGCGGACCTTGCTGAAAGGATTCACAGGCGGTGTAGCAGACCTGGCTTTTGCTCATCTCAACTCCAACCAGCTGGCCTGCCTGGATGAGGCTGGCAACCTTTTTGTCTGGCGCCTGGCCATGGATAAAGAAAAAATCCAGTATCTTGTCAAAATATGCCTCATATCAGTCTTTTGTGTAGTGGTTAGATGTGAATGGAACCTCAAAATTGCAACTTATTTTGTAGCCTTTCCAGAACAGCAGCTTGCAAAGGAAAGGTTGATAGTTCTACCCCTTCCAGAGTATCAAATTGGTCAACTTGTGCCTGTATTCAGCACAATCATTACTTGAAACATGTAACTTTAAGTTCTAGGAGTGACACCTCAGTGCTCCTTCTGGTTTAGGCAAAAGTAGTCAGTGAGAAGTGTCAATCTATATTAGCTGGCCTTACACATCGACAGTGTCACCTTGACCGTGTGACAGAGGGTTTTTTTACCCATGGTTGTCCAGCTCTAGCTCTTTTCCTCAGTTACTTTTCTGGGGAGGAGGATGTAATACTTGCTATCTTCCTTCCAAACCTGTCATCCTTCTTTTGGTAGTCCTGAAATTTAATTCCAGTGTTTGGTTCATTGCTCTAAATGTTTTAGTTGCTAGGAGTGATTGCTTAGTGCTTTTGGGAAGCACGTTAGTCTGTGGGGTATGTTTTCTTAGGTTGTGGCATCTTAATTTTAATTGTATGCCATCGTTTCAAAAGCAACTGGGGCAAATGTGGTTGTAGTTGTTTAAGCTCTGATTTGTAGGGGTGAACTAGAGCACTCAGCCTGGAGCAGCGTGGTAGCTTTTTTGTCCTTCTGTGGTAGTGTTGCAATGCTAGCTGAAATCATTTAATCTGTCAATCAGCAGTCGCGTGGATTGCACATTCATGTGTGGCTGTGTGCCCCTCTTGTGCTTATCCTGTCCCTGTCTGCAGCCTGCAAGAGAAAATTCTGAGGATCTATTAACTTCTGTAAGCTTAACCTCTTCTGCTAGTGAAGAAACACTAGCTTGTGTGCTTTCTTAGTAGAATCCTTTTACCTGATTTCTTTTTGCATCACAGTGATCCAAAAAAAATCTTGAGTTTTAGTAGTATTTAACAGAGGACCAAGTCTGAATAGGTTATTGCTAAGCGTTAGTAACACAGCCAGAATGTTAACATTTCTTAACCATGGTGATCAGAGAGGAGATCTTGGTTAACATCAAGAGACCTGACAATACCCCGTTGAACACCTCTCGAAGAATCATCTGGTGCCCTTTCATCCCAGATGATAATGAGGAGAGTGGTGAAGAGGGAAGTCAAACGTTGGCATTGTTACATGAGGACAGGGTAAGCAAACCCTACTTTTGAAACATTGTCCCTTATTATCATTAGAGGGGGAGAATCTAATGAAGGAAAGAGCTGATATGGTTAGAGTTGTAAAGGCTCCTGTCTAGTCTATGTTTGGGATCCTCCTGTAATATGAGACGTGCGATTCCTCTCTTCTGAGGAGAGGCCATACTGATCCTTCTCTGGGCCTCAGGAGGATGGAAAGTGGTAACTTCTGCTCACCATCAAATAGCAAGGATCACTAGAAATAGTATGGAGGGCCAGAGGCATCACTCATCTGCTCAGGCTGACCCAGTACCTAGGGGAGGGGGCTTGTTGAGCACCAACTACAACTGTCTAGAGCAGTTCCCCATATTATGGCTGGGTGCCAGAAAAAGCATCCAATGGCCAAATTGGGTGGAAATTGGAAGGTTTATGTCACATGCTAGCCATTGGGCTGGTATGTCAGGATATAAGATAAGGATATAAGATAGGCTCCACTGCATCAGACCAGTAGTTGTAGATATAAACCTGTTTGCCTACATGTTTGTTTTCCAGGCAGAGGTGTGGGATTTGGACATTATCCGAACAAACCACAGCTCCTGGCCAGTGGAAGTGCCTAGCATCAAAGAAGGCTTCATTGTAGTGAAAGGCCACAGCACGGTATAAACCTATTTTGTTTTCGTTACTGCCATTGCATAGGTGATTGCTTAGGTTTTCTTTGGGTTATAGTGTCTCAGGAGCTGCAGTTCCTAGGACAGCGGGCTGTAAAAAACCCAGTTTTTTACTCATCCACATTATCATCCACAAGCTGCTGGCTATGTACACACACTGTTGGTAAATAACCTTTGCTTAAAGAGCCAAGGTGAATGTGTAGTCATTTGCTTTGAAAACAGCTCTTGAAAAAACTCACCTGTATTTCCAAGGGCCTGTTTGACAGCCTGGGCTGTACTTCTGTCAGAAATTACTCTGACCTGCTCTACTATCAGACTGTCAGTCAAATTCCTGTTTCAAGGGAGTACTCTTATTTCCTGTGAAATAAAAAAGCTATAAAATGACTTTTATCTGTCTCTTTTTTTACCCCTCTCTGTGTAGTACCTGAGTGAGGGAGCACTTTCTCCAGATGGAACTGTGTTGGCCACAGCAAGCCATGATGGTTTTGTCAAATTCTGGCAGATCTATATTGAGGGGCAAGACGAGCCAAGGTAACTGGAAAATTAGAAAAGGAAGGATCTTGGAACAGAGAGCAGCATTTTCTCTATGAGAATTTCCTTGTTACAGAATTACCTGTGATGGTCATTCTCAGGACATTACAAAGAAATAGAGAGTATGTTTGTAAACTAATTTGTTGCTGAAGAGTTATATCACTGAATATCACACATGCTCAAGGTTTGGTAACCTTAGGAAAAAAAGCAGAGAGCTGTGTCTGGAAGCAGAAGTTCTGTGCTTTGCACAGGCTGTGGTCAAACTTTTGCACTGTCCCTGTAAATGCAGAAAGCTTCTCTGAGCTGTTCCTGGGTGTCGCAATCTATGGCTGCATGGGCTGTGATCTCCTTATTTTGTATAAGCCTGTAAACAGCTACACGTTGATAACACTTGGTGGCTGCGGGCTTAATGCTGTCTTTGGACAAGGGGTAATATGTTCAGCACCCACCTTATATATTCCTTATTTACTACTCACTGCACACTCAGTCTTTTCTGATTCTTTCCTAGGTGTCTTCATGAGTGGAAACCCCATGATGGTAGGCCTCTTTCCTGCCTGCTCTTCTGTGACAACCATAAGAAACAAGACCCAGAGTAAGTCCTTAATCCTGTACTTAGAGTATCAAAGTTAGTCGTGTCTTCTAATTCTGCCTTTGGAGGATTCCTTGTAACGGCATTGTACTTGTAAAAATTTAGTGTTGTGGCAGGAGCAAGTCCTGTCCTCTTTGTAGTCAGTTTTCTAGTGATGGAGAAATAAATAAGGCTCTGGAGCACAGCCTAAAGTGACCTCAATCCTAGTGTCAATTCCATGAAGGCAATGAAAATTCTAAATTGAGTCCTTTCAGGTTTGTGGTATGGTCAGTTTTGACTTGCCTGTTAGCTTTCAAATTTCTACTGCAGCTGATTAAAAACTAACTGTTTTGGTTTGGTTTATGTTTTCTTTTGGTTTGGTTTTTTAGTTTTTATTCTTTCTTTAGTCAGTTGTGGCCTTAAGGTTCTTGAAAGCTACAGTGGTTTCTAATCTGCCTCAAAAGCAGAGATTTTCTAGGAACTTTTAAGACATGGTTGGGCAAAATCAGCTATGGGTAGCTTTTGAGGAACTTTCCTGAGAAATGTTCTTATGGGAAGAACCAGATCTTACTTGAAGACAACTTAATTCTGTTGTGCCTGCAGTGTTCCCTTCTGGAGATTTCTCATCACAGGAGCAGATCAGAATAGAGAACTGAAGATGTGGTGCACTGTGTCTTGGACTTGTTTGCAAACTGTCCGGTAGGTGTTGATATGCTGACTCCCCTGAAGGGTTGGATTTACTTTGAGCAGTGGATTGTAACAAAGGTCTCAATTTCCAGGTATATTTACATTGCAAAGGTGATCCTTGATCTCTGATGGAGTCTACTCTAGCCCCAGCTAGAGCCTCCTCCTTTGCCAGTCTGACCTATCTGTTGAAAACTATCAGGGCTGTGGCCTGTCAGGTCAAGCTTTGGCAAGGGTGGGAAGATTGATCCTTTTATACAGTCTCCTTGGTGTTACCAAGACCTGTTGTCTTTGCTTTGGTCTGTAGAGCATAGACATACCTGTAGCATGAGAGGCATTCCAAAATTGTGCTCCTTGAGTGCTTTCTTCTGTAAAAATACTAGATATTCAATAACCAATCTAAAATCTTTTCCTATTATTGTTTTTTGTGATATAAATAATGAGAAGCTGCTGTGTTGACAGAGCTTAAGCAATTATACAAGGCTTATTTGCTGAGCCATTGTCGTGGTTTAACGCCAGCGAGCAACTAACTCCACGCAGCCGCTCACCCCTTCCCCCCCCCAAGTGGGATGGGGGAGAAAATCGGGAAAAAGAAGTAAAACTCGTGGGTTGAGATAAGAACAGTTTAATAGAACAGAAA
>JANZLQ010000092.1:8952114-8977193 GCA_026212715.1 Elanus axillaris | reverse complement strand
CTGAACTCAAAACACAGCACTGTACCAGCTACTAGGAAGACACTTAACTCTATCCCAGCTGAAACCAGGACAGCCATATAGGTCCATAAGTTGAAATTCTGCTTTGGTCCATCCCTTCACCCAGCTTACGTTCCCTGATTTTACTTTTCTGCTGGTGAATTGTGGCCTCTCTGATCACATGCGCATGTAAGGCCACTTCTGAATTGCCCTCCTAAAGTGAGAAGAATATGGCATACAAGTGCTGCTTTTTCTACCTCATACTACAGAAGGTCCAAAACCTATGGAAGGGTTATTAGTTTGGTGGATTTTTGTTTTTAAATCTGTAGCATTGGCTCTTGTCCTCCTATGAATGTGAAACATGCTAAGTAAAGACAAACTGTCATTCTTTTAAAGTTTCAGAATCTAGATCCTATTGTGTGACCTCCCTGATGAAGTCTCTTAGCTGAAGTCAGTACTGATTTCTGCCATGATGTTTTTGTTCTAGTGGGTAGTTGCTCTGTAATATGCCTGTAAACTCCTTAAGGTTTTGTTGTTTTGTTTTTTTTTTTAACTAATGCAGTTTCATAGCAGTCATTCTGATTGTGCTAATTTACCTTGCTTTCTGCATCCCCCCTCTCCACCTCTTATTTGTGGATCCAGCTTTTCTCCTGACATCTTCAGCTCCATGAGTATTCTTCCCAGCCTGAAAGTCTGCCTGGACCTCTCTGCTGAATATCTCATACTGAGTGATGTGCAAAGAAAAGTAGGTGGTTCGTTTTATTGCTGGCTATGTGGGTAATGGTGACAGGAGAAGTGGCGATCTGTGTGACTGATTCTGCTGCTGAGGTCTAGGATTTGCACATTAATAGCTAAAAATGCAGAGGTGGGCCTCAGCTATTTCACCATAAGGTGACAAAGGGTAAAAATTCAGCTGATTAATCTTGAGGAGCCATAATGATTACTTCTCACCCTGAAGTAAAGCTCTCATTTGGAGGAACCTGTGTCTGGCACAGTAGGATTGAGTTCCTGATCAATGTTGACTCAGATAAGAGTGTGCTTATTGTGGTTCCCTTGGGTGTTTGGTTTCAAATTTAAAAGGCCCAGGCTTTATTCTTCATGTTATTCCCATTGTTCCAAGTCTCTTTCAGGAGCTAGGCTTTGTAGTCCACACACAAGTATGCATGGTCTGCTCTGAAAGCCCAGTGACTTACTGTTTCTGATTCTTCCAGGTTTTGTATGTGATGGAGCTGTTGCAGAACCAAGAGGAGGGTAAAGCTTACTTCAGCTCCATCTCAGAGTTCCTCCTTACCCACCCAGTCCTAAGCTTTGGTATCCAGGCAGTGAGCCGCTGTCGGTTAAGGCACACAGAAGTGCTCCCAGCAGAAGAGGAAAATGACAACTTGAGTGTAGGTAGGTGATGAAGAGAATTTGCATGCTGTGAGATCAGGATGCCCGTTCTTGACTGGCTTTCTCATCTTCTCTTAATCTGTATGAAATACATCCTGTGCAGCTAGAGTGCTTCAGAGAAGCACAGTGGAGTTTGATACAAGGGACCTCTGGGAGTCTCTGGTCCAACCTGCTGCTTGAAGCAGGACTATTGCTGGTGGTAGATTGGATCACCTATGGCTTCATCTAGTTGTGAGTTGGACTCCCCCAAACATGACATTTCTGGCTCTGCTCTGGTGCCCTATCCCAGGGCTGCACCCTTTCCTAAAGAAAATATATTCCTAATATCCAACCTGGACCTCCCAACCCAGATTGTAGCCATTGCCCCTTACTACACAGAAACTCTGCCGAGGTTTTTCTGTTATTAAAATGCATTCCAGGGCCGTGCAGGCTAAAGTGACTGCAAGTGATACTTTGGTGAAGGTACAAGATTAGCTGCTCTGTATCTGAGCCATGATGCTTTTGCGATTGCATAGAGTCATTGCCCCCAACAGAACACAGGGGACAACTTCCTCTGGCATTGTAGGCCTGAGTCCCTCTCTAGCACAGTTTGATGCAGATTCACAGGAGCAAAAGAGCTTCAGGAAGAATTGGCAGGATATATTTCTGTGACTGCTTATCTAAGTAAACTCTGTGTAGTTTAACATCAGAGGTGTGAGCATATGGTCTGAGAAACCAATTGGTTGCTTCTGAATTGTGCTGCCTGAGCCTGACAGATGTGAGGACAGGACATAGCCTGAGTTGAAGGAAAAGGTGTGGTGGTTCTCTATTGTGTCTGGAAGGCATCGTGCCAAGCCACAAAGCTTCTTGTAAAAGAAATTAACAAGTAACTCTCTTATAGAGGAGATACACCTGAGATGTCTTCTCTAGCTGTTACTACAATGAGTATGATAGTGAATCCTTTGGAGAACTGTTCCATACAAGCATTCCTTGATCACTGCCTCTCTTCAGCTGTTAGCTTGCTCCTGATCTCCCACCTTTCTGTTAGTAAAATTTGGAAAGATGCTTTGAATAATATCAGCGTGTTTAGTGTTAGAATAGCAGCATATTTACTGTTAGAAAGATTCCTGGGCTTATCAGTACAGCTGTATGATGTGCTTCCCTATGCCTGTTATTGTACGTAATAATAGTTAATTCATGTTGGTTTTAATATTTGTGGCATATTGCTCTGAAATGCAGAAGTAAAAATGACTGATACGTGTAGCAAGTCAGGAGCAGACTGGGACTGAAACTTCAAGTCCCTGATTGGTGTTCAAATAATTAGGACAATTTGCATAGGAATGCCTAATATTTTTTTTTTTATGGGGAGTTAGGTTTATCTTTTCTACTCAGCCTCCTTAGCTTTGTTAGCAGTGAGACTGATACAGGTGTTGGGTGAATGTTGTCAGCACTGGCTGATGGGAAGTTATTGCAGAGCTCTTCATAACTATAGTTATTTACAGCCAGGAAGGATGGTTGAGCCCTGGTCTGAACAACTGTACAACATAAGCTACTGTGTGTCTCTTAAAATACATCCAACCAGTCATTTCAACAGCAAGAACAAATTGCTGGCAGTTCCAGACCTCATCTTCCTCCTTTTTACCTTTTTTTTTCTTATATCTTTTTTTCCTTTTCCTTGAGATATATTTGGCTGGATTAGAGCAAATTTGATTGCTCTCACTTTGAAAAGTAAAGGGAGTGTGGGATATACTTTCCCTCAACAGGGTGAATCCACCTCTGAAGTGGAGAGGTGATGAAGCTGTATGGTGCTGGTTCTCTGCTGCTGGTTCATCTGCTATGGTGATTTTTTTAGTACTTTGTTTGCAGTTTCCATCCAACTTCATGTTTTACTTTTGTCTTTCTTCCAGAAGGTGCTCAGGGAGCTGGGGCTGTTGAATCAGCAGCAGGCGTGCTAATAAAACTCTTCTGTGTGCACACCAAGTGAGTATGCGTAGCAGCTACCACGGGCAGCTGTCTGTGGTTGTCCTAATCCTGCACTGACCTGTAGGAATTTGATTTACCAATTCCTTTTGCTCATAACAAAAACTGCTTGGACCCATAGAAACTTCTAGCTGTGCTATGTTCAGTGTGGCCTTACCAGGAAGTAGCCCTGCGTGGTGCTGTGGCGAGCTAGTGTTTTTGTCACCATGAGTACACAGTGACTTAAGAGTTGTGCTCCTGTGTAAGTGCTGGGAAACATCTCTCGAATGCTCTGGGTGCTAGAACTGGATGACTGAGCTGAGTGAGGATCAGCTTCTGTGGCTTCTGTCACAGACAGAAGACACTAAAGCATATTCCAAGGGAATCAGTTTTATGAAGAGGATTCTTCTAAGCATTAAATTTTTCATGGTGATTCATAAACTAATCAGAGATGCCCTTTTTGTTTTTCAGGGCCCTACAGGATGTGCAGATTAGATTCCAGCCTCTTCATAGTCCTGACATGAGCACATCCATGCCTTCCCATGGCTCTCATGAAGAATTTGGTGAGCATTTGTATTCAGACAGTCTTCAGCATTGCTGAGCGTTTAAAGGTTGTTGATGGGGGGACAGCAGGAGGGCAGCTTTGGGTGTGTCTTTGTAAAAGTGGTGTCATTTCGTAAAGGATTCTGAATATGGACTAGCTGTGAGGCCACTTGATTAGACACCAGTGTGAGTATGGAACAGGGGGACATGTTAGGCTAGGAGCACTAATGCTTTGTGCATGCTTGAGTTCACCTTGCTAGGTGATTTTGCACTTGTGCACCTGTGTTCTTCCAGTTCATTCACAATTCTGGGATGTGGCTGTTAAACTGGCCTTAAATTTAGGGAAGAAAGGAAGCTTGGATCCCTTATCAAAGCCTGATAACATCTACACTTTAGCAAATGAAGAGTAAGCACAACAAAGGATTTGCCTTACCCTAAGCTTTGACTATGATGTTGCAGGGTTTTTGCTTGTTCTTTTGGGAATCAAGAATGGCTGGCAATGGCATAAGTTCATACTTTGTGGAATTAAAGTTTTAGCTTTTGAGGGAAGTTCTTGTAAATTGATTTGTATTTCTCCCTTGGAAGCCTTTCCAGACCACATGGCTGATCTGAGTACAGAAGGGCTGGGATCTAGAAAAGGTTCGGTGCATGGCTCTCAGCCAGACCTGCGGCGTATTGCTGATCTGCCTGTACCAGCAGACTTCCTTTCTCTCTCAAATGATGCCAAACCTAAGCTGATGACTCCAGATGCATTCATGACACCAAGTACATCTCTTCAACAGGTAACCAGAGAGCAGCACTGTTTTGTGGTACAAGGGGTGGGTTTGGGTTTTGATACTTTTGGGAACCTTTTCTAGGCAGTAATGACTCTGATAGGCTAAAGTAGCTGACTGCAGAGCACACAGGAAACTCTGTTCGAGTAACCAAGCTGAGTAAAGACATGTTGGCACATCTAAAATGCCAAGCTGGCCTAAGCTTGTGTTGCAAGTGCTGCATTTAGCTGCAAAACTGCTGATTTAGCTGTGTTGTGTAGGAATACAGGTTTGCTAAATAACTGTATCTAAGCTGGAAGACTGCTCTTACTGGTTTACACGTGTTGTTTGAGGTTGTGATATAACTAAAATTGAAGAAAATATGCCATCTCTGTACGTCCTGTCTTGTGGGATCCTGTGGGATGCATGTCTGAAATAATCAGGTAGGTAGATGGGACCATAAGATCTTCTGCATGAGATCTGCAAATCGTTGGTCCAGTAGCTTGGTGGGGTTTTTTGAATCTAATACAGCAGGCTCTAACTTGTACAGAAGGCAAGTTGTCTGTGCTTGCACCCACGGATTTCAATATCAGGAAGCATGCGAACCATTCCTTGGGATTTGGTGATCTCTGCAAAGGATAGCAAAGTGTCTTGGTGAAGAGCCATAAGCAAGCATTTACTCCTCAGTGGAGCTCTGATGGAGCAGTCAGAAAACACAAAATTCCTCTTAATGATCTGTCACATGTGCATGGCCAGCAATGCTGCAGCACCCACCACTGGGTCCTGCTGGGCTTTTCTAGAGGCTGCCTGGCACTGACAGTGTGCGTCTGTCTAACTCGGTGCAGGTTTCTGCTGCCTGTTGTTGTTCATGCCAACAAGCAGAAGTGCAGGAGCTCACTGTTGCTTGACCACTCTGCATCCAAGTGTCGTGTTAGTTTGTCATAAACCCACTCAGATATTCTTGCTTTATAGCCTGCCTCTGTATTGGATTTGTACTGAATCTCTGTACTGAATTTGTGACTGTGTAGTTTTCTCCATGTGCTTTTAGAATGGGAGTATACATAAATTAAAAAGTATTTTTTAAAGTGCATCCTTTAAGGAAAGTGATCTCCAGCTTAATTACAAGATGTGGATTCCACTGGTGAGAAGCTGTGCTGTTTGTGTCTGCCTTCCCATGAGAAATTAACAGTCAGCAGTTATTTGTGATGATGATACGGTTCTTACAGGCAAGAAGGAGAGCGCTTGTGAGCAGCGCTCCACATACACATCCTAAGGCAGGGCTTCCCCCTCCGAGGGAGGAATGCATGGTTGTCACCACAGCTTGAACGCATGCTGGAGGAGCCTGGATGAGGATGGACAGCACATGGAGATGATCAGAAATGGAGGCTGTGCTGAGTTGACTAACGAGAGCGAGCCACCCTGGCATCAACTTGGGGAGCAAAGAATAAGTTAAATTCCTCCTAAAGGTTTTGACGTTGCTGGCAAAGTTGCTGAGTGCAGAAATTAATTTTGTGCCTGAGGGTGGGTAGCCTTCCCAATGCAAAGATGTCCTAAGGGAGCAAAGTTGTTGATGGCGTGATGGTTGCACATACTGTTTGGTGCAAGGAGCAGCTCACTCTTCAGTTTAAACAGTGTAAATGTTCAGTTTAAACCTGGCTTTTCGCTGCAACCTATTTCATGGCAGGCTTTTTCCTGCCGGCAGCAGCACCTAGGAACACTGTAGGGTGGACAGAGCCTTGAGTTCTCTGCTCTCTGCCATAAGCACTGTCAAGCGTAAGAAGCTTGGGCACACCAGCTTTCCCAGCTGAGTACTTGTGTGCTTATGTTGCTGTTCTCTGTAGGTGTTTCTTAGTAGCCAGAAGCAGCAGTGGGCGCCAGCATATCCCCCTGTGCTCTTCACTGCTAGCCAGCCTAGATGAAGAATACCTCTTCTTGTGCATTGAAGCATTCTACTTCTGTGTATCAGCAGTGCAGGACCTAAAGTCCATACAGACTCTGGCCTCACTAGTGGCAACAGACCTTCACAAGAGCAGTCTAGCTCAAAGAAGAAAACAGGAGTCTGGTGCAGACCCCTGCAGAATGCCACTTTGTTTTGGGAGAGCAATTGCTTGATAAAAGCAGTCATTGTTCACATCATGAGGATGTATTGAGGCTTGCCTTTTACCAGCACCTGAGTCCCCTAGCAGTACAACTCAACCTGTTTTGTTTTTTTTTAATATTCCCTCTTTGCCAAAAACTCTAGGAGTTCTGAAGCCAGAGTTCTCAGGTCAAGCTCTGCTGTTGGACTCTTATGTCGCATCCTGACTGCTGTATATTTTTCTTACAGATTGCTGTATCTCCAGGCAGCAGTGTCAGTTCCCTGACTGCAGTCACAGCTATAAGTAGCACTTCTGTCACGGATGCCCCTATGGCCAGGTAAATAGCACAAGTATTAAATAATATATCTGCAGCTGAACTGATACCGTCCTTCAGGGTGGCACAGAGCTGTAGTGCATCTTGTAGGAGAGGAGACTGTAACCAGAGTTAGAAACTGGCCTGATTCCCAATGTCCCTACATGGGCAACTGTTTGCATCTCTAATGCAGCTTGGAGCATGCCTGTTGTCATCCAAGGGGCCAACAATAGTGTTTCATTTGTGCCTCCTAGAGATTCTCTTACTGCATCTCAGTTTTGTTGCTTTACATGCTTCTCCCAAAGGGCTGTCATTGTTTACAGGTAAGAGAACGCTGCAGCCACCAAGGACAGGGAGATAATTGGGACTGTTAGGAAAACTTTACTAGTGTTGCAGTGGGTTGGGCTGCATAACAGGTAAAAACTTCATTTCTGTGGGCTGGGAAAAGGACAAAGACCTACCCTGTAGTGTCCTGTTTCTCCCTAAACTCTGTAGAGTGTGAACAGAGTTGACCCCTCAAGTTCGAAGAGATTCTGATGCCCCTCTTTTTTGTTTGGGTTGGTTTGTTTTGATTTGTTTTGTTTCCACCTGGTATCAATTTGGGCTGTATGGGGACTAAGAGATGCAGGTGCTAGTTCACAGGGGGTAGCTGACCACAGTGGAAAGACCAAGGACTTGGAGAATACTAGTGAAGTTTGGGTTGGGCTTCTCCATTGACCTATAGATCCCATCTCCTCACCTCGAGTGTTTGATGCAGATCTGTATCATTAGGTTGGCCTGCTTGATTTGTTTGTGTCTCTGTTTTCTGCAGGCCGTCAGAAGACTTGACTGTGAGCCCCAAGATGCAGCTGGACACCAGCCTCACACTGAGCAGCAGTAGCAGCAGTCTCCAGACTAGTCCTAGGAGCCATTCAGTTCTTATCCCAGGCCTGCCTGACAAGCTAACACCAAAGGCACCTGTTGCAGTAAGGCTCCAAATGCTGTTCCCTCCCTTATCCTCATGAGCCAGGGGACCTCTCTCTATGGGCCTATACAAGCTGAAGTTAGACTTACTTGAATATTAACAGGGCCAGCCTCTGCCCTTGGAAAACACAGCTGCTGGCACAGATCTGCAGCCAGGTTTACCTGTGTTAATGGTACTTGACCTCATGTGAAACAGCATGTCTCTGAAAACTAGAGACAGCTCTAGCTTGTGCTGTCACTATCACAATGGTTGAACATGGTGAGCCTTTTTGTTAGGAAACTGTGCTACCTGGAAAGGTTTCTTCCTCCTTGTTGGTCTGACGGGTCTGAAACAATGGTATCCTATTTCTAAACTTTTATTTCCAGGTGCGACGTAAAACAGATTATGACCAAAGCTTGAAATTGAAATCAGCTTTCAGCCAAGGAGATACTCAATGTTAAAACCAACTTTTTCCCTCAAAGAGGGTGTTAGATTTTCTTTTGAAAGTGTGTTTAAATTAGTGTTGACTTAAGTGTGTTAGCCCACCTGAGAGTCCATTAGAAGTTTTGGGACCCTTCTCCATCTGCTGAAGAGTGGGAGCACAGGGATCACATAAGGAAAAGATACAGCTGGCTGTTTCCAGAGGTGGTTGGTGTAAGGTACCAGGGGTTCTTGGGGTGTCTCCACTTTACCCTGAAGGCTCTTATTTCATGTTTTTTAAATTCAGGTCACGCCAGGAAACCCCTCTCTAGCACTGGAACTGCAGGAGGTGGAACCCTTAGTGGTGCCCCAGGCTTCTCCCACCCGTGAGCGCTCGCCAGATGTCATTTCCTCCGCTTCCACAGCCATGTCCCAAGATATCCCAGAGATTGCTTCTGAGACCTTGCAACGCAGCTTTGTGGGAGCTCCATCTGGGCTCCCTGCAGAGGTGCTGGAGCCCAGTCATCACGCAGACAGTATGGCATCCGCTGCCTCAGCCTTGCATTTGCTGTCTCCGAGGAACCGGCACAATTCAGAGCACAGCCACCACTCTTTGGACATGCCTCCAGTGGAGGTGGACAGACTGAATGCTCCATCGTTACTGGAGACTGCTTTAACTCAGGAAAATGCATCTTCTGACAGTGTTGTGAGTCAGCCATGGCCAGCAGCTCCTGACATAACCAGAGAAACCAGGAACAGCATGGCAGACAGGTAGTCACTAGTGTTTGTCTTGCTTAGGGCAGTTTCTTTGCACTTGCCAAATTGCTAGCTTGGTGAAAAGCTCTTATGTTGTGTTTAAACCAGAGCAGTTCACCATCCTTTCTTTCCTTAAAGGATCTTATGATCCAGCCTTCCTGTGTGCTTGGTCTGTGTATCTGTGTCCTGAACTTCCTAGGCCAGTGCTAACAATTTGTGCTTTCTAATACCCCTTGCAGCATAAAGGATCTCTGTTAAGAAGGTGAAAAGTCTACTTTATTGGCCTTCATGTTCATGTGGGAATGGACACTTGAGATGGGATGGGTTTTTTTTATGTTCTGGAAATAAAACCAGTACAAGCTAAATTCTGCCCCAGGTGATGCATTCCTGCATGCTTTTGTTGAAAGGAATCAATTACCGCATAACTGACAGGTTTGATAATAGGTTAATTGTATATCTCTCTCTTCTAGGAGTTGCTCTGCAGCTAGCATTATAAATAAAGTACTCTAAAAGTCAGAGAATTAATGGCAGTGTCTCTGTGGAGCAGGCATGCAGAATGGGGCAACATCACATACACCTGCTTACCAGGAGCAAACTGTTATACTGGAGCAGTGCTAGGATTCATCACAGAATTACTATCTCTGTCTTGGAGTGGGACAGGAACAGTGAGATGCATCCAGAAACTCCACAGTCTGTGTAGGCCAGGGCTGCATGCACCATGAGAGCCTGCAAACACCTTCCTTTTCAATAGAACTAGGAGGCTGAGAGTGTCAGTGTTGTCCCCCAAACTATCAAGGGCTGTTCTCTCCCATCAGAATTGCAAGAGAAAGGCTGCATCTTTGTGCCTCTGCACATGAGGATGCTGCTTCAGGAAATGGTCTCAATTCTGATGACTCTGGGAAGGGCACTGAGGCTGTGTCTCTGTAGTGGTTTTGCTTTTGTTCATAATTTGCTATAGGAATTTGCAACTCTCCTCAGTCCCACTCTGTCTTTGAATTCTTCAGGACTTAGATCAGATAACTCTGGATCTGAGATTTTTTTTCACATTGCAGCTCAGTCAAGCCATCAGCCCATGTGAAAGTAACAAGTATTTACTTCTGTCTAAAGATCTTCTTGCAAGCTGAATTCAGATAGACATAGTTTACAGTTTAGAAGCATGTGCAATTTGCTTTCAAAATCTTTGAAACTCAGACTGGATGCGCTGTTACAATTCTGGCTGGTAGAGCTAATCCATCAAATTCACATGCTTCTTCAGACACCTGAAAGAACTGAGAAGCACTGGTGGGTTTTGTGCCAGTGACCAGTATTACTTGGGGAAAAACAAACCCAAGATGATGCTATTCACGAAAATACTCTATACTGCCCATTTTGAGTAGTGGCTTACCTGTCTTGCATGAATGTCTGTTGTGAGATTGTTCTTGGTTAGTGCCTGAAGCATAGCTGAGTTGCTTCGCCCTTCTTAAGGCTCCCAGAAAAACACATAGAGAAGTTTGAGTGTTTAGTACCTCTGAACAACACCTGCCATTTTCTGGATCTGTGTGGGGTTTTGTTTGTTTTAGACATTCTATCAGGATCTCTCATGAGAAGTAGAGTGAGCAAATATCCAAGCTGAAAGACTTCCATAATGGTATTTTCTTTTTTTTCCTCCTGTAGCCCAAGGGATGAGGTTGAAGAAAAGCACAAGAGCTCTTCCTATCATCGACACAGCTACCATCTGCTGCAGCATGACAGCCAGGATGCTAGTGCAGAGCAAAGGTACCAGAGTGCTCAGCCCCCTCTCTCGCCCTGCATGGACTCAGTTCAGGCTGCATTCGTGCTTCTGTCCCCAGCAAGCCTTCACGTGTGGGGTGAATGTCTTTGCTTTGTCTCCTGACTTAATGTATGTATGCAGTCCAGCTTCCGTAATGTTCTGATGACTTCAGCTGATCATGAGATTGGCCTCTGGGCATTGTCCAATTTATTCTCTGTAGGGAAACGTTTGGCTGTACTGCTCCTGAGAGCATGGACCAAGCTTGGTTTAATTACCAGTGAAAACCTCTTAAGGGATCAGTTTCCAGATATTGTGCCTTAGATAAGGTAGCAAGGGTATCTCGGGAGTTAGTTTCTTGCTTTTGATATCTTTGCTCCCTCAGGAGCCACCCTAAAGCTCCGTGGGCACATTCTGTGTGCCTGGCAAGCTCAGCCCTTTTTGACAGCTGAGGGTTCATTCATAATCCACACTTAAATTCAGACTGAAACGTGCAGCCTGTATTGGATTGCTGGTCAGTAACGGAAACACTCCAAGGTACTGAGTATCACATGCTTCCTAGGCTCAACCTGATTCTCCTCTGTTCCTGCAATACTTGCTGTGTTAAGTGCTTTCTGTCTGTAAAGCTGTTAAGGATATGCTGTGCTTGGGTTCCCTGCTGGGTCAGTGTCACATCTGAGGGCTTATATGCTAGTGTGTATATGCAGCAAGAACAGACATCATTCTGCCACACTGCCTGAACCACAGTTGTCCCTAATGCAGAGACCTTTCAAGTCTTGTTACGCAGCACTCAAGCTCCGCCTGAGCAGACCTGGATCAAAACGCAGCAGCATGTGCTGAGGTCTCTAGAGGTCTCTGTGTTAAAGATCAAGGTGGTGGGCGTCCTTAGCTGCATGACTCTGGCTATGTGTGGATGAAGAGCAGAGTGTGAATCCCCTCCCCTTAGTGAAGGCTAATGCTGTCCAGTATTGCAAGTGATGTCCTCTCCCCTGCTGTTCCTTCATAGTGACCATGATGATGAAGTTGCAAGCTTGGCTTCTACCTCAGGTGGATATGGTGCCAAAGCATCTACGCAGAGGCTGCCTGTGAAGGACTGGAAAGCCAAGGCATCCCCTCGGGCTTCCCCAAAGCTAAAGCGGAAGGGCAAGAAAGATGACGGGTATGCTGGGTTTGCCAGAATACAGGTGGCTGTGGGACCAGCTGTGCAGGGCCATAATCTGGTATAGCCATTCAGTGAGACTAGAGTCTGAGGCTGGGCGGTAGCCAAGTGCTCCTGACCCTCACCCTATTTTGCAAATGGCAGTAACCCCACAGAAAGTGTTGCTGGTTACTCAGACACTGACTGCCACTCAGAGGTGTGGGAGTAGGTTCTGCACTACCTTTCCAGCTGGGACTCAAAATCCAAAATATAGCCTGGGATTCAGAAGAATGTGTGGCAGGTAAATTGCACATTGTGGGGGACACTGAATCCATTTGCTGGTTTCAGTGAAGGCGTCATTGGAACTGTGGCACTGTGAGTGTAACTTAATGTGGCCTCCACTTCTGGTTGGCTTTTGAATGCTGGCACAGTGCCCTCGTTCAACAATATCTTTTGTTTCTTACCTGCTTGCTGCTTTTCTGTGTTTCTAAATGTGCTTATATAAGTGTCTTGTAAGTGAAAATTGATGACTGGAAAGGTCTGCACATGGCAAATTAGACTAGCATATCTGCATTAACATGAGGAGAACAGCACAGCTTCTGCACCGGGCTCTCTCCTTTTCTTGTGTTCCCATAGCTCTGTGATTTGGATCTCTGGCTGTGTGGATTACAACAAAGATGGGCTATGGCATTAAGTTTCTGGCTGTGGTCCTGTACTGTGACACCCAGAAGCTCTTGGCCTCAGAAATACCTTTAATTTTTCCTGCCTTAGTCCTTTTAAAGTTGCTGAATGGATGCTGTCTGGGAATAACAAATGCTTACTTTCCTTCTGGTAGTGTTTGAATATTCATAGATTTGTGACTTTGATTGAGACATGCAATATTAGTGCATCAGTTTTGTGTTATTCTCTATTCTGCTGTATGTGCTGGAGTGCATCACTAGTTTCTTCACCTTGAGAGCTGGAGTCGTTCCAGATGATTTGAAGCTCATTAATTCTATATTTAACAAATGGGTACTTGGTTTTTCTTTGTAAAATATCAGGAGACCTTCAAAAGCTGTTTGGCAAAGCCTTCCCTGGCTTTGAATTTGGACAAAACTGAACAATCAGTGTGCATTGTTCTTTGTAACAGTCCTCATTAAGACTTGGTTCAAATTTCCTCCCTGCAAAGGGACCAGTCTGTAAGGAACTTCAGGGCCTGTGGATAGTGCAAATGATGGAGTCAGTGCTGTAAGGACTGGGATTTCATCACCTTCCCATTGTTCTTTGTGTTATACTAGGCAAAATAGAAGTATGAGCTGGAGTGTAAAATCTAAAGCAGCTGTAAAATGTGTGATCTGTTTTGGCAGACGGCTTGGATAATAAGAGTGGTTAATGGACATAATCGGATTACTACTTTTTCTCTTCATTTCCAGGGATTTGAACCAGTCGCCAAGATCATGTAATAACCAGGTGAGTCAGAGTTGCTCTGCAGTCCATCCCAAGAGCATGATGCTTCAGCTCTTATTTACTGTCTTAATAAAGACCTCAGAGAAGGTTCATCCCTGTTCCTTGAAGTACTATAGGCCCCTGCTGTGCCCAAGCAGGCTGAGATGGGTCTGCACTTGGATTTGGCATTGCACTGTTCTCTGACTTGCACAGCAGAGAAGGAGCTGCTCCAGACCCATGGCTTCCTTCTCACCTTTGCATATTGATTGATGTGCGTTTCTGTGTTCTTACAAACCCTATACCATCTGAGATGCTACCACTCATTTCCTCTTCCCTGCTGAGCTGACTTACATGCATCAGCAACAGGATAAGCTGTTCCCAGCAAAGAGTCAGAGTGGGACTGGCCCGTTGGAATTTCTTATCCCTGTTGTTGGTACCTTCATATCTGGCAGAAAATGCTCTCAGCCGAGTTGCGTACACTTTTTAAACTGCCCATAATGTGTATTGCTCCTTTAGATATTTTGAGCAGGTGAAGAGACAATGAACTATAGATGTATACTTCTCCAGTTGTTTGGTTATTCATAAGTAAGTGAAAGAGCTGAAAAAGTGCTCTGGGAAACCTCCTTCTTACTCTGCTGATTGCACAGCTCTCTTCATAAGCGTTTGAGGTCATTATTTACATTCAGAGGCCTAAACACTCTCTGAGTAACTGGCCCAAAGTGTATAGGATCTGTTTTCTTCTGTTTTCTTTTAGATTCCAGAGCTTTGAAGAGAGTCTTAAATCTAAACAGTTGAGAATATTCTAAGCAACCATTTATGAATTCCATGTGGGAACTTAATTTCTTTTATCAGTTTATTTCCTGGGACAAAAGTCTTAGAAATAGGCATTGAGCTGGCCCTGTTTTTCTGCTTTGCATGTTACACTTCAGTCCTAGGCACAGGGGTTGACATAATACCTAGCAGAAAGCTTGACTGACCTCTGGTTCTGTTAGAAATGAATGTTTGTCCTCTCCACGCATAGGTGACATCGGAGTTCCAGGATGAGCTGATGTGCATATTGAGGAGCCAACAGCGGGAGCTCTCTGAGCTGCGTCAGAACCAGATGGAGCTGCTACAGAGACTCACAGATCACCTTGATGCCATTCAGAGTTCCCTTATGGGCCACGTGGAGAGGGTGATTGACTCCCAGCAGGAGCAGGAGCGTATCCTTGTTTGCAAATGTTGTATGGCAGTTAAGGAGTTGAAGGCTGCAAGGCAGACTAGAGACATGTGGAAGGCCAAGAAGGTTCAAAGATCTTGGTATTGTGGGCTGTAGTATAACTAATACATATATATATAGTGTTTATATATATATATATACTACATATATATATGTAGTATAACTAATATATATATATATAGTATAACAGTAGTATTGCCTGGCTGCAGTATAACTATTTCAGTCCCTCTTGGTCCCTTTCTAAGGGCAAGAAACTCAGAAACAGGATGGAGAAGAACTGATACTTTCTCCATGCCACTGAATCTTCTAGTTACCCATTAAGACCATAAGTGCTGCAACGCTTTAGTAGACTAGAGGTGCGCCTAATGCATTATCCTACGTCAGGCAGTGGTCAGTTGCACAGGAATAATTATGGGATGATCCTTTCCTCTTTAAGGCAAGTCAGTACTTGCACCAGAAATACTATCTGACTGCCATACTGCATAGCTGAATTTAGAATGATCTTGTCTCTACCCATATATACATCTCGTGGTCCACAGGCCCCTTATGTGTTGTCTGAAAAGTACTTTCCTTTGGTATTTTTAAACCTGGTATCAAATTATTTTTATTGTAGTGTGAATAGTCTGTTCCTGCACATCTTTTGCTGCACTGAATTTGGTCATGTTCCCCAAACTGAGCAGCTCTAGCCTGTTTCATGTCTGAAACCACTCTTACCTTCTATGATATAAGGATTTCTGTTTCTCTATTAATTAGTCTTGGATTTTCCTTTTTGACCATCAGGGTGATATTTTCAAAGATAATTCAGATAACTTTCTACTGAAGCTCACAGTCTAGAGCTATATTGTAATATTAGAATGTTTTTTCCCTATCTGCACAACTTCATATCTGCACTGAATTTTGTCAGCAGCTGAATTGTCTTTTCAGTGTTTGTTTTGTTGGGTGTCTTTTGTTTGTTTGTTTCTGGGTTTGTTTTTTAAGATGCACATGCATCTCAGTGTTGGTTCCTTCGGAGAGCTTGGTTGCTTCCTGAGGTATGACTAGCTTTTATTAAGCCTGGGTTTGTTCCCATGCACTATATCATTTATGTCCACCAGTTCCATCCTGTAGAAACTACCGATCTGCTTTTTATGGATATTGGTCTTCTTGGTTTCTGTAGTGGCTTTGGCTGGGATGGAGTTAATTTTCTTCTTAGCAGCTCATATGGTAGTATGTTTTGGATTTGTGACCAAAACAATGTTGATAACCCACTGATTTTTTTGCTATAGCTAAACACTCTCAAGGCTGCCTCTTGTTTCTCATGCTGCTCCACCAGTGAGCAGGCTGGGGGTGGACAAGAAGTAGGGAGGGTACACAGCTGGCACAGCAGACCCCAACTGACCAAAGGGATGTCTCATACTGTATGACGTTGTGCTCAGCAGGAAAAGCTGGGGGAAAGGAGGAGGAAGAGGGGGATGTCAGAGTGATGACATTCATCTTCCCAAGTCCCTGTTACGTGTGATGGAGACCTGCTTTCCTGGGGATTGCTGAACACCTGCCTGCCAATGGGAAGCAGTAAATGAATTCCTTGTTTTGCTTGGCTCGCATGTGCAGCTTTTGCTTAACCTATCAAACTGCCTTTATCTCAACTTGTAAGCTTTCTCACTTCTACCCTTCCTGTTCTTTCCCCCATCCCGGTGCAGAGGAGTGAGGGAGCAGCTGTGTGGGGCTGAGCTGCCTACGGGGGCAGCCAAGTTCACCCACAATATATAGGGAACACTGGTGTTGAGCTTATTTTAGCTGTTTGGCTTTTCTACCATACCTTCCAGAGCTGTTCTCTCACGCTGATCCTTTGTTTAAGAGCACCCTGTTGTTTACAGGAACACATCAGCCATGTTATTAGACCCCCCTTTCACCAGAGCTGCAAATTTGCTCTCACTGAGTCTCTGAAAGTGAGAGTAGTTGTCCATCTTTGTGGACAGGAGTGTTGAGGGTAATGAGGAAATTTGTTGTTCGTGCTCCTTGACATGCATTCTCATTAGAGAGAAGACTAGACCGAGCGCTGACGGAAGGACAGCAGCGCAATGGGCAGCTCCAGGAGCATCTGTCTCAGCAGCTCTCTCAGTCCCTTTCTACTGCTGTGTGTAACCGTCTGGAGAGGACCATTCGTGAGGAGATGAAGAAGACCGTACCCCAGTGTGAGTGTTGCTGCCTAGGTTTTGAAGGTGGATCCCTGCAGTTAGCCCCATAGGGATTGAAAGCATGCTGCATAAAAGTGTTGGCACTATATGAAGTAGGACTTATGTTATGTGAAGACTAGTCATTGCACTTTAAACTGGTGCAGGCCCCACTGTAATCTGAGAAGAGGAGTTGTGGTATGGAAGGAGTATGAGGCTCCCAGAGGGGATGCCTTTCCAGAGAGCATGCTCAGACCTTCCATTATAATCATAAAGTTTCTGGAGTCTGCTTGGTGGAGGAAGGCAAAAGAAGCTAGCGAGTTTCGATATGCTGAGACTTGACTAGAGCAAACTTAAATTTGTCTTTGCCCTTCTTTGATGGACTTGCACCATCCATGTAAGGAAATGGTCAAAGAAATGCTGGTGGGAAAACCTTCTGCAGATATTAGCGTCCACCATTCTGCTTGAAGTAGGGCTACCCACTATTCTAGATCAGGTCAGCTGTGACTTTGTCAGGGCAAGTCTTGAAAACCTTCAAAGTTGGAGATTCAACAGCCTCTCTGGTGACTTCCAGAGCTGTGCCACCTTCCTAACAAAAAGTTCCTCCTAATGTCCAACCCCATCATTGCTAGGGCTTGTTATCATTGCCCCTCATTCCATCGTATCCAAGAAGAGTTTGACTCCATTTTCTTTTTTGGGTTTTGAAGTGTGACTCTAGGCTTAAAGCTTCAACTTTGACATGTTTGCGTTATTCCTAGGCATTTCCAAGAGCATGGACCCTATCACTGGCCAGCTAAGTAACACTATTGCCACCAAGCTCACTGCTGTTGAGGGGACACTGAAAGAGAGTATCACCAAGCTAGTAAAATCAAAGGTAAGGAAAACCAGACTGTAGCTTCTGTTGGGGACACTGAGTTGTCATCTGCCTGGGTAGTGACTCCTCGTACCTCTTCCCCTCACCTATATCTCCAGGTAAGGTCAGTTAAGCTGCCAGTGATCAAAGCTCTTTTCTGGTCTCATCCAGAGGGAAAGCTTGTTGTGTACTCCCCTGCCTGCTTTGCCTCATTAGCCCTTTTTTCATTTACCAAGTTGTTCATTTTCTATTAAAGCAGAGAATTCTCACTACAGCAGTGCTTTTATGCCCATCTCAATCAGCCAAGTGGTGAAAGCCAGTCAAAACTGGCTCTTCTGCTCTCTGCTCTGTTCTCCATTTCTACATTATTTAGGGAGCAGAAGGTTGCTACTTACCTTGGCAGGGAGTGGTAAATTGTGGGAGGGAAGCAGGGGAAGGGGAGAAGAGCCATGCCTGACTGTGCCACCTTCCCTTCCTTTATTCTACAGCTGCACTACAGGGAAATCATGATGTTCTCAGGTAGCCCCTCAGCAAGCAGATACTTTGCCTGCTGTAGTCATGGTGCAGCCTGGCCAGTGGAAGGAGCTTAGGGAATATACGCTTCTGACAGTGGGCTGTCCTTATCTCATGTGGATGTGTTGCAGGGACCTACAGTGTTTGTTCATCTTTGTTCTGCAGCAGGCTGTTTTTAATTTTCTGTGATCTCTTCCGTGTGTGCTTGTAAGAACCTTACAGATACCATTGTGAGGGCAACAGCCGACACCTTGCAGGGGCCGATCCAGTCAGCTTACAGGGAAGCATTTCAGAGCGTTGTGTTGCCAGCCTTTGAGAAAAGCTGCCAGTCCATGTTCCAGCAAATCAATGACACCTTCAAGCAGGGTACACAGGAATGTAAGTAGGTTTTCTTCCCTGAGTTTTCTCTGCACGGCGTATTTGCGTTAGTGGCTGACAACAAGTTGGCCTTATGTCTGCCTTTCAGAGTGTCACTGGTAACTGTTTAACCTCTTAGCCCATCTGTGTGCTCCACTTCACACTTGGGAAATGGAAGAAGTGAGGACGTTTTTGTGGGTGGTGCTATAAGAAGAGAGATTCACCTCTGGTCTTTGTAGCCCATGCAGTGAAACACTTGGCCTCATTCTGTGAATCTGTGACTTCATCTATTAGGTACTAAAGCCCAGCTGTAGGATTACCTATCCTGACATCAGGAAGATGACAGATGGAGAGGGTAGCAGGTCTGCAGCTAGGCCCTCATGTCAGAGGCATAATAGATTGGGGAAGATTTAGAGAAGGGTATGGGGATGATCAGAGGTTAAATAGTGGCTGAACGGAGTGTAGGCATGGTCAGGCTGGAAAAAAAGAAAAGCATGCCCTTGAGTAAGGAAAATTGTACACTGATGCACTGGAGATCTTTCCTGTTTGCAGGCTTGGGATCCAGTGCCTTGGCCTTCTGGGAGGCCAGTCAGGTATTATGCTGTAGAGCTGGTTCCTGAGGAGGCCTGAAGTTGGCTAGTGCTAGCACAGCAATTTCTGTTGTCCATAGATCTGCAGAGTGTCTCCAGCTGCTATTTATTCTGCACCCATCCTCTTCCTCACAAGTCTCCCACAAGTACATAGAGCTTACATTCTTCTCCCTTCTGATCAGACCAGTTCATAAAATATTTTAAAATACAGCTTTATGATCTCTGCAGATGTGATATTTTTTTCTTTTTTTTTGTCCGAAACTTTCCTCCTCTTTCTTAGTTGGCATTGAACTTCACCACTAATGCAGTTCACAACTCATGCTCTGTATGCAATAAAATACCCTAACCTTTATCCCACCTTTATCTTTCCCTGAACAAACAGTGCCTGTAAAGGTCTGTTGCAAGAGAACTCATGGCTTTGTTGCTGTATCATGTAACCTGCATGATGGGGAGGCTGGAAGCAGGGTTTCTAGGTTAGTGTAACGCAGCCCAAAACAAGGCTTGTGCATTCTCCCCTCTCTCCTGTGCTCGTATACTGGCTTAGTAGTTGTTTCTGCTGAGGAGCATGTAGAGCCTGGCAGCTGGATTTCTGCCCTGACCATCACTACAGGTACCGATGGCACAAACGTTCTTCCTCTCTGCTTGTTGCAGATATCCAGCAGCTTGAGACTCACTTGAAGAACAAGAAGGTACGAGAACAGGAGGCCCGGGACCCGCTGCTGAATCAGCTTCGACAGCTCATCAGCACCTTCCAGAGCACCACCGAGCAGCTGGCTTCCACTGTTGCAGCTAGTGTCCATGCTGAGGTGCAGCATCAGCTGCATATTATCGTGGGCAAGTAAGTTGGCAGCTGGGCTTGTGGAGAGAGATGTCAGTGAGAGGTATATATGTGCATAACAAAAGCCTCTCCCTGCTAGCTGTGGAACAAGCTATTTGCCACTGTAGGGCTTCTGGTTGGCTCTGTGCACAGTATGACAAAGCATGTGGACTGGTGTAATTGTTGCCCTATAGGGCACAAAACAGACCACAAATTTCCAATGACTGACTGTATCACTGCTGCATCTGGGAGCCCAGGTCCTGCTTTTCACAGGATCGATCCCATGTGCATGTTGGAGGACAGGAGGACCTAAGGCAGCCCAAAAGTACACTTGATTCTGACTAGCCTTCCTGTTCTGAAATGTTCTGGTATTTTGAAAGATTTTCATCTTAACTCTGTGTCCTCAGGCATACCAACAGTTTCTGCATACTACTCTGTCCTCCTAACTGCTCTGCAGCAATTTGTGCTTGGCCATCCAGTTTCAATATGCGATCCTGGTGGTGCTTTCAGCACATTCATGCCGTGAAGCTGGTGGCGGGTTGCCAGGCATTAAGACTGGCCAGTGGTCACCTGCAGGGTAGAATGCCCCTGTCTATTTTAAGCCACTAGAATGTCAGAGCGCATTCAGATCTTTGCAGACCAGACTTGCCAGGAAGGCTACCAGACTAAATTCTGGTCTTGTTGCATGGGCTACCCTTGCTCCCAGGGAAGTCGTTGTATTCTACCTGCAGTAGAGCAGGTTTGATGCTTTTGTACCCTTTCTAAGAGGGGAGAATCCAGCCCTTGGGGGTAAAGGTGTTAACACACAGCAGCAGAGCCTGTACTGTGAACTGGTCTTCTGTGGACAAGTCCCAGGCTCAGTGAAGGTGTGTTCCTATTCTAAAGTTGTCATCTGCAGGCTGGGAAACTGCATCTGACAGATCAGATGTAGAAAGCTGGGCCCATTTGGGGATGAATCTACAGCTTAGCAGCCTTGCTTGTAAGCCAGAGACATTAAAGATTTAAAACGCTGTATAATGAGAGACTTAGTTCCCTGAAACACCACTTTCCCTCACAGAATCCCAGCATCTTCCACATGCACCCTGGGACATTGTGTTGTTGGCCACAGAGCTACATTGTGCAGCATGTTTCCAATGCCTATGCCTCAGAGCAATTTGTATTAACCCTTTGGGAGTCACGCTACAATAAGCAAATAAGGCTCTGCTTTCTCGCTAGCCCAAGCTTTGTGCAACAGAGTCCTTCAGCTCTTCATTTTCAGAGATGCCTGTTTGGTTTTTGTTTCGTTTTGGTTTTTTTTTTAGCATGCAGGAGTCTATTCTGGCCCAGGTGCAGAGAGTCATTAAAGGAGAAGTGAGCCTGGCTATGAAGGAGCAGCAAGCAGCTGTCACCTCGAGTATTGTCCAGGCAATGCGCTCAGCAGCTGGGACTCCAATCCCCTCTGCTCACTTGGATTTCCAGTCTCAGCAAACTCACATCCTTCAGCTACTCCAGCAGGGACACCTCAACCAAGCTTTCCAGCAGGTACCTAGGCTTCCTGGCAGTGGGCATTGCTGCTTGTTGGGGGATGCAGTGGGGGGAAAAAGGGGTCCCTGAGGTCGGGATATAATCCCACAACAACTTGTACAGGAGTTGACTGAAAAGACCTGTGGCAGCAGACCGCTTGAGGGGGTGCAGTTGTGCTCTCAAGCAGGTTGAGCCAGAGCAGTGCAAGTTTCATGATTTGATTGCAGTTAAGTTTCTTCTTCCCTGCCCATGCGCTGTCAGGACAGTGTCAGCACTCCAGTTAAGCCAGAGTGTTTTGCCATCAGCAGTAGCACGTGGTGCACCCCTGATGAGCAACAGCTTCATAAGCTTCTCCAGGCAGATCTACCAGGTGGGGCCTGACCTTGCCTCTGAATATACAGGCAGATCCATTTGAGCTGCTGCAGGCTAACTGCTCTGGGAATAGCAATGCCATGCTGGTGGGCTGGCAGGGGATGCAAACATGGTCCTGCTCCATGCTGCTAACTGTAACTTGCTCCCCTCTGTCTGGTTGTGGTCTGTTCTGCTTAGAACAGACACAGGTGTCCTCTAAGTACAGACTGAGAGCCTGAACATGGTCCTACTTACATGTACAGCAGGGTTTGCAGAGAATTCTACTCCCAGAGGAGGCTGGTGAGCCATTGAGCTGCCCCAAGGCAGAGGGCTGTGTTGTGCTCTGTCCTGTGTCCCTCACCTGCCTGTTATTTCCTCTGAATTTCTAGCTATGTCTTCTTTGCAGGCTCTTACAGCAGCTGATCTCAACCTGGTTCTGTATGTCTGTGAGACTGTGGATACTCAGCAAGTATTTGGACAGCATCCGTGCCCACTGTCCCAGCCGGTGCTGCTCTCTCTCATTCAGCAGCTCTCCTCGGATTTGGGTACTCGTACAGAACTGAAGTTGAAGTGAGTATGATCAAAGCATCAGATCTGAACCTATGCAGGCCTGTTCCTGACTCTGGCTTTAAATTCACTGCCTGGAAGTGGAAGGTGGTGCTTTGACAAAGGTTGGAGCTTCTGTAGCCTGTTCCTGGCACGTGAACAACTGGTAGTGACTTGGAAAAAAGATGTAGGCATTGCCATGGAAAGCTTTGCTGCCCAGAGGTAATAGCAGGAGGGATACCAAGCTGTAGGTGCTGTTGCCTCCTGGATTGTAGTCTGTAAATATTTGCCATCTGTGCAGTGATCTCCTTTACACAAGGAACAATTCCCCTGTGGAGGGAAAAGGAGGGGTAGTGCTATGTTTCCTGGATAGCTCAATATCCAGAGCAGCTTTGCTCTGTCCTCAATTCTTAACCCATTGCTGGACTTTATTGGCAGTTTCTCATGACTGCCAGACAGGTTCAGTGGGAGGTGGCAGCAGGAGCTGCTGGAAGTAATGTCTGTTAGATGTTCTAAGCAAAGCTCTTGTGACAAAATAATGACTGTGCTGATACTTGCCATGAGTGTTTTGAGTGAGTCAAAACCCTGTTACCTGCCCTAAAAAACTAACTTGATAAGTTATCTGCAGGTTTTGGCCATGGCTCATATGGAAAATGGCTTAAATGAGTTTTTAACTCAAGTTAACAATAGGGATAAAGCAAGCTAGGAAAACTGAAAAAGAGCTTAAAGTTACAGATGAGCTGGTAATCAGTGTTAAAGTTGCTGCTAAGTTTAGGCTGGTCTGTTAATAAAAACCTTTTGCAGTGACCACATTGCCTTACTCTCAGGCTGTGGTTTGAAAGTTTATGGCTCATCTGAACTTCAGAATGGCTTGTTGGTAAAATTCTTGCTCTTCCGCTTCCTGGATAGACTTATTGGAAGAAGACCTTAAATATATCCCTACATGAAATTAGCCTCACTGCTGATTTTTACTGTCTAGTAAGTGACTAATTCTGCTTATGCTAAAAAGGCATCAAAGAAAATATCTACAGAGCTGTGACCAGGCATGGCCTGTGGCCAAGTGCCACCTGCAGCACTGCAGGGAGTTCTAGCTTGCTGTTGTGCCTGCTTTGGTTCAGGCAGCCAGGTTGTGTTGCCCATACTGCATGCTGGAAGCTGTAGGCTGCCCTTATATGTTGAAGAAGGGATAGGTGGACTCTGCTGTGAGTCAGTAACATTTATGTTCTGACAGCTGAATATACTGCGCTGAGTTTGGGTGGGTGGGGGAGCAGCATTGCTCATCTTCAGTGCTAAAATGAAATGAATCGGATTGGAATCGCATGTCGAGTTTGGTTCTAATCCTGGTCTCTCTCCTTCAGTTACTTGGAGGAAGCGGTGATGCACCTGGACCACAGTGACCCCATCACCCGAGACCACATGGGGTCAGTCATGAACCAGGTGCGGCAGAAGCTCTTCCAGTTCCTCCAGGTGGAACCCAACAACACACTGAGCAAGCCTGCTCGTCGCCTCATGATCATGCTCCAGGGCCTGGTCACCCCTGGTATGACCTAGGAGGACCTGGCTGCCTTGTGGGCTGCTCCATGGAAGTCCATCCAGCAGATCCAGTAGTTACTAACCACATATGGCTTGTGTTAAGAGCTCTTGCCAGGAAATCTATCAACATGTGTGTGATGTCTTTAAGGCAAACGCCTTCTGTGTATAGTCCCAAATAGTCACTGAACACTCACTTGGCTTATTTTTCCTAAATAGCCTCTTTTTGAGAGAGTTAAGTCTCTTCTTTACCTGCCCATCTGTCCCTGAGGCCTGGCTGGCAGACCAAGTTGCATTCAGCAGAACCCAGTGGATTTCTTACCCCTTTAGTTTGGAGTCTGCTGCTGTGAGCAAAGGAGAAGGAAGGTTTGCGCTGATCCCCAGGCAAAGGGGCTGCAGGGCACATGTGCTCCTCGTTGACCAGAAACTAGTACTGGTATTAGTCAAGGACTCAAACTCCTCCTTCCTGCTGGGTTGAGTAGCTGGGAGGATATCAGCTGAGCAGGAAGGGGGGAAGGGGGGTTCATTTAACTGCAGATCCCCACTGCCCCTGCAGTGGGGTGCCCAGGGCATCCAAGGTGGTGCAGGCAGGTTTGGGCTGGGGGGCTGTGTGTGCATGCCTCTGGAGTGACCTGAGGAGGTGCTCTGGGTCGGGATGGTCAGGCAGTGGCAAGCTGCGTGAGCCCCTGGGGGCCATCGCTTCTGTTGTGTATCAGCATGTTCATGGTTCAGACGTTAGTTTTGATTTTACAGCAGGGTTTTTCTTTTTATCTAAATTTTTAATTTTTTTTTTTGAAATAACATTAAGAACAATTCAATAAACAACTTTTTGAGAAAAAAAAAAAGCGGGGACCTGCTTTTCTTATGCTGCGGAGGGAAGGCTGCATGGACTTTGGAACCAGTCCTGAACCATGTGAAATGATCTCCAGGTGCGATCCCTGGCCAAGGGCTGGGATCCCCTTTCTTTTCCCAGATCTCTCCTCCAGCCTCTGCTTGAGCTTTCCTGGGTGAGTCTAGCTGGTGTCACCCATCTTTCCTTCCCGGGAGAGAGCCAGGAGGTTGTTATAGCTGGTGGTGCTCAGCTGGCCGCGGGAAGGAGACGCTAATTCCCCTTTCCACAGCAAAAACGTCTCGTGTGCCTCTTCCCTCACGGGATTACGTTCTCTGGGCTCCAGCCCCGGGGTGCTCCTCCGCTCAGCTGCTGGGGG
>JANZLQ010000092.1:8886997-8931891 GCA_026212715.1 Elanus axillaris | reverse complement strand
ACTGATACTTTTATGTTGCTTTACACACCTAGGAAACTTGCCGGAAGAAGTGGAAGATAATATATGTTATGGTTAAATTGGGAAACTGAGCTAGGGTGTGTGGATTGTTCTGGTTTTGATATCTGATCTCAGCAAATCATTTCTCCGTGTGGTCTGTTTTCCTATTCATAAAACAGAATCAGCTTTTTTGTGGTATATTCACTGTGGGTGAGATTGGTGTGTGCTGGTGTGGGAACATCTCTTAATCAGTTTAAAATAAAAAAGCTTGTTCTAAATAACGGTGCTAGTGGATACATTGATGAATGTGATGTAAGGAGAGACATGTTTGATATATGAAGGAAGCTGGGCATTGCAAGAATGTAGGAGCTCTGCAAGGGACTTAGCAGCCATGCAGAGAGATGATCTGGTTTTGTGTGGCTTGCTTAGATTTGCCAGTGGTGTTTAATAAAGTGCCTCACCAAAGGCTCTTGAGGAAACTTTGCAGCTGTAATGTGATAGTGGCCTTTACATGGATCAGCAGTCTGCTGAAGATGAGCATAAAGTTGAAATACGTGGTCAGTTCCATGGGGAAGGAAAAAACAGTGAAGTTTAAAGGATCTGTTTCCTTCTGCCCAGAAGTGATCAGGACAAAGTTTGCTAATGAAGCTGCACAGTCACTGATGATACCAAGTTCTTCAGATGGTGAAAATGAGGGCTGCGAACCTTAGAAGTTTGCCTGAGTTCAAAGAGCAACTGGATGAATTTGTGGAAGACAAATCAATGGAGAGAGTGACACTAAAAAGTCTCAAGTATGGACAAAGAGGTCCCTAAGACACAAGTTTTTGAGGCTTGAGAGTATGGTGGGGGGTGTTAATTGCAACAGAGGGACTGTTTTCTTGGGCTCTCCCTCTGTAACTGCTGTCGGTCAATGTTGGAGACACCATACTGGACTGGCTAGGTCTTTGATCCAGTAACCTTCAGTCCTGTTAGAGAGGCTAGTCTTTCCTTCTCTCACTTCACTCCTTAGCTGGGGGCTTCGTCCACTCCCAAGAGTTACTGAGCTGAGTAATAGGCAGCCTGCAGAGCAGATAGTACTCTGAGGTTGTGTGTGCAGCATTGGGGACACCTGCCTATGTGCTGGGGGTGTTCAGCGGTCCCATCAGACATTGATGGAGCAGGTACTGCATATCTCGTGGTTTTGACTTGTAGTTTGGAGGCAGCATTGTTTCAACTGAGTTTGAGAATTGAAAATCAATCCCAAGGCTTATCAACTCCCATGGGCTAATTTTGCTTGCTGTATAATACTCCTTTGGAAAGGCTAGACATGTAAAAAGTGAGGAGGGTAAACATTTCCTTTTAAATGGAAATGTACTTGAACTCTTTAATTATGACTTGGTGCTGGAGTTCCTCTGTAGGTAGGTGAAAAAGCAGGTAACATATACAGACGTAGTGGTATTAAAAAGTGCATTTTGCAGATGATAAAATTAGTTTAAGTCCCCCTTCTCCTGCAGAATTTTTTTTTTCCCCTTGGGAGAAATGATTCTGTCTTGACATTATAAATCTATAAAGGAAAATGTGGTGTGAATTGTGTTCTGCTTGTGACTCTGCCCTTCTCTGTTCGGTGACTCATTCAGATTTGAAGCATGAACACAGAACCTATCTAGTCGTTCTGCCTGGCTGGCTTGCTTCCTGGTGCCCTTAATATGATTGGCTTCATTCTTCAATAGCTCCCCTTGCCAGTGTTGCTGTTTAGAGTTCTGCTTACCTCATTTCTTTGCACTCCCAACAACATCCTAAGATGCTGTCTTCCCTGTTGCTTCTACTGTCAGATGTGTAAGGGTTACAGCAATTTTGGGGATGGCTGCTCTAGCCCCATGTCTAAGTGTTTAAGCAGTTCTTTTTGGTCCCATGAGTGTGTGGTGCCTTTCCCCACTGACTTCACATGGAATATAAACACTTCTGTAGTTTCAGAAACATGAGTGCCTTTCATGTGAAGGCATGTTTAGAAACATGTCCCTTTCAAACTGAGGATTCTTGTGTGTCTTCACCAAAGTCTAATTTTTAAGGCTTGTTCATTCTTCATTTAAAAAATGGCCTTTTCTCTCTATCTAAACAGCAAACCCTTCAGCCAGGCTCTCATTTTAAGTCTGAACCTTTGCAGCATCCCTTTCTCCTGACTTGACAAGTACGCTCTTGCTCTGTTCTCACACACACGCATCTCTGCTACACATTTCTTGTATAGCTTGTTTCCTTGGCGACATCCACCCAGATTTCTTCTCCATCTCTTTATTTGGGTTACCTGTGCTTTCTACCTAGGTTCCTTTGCAACCTAGTTTCACCTGGTCTGTGGCTGCTTGTTAGCAAAGATCGTAATTCTGAAAGAGAGTGCTGTGGTCTGTTAGACTGTCCCTGGCATAGATAGCAGCTTCCTAGGATAACCAGCAGGACTGGAGACTTGTTCATATACATGGGTTTCAAGTGGTCATAATATGGAAAAATAACTAAGATGCACATAAAAATAATGTTAATTACAATTTTATAATACTTTTTGTAGCAACGGCACCAATTGAGGTTATGTCAAATAAAGCACCTATTTCTAAATCTATACGCCACTATTTGTAATAACTTTATGAAGAAATTGATGGTATTGATGAATTGGTTCTGCTTTTTATTTTGCAACAGACTGGCAAGCACCAGTCCAGACAGTATCAACAAACAGTTGCTCTGGCTTGCTGCAGTACATTGTTGCAGTGCATACCGCTGAACTTAAAATTATGGAAGATTTAGGCACAAAGTGACCTCAGCAAGACTCTGGTCCAAACCCCTGTTCAGAGCAAGACTAAATTCAAAGCTGGATGAGGTTGCTTAGCACCTTGTTCACTCAAGCCTTGAAAGTTTACAAGAATAGAAATGTCCTCACCTGTCTGGGCTCTGTCATGGGGCTGCCCTGACCTCGTGGGAAATGTGCTTTTTCTTACATCCAGTGAGAATTTACCTGGTTGCAGCTTGATAGTTGCTGCTTGCTTTTCCACTGAGCATCTCTGAGACGTCTGGTGTGGTGTCATCTTCTCTAACTGCCCTGACAGTAATGGCAGATACAGTTAGATCTCAGCTAGTTGAGATTCTTCTGGATGGCAGTTTTGCCTTCCTGCATATCAACAACTCCTCCAAATCTTGGTCAAAAGCAACCAAGAAGCAAGTACTAAAAGTTCTAATGCTAAAGAGGAATTTGCAGCACAGGTGGCCTCAGAGCAAACCAAAGGAGAGGCTTAATGTGCAGTATTTGTATGTGCACAGCATTTCCTATTTCTCTTTGCAAGCATTCAGTACCTTAACAATCATCTGTCCTAGCTTGGAGTTGGAAGCTGGGAGTTACATGCAGGTATTAAGTAAACTCTGCAGGTACTGCTATAGATAGATTCAGGCTGGAAGAATGCACTTAACATGAAAAACAAGTTACCCTAGTAGGAGATGAGTGGAGTAGCATGAATGATGTTCCCATAATAACTAACTCAGTCCACGTAAGTAAAGAAACAAAACACGTTCTCCCCAGTTTTCCCTGCCTGCAGGTGATACCAGAAGCAGGAAGAATGAAGAGTGCTGGCAGTGCCTTAGCAAACAAACTGTGTGCCTGCACTGTTAGGTGCTACCTGGCAGAGAGCAAGATAAAAATACGAAAAGCAATTTCAAACCAGCTGATGAATGCTTACAGGATGAGTCCTTACCCCAAGTACGTTGGCCGGTATGTCTGCAGAGCATTTCCAAAGTATTCTTGTAATTATTCTCATTGTGGAGGCTGGTTAAAAGACTGCAGAGGACTTGTAACCCCTCAAATCCCTTGTGACATGTAATGGAGTAGACAGATGACAGTCTTGTCAACTTTTAATATTAAATTTCCTGCATTTATTCGGCTTTCTGAGAGAGAATGGGTTAGAGCTTGAACCCAGGCTGCTTCTGACTTGGTTGGGAACTGGTTACTGAATTGCCTATCCTCCAAAGGGACCGACCCATCAGTGATTGTATTAGAGGACTGTGGTTAGATCTTCTATCAAATGACAAACTTGTTCTAAAAAAGGTACAAGCAATAAAAAGAAACAGCAATTATTCTTGGTAAACTTCTTCCCCTAAAAGTTGCAGATGGAAATGTGTAGTGGGAGAGATCCACAGGAAAGTAAAACAACCCAACTTTCTATCTTGCATACTTGTATTTTGGTGTAGAAACTAATTTCCTGTAGGAGAGGAAAAAAATTATACTTGCATGTCAGAAAATATATCTCCACAATCCCTATCACTTTGCAGGAGAGTTCAGTCAGCATAGAGCAAACATTCTCAAATTTTGGATGTGGCTTTTTAAAGAACAGTAAGTTTTGCATTGATGCTGGAGCAGGTGTGATCCTTGACTGTCTGCCAGTCCTGGAATGGTTCCTGTGTGTTTGCACTTCTGGTACTTAGAATTAATTACATATGCCTATGTAATTTAAAATAAATAAATCCGCCTTTTGTTGTTTTGATGACAAAAAGTGTAACCACTTCAGAAAAAAAAAATCAAAACAATTTAGAAAAACATCAAGTGTTTCATAACGTATTAGCTTTATTTTCTTTTATGCTTTCTTTGCCCCAGAAATTTGTCTAGGTTTTTTCCTGCAGTTCATAACCATAGCTTTGTTATGTATCATAAAGCTTTGTGTAATATGTTATGTACTAATTAAATTGATTATAGGGTTGATTGATTATGCCTTGAAAGGGGGAAAACTCTCCTTCTGGTTATTTCCTCCTAGTACATCTCCTGTTTAAGATGGGCAATAGGCAGCCTGGCTGCCCCAAGTTTGGACTGGAGTATGTCTTCTGGAAAACATTCAAAGCAAATTAAAAAAATTGCCAGGAGCAGAGAAGCACCACAGCCCTCTAATGTTCCCATTAGTCCTAGATTTATTTTTTTTTAATAGAGGAGATGAAGTCATGTATCTACAAGAGGCCAGGAAAGGTAGTATGTGTCTCCCATTTATTGAAGAATTACCTTTGCAGGGTGTCTTGTGCTGCCCTTCACTCTAAAAGGAGCTCCTTTCAAAGCCACCTTATTCTTCTGGAAGTTCTCCATTGGCTCAGTGCCTGGGAGGGTCCAGATGCAGCAGGACCCCTCGCTTGTGGGGACCCTGGCCCCCTGCCAGTCTTTAGACCCGTTAGAGGCTTTTGCAAGACACTGTTGTCACCTTGGCCTCTGATCTTTATGCCAGAAGAGAGGAGAGATTTCAAACCAGCAGGGCGGCTGATTTTTCAGTCTTTTCCCTGGAGTTTGAGTGTCCCAAGCTGCTGAAATACAGCATAACAAGGAAAACAGGGACAGGGCAGCTGAAGGGAAGGTTTTAAACCACAGTTGCTATACTTATTTGGATGATCATACAAGTCTCTGGAACCATATTTTAGCCTTCTTGGGGGAAGGAAGAGTTTTTTACTTACAGTAGCTGCTGTTTTTTTCCTGTGAGCCACATTAGATGATAGAAGTGTTTTACAATAGTCCTATAGTTAGAGAAGTGCATGCATTTTTTTCTAAAAAATTGGGGATTTTTTTTTTCCATGTAAGGAAGAATTGTTTTTTATATAAATTGTTGAGCCCTTTGCCTGGAAAAAGAAAAAAAAAATCAATTTAAAGAGGAATGTGCTTTTGCATTTCATACGGCTGTGAGAACACGGTGATTTTTAAGTAGAGCTACAAGAGTGTTGGCAAGATGCAGATGGCTCTCTGTTGAAAAGGGCACTATGCTCTGCTTTGAAGAGCTGAAACACTTGAACAGGATGAAAGTGTGCCTCTCCTAGCCTGCCACAAAACACAGAGGCCAGACGTATAAATGTACTTCTCTTAGCTTCTGCTCTTTCTTTTCTTTTAATGCACTGGCTTAGTGGGTGCAAGTACAGGTGGATTTGTGTTGCTCTATAGGTATCTGAGAGCTGAAGTGTTTGTCCAGATCTCTCCTGCTGCAGGAGTGGACATCTTAGGCTCTCTGAAATATGATAAGCTCAGTTAAAACCTGGAAGATCCTCCAACCTCCTGCATGTATCAGTGACCATGCTTCTGCAAAACTTCAGGCATGCTGTATTGGAAAACACTTTATTTACAGGTAAAGAAACACCTTTTCCAGTAAAAGGGCTTTGAAACCAGTGTATGCATTTAAAAATCAATTCCCCTTCACTTTGGCTGCTTCTTGAGGTTTTATTGAAGGCTGTTTCCTCCAATGGAATTATTGTGTCACACGGACATTTCTCAAAATCATTCCTTTTGCCTTTTTATTATGTACTTTAGCTCATGTTGCAGCTCAGCTGTGAAGATAACTCCAAATTCTAGGGCAGGATAAGCGAGGAGTGATCTTTCTCTGCATACATCTTTCATTTCCATACAGCTACAGTCTGCAACACCCTGTTATGAGTTTATATTTCATAGAATTGTGCATGTCATCAGGTCAGTGAATTTTCTGAGTTGGTGTCTTGTGGCAAGTGAGTGGGCTGGGCTTTCCCTTAGTTTGGGTTTGCAATTTCTGCAGCTGGAAGCATTTATTGAAGCAATGAGGTGGAGAGATCGTGTGCTTCGCTGTTGTGCCTTGTTTGCACTGTAATGCTCAGATTTATTTTGGTGTGTCAAGCAGAGGACCCCAGGGTGGAAACTCTGTCTAAGCCTCAAAGACCCTAGAAACAAAGCAAGCAGGGAGTAAATCTCTGCAGAGGAGAGGAATGTGGGTTTTCCCAGTAATTTCACTGATAGCCCCTTGTCCCTGGGGCTGCTCTCCCTACTAGTAACACCTGTGCGTTCAAAGCAGGGTGAAAGGCAGCAGCTGAGCATTTTGGTTAAGATTTTTCGGTGAATGACTGGGTTTGGGAAAGCAGTGCACAGTGTATGGCACATAATTATTGTAAGGATGGAGGAAGGCAGGAGCCACATCTGAGGGAAAAAGACTTGCAATAATGCTGTGATTTGACATATTATATTTTCATTCCTGCATCTCTGGGCCTATAAAATCCTGTTAATGGTGGAACAGTATTTCTGCAGAATTAGAGTTGTAGGGATAAAGGGACATTTGTAGGGTAGAAAAAGAATATTAAGCTGCCTCTGTGCAGAATATCCATTATTAACCAAAAGGATTTGAACTATCAACTGCCATTGGTGTCTTTGACTCCTTCACAGTTCCCTAAAAATAGACTGGGCAGTTATTATTAACCGAAAGGATTTGAACTATCAACAGCCATTGGCATCTTTGATTTAATTCTTTGCTTTCTGCCTGTGGCTCAGATGTGTTGTTTTTCCGATACCTTAGTAGATGTGTATTTTGAGTGTCAAGACATGCTGCTACATGCTTATTTGCTTAGGACCAAGGTTCAGCAAGTGAGAATATCTGTTAATTCTGCAGTGGAAAGAGCTGTGATCTGCAAAAAACTACTCTTAGTCACTGAGAGGATGGCTTATGCTTGACCATGCTAGCTCATCTTCATCTAGTGTTGAAACACTGGCTTGTAAATGGGCTACGTTGCATTGAGGATGCAGGAGGACTGGTAACACTTTGCTGCTGCCTTGGACTTCCATCCATGAATGTGGTAGAAGAGTTGAATTTCCTACAAGACCGTGGGAGGGAGAAAGAGTAATAGCTTACTGCAGCTGGATGGGCTTTGAGAGGTGATCTCTGCAAACCTGGCCTGTTCTAAATACAGCAGCTGTCCTCTCCTCCCCTTTGTTGGAGGTGATCACCATGGGGTAGGAGTCTGTGCTTCTCAGCAAAGCTGTGTTTGAAGTTCAGCTGCTCCTGGAGTAAACTTAGTGTGCAGGCACTCACCTTGTCCTGTCCTTGCTGGACAGAGTGCCAGACTTCAGGTTTTGAAGAGCTGTCACTTGGATGTAGTTCCAGCTGCTGTCTCTGCTGCAGGTTAAAAGCTAGTTTTAATGAATCAAAACTGAGTTCTGCAAAGAAGGGCTGTAAGCATGCACCTGGTTGCAAATAATTTTGTGGCCTGTAATTCACCCTGCTTTACAGAGAGGTAGTTGGACCTGATGTAATTGGAACAATCTGCTGTTGAAAGATGTCTCAGCTTTCCTCTGGCCAAAATTTGGGACTTCCTTAGCAGTTGCGGTGTGCTCCTGCCCTGGGATGAGATAAAGGGGGAGTTAACCAGCATACATGGCACAGGTAGGAAATCAAGATTTTGATTTCAGGTAGCTAAGATCTCTTTTAAGCTGTAAAAACTGTTTTGAGGAGCTTCTGTTGGTGCTGAGCTGGAGGGCTAAAAAGGTGCTTCCTAAGCCTGGAGTTTTTCTTGGTAGTCTTCTTACCTAATCCCCGAAATCCCTAAATCTGACAAGGATGCAGTTGAAGCTTTCAGGCTGCTAGACACAAGGGAACTGGGTTAGTTGTTTTCAGCTGGAAGGGGTGGCTCAAGCCAACAGCAGTGCATCTGAGTTCCCTGTTTTGGAGCATGAGTTTCCAGGCTTGTTGTTCTGCTCTCTCAGTTCTCACCACCCTGCTGCTTTGCCCTCCTGCTGCCCCAAGTGAGTGCTAAGATATAAATACCAGGCATGTTTTCCAATACGTTTGTTATTTTAAGTGGATGCTTTTATGGATTTTCCTGAAAACTGAGCTTTTACTAATACACCAGATTAGTGTTGATTGGTGAAATGAGAGCCACACAGGCAAGTCGAGGAGAGGCAGAACGTTCTGGTGGTGGCTATTAAGAGATACCCGCTGTTAATACAGCATACACCCAACTGCTGGTGTGGACATATGCCTAGCTGTGTGTCTATAGCTCATGAACTTCCATCAGCACGATACACCCTACACTTCAAATTCACCCAGCATTTCAGGCACTTTGAGTGATTAACTGAAGAGTTTGATTTAGTACCTAACAAAAGGTAGAATTGAGCTGTCTGAAAATGAGAATATTTGCATGTTTCCTACCTTTGTCCATGTCTGAAGAATAATTTCTAAGGGATTCTTTCACAGTCTGATAATTTTGAGAATGGTTATGTAGCTCAGACATAAGAAAGGTTTCTTGTTATAGCTAGGATGACTCAAAAGACTGTATATACTGTTGTGTTAGATGCTGATTGGAATACCTGAGTTACAGCTTCTTATCTCTTTCTACTTAGTCCTTCATATTTTTTTCATTTGCTTTTAGCTTTAAAAGCTTCAGGAATTCTTGGTGGCATTCTTAAGCTGCTGTTTTGCTCAAAAGGCTGATAGTGCAATATTAAGGAAAACTAGCTTGGCTCTTGGATGAGAATGTAAAATCATTTCATCAAAAACTCCAAAATTTGTAGGACTTCCCATATCTCCAGTGTTTGGCACAGGGGCTTGGCAAGGATGGATTTGATATTGGAGAGATCTTTTGCTATTTCATAAAAGTGTTCCATGGTCTTTGAAAATCCCTGTTTGGAAATGCGCTGTAGCACTTGATAGCCTTGCTTTGGAAACCTTCTGTGTGTGCTGAATGTGTGCCAGGCACATGGAGCTCCCGAGTAGTCAATATGGGTAAATCCAATGAGTAAGTGCAATAACAATTCTTAACAGAGATGGTGAATTACCTACATCTGCAGGCAAAGGAGAAGCAGGATTTGAAGTGTTCCTCATCTTCTGAAAGTGGGGAGCCTTCTCCTCTCCCTGGCTTTGGGCAAGCAGCGTTGCCTCACATGTCCTCTGCATCAGCTGGTATCTTCTGTGTCAATGGGTGAGGAGTATGTGGGACAGAGGGTTTAGCACTAGGAAAAACTGTGCTTCTCCACTTACTGCTATTAATCATTTTGTCCTCATCTGCCCTTCAAGCTGAGCAAAACTTCTTTGCCTACAGGCTAGGAAAATAGTGTTCTCCAGTCTTTATGGGGTCAGAAGCCAGCAGGCAGATTCTGCTGTATGGCACTTTCAAAATCTGTCACAGGTGAAGCAGGGAGAGTGTGGAGACTGAATCTTGTATTTCCACAAACCTATTTTGTTAACCTTGGCATTTACTTACCAGTGGCTCATCAACAAAGTAGAATATGTTGTGACTGTGGTTTTCTAGAAACTGCCAAAGGTCCAGTGGTATTTGGGGGTTTATTGGCCAACCCAGCTGAGGGAAGGAAGGGTATATTAATTATATTTGAAGATGACATTGAATTGGAAGAGCTGCAAAGTGCATTGAATTCCAGATGGCCCTAACAAATTTGAGCAATTCAATAGCAGGTGTGAATTTTTTTAAAATAAGAGTAAGCTAGTGCACAAAAATAGGTGAAGAACAGAAGATTAGGAGGTGTTGGCTTCTCAGAAAAGGATCTGTCTATGAATCACAAACTATTATGTGAGACAGTAATATCATGCTTGTGGAAAAAGATGAACGTACTGAGGTGTATGAACAGAAAGAGAAGCTGCGTGTAGTATAATGCTACTGCATTTAGTGGCTGATGCAGCATGTCAAGCTGAAGCTCTGACACTTCTGGGCAGCAGACTTCAAAAACACCGCGGGCCAAGCAGAGAGACTTGACAGAAGATCAAAAAAACAATCATGAGTCAAAGATCCACAGTCTCTGGAAGATTGAAACATTTTGGCTGTTTGGCCTAAAGAAGGTGTTGCCCTAGCAGTTTGCAAATATGCTGCTTCAAAGAGGAAAATGAATAATCTCTTTTCCAGATTGTCAAACAGGAGCCTTAAATTGCATTTAGAAAGATTCACATTAGACCTTTTACAACACTAGGGTCTCCTGCTCCTTAAAAAAAATTTACCCAGAGGATTGCCAAAGCTGTCTTGAAGAACAAGTTAGGCAGTCGTCTGTCAGGAATGATGCATCTGCAGTGGATCCTTTGGGGACCATGAGATGGATTGGATGGTCCCTGAATGTCCATTGCAGCCCTGGTTTTACCCTGATTTCCCAAGGAAGCAAAGTCTGTGCAACTGTGCTATCTGTCTTTCAGTCTCCCACAATTAACTTTTAACTTCTAAGCTCAGTTTTAGCCCAGTTTGAGCAATGTGGAGAATTCAAAGGCCTGAAGTTTCTGTAAATTTTATAAAAGTCAGTGGCTCTGTAGGATAGAGAACTAAATTCACATCCTTGCTGCAGGAAAGGTAGTTAAATATCAGTCAAAATTTATCCAGAGAGCTGATCAGCACATGTTTATTTCTGAACCATTTGTGGCACACTTGACCCTCTTAAGCATGTGGGATGGAGCCTGGGCAGTGGTGCATGTAAGAAGGATGTGCTGCTGCCATGGAAGGGAGATGCCTACTGGCTGGGGACGGGGAAGAGAAGCACAAGAGTCATAGAAACCTTGGTTACAAGAGAGCTTTGGAGGTCTCTAATCCCATTCAGTTTGAGATGGGACTGTTGCCAATACTAGATCATGTTGGCTGTGACTTTGTCTTCCTGAGTCTTGAAAGGCTTCAAGGATGGAGATTCCCCACCTCCCTGGTGACCTTTTCCAGGGCTGCACCACCCTTTCCCTGGTACTTCCTGATAGGAACCTTCCAAGGTGCAGCTTCTCCCTGTTGTCCCTTGTATTGTTTGGACCTGCTGTGTGGCTTTGTAATCCTTGTAACTATTTTCAAATAAGTGTAATCTGCTATTAGATTGCTCTTAGACTTCTCTTTGCCAGACTGAACAAGCCCAGCTCCTTCTACCACTTCTTAGAGGCCATGTACCACCAACCCCTGGCCATCTTGGCAGCCCTCACCTGGATCTTCTCCACATCCTTCTTGAACTGGGGGATGGCCAGGCTCGACAGTGATTAGTATGATTCCACATAGCAAACTGAAAACTTCTGATCTTATTTTTGAAAAAAACAAAACCAAAAACCCCAAACAAAAAAAAAAAAACCATACCAAAACAAAAAAAAAACAATGTGGGAAAGAACAGGGTAGGATATAACAGGAAAAAAAACCCAAACACATTGGTAGAAGATTATAGCTGCAGAATTGGGTATGTGTAAGCTAGGGATGTTTGAGATGTCCTTGCTACTTTAATTTTTTCCTTCTTGTGGATATGCATTTTGGTATAGTTTCAATGACATACTTTGTCGTTCAGCAGGATCTCTGAATAGTTTGGATGTTGAAAGAGACTGGGAAGATAATAAGGAGAAACATGGTGGAGTGGGATCCAGAACAATTGTCCTGCTCTGGATTCTAACAAAAACATTCCAAATAGTTCCAGGAAAGACAGCTGTAAACCAGTCACCTATAACTGAACAGTGATAAACCAAGCAAACCTACTTTAGTGTCTCCTGATATTCTGTGCACTTTAAAATTGTCAAAGTGGCAATAGTTTATATCCACCTTGCCTACCCAAAACAGTGCTTTCTGGGAGAGAAATAATAGCGTCATTAGATTGGACCATACTGGCCTAACTTGGGAAGTGCTTAAATACCTAAACCTGGACTTTCAGGAAATGCTTGAACAGAAGAAGGGGCATTTCACCACCTCTGACCCATGCCTGGGTTGGATTCTGATTAAAATTGAAAGAGTGACTCTTCAGGAAGAAAGGAAAGTCAAGCCAGGCAGGTGGGCAGATGCTGCTCTTCTGCTGGAGCCTGGGCACTGCTGATGTTTTCAGCACAGCTTCTCATCTGCATGCTGCATTTGATGCTTGGCTTGAGGAGGTTAAAGGAGCCTCCATGCTGTCCTGACAGCTGGGGAGCAGGGCACAGTTGGACTAGCAGCTAAGACTGCCTTAGGATTTACTCCCCCTTGTTCATTCTCTTGTAAGCACCCAGGGCTTGTGCATCAACAGCTTGAAGCCTGCAGGAGGGGGGTGTGTGTATGTGGAAGGCTATCTTTGGCTTATCTGTTCACCCCCCCTCCCTGCTGCACTAATCGGTGTGACAAAAAGATCTTTCTCCCTGGGGAAGATTTTTCCTCCCTGTCAGGGACCACCGTTTCTTAGTTAAACTGTTACTCTGAATTGGTAGGTAGAAACACATATTAGCTTCAGTTCCAGTTCTCAGCTGATACATTTCTTAAGATAATGATTCAGAATGAGAGAACATAATTAGGATCAAATTTGAGTTTTCTTTTTGAGAATAAAAGCACTGAAGATGTCAGGATACCCAGATGTTATGAACAGATTGGGAAAGGTATTTGACGGTTTAGTTACTGCAAATAGTGTCATGAACTGGTGGTATGGCAATACCTTTGGAAATTTCTGACTCTTTCCCCTGCTTGCCTTTATGATGGCAATCTCCAGCAGTCTGTACATGGTGATCTCATCTTTTCACCTGTATTCTTCTGAGTCCAGGTCTCTTGACCCTGAGATTTTTCAATATACAATTCCTCAGTCAAGGTCATGGTTAAAGTCCCCTATGTCTAACTGTAACTTGCTGACACATTAAGAGATGGATGTGAAGCGATCCAAGCTAAAATGTGGTATTACCCCATTTTAACATACCAGTTATTTCCCTGGGCATTGCAGTTAGAAGCACTATCTCTGGCTGTAGAGAAAAGCTTTGTGTTTTTTGTTTTTTTTTTGTAGCTGCTGTAACTTTACTGCGTGATTCTAGCTGAATACTCAGTGCTTGTACAGGGAAAATCAGCTGGCTATTTCCATTCGAAAAGCTGGGTTACAGAAGTTCACAGCACCAGATGGCTGTGCATACTTATAATGCTGTGGATTATTAAAGGGCTGTTGTATTTTCCTCTTTCATCCTTCCTTTATTCCTCCTCCCCACATCAACAAATTAATGCTGAATGCTTGGGAATCTGTCCTGCACAGACTTTAGCACATTACATCTTTTCATTGGAAACTTTTTGTTCCAGCCCTTTTGAACTGCTTGGTTTTCATCACCTCTTTGCAACTGCTCGTGAGCTGAATGATGCCCGGGGCTGTGCAAGCATCAGGACTGGAGCCTTGGCACAGTCATAGGCTGGTTCAGCACGTTACGTCTCATAGTTGCTGTCCCTAACCTGCTCCTTTGGAGTTGACACGTTCTGTTTTCTGAAATCAAGCGGGAACCTCCTAAAGGAGACAAAACAGCTGTGTTAATGTGAGGACTCCAAAAACCATCAGCCTGTGGTGTTGTCCAAATCAGGTCCTTGCCCAATACTGCATTAATACCTATTTTGCCAAGACTTCCACAGCAATGTCTGGTGCCTCACAAAATGGACACTGCTCTTGTATGAAAGATGTAGTGCAAAGGAGGACCTTTGATTAATTTATTTTTAAAAGCTAACAGCATGTCACTTGTCTACCACAACAGACATCTGAATTTTAAAATGCAGTTACTCCAAAAAATGATAGAAGATGGAGGGATGTGCCCTGCCTCCAGCACCATACATATGTGTTAGATTGAGTCATTTTTGAGGGGCGGGTGGGGAAGGCTTTGTTGTTCATATTTGTGATATCTGGGTACCATCTGTGTCCGGATTGACTTTCTTGTTCATGGTTTTTAATGGTCCAGATGTCTTCAATGGGATTGCAAACAGCAGCATGCAGTGAACACAGAGTGGAGACATATAGGGACATGTACACAATTCTGAGCAGTGGTATAGCCAAGTGCATCTACAGGATGGAAAGCAGCTGTTGTGAGCCTTGCTTCCCACATAGGTTCTGCAGGGCAAGAAGGACTTGTCCTGATGCATGTAATTAACATCCTGAACAAACTCCTTTATATTAAAAATTCTGCCTGCCCAGGTCAGGGGTGGGCTTTCCAACTTCTTCAAGAATGGTATCTGCATGGCCTGTCCAGTGTCCATACGAGTGCGTATCTTAGGGAAGATGCACTGCTAAAATGTAGAGACTTCCAAAATCTGATTAAAAAAAAATACTTAGGGGGGGAAAAAAGTAACTTTGAAACCTGAATATAATAGAAATATTTTAAAGAACTAGTGTCTAACAGGAAAATGGATCAGAAACATCTTCCTCATTTTTAAGGTAGAAACAAGTCAGAAGCCAGCATGAAGCAGTTGTCTTGTTAGCTTGTTTGCAGTGTGGGTTTTGGTGACCACCTGACAGCAGCGTGTATTCCCATCACAGAGTAAATTTCAGGGACTCTGCTCCAGTGTCTAAAATTAGCCCTGAAAGCTGCTCTGCCTATGGAGTGCTGGCTCCCACCCCCACCTAGATTTAGTTAGATGAGAAGGCTCATGTTGGTAACAGAGGTCAGCGTTTTATTTCAGATGCATGTGTTAGGAGCTCTTGGTGGTGTATGCCAGGTTCGTGCTCGCTTCAGCAGTAAGTGAAAGAGGTGGGTTGGTTGTTCAAACTGGAGAACAACATGTTGTTTGTTCCCCTCATGCCGGCGTGGACAGCTTCTCAATAGCTTTTATGCTGATGTGAATAACAAGCAGGGGTGGTGATGGGATTTAATCACAGAGGGCCTAGCACTACATGCAATCACCAAGCCTAAGTGACACTCAGAGAAGGATCTCTTGCTTTTCCTCCTCCTCCTCTAGACTCGGAGCCTGAGTCTGAATAAAACATAGCATACTTGAGAGCTCTTTAATGCATTGTAAACAAGGCTGCTTTCCCCCGAATTTATTATCTAGCAGGGCTGAAGTTGCAGACTGGTGATGGGCCCCATGTTTTATGCAGCTTAGAAGTTCAGGAGTTGCTTTTGTAGGAAGTGCTGGCACACCTTGGAAGCAGCAGCTGTTGTTCCTGAGGGGCCAGAGCTACAAATCTCTACCGTGGGAGTTTCTCCATTTGTCATTAAGGCTCTAAGACAGACTGTGGCACAGGTTTCATACTTGGTTGAAGTGCTGCTAATTCTGGACTCTGTGCCAGTCGCTCACTTGGGCTGATGTAGCTGCTTCTGCAGCCATCCGGTGAATCATGCCAAGGAACAGTGGCTGAAAATCCCAGCAGAAAAATTAACAGAAGCTCCCTGATTTGGCTCAATTTGGTTGCACAAACCAAGCCATCTGTGCTGATGTGATGGAGAGTGCAGGATCAAAATGGGAATGAACAACATAAATGGCATGCTCATCTTCTGTGGCATGGAGTGTTGCTGTTAACAGTGATAAGGGCACCATTTGAAGGCAGTTCTGCTGACCAAGTGGACCTGTGCAACCCAGTCTATCTGTTGGGGCAGGCTCATTCCCAATAAATCTTTCTTGTCTTGTAAAACTTTAAAGTAGCTCTCTGATGGTTTTCTGTAGGTGAACCTGGCACGAGCCTGTGTGCTGCTGTAGGGTTTCTCAGCCTCCCTGGTGCTTTGAGGCTTCTCCAATGCTTGATCAGCCTCATCCTAGGAATCAGTGGGACTGGGATACAGTATTTTTGACCTAAGAGCGATGTTTTGCAGCTGTGGTAACATGCTTTGTGCTTCATGTTTTTGTAAAGATCGACTGGCAAGGGAGATACAGGCCTTTGCAGTTCTGGATGTCCCTCACCTTCTCCATAACATCATCTTTATAGCTTGTGTCCGTTCTCCTGCAAACAACACGTAACTTGGGCAGGAATCAGAAAATCAATATATATTCTTCCTTCAGTGGGTACTGTCAAGACTAAAAGCAAAGCTTGGAAGTCAGATGACTGGTTCTTTTTCTGTTTGCACAGGACTAACCAGAAGATCCCGCTGTGGCTTTATGTCTCTACGAAAAACGTCAAGGAGCTTCAGTGTGTGTGTGTAGGCCTGTGCAGTGAGTGCTATGTCTGTGGAGTCAAGGAGACCTCTCGGATGGCCAGGGAGGAGTTGCTGTTACCTTGGAGAACTCTGTAGTTGGGCTCAAGCAGGTCACCTGTAAGAAATGAGTCTGTCTGAAGTTCGCCTGGTTGCCATCTCAGACTTAATTCATGGTTCCACCAGGCAATGAAAGCATGATGAGACTTTGGAGTTTGAGCATCAGAGTGACCCTGTGCCACCTGAGTGACCCTGTGATCCTCCTCTAGGTTATCTGTGAAGGTGCAGGGTGCTGAAGGGTGTCATCTGAGCCTGGAGCGATGCAAGGGGAAAGGCACTCTGGCGAGGAGGGAATTTTGCCAGTAACTGCAGTTCTTCAATATACAATGTCCATATACATCTTTACAGCCCATCGTCCTTCTCCTCGTCCTGAGAGGCCTGTTAACCTCTTGGATTTGGTTGTTGAATAGGATAAGTCTGCACAAAAGATAGAAGTGAGGAATGGGTGACTGCACAGCTCATCTCAAAGGTTGTGAGTTACCAATTGCTGTTTTTCTGTTTCAAAGATCCTCACAGTTACTAGAGGAAGTTCAGCAGTCTTTCCTGCCTCCTAGGGATCTCCACATACCTGAATGTTTGTGCTAGTTAGTAGGTAGGATGTAGTTTTGATGGTTTTGTTTTGTTTTGTTTTAATTTAAGGATCCTTTACAGCTTACAGTAGTACTAAGCTTTACTGCATCTCACCTCTTCTGATCTCTGAAGCCTGGCAGTTCTGCTCCTGCCTGGTGAACAGAGGGGAGAGCGCCTTAGAGTTGTTCTGTAAGCACGAGCTGGTAAGCCTTCACCAGTGCTTCTTGATGATTAGATAAAGGAGAGCAAAACGATAACAAGACATCCTCCTTCACACTTTGCTGAGCCTGTAAAGATGTACGAGGATAAAGATGTGCTGTTCTTTCCTTTGGTTGTTGCAGGGACCCTCATTACTTCTGCATTAGATTGAGCTATTCAGATTTACCTACTGCAGCTCTTCTGCTCCCTCCCACTTTTTTTTTAAATTCTGCTGGGTCATGTTTTTAGCTACTCTGTTAAATTCTGGAGTTACAGACATTACTTTCCAGAGGATATTCAGTCCTCCAACATAAGGGCCAATAATCTTTGGTATTAAACTAGTCTATATCCAGTGTTTTTCTTGTGAGAAATGAGGTTTATGAAATGGATGCTGCACCAGCTATCCCAGACAGAGGACTTGATTGCAGTTGTTTGAAAAGCTGATCAGCTGTGGGAGGTCTCTGCTGGCATTCAGCAAGTACTGCTGAGGGCTGAGGTTCTGCTCAGAATATGGCTATTCTACCTTATTTTAAGATATGTAAAAAGACACCAGAACTACTGTAGTACCTTTCCCTTCTGGAGGAATGCAGTCTAACAGAGGGAGTGGCACAGAAGTTATACTCAAACTGCATTTCATTTGAAATCAGTTCATAGAGGAACAGGAATGCAGGGTGAAAAAGTATCAGTGGCTTCTCTTCATTTTTGTGCCACAAAAGAGAGGAATTTGTCCCCGCAGTAGTGAGATTAAAGGCAAGGCTATTTTATGGGGGTTAGCTGATGCAATATTTCATGGCCACTGGATGGGAGCATTTTCCTTCCAAGCCATTCTCTGTTGTTCCTCAGAGAAGCAGAAAGGCAGAATCTCTTCTAGATTGCTTCAGTCTTGTTTTGTGAGTGCACCTTGTGTCCTGCACTCATGTCCTTCTTGGTGTTGCCCAAACACACCATTGTTGACCTTCTTCAGCTTTTACACAAACTCCTGCTGCTGCCTTGCAGTATTAATCAGGAGGGTTCCTTGGGTTTTGCTGAGTTAAAACTGCTGTTTTGCCAACTGATGCAAGGATTCTGGAGAATGGATACATTTCTCCAGGGACTGGGGTTGAAAACTGTGAAATTCATTCCACTCAGTGCTTCAGTAGAATGTAGCCTTACCTATTTTTAAAGAAAAGGCTTCAGTGAAATAAAACCAGAGAGGTATATGGTACAGCAAATGAAACCTCCGGCTGCATAAACAGATCAATAAACTGATTTGTGTTTGCTGACCAGAAGAAAAATTTAATTGCAGGTACTCCATATTCACTGTTTGTGGTGAAACTAGAGTAATGGGAATAATAAGAAATCCAATTTGCTTTTGTTTGGAGTTAATTCTTCTTTAGGTTTCATTAAACTGGACTGGTGCAATGGACAGGCCTCTCAAGGCTTAGACTGGTTATGTATTCACAGTTTCTAGGTCTTCAGACTGATATGTTCTTCATGGATTTCTTCAAATTCTAAATTATCATATTTGCCATCTTGTAGTATGACTTGAAATGATTGACATAATATTGTTCCTGGTGTTCAGAGTTTTGTTTCACCTGCCAGAATCTCCTGCTCTGTGTTTGGCAGCCATCAGTTCACTGAAGTTTGAATGCATCTGAATGGCAAAATAGCTCTCAGGTTGCCTCAGGTTCCAGATCTGTGCAGTAACTAACATCTGCAAGAGGAAATAATGCTTTCCTGCATGGCCTGAAGATCTGTTTCCAATAAAAGTATTGTTATGTCAGTCCTCAAGTGTTTTTCATTTGAGTGCATCTCTTGCATCTGTTTGGATTTAGATAAAAAAAAGAGGATGGAGATCCTGGCATGATTGTCCCTCTGTGAGGGACAATATTCAGAAAGGTAAAAGATTTTAGGTAGATGGGAGGAAATACCCCAGGAAGAACAATAAGACTGGAGTCATGTGAATGTGTTTCCTCCATTTGAGTGGGACAAAAGGTGTTTCAAATAATCTCAATTGCTGGTAACAGTAATAAAGATGGTAGTAAAGAGTTCTTAAAAACTTATTGTTGCAAGGAGAGCAGAATTGTCACCAGCATTTAATATTGAGTTAAAGTTGGTAAATTGGATAGATGTATTGTTAGCATTATTTGGAAAGTGGAAGGTGACTCCTCTATGAAGGAATGGGGTGAGCTCTCTGCTAGGAGGAAGACAAGGAAAGAAGTGATTGGAGGCTAATGGGTTATAGACAGGTAATGATGAATTTGTGATTTTAAATGTATGAATAGCTGATAATTTAAATGCATCCAAAAAAAGCTATGGAAAATAGTTTTGATAAAAGTGGAGGCAAAACCTCTTGTTGCTGGGTTTCATTTGGATCTGTCCATCTACAGAAGAGAGAACCCAAAGGATGTCTGTAACTGGAGATCTGGAGTTTAAAAGGAAGGTGATGTATTGACCTGCCAGTTCACATATGGTGCGACCCTGGTATTACCTAAGATTATGCCAATAAAGATTAAATTGTGCAAGTTGATTCCCTTTGCTGTTTTTTAATGAAGGAAGTACCTTATCCAGAAGTCTGGTAGGAAATCTGGTGGGCTTGAAATGTGATTTATATCTCCCTGTGGCAGAGGCAGATTTGGCTTTTCGGTTCTGTTGTTATAAAGAGCTTAAAGACTGAGCTCTTGGAAGGGTCCATAGTTCTGTGAAACAGACCAGTGTGTTCAATTGCAGTTGTAACCTTTATCCTGGTTTTTTGCTACATTTGAAAAGGTTTTTTGCTATTTTATTTATCCTCTTTATGAACAAACACCTTAAGTCTTTGATCAAAGATTGTCCCTCATCTGTTCTAACAAGCGCCTGTTATTTTCTTACTATTAATTGTCAAGATGCATTTCATCAGCTAAGAAAAAGTGATTTATGGCAAGTCATGACAAACTAATTATATCTGACAGTGGTAGACAGAAAAGCTTGAATTTTAAGAAATTTTTGTAACTGATTTTATTCTTGAAACGTGGAGGGGAGTGGATTTTGGACGTGGTTTCAAAGCACAGAAGTGGTGTCTGATCTGCAGGTGAAGGCTGTGCTTCCTTCCTGAGCACTCTTGCTCAAAGTATTTCCATTTCTATCCTGAACATGTTCAGGAACATTTGTAGTTTTTTATTAATTTACCGGTATTTTCTTTACATCAAGTAGTTCATATAACTTTCAATCTCTTCTCTTGCATGGTTAGTGACAGTGATCATATATCTAACTGTAGCTAAGCTGAGTAAGCCAGACTATTTTAGTCATCACTTGTGAAATAAGACTTTCTGTACCCTGATCATCCTAGCAGCCAGTTCCCTTGCTAGAGCTTGAGTTCATCTTTCCCGGCCATGCCACTGACTGTCTGTGCCCCAGGGCCAGGAGCAGTGCTGTAACTCTCAGAGCATCCTGCCTTTCATTATAAAATCCTCCTGTGGATTAGCTCTCTTGCTACTGCCTTTGAGTCTTTTGAAAAAGAAAATTGCTTTCAGTAGCAATAAATTGCAGACCTCAAAAAAATCAGGACATACCTTTTTTAGACCTTTTACACAAGAAAAGGGTGTTATATCTGACTGTACAGTTGGTGGACCCCAGATTTTAAAATAGCTGGGTTCTTTTCTTCCTCATCAAACGAAGAGAGGAATGAAAGACACGGAATAGCAGCCTTTTTCTTTTTTAACCACACATGCTGTTTCCACTCAGTTACACCTATGTGTTTGTACCTGACCTTAAGTATTGTATCGAAATCTTCACTTCATTGCATGAATCTGCTCAGGCTTTTTTTTAATGCCGCTTGGGATGTGCTCTGCACATACTTGAAAATTTCAGTATTGGTGGTTTCAGGAGGGGCAAGACCCACACAAAACCCAGTGATTGCAGAAACCTGCTTTTGCCTGGGTCCATTTGATACTTGGGTTTTTTTATGCTAGCCATATGGCCTCCTCCATGCTTACAGTGGATTTTGCCACAGTTGTGTTAGCTTTGTCCACAGCCCAACCTTCACGTCATGCTAAAGGAAGTGTTGTCACTTCTCATGTTAGTGCAAATATGGTATTTTGTCAGAAATTAAACAATTCCAGCATGCATGGCCGTAGGTGTTTGTCTCATAAATTGTTATGGCTATACTTTGGTGCACTGGGGGGTATAGGAGGCATTTATTACAGGACTACTTAATTATTTGGGGCTTGTTAAAACTAGTATTTCTTAAAAAAAATTCCTTCCTCTTTCCTTGGTAAGCATTCCTGAAAATTCCTTATATCTAACTTTTATACATTATTAGAATGTTTTATGGGCTTGTTTCCAGCCAGGCTGAGTTGGCTCTTCCAGGGTTGACCAGTAGCAACATCTCCTAGATTTCCACGTGGGAGTGAGACTGAGTACTATGGCAGAAAAATCTCCCTAGTCTTGGTTTCAGGATTGATGCACGGGTCAGTGCTTGCTAGCTAGATGCGCACCTTAAGATGAAGGCTTAGAAGAGAACCAGGGGTCTGCTGTCAGTATCTGTATCGTCAGTATCAATACGGCTTGCATTCAAGCAGTAATGGCTTCATTGGATACAAAGCACTTGGATTGAGGAGGGTCTTCAGTGGGATACAGTTACTGTTCTTTTTGTAATAGTTGTATGATTTTGGAAGATGACGTGAGAAGATGAGGTGGGAGGCCTTAGGGCCAGCAGCTGGAGCAGGACATAGGTCTGGGAGCCCGTGTCTGTTTATGGTGCAGCAGCTGGAGCAAGTGCAGGACCAGAGAGACCAGGGAAGTCCCAGCCAGCTGCTGGAGAGACAGTTGAGGCTGGGGGTTGACTGAGACCACTTGTGTGTGTGCACATGCGTGTGTAGGTGTTCGCAGGGATGAGGCACCTGGAAGGAGTGAAGATCCAGGGCCAGCTGCCAAACAGACTGCATATGCAAGGGGTCCATGGAGGTCTGTGCCACAGCTGGAGTAAGGTCTGCAGCCTTGGGGCTTGCTGTGCCTAGGTGCTAGCAGTTGGGAAGACTGGGATCTAGGGTCAGCTACTGGGCAGGCTGAGTGTCTGAGCCCAGCTGCTGGAGGGATCCATGCCACACCTATGCACATACAGACATTTCCCACTAATTCAGCCTCTCCCCCTAACAGTGTCTTGAAGTAATTGTGCCTCATTCTCCTCAGGCAGATACTGTTGGTTACAACTCAGAAGATTTGAGGGTGAAAGAGAGAATGGAAGCAGCAGAATGCCCTGAAGCACCTTTTGGGAATGGGAGGAATTAATCAGCAAAGCTATCCCAGGATGTTTCATTCTAATCATCTCTTTTGTATTTCAGCCCTGGCCCAGTGTGTCCAACCTGGCCAAGGATTTCATCGATCGTCTACTCACAGTGGATCCCAGTGACAGGATGACAGCCCTTCAGGCCCTGAAGCACCCGTGGGTAGTCAGCATGGCAGCCTCTTCCTCCATGAAGAACCTGCACCGTTCCATCTCGCAAAACCTTCTCAAGAGGGCGTCTTCCCGCTGCCAGAGCACTAAGTCCGCACAATCCACCCGTTCCAGTCGCTCCACCAAATCCAACAAGTCACGTCGGGTTCGGGAACGGGAGCTGCGAGAGCTCAACCTGCGCTACCAGCAGCAGTACACTGGCTGAGCACTGGGCTGGGACCTGCCAGGCATCTTTCCAGATGTCTTCTCTGCGGTGTAGTTGTGCAGCACCCTTTGCTGCACACTCACTCAGTGAGGAACATTCAGGTTCCTCCCTCCCTCCCTACAGGTGTCCCCCTCATCCATGAGGAGGTGTCCCTCCCCCTGTGCGGAGGAAAGGGAACCTTGTGGTGGCCATCCCACCCTGCAAGCTGTGCCACAGGGACTCATGCAGGAAACGGGGGAGCCCTTGTGGGCTCAGAGCACAGCTCAGAGCCTCAAGTAATACACAAATTAAAGAGCCATGTGGGGAGAAGAGCTCTTTCTGTAGCCCAGGAGCTTGGTTGTTCATAGTTATTTATTAATACCAAACTGTTAAGTTTCTGTCACTTGCATATGAAAAAAAGAAATCACTTTATGTGTATGTACATGCATGTATATGTATGCACATACACAAGTGGGTGTGTATATGTATTTAAAATATATATATACACAAATTTAGAGCTGGTTTAGTCACTCTGTGGTGTCTTTGCAGTGAAGCTGGTATGAGTCACATGCAGATAGAAGTAGGTTAGCTCTGACTCACTGGCATGCTGCCCACCAGCTCCTCGCCAAAAAGATGCCAGACAGCAGTTTTCCATGACAGCTGGGAAGCTGCGAGGTTTCCCTCAAAGGCTGCCGTCCGCCTGATGACATCAAGGGTTTACTCAAGCTGTATGAGAGCTACCAGGCAAATTGGCAACCAGGCTGAAGTGTTGTGAGCCCAGAGCTGGAGTCCGTGTTCCTTTGGTCCGGACTGGGTGGGTGTTCCTGATGGAGTGGTGGGAAGACGATCATTGTCCTGCAGAAACTTCATGGTACACAGAAAGATGTCTTTGGTAAGGCAGATTTTTGGAGGGCGTTTCTTGCTGTCTCTCTTGAATTATCCTTCCCCTATATGCAGCAAAACCAGTGCCTACCATGCAGGGTTTGTTGTTCATGCTGTGACATGGTCCTGTCATGTCTGTGACCTGTTACATGTCTTGCGCCCTTCAGACTAGTGTTACTGACCATGTCACTTTACCAAAACTTTGGTGGTTCCAGGTATTGCTCCCTGTCTGCAGACTTTTCAGGGCTCCCCTCCTTTGCATGCCTGTTCTGCCCTGGTACTGCCATCCTTCTCTGGGACAGTGAAGTGGTGGTGGGAGCTGTTGGGATGGCCACAAATGGTTCCATAGCATCAGGGTAGAGGCTTGAGTAGTGGAGGTCTGATCCTGGAGTGTCAGCAGTGATTATCACTGGAGACATTGCACAAATACCTTAGAGATGTTAGGTGTGACTTAAATCCAACAGGAAAAAGCTGCCTTTCAGGTTTCCTTGTGTGGGATGTGATACGGGAGCCTCTTGTGAAGGACCTCTTGGGGAAGGTGGGTGCTGTAGAACTGAGCTTTGTGCAAGCCTGCTGAGATATCTTCCAAACTAATCAGAGCAGTAGAGTGGGGCTGCTGGCACAGTCTCAAGGTGAATTCAGCTTCTTGTGATGGCAGAGACAAGATCTGCAGTGAAGGTGAATGCTGGTTTTTGAAGCTTTTCATACAAAGCTATATGGTTTGCTTTATGTTGTGCACTTGGGAAGTGCTTGCTTAGCTCTGGGCTGGAGGTCAAAGCTATGCAAGCTCAGGGGGCTGGCGAGCATGGCCTTTGTGCCCAAGATTGATGTCTGTGCTGCTGTGTTTTAGCGTCAGCAAGGTTTTAAGTGGTCATTTGCATCTCCAGGGAGCTCTAACTCCGCTGGCCGCAGCCCCTCTTGGTCAGCAAACAGGAAAGCAGCACAGCTTTGGTGGCAGAAGACTGAGTTTTCTGTGCTAAGGGAAAAAAAAAAAAAGGAATTTCTAGGGATATGCTTCCCACCCCAAAGCTGGGATGGGCCATAACCACTGAGCACAGCTCTGTGTGCGCAAGCATGCGATGGGGAGTAGGCTGGAGGAAACCTGAGGACAGCCAGTATGTGTAGCAGGGGTGAATTCTATATCCTTTGCATGATTTTGCGTATAATTTTGAAAACTCTGGATCCTTTGCAGGCTGCCCTTTCTCTGAGTGGCCATCCTACCATGTCACACACAGTCTTCCATCAGCATTAACGGATACCACAGGATTACCAAAAACTGGGTTTTTTTCAACTCTGTGGACTGAAAAAAAAAAAGTATCTTCAGCTTCTTTTATCTTCTCATGTAGTTTTCCCTGGTTCGTTACCATGAACTATAAACTAGATGTAATTTTTTATTTCTGACGCAACAGGCAGCTTGCCACATTTTGCTTCATAAAGAATTCAGTGCCCCTTGTATTACTGCAAACAGCTCTCCAAAAGCAGCAACCACTCTAAGACAAGTACCAACTGGAAAATTGTTCTTACCCTGTATGATAAGAGATGGCAGGATGCTCTCTCAGAGGGCTTCTGATTTTGAGCCGTGACTCGTAAGAGTCTTCTGCATGTTCGGAGCATCACACCCAGGCACTGTGGTTTCTTTTACGTCCTGGGTGCTTTCATGACCCTCCCCAGATTACCTGGCCTGTTTATCCTTAAAATAGGTATTTTGCCTATGTGAGGAGGTCAAACTGATGAACTGAGCCAAGACCTCTAGAACCTGAGACCCTTCCCTTTAACCACTTGACCATCAAAATGCACAGGCATTGTGCAGATGTCTACCCATGCTGTTCCTTCGTGCTTTCCCTCATGGGAGATAAATGGAAGTGAAGAGGAGGTCAAGATGTTGAGCTCTGGTGTGACCAGACTTGTTTCTTCACCTTCACAAAGCAGAACAAGAATCTCATGTGTGACAATTTTTGCTTTGTTACTCTTTTCAGCAGTTGGGTTTTCACCAGGAAAAGTTCAGAGCAATGTCAGTCATAGTGAGTTTAGGGTGGAATATGTTTTGGGAAGCAAGATGTTGCTATATAGGTTCGTGACAGTGTCGGTTTTGTGTGATAATAACTCTACAACTGAGAGGTGAATTGGCAGAAGGGAAGATCCTTCACATACATGAGCAATACTGGATAGCTGCAACCTGCTTCTTTGTATGGAGACACTTTTGGTCCTCAGGTATCCCACTACTAGGGAATTGCACCAAAGAGGACCAAGTCCATCCCATAAGGGGCTTTGGCTTTCCTAGAAAAAGAACTCTAATTCTCTTCACAAATGCAATATTTTCTTGTTTGCATGGAAAAATCAATGTAAACATGGGGAAAATCTTTATGGGCTTTCCTTCCATTATTTGATTAGAACACTCTTGGCTCAATCCCTCTTCTTTTTCTAAATTCAGTATTTGCAGGAACTCTTATACCCAGACAATAATGTGTGTGGGTAGAGGGAGATGAGCAGAGCTCTGTCCAAGTGTCCCTTGGAGGCCTTGGTGATCTTTCTGTTTTCACTCTTTCTGAAAAACTGTGATGGTCCAAATGCTATGTTGCGAGGTCCAGCTTAAGAACAATTCCTTGGGTGCTTTTATCCTTGCAATTGTGGCACATTTTCAACTGGGTCTGGGGTGGGGGGGAGGGGGGTGGACAGGCAAAGTGCTGTGATTTTGAGCCGTAGTTCAGGTGCCTTCAGTCCATCCTCTAAGAAGCTCTTCACTGTGAATTATCTTGATTGTCTTCTGGTGCATCTCAGTTTACCTTAAGTCTCAGGAGTTTACACTTTTCAGGAGTGCCTTGTTTGAGGATTTTAGAAGCTAAAATCTCTCTGAAATGTTTTTTCTGCTCTTCCATTTAATTTTTTAAATCTCCTGCTTTGGCTCTTAATGGTGATTCTTAATTTGGCTCGCAGGGTTTTTTGGAAGGCTTCCTCTGGTACTGAATTAGCCGGGAGAACGCAGGTAACAAATGCATGTTCCAGACCATTGCTGAGTTGCAGTCTTTATATTAGCTGGGGTGCAAATAGAGTGATTTCTTTTTCCGTACTTTTGTTCATGCAATGAAAATGAAGTTGGAATGACACCTAGTGGTAAATTGTAGTGTGTCTTTGTCCAAGTACAGCCCTCTTCTAGTTGCATTCCCACCGTTTCAGGGTGAGATGCTCTTACAAAGAGGAATCTGAGTTTGATGTGCTGAGTGATGGTCTTGGACCACAACCTGCAGTCCTAGATGTTCAGCAACCTCAGCGTGGCACCGTTTGCTCCCATACTGATCCTGAAGAACAGCATTTTAGCCCACATGGAGATGAGCATGAGTCCACATGCACCCCCTGGAAGGGGTGCTGAATGCTGGGGAAAAGACATGTGTGGTAAACCCCGCAGTGTCTCCAAGCAGGTGCTTACCAGCTCCCTGCCTTGGGGAGACATCTTAGGGGACACTAGGAGAAAACAAAGCCTAAAGATGTTGAGACTGGAATCGGTAGATTTGGGACTTTCTCCCACCATGAGACATGATGGAGCAGCTCAGGGTGTTGCTTCTCGGAGTATTCTGTTTCAGGGAAATGCAGTTTTAAGGAGTAAAGGGAATTATGGTTGTTTGTCTTTTGAAACTTAGCAGTACTGTGTAAAACAATTCCATCGTTTTGTCCTGGGAGTTTGGCTGCTCTCTCGGGGGAGAGAATTATGGCTTCAAAGAACATGGCCTATTGATTGCTTGATTTTTTATTTATTTTTTTTTAGGGTTATTGGAAATGAATATGAAAAGGTCTTCCAGAAATAACTTTAGGCAGTCTACAGACTTGCATCCAGACTTTTGAGTACATAATGTATTCTTCTATGCATTTTTCTAAAACAGCAATTACTTGTCCCTGTTTGATTTACTTCTCACCCTTTTCAAGCTTCTAAAAAACGTCAGCCCAGTGGTGGTAGAACCCGCCCCCCTTCCTTCAGTCCAGAAGTCTGTGCTGTTTAACACTGAGATTGTAATAGCATCCAGATGCTCCTGCCAGTTCCTGGACCATGTTGTTCTTGGAAACATGCAGCCATACGTGAGGGACAGCTTTATAGCCTTGTGATGAGTGTAAGTCCAGACAAAAGGGCTCTGACCTGCTGGCTTTGGTAGTGATGTGGAAACCAGCTGCATTACATATTTGTTTTGGAAATGATAAGCCCTCAAACTCTTAACTTCTTTGGAACTTGGATATTTTCTTCTTTTAGGTCAAATATTTTCTACTCTGCTAATTTACAGTCTTTCTTATACCCTGCCCCATTTCTCAATCCTGTTTTCTACCCGGGTGTTTGGCTGAGTTACTAATATAGTCAACTTTTATGTAATGCACAAACTGGAATAGGAATTGTGGTTAACTCAGCTACTGGGCAGCAACTCTGGATTTGGCTCTGCTGGAGCCACAGTGAGTCCTGGAGCAAGGTAAAAGCATCTGTACGGTGTCTTGCAGGTGGGAGAAGGCTCCCTTTGAGGACCCTGTAGTGCAGGCTCAGTTCGAGATGATCTTGTACAACATAGAACAACTAGGGCATGGCTGTTACAGGCCTCTTACTAGACTGCATGGGGCCATATTCCTATTTTAAGTAATGATACTAAAGATTCAGAGGGTTTGAGGTGGGGTAGATTAGAATGTCAATTGCGTGTCTTAATGTAGTTTTCTAAATGATGCAAAGCAACACAGAGATAGGCTTGGGGGGAGGGTTTCACACCCTCTGGAGGAGTTGCAAACTGTTCTCTGGTGGCAGTGTATGCCAGATGAGCCCTTGGATTTGCAGGGAGGGTGGTTGCATCCCAGCCTCTCACCAGCTTGGCGTTGTCCCAGAAAATACCACAAAGTGCCTGTACCACTCGGTGCTGGATACCCAGCCCCAAGTTACTTACACCACTCTTGGGAGGTTTTCGGTGCTTTTTTTGACCACTCAGTCTCGTATTTCAGCCTGGATTAAGAACGCAGCTCTTGGGTGCTCTGGAGGCAGGAGCCTGCATGTCAGCTGTGCCTTACTGTGCAGGAAATTTGCCAAAAAAAAATTATGTGAAGCAGCAGGTATGCTCAGTAACAACAGCATCATGGAGCTTGGTACCTTCCACCCTCGGTGTCCCTGTGGTGGAGGGAGCTCTGCCTGGCTGATGACAGTTTTTCCTTCTCCCACTGTCCTCCCCTGTATGGTAAGTAATACTGTAGATCCCTTGTGTGTGACAGGCGAGCTACTCGCTGCTGTTGCAAATTTTGCACTGTGTTTGTTTGCTGAATGTGGAAGAGATCTGCGGTCCCAATGAGGTGTGTTAGAAATGAGTGGCTCCTGTGTGGATGCCCAGATGCTGTCAGTTTTCCTGTTGCCTTTCACTACGGAAAGACACCTCCCGGGAAGCTCTCGGGACCGGAGGTCTTCCAGCACTTGCTGTTATTTTTGGTCACCAAATTTCCGGTGCTGGGTTGGAGCGGTTTGGAAGTAACTCCGGTCGCATCCCGTTAGTCTCCTAATGGGGCCGTTTTGAGAAGCATCCAGTTCTGTGACTTGCCTTTTGAGTCCTGTCTTTACACTAAGGACTGTCCTGTACAATGAGGTCTGAACCATTGTAATTAGTCTGTAATGTTACAAATAGAGTGTACAGAATTATTTATTTTGTGTATTCGGTCTGCTAAACATGTACATGTATTCTGTGTACCCTATCGCTCTGCTGTCATTACTTCTGGCTCTTGTATCACCTGCGGGATGACCAGCTTTCAAGGCTGTGAATGATGCATTGAAAGCCAGGAGCTGCTTACCCCTCTAACATGTTCTTGGAGCACAGCAAGAAGGTACAGAAGTGCCTGTAAACATTTGCTGGTTTCTTTAACACAGCTGCCAGGACAGGAGTTGCCTGAGGGAGACCTCTTGCAGGGCTGGGATGTCTACAGGGATGCTCTGGGTGAGTCGGGCACTCACTCTCTTGCTGGAAGGCAGGGTTTGGAGGCTGAACAGGCACTTTGGGACATTTGTTCATTTTTCTTTGGCTGCAAGGTGGCAAACAGGGCCAGAGAAATACCCTGGTTTGCCCACAACAACTCGTCACCTCTCTGGTTTCACTCTGAGCCGCTTTTATGGATGCACACAAAAACCTGTAATATCAAGTAAAAAATGCACACCCCTTTTGAACCACCTCCTGGAAGGGAGGTGATTTTTCAGGGGCAAGGGACCCTGTCCCAGGAGTGGTAGGGATGACAGTGACCTGAACAGATGGAGCAAGTGACCCATAGTGCTGCGGTTGATCAATTCCTGTTTGAAGCTCGATGTGGCCACCAGTTTCTTCTGCCCATATGGCCCATCCCCACATCTCTGATGTTCAGCTGTCTTTAAGGTCATTTCGGAGCTAACTAAAGCCAAAAACCAGAGTGTTCTGCTTTCATGGGATGGGTCTTATTTCAGGCACCACGGAGTGAAAGCACACTCTAAATGTCATGGCAGACTGGTGGGACCGGTGTGTAAGTTTGCTCCAGTTGCTCTTGTTCCCTGCAGAGCAGACCACTAAATGAAGCTAAATTTTATCCAACCAAACTAAAACTTATCAGCCCTGGGCTGTATTTGAGCAGCTTTTTTTTTTTTTTTTTAACTCAAGCGTATGGGCCAGACTATTTGTCTGTACCCTCCACTCATTACCTATAAACCTTCCCATGGGTATGTCTCTGTGTAGCATCATGCTTTCTCTGTGACTGCTTGATAGAGAGTGATTACAACATTTTGGGCGCTGTGATTCACACAGCAAAGGTTTTATATCACATTCACATCACTGGTAAAGAAAAAAAAACACCCCTCATGTTGGGACAGTCTGATCCTGCTTCTCTCCATGGTGTCTTTATGAGCAGCTCTATTTGGAGCTGCCAAGAAGCAGGTTTTAATTCATTGACCATGTGTGAACATAGCACCTGCCATTGTCTCAAGAACCTGTTTGGTTGAAAATACTGCTTTCTTCTGAAAACCTGTTGCCTGGCCTTGAATTTTTTCAGCTTCAGATTTTCCTTTGGTATCGCCTTGAGCTTCCCACTCTGTTACCTGGCTAATCTGCATGTGTGAAGCAGCGTGCTGTTCTCCAGCTGCCCCCTTCCCCAAGAGCTGGAGCTGTTGTTGGTATTTCTTCCTTTCAGCTCTGTCTTCCCAGGCTGTTACACAAGTTACAGCTTTAGATTGCAGGCAGTGATCTTTTAAGATCCTGTGCACCCACCAGCACCAACCCTCCCATCACAAGCCAAGAAGTGCTTGTCTGCGCTGAGCCTAGTGAGCTCCACAACCCTTTTGCTGGAGGAGCTGATGCTGGTGGGACCAGCTGATGTTGGAGACCCCACCCCTGGGTTGGTGGCAAGGCCATTACAGGTAACATCACCCACGCTCAATGCTGCGGTGGTCTCTGGGCTGGTGCCAGGGTGTAGATCTGTGTGCTTGAAGAACCCCTGAAGCAGCCCTTGAGACACAGCCAGTCCAGCTCCCTGTTCTGCCTGAGCATCATGTCCTGCCTTTGGCACCTCCCCAGCGGGTCCCAGCTGGGCACTGAGCTCCAGCTCTGGGAGGTGCTGGGGTTCAGGAGAGAAGCACCCAACCACAGGGTGCCCCAGGCTTCCCCCATGCGCCTTCCACCCTTGTCTGCATGGCGAGAGGAAAGGAGCCAGAGGTAATGCTTGGCACAAGCAAATGCTGACACTTTATTACGAGGTGGAGTGCCTTGCTTCCAGCTCATTCCCTTGCTAGCTCTACCAAGCTCCCCTGCTGGGAGCAGCACTTAGCAAAGGTATCCCTCCAGCACTGGCCTTATCCCTGAGCAACAACGTAGTCAATCCAGTTTCGGAACTGGCTTACGCGGGTGTAGATGGCCGGCGTGCGGACGTTGCAGTTGCTGTTTCCCCAGGAGACAATGCCGATCAAGGTCCAGACGTTCCCGTTCTGGTATACCAGAGGTCCACCAGAGTCACCCTGTGGAGAAGATGCCTCCTGCTTAGTGGTCCCAGCATGTCCAAACAGGTCCCTGCCACACCAGCCAGCTGATCCCTGGACATGGCCAGGGGCTATGGCTTAAATCTCTGGCTCCATAGATGCAAGAACCCTACATGTCCTCCTTCACCCTCCCTGTGGTGCAGCAGAGCTTGGCTTCTTACCTGGCAGGAGGAGGCACCGACCCCACCGGCACAGAGCATGGAGCTGGTAATCCGGTTGCCCCAGTACTGCATGCACTGGTTCCGGGAGATCAAGGGCACGGTTACCTGCTGCAGGCGCACTGCCAAGGCTTGGGCTAGGGGAAAGAAGCACCATTACATCGCCCTGGTGTTGGCCAGTCTCCTGGGGCCTTTGGGAGTGCACAGGCACCCTGGGCAAGTTCCTGCTGGTGCTCCCAAATATGGGTGCTGCCATGCAAAGCACCTTACCCCTCTGTGCCAAAGTACCCCTTCTTCCCTGAGTCAAAGATTGTCTTGTGCAAGCAGCCCTGAGCAAGTGCAAGCTTGTGCCTGCGCAGTCATCCCTGGGGTTTGCACCCATCCACCTCCTGAGCACACGCTTACACTCGTGCTTGCAGCAACACGTGTATGCACACTTGTATGTGCCCAGACAGGGTGACTCGACTGCCCAACCCTCCCCACATGCACATGAGGTGTCACACACCCCCGGCCCCCATATGCACCCTGGGACCCTGCAGAGCCCCCAGGAAGGACAGCAGCCACCCGCAGCCCTCCCTGCGGCTGCAGCATACGTACAATTGGTGTTGGTGCGTCCCCAGCCGGTGGTGACGCACTGGAGGTTGGTGGGCAGAGCCAGGTTGGTGGGGGGCAGGCAGACAGGGGACACACGGCGTCCCAGCTGGGCAGGTGAGGAGAGCTTCAGCAGGGTGATATCATTGTTGAGTGTGTAGGGGTCCCAGTTGGGGTTCGTGATGGCCTGCCGAGAAATAGCGTAGTGTTTCATCCTTGCCCTCCTTGAGCAGACGCGGTGCAGAGCTGCAGCCCTGTCACAGGACCATGGCTGCATCAGCCTGGCTTACCTGGACCACGGTCTTCACTTGAGTGGACTCTGTGTTGGAGTTGCGGTCATACTGCCCAAGGACGACAACATGGGAGTACGGGCTGTGAGAGGTAAGGGAGTCAGGGGGACATGTGGCAGCCAGGACCCGGGGTGGGAGCAGCACTGGGGACTGTTGTGGGCATGATGCAGTGTCCCCCCAAGGGAAGTGACCATGAGGACAGCCAGAGAGGGAGCCCCAGACCACTCAGCTCCTCGGGTGCTGGCCTTTAGGGCTGTCCCAAGTGCTGCTCAGTGATGCCCAGCATGCCCAGAGCCCCTGCCCTTGCTGCGTGGCACTGGCATGGGCTAGCCGGGCATTGCTCCTCACTTGAATTCGCAGTGGGCAGCTGTGACAACCCAGTTCTCGTTGATTAAGGAGCCGCCGCAGAAGTGGGATCCTGAGCGGGTCTGGGGAGGAAAGAGAAAGGAAGAGCTGGGGCTGGGCAGGCTGAGCCCTCACTGAAGCTAGGGACAGGCAGAGGGTGTCCCAGGTCCCCTTGGTGCCTGCCTGATTCCCAACCCAGGTGCCCGGCTTGCCATGCCATGCGGCCACGGTGCTTAGGGCACCGTCGCTGCCACTGGCCAAGGAGCGGGATGGTGTCATACCTGCAGGGACACCTGCCAGGGCCATGAGCCGGGCACTGCGTTCTGCCCGTTGATGATCCTCTCACTGTAGTGCACCGAGGGGCTGATGGCGGGCACCCCACAGCCTGCAGGAGGGGTACAGGGGCACAAGGGGGACCCCAAAAGCTTGAGGCTCACACCCGGGGGCTGCCAGTGCAGGTGGCTCTGTCACCGTCCCTGGGGTGCCCCAGTCCTGCTGCACCCTGAAGACCTCCCCACACCTGCAGACAGTGCTTACCTGAGACGGTGCTGGCAAGGGCCAGGCAGACAACTGCCCACAGAAATGCCATCCTGAGAGGACATGGCTCTGCCCCCAGGGCTACGAGCTTTATAGCAGCTGCATGGCTTGTAGCTAGGCAGGGCAAGGTCCCCCTGCTGCCTTCTGCCAGCTGCAGGCAGCGTTGATGGGCCAAACCTGGCACCTACCTTGCCCCACGCAAGCAGGGACATGGGAATGTGCTGCCAAAAGACACCCTGGGGTGCTTAGGCTATCGCTGTAATGAGTTGTGTCAGCTGTCACTGCAGCCTGTGGAGCTGGAGGGCATCACAGGGCTGTGATGTGGGGCACAGGGGGCTGCTTGTGGGCACACAGCTGGCATAGCAGTGGGGCTGGATGTGCTGGGATGGGTGCCAGTGCCTGGAGTGTGGGACATCACCCTGCCCCCAGGCCTGTTTCAGAGCTCTTGGCTCCACAGCTGTTTTCCCATGTGTCCGTGAAGCCCTGGTGTGGGACAACGCCAGTCCAATCCCAGCTGGGTGTTCCCAGGGCCCAGGGCCACACCTTGAACCATGACCCTGGTGCAGGTGAGCGTGTCCCAGAGCCAGCTGGAGCACATGGGGAGGGCAGACATGTTCCCAGTCAGGCAGGAGCCGCGGACAGTGTGGCGAGCACACTGCGAGCCCCAGGGAGGACGGTGGGCACCTCCATGAGCTAAGGCTGAGCCCCCCACTCCACTGCAGCCCCCTGATCCCTCACCCCAGGGGTACATGCTGGGGAATAGTATGGTCCTCTCCATCCTGGACATAGGGGGTACATAGTGTCTCCATCATTCCCCATGTCCCTGTGTGATGCCAGGAACCATTCCTGGCGTGATGCTAAGCACAGGGATTGATCCACCCGTCTCTGTGCTACCCACATGCCCTGATCCCTGCCCTGACCCACTGGGGAACAGAGCCTGGAAGCTGGTGAGTGATTGCAGAGCTCAGGCCTTTATTTCTGGCAGTGGTGCCAGGCAAGGACAGCAGGATCCGGCCCGCCACAAGGCATGAAGCGTGGCAGAGTGTGGAGGTCTCCCAGGGCGCTGCAGCGGCTGGGCACAAGGATGCAGGCAGAGTGACAGGCTTTGCTCCTGATCTTTGCATGCACCTGGAGAGGAGACAACCACAGCTGGACAGCAGCAAAGGATGGATGGAGAAAAAGCCAGGGTGGTGCTGCCCATCATGGAGGAACCTTGGGACAGGAGGATGCTTGATACACCAGATGCAACCATGCTCTCCAAGAAGCTGGAGAGTCTTGGACTCCAGTCCTGGCTGGGATGCTGGCAAAAGAACTGGGGCCAGGAGTTGGGCAGGTCAGCAGGAACTCAGAGCTGTCCCTTCACACCCGCAGGGATAGGGTTGATGGCAGTACCCAGTGTGGTGAGACCCCCTTGTGCCCTTCTCCTCTCAGCCATGATGAGCTGGCTAAGCTCCTCTCCACCGTCCATGTGGGGCCCAGGCTGGTGGAGCAGCACCAGACCTCTGGGCTGAGCCAAAACAGAGGAAGACCTCCTGTGGCTAAAACCCTCCTGCAAGCCTGGGTCTAGCAAGGCTCCAGTCTGCCTTGGAACTGGGTTGGTAACAGACTCCATGGCCAAGACACGCTGGCTCAGAGGGCTGTCTGGAGACTCAGGGAAACCCAAATATCTTGGCAGCCCCACGGAGACATGGACTCAGCCCAGCTGCAGACTCCTGTCCTTTGCTCTGTGGCTCCTCTTTCTCCTGCAGGCAATAGGCCAGACCTGAGCAGCCCTCAACTGCTGCCTCAGCAGGCCAGCAAAATAGCTATGGGCTGATTTTCTCCTAACCCAGGTCTCCCGGGACTGATGCTTGCAGGGGACAGTTAGTTCAGCAAGGCAAGACCAGAGGAGGATGGCATGTATCCAGACTGTCCCCAACACAGGGCAAGGTGCTGTGCATAGAGGATGCCATGTGTCATCTCCATTCTCCCCATGCGCAGCCTCAGAGATGTCCTGCGTGGTCCATACATCTGTGGGGGCAGCAGGGAGCAGGCTGTGTGGCACAGTGTCAGGCACACTTGCCCTTGCGAAGGCAGAAGGGCAGCTCTGGCGCGGGGACCAGGATGGTGCTGAAGATGGGCCGGTAGCTCTCGGGCAGGACCTGGGGATGCTGCGCCATCATTTCCAGCACCATGTGCCGCACCTCCTTGGAGACGTCACCCCGTAGATCCAGCAAGGTGGAGATGTGCTCATCGCTGGGCAGAGAGCAAGAGGTGAGTCCAGCCGCTGCTGGCCCACGGCACCATCCACAGTGCTCGTGTCCCACAAACCTCCCGTGATCTGGAGAAGCTGAGCTGAGGCCAGGGGAGAGCTGGTACTTTGCACCAACTAAACTTCAAAATTTGCTCAAAAAGAACCCGACAAGCCTTGTGAATTTGATTTTGACATTTTATGTGTTTTGAGATTTCCGATTTGGTGTTTTGTGATTTCTCACAGTTTGTTTGGCCACCAAATACAGATGGGTGAATGCTGCAGCAAACTGCTTTTTCCTTTACATCTTTGCCCTTGGGAATTTTCAAGAACCCCTAAAATCTGGGGCATGGGAAAGGAAACCTCAGGTAGGAGGGGGAAAAAGCCCAGGTTTCTGCCTGCTCTACAGCATAACCTCATGGAGTCTGGCCCAAGCCTGGCTCCCCTAGGCAGACTCATGCCTAACCCACTCTTGTGGGAGAGCCGAGCTGGGCTTCTTACCTGACATCAGGGTACTTGGTGATGAAGCCCAGCACCTCCAGGCTGAGTAGTGCTGGGTCTTTGAGGCAGATCAGCTCCCGCAGGGCAAACATGGCCTCCAGGCTCTGCTGGCTCTGCTCCAGACCCTGACAGGGAGAGTAGCCACATGAGAGACCAGGAGGCCACTGTGGTGGCTAGTGAGCTGTAGCCTGGTCTTCGGTGCCCATGTGGGGACCTGCCCGCTTGCAGCTGGTATGTGCCCACTCAGCATGTCCTACTGATTGGGGCTGACTTGCCCCAAGGCAAGACGAGGCTGTGCAGCCTCACTGACCTCCACTGAGCAGGGTGGGTGATCCCCCAAGTACCTAATCCAGCCAGTTCCTCCCATCTTGGCCTCACAACTGCACAATTCTCACAGCCCCATCTTGTTCTTGGGATGATGTACCCACCCCATCTGCTGTGGGCTGGAGGGGAGAAGGAGGGTGACTGAGGTGAGCTGTAAGCTCCTTGCACCAACCTTGCTGTGTGTGTGATGTGATATTCCCCTCCTGTAGCCCATCCACGACTCACCACCACACCCAGGCATCTCTCACCAGGGCACAGAAGAGCTCCCGGAGCTGCGTGGCGTCCTGCAGCAGACGGTTGCAGAGCTGGCCCCGCTCCTCCTCACTCTTGCACACCATCTTCTTCTGCATGAGTGCCCGCAGGTACTGGCTCGTCACCAGAAGCTCGCTCTCCGTCAGCAGGAGCTGGGCAGAGGAGAGCTGTTAGCGCTGGGCATCACCTGGATGTCGGATCCCAATTGCCCAGAGAAAGGCAGAGGGGAAAGGGGCTGCATGCAACACCAAGCTGTAGGGACAACTTGCTGGGAAGAACCCTGGCTGGAGGGACAGAGAAGAGAGCTGAATTTGGGGAAAACCCTGAACATCTCTGGCAGTGCCCTCTGGGCTTATCCGGAGGATATGGGTTCTCTGACAAACCCAGCAGCAACTGCAAGCCCTACATCCTGCACCCCAGCATGGCACCCAGCTGCCCAACCTCCTTGCCCTACAGACAAGCAGCCATTTGAAGGACACCGCAGCAACTGTACCATGAAGACAGGTTTCCTGACGTGGGAGAAGTCCTTTGCATACTTGTCAATCACTTCACACATGCTGCTGACGAGCTGGGACCCAGACAGCCACTTGTGGGAAGGCAGCTGCAGGCAGAGGGGCTGAAAGAAGCACAGGAGCAGTGTACGGCACCCTGCATTGCATAGCTCTCACAGCAGCTGCCAGCTGCAGGGAGGCACAACATCCCACAGCTGCTGCTCACCTGCTGCCTGGCAAGCACGTCCAATTTGCCTTGCAAAACCCCTAAGTCCCCGCTGCCAGCCAAAAGTCAACATAAAAATAGAAGAGTGGCCGAAATTGGGAAATTATGGAAATATACTCAGGCTGCCCCTCCCTGACACCCGGAGATCCACATTTTTGGGCTTTATCTGGGTCATGATGCCCCATCATGGGCAGCACCTGAGGTCCAAGCAGCAAGCTGCTCCTCACACACTCACTTTTGGCCTGTCCGGCTGTGATTTTATTTTTAATTTCCAATCCTTCCCACTTCCCTTGTGCAGACATAACAAGTTTTTTGGCCAAGGGCTTTGATCTCCTACTCCTGCCCTGCTGTCCTTGCCCGTCTTCCGGCCTGCAGGCAGATATTCCCTCTACGTCTCTGCTGGGGCCACGGCAATCTCCACGCTGCCTGCAAGCATTTCACCCTTTAGCTGCTCCTTTGTTTTCATGGCATTCAAGCCCTAAATAGCAATACCATTAATTATTCCAGATTTTTGGTCCAGACTCCAGGAAAGCTAAATTTGACTACACTGGCAGGAAATGACTTGGGCAGATGCACATGGGCTTGTATCCTCCGCACGGACATTGCCTCTCCTGTTGGTTTTCTGCCATGAAACAGCCATAAAAAGGAGTGTGAGGTAGCCTGGGGGGGTTGTGGCTCCTGGTCTCTGTCAGTTAGTGGTTTGGGGGCCACAAGCCATCTGCCCTAGCGATACAGGGCGGTGCCGGCTGGTGACAGACATTGAGTGAGCTGTGGGTGGTTTATCAAGGTCTGGGAGCCAGGCTGGCAGAGATGTCTGCAGGATGATAGCAGGCCACGGGGTATGTGGCAGGGATCCTGAGGAGGAATAAACCCCTGCCTGGGGGTGTAGCAGTAGGGCTGTTCTTGCTGGAGCCAGGTTTGTTGCAGCCCTGCCAGCCTCAGGGGCTGTGGACAAACATACCTGCAGGTCCAGGAGCAGCTCCTCCAGCAGCAGCTGGCAGGCTTTCTTCTGCATCCTATCTAGAGCAGCCTGGAGGGACATGGGGACTTCTCTGCAGGCAGTGTCAGGGTGCAGGGAGGAGACAGAGGAGCTAGGAGAGAGAGAAGAAAGGAGGGGACAGGTAGCTTGGGAAGCACAATGGGGGGTCCCGCAGGAGGATAGGGAGGATGTGGCATCCTTGTGGGTGGTGGGATTGCTACAAGAGCTACAAGGTGCTGGTGCATGTTACCTAAGAGCCACGTTGTTGTTGAGCATGGCCAGTAGGTAGGAGACATAGTACTTGGGTATGGTACGGTCCTTCTGGTGCTCCTTCCCGCATTGCACTAGGGCTTCCCGCAGACTGCAACATAGCGAGTCAATCATGATGGGTGGGCAGAGCCCCGGACATTTTGCCACAGGACCTGGAGCTGGGATGCTCTTGGGGACATGTGGACCTCCCACAACCCTTCCAGCTCACTTGGCTCTTTCCAGTTCCTGCTACCAGGTTGGAGAGTGACAGGTTGTTGCACAGGGGGGGATAGTGGCACCCACTGTGGACCCCCTGGGAGATCAGGGCTTGGCGCTACTGGAGAGGCACTTGGGGCAGCAAGCCCTGGGAGCTGATGGCCCCAAGGGCTGAGACAGTAGCCGCATGGATAGACAGAGTGCTGAGCCTTCTGGGCCCTGGATGAGCACAAGGTTCCCCATGGCAGATCTCTACCATCAGCCTATGGTGCTTGGCCATGGGACCCAGAGTCTGTGAGGATGGGCAGGGGGGCGAGGGACTCCACTGACCGGCCCAGAAATGCCTCAAGCTCCTCCAAGGCCATGTTGTAGACCTTCTGCTGCAGAGAGTCCGTGATCAAGGAGGCTACCTGGATATTTTCATTCAGCATCTGCACAAGGAGAGGAAAGTGGAGGTGAGTCAGTGGGAGGCTGCAGGCCACGGCCCCCCTTTTTGGGGGCTCTCAGCATGGCCATGCCCCATGGTGCTGGGGACCCACCTGCATGACAATGACAGGCAGGGCTGACTGGAAGAAGCCCTGATGGTCCATCTCAGGTTCCTCTTCCCTGAACCACTCCTTGAACTCCACCTCCAGGGTCCTCTGCATCCACTCGAGCACGCTAGCCTGTGGGATGGATGCCCACTATGGTCAGCCCAAGAAGTCAGGGACCGACTCCCCTGATGCCCAACACGTAGCACAGCAGTGAGTCCTGGGCCTTGTCCCACAGGCTGATGGCCTCCTGCTGCTGTCAGAGCAGGTGCTGGCACAGTGGTGGTGGTTGGGTGTCTGTGCCCATTGCACATGTGCTGTCTGGCTCTCACCTTGACTTTCACCACATATTTCCTCTCTGTCTGATCCACAAGCTCAGGGGACATCAAGGGACCCAGAGCAGAAACGTCCACTTCTGGGAGAAGGTCAGGGTGACCCATCATCTCTGGGCTGGAAGGCAGAGGTGGGACAAGGCTGGGAAGACCTATGTTTTCCAGTTCCTACCTCTCCCTCTGCCCTCCTGATGGGTCATTCCCAGGCAGCCAGAGCCACTCTCCCAACCCACCCATGTGCTGGTGGACAACCCAGCTCTCCACAGCCTCCCCTGCTTGGTTGGTACTGACCTGTGGTACACACGAAGCGCCCACTCAAGTAGGAGGAAGAGTGCCTGTTTGTCCAGGTCCCCTCGGAGGATGTCCTGGAGGTGGCTGGTGAGGGCCTGGTGGTAGGTGACAGTGCAGACACTGAGGATGTTGTAGTGAGCCGGGACGCACTGGACCATCAGGTCCTTCACCACACACAGCTCATACACGATGTCCTTCTGCAGCGCTGCCAGGTGCCTGGCCAGCCCTGGCCCCTCAGTGTCCGTGCAGGCTGCATGAAAGTGGGTTCCTGTGATGGTCTCCTGGAGAATGTGGTAAAACTTCTGCCTCCAGCCCTTTGGGCGGCCAGGCGGCAGGAAGGTGGCCTCCAGGAGCAGAGTATCATCTATTTTCTCCTCCCGCTCAATGATCCTTACAGCGGTGACAAAGAGAACCGGGTCCTCACGCACCAGCCGCAGGCTGCTGGCCACGATGTCCCACAGCTGCTTGGCTAGGCTCTCATTGAGCTCCTGTAGGCCACTGAAGTAGGACAGCACAGTCGCCTGGGCACTGGAGAGCCCACGGAGGTGCAGCTGGGAGAGGATGTTGTCCCGGAGGTGCTCCATCATCATGAGCTCTGCATGGGCCTCCAAGAGTTGCTGCCCACGGAGCAGCTGCAGGGTATGGGAAAAAACCTCCTGGACTGTGGGGGAGGGAGGAGAGATGCCAGGATTGAGTGCAGGGGGTGAAGAGGGTTGGCACCAGGGTCATGGGTGCAAGTTAGCAGGGAGATGGTGAGGGAAATGGTCTGAGATCTGGGGTTCTGGGAACAGTGTGCTGGATCAGGCCCTGGGGAGGCAGTGGCATCTCCATCCACGGAGACTTTCCAAACCCAACCGGCAAACCCAGAGCAATCTGCTCTAGCTTTGCTGCCAGCCCTGCGTGGAGCCCAGGATTGGACTGAAGTTCTCCCCAGTGCCTTCCAGCCAAAATCCATGAGGATCGGGCCAATGCCTTACCTGAGAAGAGCTGGGGCAGCACCTGGACCACCGAGGCCAGCTGCATGTGCTCTGCCATCAGTGCCCGCATCTGCTGGAGGCCCTGGAAGCGGTCTGCACTGTCGAACAGGGCCCACCGTGCAGCCCCCAGGTCCTGGCACACGCTCTGCACCTCCTGGACTGCCGACCGCAGCTGCTCCAGCCCCGCACTTACCCCCTCCAGGTAGGATTGGATGGTTGACTGGGGAGCAGAAGAGGCCGAGGGGCAGTGGAGAAGCTCTCAAAGGCTGGAAGACTCATGCACCATTTGTCCCAGGCCTCTCTTGCAGGTCTCTCTTGCATGGACTCCCCCAGCCCCACAAGGTCACAACTGCCATGATGCCATCATACCTCCCAGCCCTTCCCCAATGACCTCATCCCATCAGACCCAAGCACACCCAGCTTCAGAAACCTGCTCCAGCAGCAAGAATGGCTCATTTCAACCCTCTCCGGGTAAACTGAGTCACAGTGACTGTTTATGGGATGGGGAGCAATGACTGCTGTGCATGAGGTGGGAGCCGGGCATTGCTTTGGGGTGACCAGGACAGCAGGGTGAGCAGTAACCAGATGTCTCCTTTTGGTTTTAAAAGATTACTTTTCTTCTGCAAAATAGTAATAGGCCATATGGTCCCTGTGTGCCCCCCAAGGTGTATTAATGGCATGAAGCACCTCAGTGGCCCTACGAACCCTCCTCCCAAATGGATTTCCATCTTTTCCAGCCCTGCAGCAGGTCTGGTGCATCTCCATGCCCTGTCCATCCATTTAACTCCCGGCTCCTGGTGCCAAGAAGCACTCTTACTCAGCATCACCAGAAGCAAGTTGTTTTCTCTGAGGCCGCATCACTTAAGTTGGCTCCTGGACAATTCACCCACATTCAGGCTAGGAGAAACTATCTCCAAAATAATCAGGAGAAGGTTGGGGTGCTCAGACTGACTGAGTCCTGAGGTTAATTGTTCCTCAGGTTATGCAAAAAAGGGTTGCCCCGAGCAGGGAGGTGTGCACAGGGACTGGGGACAGCCCTTCTTGATGCGTGTAGAGATGGAGTTTCTTCTGTGGGGATCTGCATGCAGGGGCAGATTGTAGCTCTTGGCCTCCTCCCAGGACGGGAGAATTTGGTGCTGGGATGGGACAGTGATTGGGAGTGCTGGCTCCTGCACATGGGATGTGATAAACACCCTTGGTGTTTTGTTTTGAAGGATGGTCGGAGACATGGGAGACTCATTTTAACACCTCAGAAGATACCCAGGGGGAGGGCAGGGGGTGGTGGTGGGGTTTACCAGATCTTTACCCCAAACAATTGCATTTCTCCTACCAAGCACCAGCCAAAGGACAAGATTTTGCCAGAAGTGGACACAAACATGATTCAATGCAGAAGAGGGGACCCTGGCTGGGATTCCTGCTGGGGGAGGCGGTGAGGCTGCAGGCATCCATGGGGTGGGCCATGGCAAACACCCACCTTCAGCCGGGACTGGATGGAGCTGTTCCTCTGCGTCTCTCGCCTCCGGTACTGCCCAAGTCCCTCCAGTTTCTCGGGTCGGTAAAACACCCCTGAAGCCCATTTCAGAGCAGCTCCTCTCGCCAACTTCTCAGCCTTCTCCGCTTCTGGCCACTCCTCATCTGGGGACAAAGCCAGGGGTTAATGAGCACAACGAAGCCTCTCCTGGCAGGGCAGGAAGGGCCCCCAAGGCCAGAAGCAGGAAGCTGGCTGCCAGCAGACACATCTGGGTAAACTGGACAGCATGGCAGCAAGCGGGTCCTTCCACAAGGGTCGTCCCGCCTACCGAGATGCCACTGCTGCAGACTGGGGCTGTCACAGTGGCTGTGGCACTGAGAAGGCTGCCCTGAGGAGCTGTCACCCAGCCTGCCAGCTTGGGCTGTACCGCAGGCTGAGCGCACGTCCCCATCGCTGGGTTGTCTGAGGGGGGTCTGATGCCACCTGGGAAGCCCTCAGCACAGCTGAGGCTTCAGCAGTGAGTCAGCAGGAGGGATAGAGATACATCAGCTCTAGCATGGAGGAGAGTCAGCCCGAGGTGAGAATGGGGGGCTCCTGGCCTCCCAAAGGCACCCGCGCAGCTGTGGGGGGCCAGAGCGTCCCCCTCGGCACAGGGTCTGAAGCCATGCTGAAGGACTTCTGGCCAGAGTGGAGGGGTAAGAACCAGCACAGTCATCACATGCCAGTCCCCAGCCCCAGTGCCTGGTTTCATCGTTTCTCCCTGCTCCATACCCAGCAACTTCACAGCTTGTGGCTCTCCACAGCTCCACTGGGATGTCACCCAGTGCCAAGCTGGACTCCTGCTCTGCTGGGGAGCCTGCCTGTGTGGGTACCCTTGGGGACCGGGGGGCTTCAGAGGCGGTCAGCAGCTTTGAGGATGAGCTGTGCAGCGAGCAGCGCTGCTATCACCATCAGTAAGCAGAGTCAGGCTTCCAACCCCACCCAAGAGCACAAGGTACCAGCTACGGCATGGAGAAAAGGTCCCGGGGATGGTTAAGCAGAGGGCAGGGAAACACCCAAAATGTGCTGCATGCGGTAGCATCCCTCCCCTGCCCAGCACCACCAGCTCCCCAGGGGTACAGCCGCATCATCCTCATTACCTCTGGGGCTCACGATGCGCTCGTCCTCCGCAGACATGCCCATGGTCTCCAGGCTGCTGGAGCTACGGGGGCCAGGGCAGGGCTGCGCAGAGGAAGCCAGCAGCCGTTTCCTCACATTTCCTCAGCCGGAGCAGCGGTGTTCCTCAGGGCCTCATTGTGTTCCCACAGCCACACTCAGGAGCTCAGGACGCCAGGAACGAGGGGGGTGGGGTGGGGAGGGTGGAGGGGGTACACAGGGGAAGGTACCATGACTGTTGCAGGCCTTGGGAGTATAAATCATGCCCTGCGTGCCCTCGGTGGCACCCCAAGACCCCTGAGCACACAGCCTCTCTCTGTGCCCCTCCCCCGGCGCTGCCCTACTCGAAGCTGGCCTGGCTCAGGGAGGACAGCAGGGTGCCCGGGAGTGCCCCTGGCCCGACACTGGCCCAGGCCGGCACTTTAACCACGCCGTCCGCACCCAGAGCGGGAGCAGCCAGGCGAGGGTCTGCCTGTGACAGCCCGACACGAAGGGGAAGTGGGCACCGACCTTTTCCCGGCTGGGGACAGACCTGGAGACGTGCGTGCCCCCCCCCCCCCAACCTGCCTTGCCCGGGGCACAGTTCCGAGGATTTGCCCCCACACTGGATGTTTTAAAGCAGACAAGCGTGACGGGCAGCAGCGAACTGCTCCATTCAGCCCAGGCGGTACCGGGGCTCAGGGATGCAACGCTCAGATCTCCTATGTCAGTTTGGCTTCGATACCACGGTGACGGTGAGGGGATGGACGCGCACACCGGTTTTACCCTAGGGCTCCCCGCCCGGTCTGACGGGGCCTGAGGGGGTGTCCGCGGCGGGAGGCCCCCCCAGGAGGCGCCAGGTCGCCGTCCCCTCACGGAAGGCGGCGGGTCCCGCCGTGGGGGGAAGACCCGGCCCCGGCCCCGGCCCCGGCCCCGGCCCC
>JANZLQ010000092.1:8861696-8880523 GCA_026212715.1 Elanus axillaris | reverse complement strand
CTACCAATGCAGAACACAGCACTATGAGGGCTGCTATGGGGAGAATTAATTCCATCTCAGCCAGACCCAATACAATAGTCAGGGGAACCACCAGCCCAAGTGTGTTTGTGTGTGTGTGTGAATTGGCAGTCAGGGGAACCACCAGCCCAAGGAAGGCTCCAGATATTAAAAATAACTGCAAGGAAGGTCTGTGGATTGTAAGTATGTAATTGGAGGAACAGCAGGGGAGAAGATGGTCCTGGGAGTCAATAGAATTGTGTGTGGAACCATGCTGAACTGTCGGGAGAGCATGTCTTGCCTCTGGGAAATTCCTGTTCTGTTTGGAAAGGACATTTAACGTATGGTTGTGTTTTGCTTTTGACTTTTCTTAGGGTCTAAATGGACAGAAGAAGTATCAGATCCATCTGAAGAGCACAAGTGGTCCCATTGATGTTCTCTTAGTAAACAAAGATGCTTGGAGCTCTCCTCCTGTCGTACTACCTGTCCCGCCCCCTGAAGACCTCATTCAGTGCCAGGCAGTTGCACCCTCAAAACCGCAGATACCACCGCTCACTCACTTTCAGGAGGCATCTGTTCCCAGCAGCACCCAGCCCTCCACACCGACACCTACCAGCACTCAGGACCATAGCCCTCCCACACAGAAAGCCACAAGCACAGGTGAGGGGGAGGCTATGGGAGGCAGAAACAGGATGGTGGCAGTATATTCCCTGGCCTGGCTGGGGCTGGCCCTGCTGGTTGTCAGCTCTGGACAAGGGAAGCACCCCTGCTTTTGCTGCAGTGAGTCTTTTCTTTTGTCTTGATTAGTGGGACTGGCTGTGTTAACAGAAATGACGCTTGGCTTGAGGGGGTAGTGGCAGCCTGTAGGAGCAGTGGTGGTGAGGGAGAGACTAATCACACAGATACATTGATTAGCAGAAGTTTGTAAAAGGGTCTTTTCAAGTCTCGAGTTCAACTTTCAGTTTGAAGAAAGACTGTCAAAAATTCTAGATTAGGTTGCTTGTGGCTTTGTCCAGCTAAGTTTTGAAAGCCTCCAGTGGTGGAGATCCCCAGCTTCCTTGGTGAGCTCTTCCAGGGCTGCAGCACCCTCTCAGTGAATTCTTTTTTCCTGATGTCTGGATCCTTTGAGCTGGATCTCGTGCCTGTTCTGCACATTACATCCTTTGGCACCACTGAGAAGTTCTTAATTTATGTAACTGCTTTTCAGGTAGCTGCAAGCTGCTGTTAGATTGCTCTTAGACTTCTCTTTGCCTTACTGAACAAGCCCAGCTCCCTCCACCCCTCCTTGGAGGTCATGTGCCCTAGACCCCTGGCCATCTTGGTAGCCCTCAGCTGGATCTTCTCCACATCTTTCTTGAACTGGAGGATGGCCAAAGCTGGACACCATATCCCAAGTGAAGCCTCAGACCCGAGCAGGCAGACAGTAACTTCCCTCAGTGTGCTGGCCACGCTTCTCCTAGTGTAGCTTACTACCTGGCTTGTGTTAATTGCTGTGAGAGTGTGCTCTTGCCTTACATGCAGCCTGGCACCACCAAGACTGCTCTCCAGCGGAACTGCAGCTGGACCTGGGAGTTTTTGCTGGGTGAAAGCAAGAAGCCTTCTTCCTGTGCAGCTGTTTGTGCTTGGCCAGCATTGCCAGTGAGGGTTCGATCTGTGCTGCAGCTGCTTGCTTTGGGGCTGGTGGGAGATGACATTCCTGTGTGTGTCTGTGGCTCTTTCCAGAATGCAGTGTCACAGCAGTGGAGTCCAAGAGCAGTGGTGACTTTGACCCCCTCAGCAATGCGTCTGCATCAGCCAACCAGCCGGCTGGGTTAGATACTCAGCCACTGCAGTCCTCTGCCTCGCTGGACAGCAGCTCCGTCCTACCCAGCCCTTCTACCTCCTTTGAGCCAATCAAGCCCGACCCCACAGGAAGTGAGTATGCCCTCTCCTTACATGCATTGCTCCAAAAGCATGCTGCTTGGAGTGAGGGAAAGGCTGCTGGGCCTGGAGGAAGGAGCTGAACTCCGTTCTGCCTTTGCTGTCACCCAGACTCTGCAAGGGATGAGTAGGCATTTCCCTGTGAGGGTGTTGGGGAACCTGGTGAGAAGTGGGTCCTGCCACTTGCTGTGATGTCAGTACTAGAAAATCTGCGAGGGATGCTCACATGACACTCGTCTTTACTGTTACAATATGGGATTGTTCCCTTTCAGTCCCTTCTGTAGTGCAAGGTCCAATTTTGAGACTGCATGAAACTATAGAATTTCTAGCCATCACTGAGAGCACCTTTGTAACTCAGGGAGAGTTTTCCTGTATTAGGAGAGCTCTTGTCTGTTTTCCTCCTTTACTCAGGAATACTTCATCTATGTTTAGTCATCTTGTGGTCTTAATAATCTCACAGTATATATTTGGGGAGCTCCTTGATGTGCTTGGTAAGGTGAAATGGGCTTTAAAAAAGGAACATTTGAGCTTTATGCCAGGAAATGTCAGGCTGGCCCAAGGAGAGAAAAGCACCATCTAGGTAAGACACACTGCTTTAATGTTGTGAAGCCTACCTTCACTGCAGAAACACTCTAGGTTAGAGGGTTATGGTTAGAAGAGGAAATCTTCCTCAAATGTAGCTCACGCAGTGCTTTTGTCATACTGCTGCTAGTGTGTCTGAGAGAAGTGTGAACTGTCTGTCTTCATCTTGGAGTAGTCTTGATGGTGGAATTAGGCCTTTGATGTGTGTATAGCTGCTTACCATTTCCCAGTGGGCCTGTGCTGACTCTCTAAAGGCACGCCCTCATCCTATACAAGATAAATCAAGGTGGTATATGGAAGCTGACACCGTATGAGTCTTACATATGGGCAGTTATTCTAGAGCTGCTGACTGTGATAATGTGTTTATGTCCCAGGGCTCCTACAGATTTATTTTAAAGTAGTCAAGCTTAAGTATTTTATTGCTTATTTCAGCAGAAGTATGTGACATGGGGTGTGGGAGCAGAATTTCTGGATGGCATAGGATGATTTGGGCACGTAAGGAGTACAGTAGGACAGTAGGTGTTTGTGCTGTAAAGCATTTCACACTCTTCATGTAATGATGCAAACCATTTGGTTTGTTGTATTTGCAGTACTGGAACTTCCCAAAGAGCTGTCAGAGATGTTTGATCCAACGAGAGGTATGTTCACTCCCTGACCACAGCTTTGTTCTGTGCCAGTCTACCCACAGAAGTGGGACAGCTCATTTTTTTCACTCCCTTTTGGGTTATTTTGGGGTTGTGGTTTTGTATGGTGCTTGTGGTTGTTGGTGGCTGCTGGCTCTGTACTTGTAGTTAGGCACTCTTAAAATTACTGGTTTCTGTATGTATTTTTCTGTCTTCATGTTGCCAGCAACCTCTGTTAGGGTTTGCCCTACAGTGTGCGGATGAGGGCCTTCCTGTCCCCATGCCAACACTAATCCATGCTCTGGCTTCCCATGCTCCTTCTCCAACTCATCTGCACCATGTGAAAGAAAAATCCCTGTTAGTCTTGTTTCAGCTGTTGCCTGCCTGAGGCTAATCCAAGCAAATAATCTGAGGACAGTCTTCTCTCTTCAAAATACCCCTCCGTGGTTTTGGCAGTGCTAGTAATTTTGGAGCAATAGGAGAGGGGATGCTGTTAAAACTTGTGTTAGGAGTTCTGCCTCTGCCCAAGGAATGTCTGGGTGTCGCTGCCTAATGGTAGGATGGACTCTGGGCTAAGGGCAGGAGAGGTGAAGGAAATGGATCTAACATAAGCCTAAACTGGTAAACTCCTCTTATCTGCACATTCATTTCCCTTCAGTGCTGGCAGAATACTTTCTAGCCCCACAGCTAGGCAGAGCTGAGTAAACACAAGCACTTCTGTGGTGCTGACAGGATATGTACAACAGTCCCTAGTTCTGTGCTCTAGAAGGTGCTTTGTTGAAGTGCTGCATTTCTGTAAAAACTCCACAGTCCCAAATACACACGTGCGAGCCTCTGATCTGTGTACTTGGAGCCCTGGCCTCCACAGTCGGCCTGGAGTGTACCTTTTCTCCTTGCCCAGCACCTGCTGCTGGAGATGGTGGATGAGGTCTTGGTAATGACTGAGTACATCTGCAGAGTAAATGTGACTTTGCAATGTGAGACGTAAACTACTGCAAGGTCCCAGCCTGTGCAGAAGATATTGCATAACCCAAACTAACTGTACTGTGTGACTATGTGGACACTATTAAAAAGGAGGTTTTTGCCGTCTATGGTAATGTATGTTGTTTTATGGAGTATTCTTCCCAATTTGGAGGGGGAAGATGGCGATCCAGGAGTGAAGGACAAAACAGAGTCGACAGCTACAGAGGCAAAACTCAGGACTGGAAAAAAGCAGCACTACAGAGCTCAGAGAAATGAGACTTGCAGCATGATCCATGCAGCCTCTTTAATCCCTGTGTGATCCCAGTAATGTTGTCCTGGCATTGGTGGATGCTTTCTGGCTGTGCAGTTTAAGCTGCAAGAGCCTGCAGTTCTTCCCTAGTGTTTTGTACTGGAATTAAGTTTTCTGCGTGGTTTTCTTTCTCTTTTAAATGAGCACTTAATAACTGCTTGTTTTAAACTTGTATCCTGGAAGAAACCTGGATTTCAACACACACATATACACACCCTGCTATATTACTAGCCCTGATCTATGAATGCAGGTTCTGCATTTAATTTCTATTTATTGAAGCTGGTATTAGTCCTGTCTAGTTGCTTGGTATTGGAATTCTCTCATCTCATGGCACTGAATTAGACAGGTAGGTTCGGGTCCTCTCGGAAATAGCCTGCTGTGGATAAGTGTCTTGAAAATGGGCTTATCTGAGTTTCTTTGGGAAAGCTTATTTCAAATGTGGGTAGTATCTCATCAACACAGTTGGATTGAGTCAGATATTCACTATCTTAACTTGGTAAAGTGAGAGAGGTATTCAGAAAGTTGTTTTCAAATGCTTTCTTCAAGAAAAGAGATTGACTTGCACATGCTCCGTGTGGCTGCTTGTCTACCCTTCAAGTGCCTCAGGAACCTACTAGCCAAGAGTAACAACACTGGAGGAAGGAGTGACATTTCAGAGATGATTTTTTTACAGTTTTGTGTGGGCAGTAGAGGGGAGAGCAGAGTTAATGGCCCATTAAGGAAGGATATGCAGAGCTTAAATGCTCATTCTGTTTGGCAGCAGGGAGCCAGTGAATCTGCCAGGGCCTATGGCTGGATTAGCCATAGCACAGCTGTGGGGAAAGGGGAGCAAACTGAGGGGGCAGAGGACACAAATCTGGAGGAAGCTGGAGGCTCATTAGTTCTACTGCTTCTGGAACAGCTTGTTTGTTTTTTATTTTTTTCCCCCACTGTTAGCAAAGTTGGTGAGTAGTTGAGGACTGTGAATACGTCAGGCTTTACCAGCTCAATTTCAGATGCACATTGAAGAGTTTCCTCTGGAAGAGCTTGGGGCACCAGCTAGCGTGCCAGTGCAGGGGTAAGGCACAGCCTGTCATATGAAGGAGACTGGTGTGTGGTTGAGCTAAAGCAAGCAGAAACCTCCTGCAGAATTTTTTTGATGTAGCTTTAATTGTCTGACACAGATTTCCCTTTGCCCATGGCAGGAGGGCCAAGCCTCCTTTCACCACTGCCTGCTGCACACACTGTGCCTTAGCCAGAGGAGGGATAACAAGGGCAAGGACCACCCTGGGAAGGGTGGGGAACTACACAGGAGCAGACCAGGAAAGCAGAGTGTGTTGCTTAACCGTGCTTGTCTCTTTCCCAGAATGTATGAACTCTGAGCTGCTGGAAGAACTGATGTCATCTGAAGGTGAGTCTGAGTCTCCTCCTCACGGTGTGGCCTTTCCGGGGAAGGAAGGCCACATTGTGTTACTTTACCCAGCTGACAGTCTTGCGACTGAAGACTCGCCCTCATCTCTTCTGCGCTCTGGACACAGACTCTGTTCTCACTGTCCTGCCAGTCCCTGAGAGAGGTGTGAGGACCAGAAGAGCCTGTCTCTTCCATATCGCAAGACTGATTTGAAGCAAGCTCAGACCGTTGCTGAGGTGGCCTCCTCGTGGCTCTGCAGCTCAGCACCTGTTGGCATCTCTTGGCTTGGTGTGGGAGTGCTGAGTTTAGTAACCAGGCTTCTCTTTCTGCAGTGTTTGCTCCCTTGCTCCGCCTCTCCCCTCCACCTGGAGATCACGACTACATCTATAACCTGGATGAGAGTGAAGGCGTCTGTGACCTCTTTGACGTGCCTGTCCTCAACCTCTGACTTCTCAGTGTGGCTGTGAGCCTCACAAACACAGACCATTTTGTAACTCTTTGGAAAGTGTCTATTTTTGGATTCCTTTTGTGCTAGAGCTCAATGAGTGAGCGATTCAGAGATGCTCTCGTATGGACTCAGAACCAAGAGATGTGGACTTTAAGGCTGGGAGCCTCCCCGTAGCTTCTTCCTCTTCCTCTGTTGGACATGCAAGGTGCATGTGCAACTTGCTCCACCGTATCTCTCTCTCCACTGGATCCTGGGCCTCACTTCAAAGGGTCTGTGTTTTGAGTGTTCCCAGTTCACCTGTAGAGTTTGCCCACGTGCCTCTCCGAGCTTCCTCAAATCTGCATGCCTTGGTTTTTCCTGCACTCCTAGAGGCACTTTGCACCTCCTAGGTACCAGCTGCTACAAGGAGCCCTAATATCGTGGTCAGTTTGCAAGCCCAGAGGTAGTTAGCTAGATTTCTCAATGTGAGCAGTTCAGATTGGGGTGGTTATATTTCTGAATGACAATGGGGGAGTGGGGTGGAAAGGTACCAAAGCGTCCATTTCTTCCAGTGACTCAAGACCAAGATAGTATGTTTTGCAAGAAAAAGCACTTTTTTTAGCCAGCTGTGCCTCCTAGTGGGACTCGGGAGTTGAGCATTCCTAGTAGGACCCAGGAGCTGAGTCTTTCCCTGCTTGTGCAGCAGCAGGAATGCTGGTTGTTGCATTCACCAGTCTGCTGATGCATGAGCCCAGGGACTCTGGCTCTTTGTACAGCAGCTGTGCTGTTTCTACAGGGCTAAAGAAGAGGTGCCAGTATGTTGTTGGGTTTTTTTATTTTTTATTTGTTTTTGCCTGAGTGAAGAGATGTTTGAAAGGGTAAGATTGCTCCAGCTGGTGCCTGTAAGGTACTCCAGGTACATCAGAGCCTGCTCATATTTGCAAATAACTGTCTTCTCCAACCATTGCACTTGAGCCTTCAGCTGTCTAAAAGGCAACCAAGCAGTAACAATTCAGTAGTACTGTGCTGTGACAAGTTGTGTAGGTGTTGCCAAAATAGTGTTGTTTCCCACCCCCCCCACCCGTCCCTCCTTTGTCTCTCTTGGCATCGGCTCAGGATCAGGCTTTCTGTATATTTGAATTTTCTCCTCTAGTGTCCATATCCACGTGCCCAATTTCTGATCCTGTGGCAGGTCGCTACCTAGTGTGATGCTTTCTCTGCATCATTTTTCTGCAAGATTTTCTTCATTGCTTTCTTCATACCTTCTTCCATTGTAATGGAAGGTCTGCTGTTGGGTTCGTTACGATGATCAGGTGGTACCAGTCTTGGACCTTGTGCAGTTTAGTTGGACTAAAATGCCCTGATGGATTTGTGTTGTATTTTGCAAGCCCCAACTTTGGTTCTCGGTCAGATCCTGTATTTGAGTGTCTTCAGTTTTGCACATCTTCCTGCTGACACGGTGGTTGCAGCTGTTCTACCTTTCCTGCTCTGCAAACTGCCCAAGAGAGGGCCAGGCCAGGAGTGTGGCTGGCCATTGCAGAGAGGTAGGTTGCAGCCAGCTGCATAACCAGTTGATGTTAAACTTCTCCGCTTAGCTGCTCACCGCCCGGGAACCACACAGCCAGCTGGAGCACCAGGAATGTGGGATATGAAGTCTTCGATTGTTGGAGCCTGCAGAAGTGAGAAGAGTATATGCTTGGGATGTGCATCCTTGGGGTGGCTCCTTGGGCCATCCTGTTCTGTGTAGGACTCCTCCAGAAGAGCCATTCCTCTCTGCAGCCCCAAAGCACCGGCGTCGTCTTTGGGAAAAGCCTGAAGAATTCAGGAGGAACAACGGGACGGTCTCTAGTGTGGCAGCAGGCAGCTGCTGCTGGTGAGACAGCCGTGGCCCTGGACCCTGCGAGGGGGGTGAACTTCCAGCCCGCATGCAGCCAGTCCCTGAACCTTCCCTCCTTGGCATGGAAGCTGACCGAAATCCCTCAGTCCTGCGCGCGTGTTAGGTTCTGTGGCGTTGGTGTAGCTCGAGCTCTCTGTGTACTGCCTGGCCCTTGCCCTCCTCCCGAGTGTTCATGTTTGCCACCACCAGTTAGACGACCTTTGGAAAAGGATACCTAGAGAAGAATTTACAGTTGCAAATGAACTTTTGATTCATATATAAAGATTATTTTTATACTTTTTTTGCAAGGAAAGAAAAAATTGCCTGTAATATTTGTACAGTGTTCTCTGACGTGAATAAACAAAAAACTTTCCAGAGTTTCCCACCTCGCCCCAGCCTGTGCCTCGCCTTGGCCGAGCCCGGACAGACTGGGTGCCGCCGAAAGCGGGATGCTGGCCGTCCCCCTCGGGGCTGGGCCCTTCCCCGGCGGGAGGTGGGTCCCGCCGAACCCGCGTCAGCTCAGGTGAGGGGGCTGGGCCTGCTCGGGGCTGCGTCCGGCCGGCACCGCCATCGAGACCGGTGGCGGCAGGGCCTCGGGGCCGGCGGCGGGGGCCCTCCGGCAGGCGGGGAGGCAGGCGGGGAGGCGGCGGCGACCCGGAACTGCGGGGCGGCGGGGCGGGGAGCCGTGTCGAACGGTGACGGTGCCGCCGCGGGAGCCATGCCGCCGCCCAAGGACGTGGTGAAGATCGCCATCCAGATGGTGGGAGCCATCCCGCAGCTCATCGAGCTCCAGCAGGTACCGCCCGGCACCCCCCAAACCTCCCCCGGACCTCGCAGTCCAGCTCATGGCCGCCCTCTCGCTTGCAGACCAAGCCCCTCGCCTCGGTGCTCAAGGACGTCTGCGACGCGTGAGTACTGCCACCCGCCACCGGGTCGTGACAGATCGCCACCGGGCTGCTGCCTGGCCCGGGGGCCGCCGGCGCTAGCCGTACGGCGCTGTGACCGGCCGCCCACTGCCGCAGGTGGAGCCTGCCCAACGCCGAGCGCTACGCCCTGCAGTACGTGGACGGGCGGCAGACCTACATCACCGAGTCGGTGAGATGCCCCCCGACCTCTCCCTGTCCCTGCCGGTGGGGCGCTCACCGGCTCACTGGTTCCTTTCTCCTTGCAGAACCGCGGGGAGATTAAGAACGGGAGCATTTTACGGCTGACCACCTCCCCGGTACATCCCTCCATCCCCCTGTCTCCTTCTCCGCCGCTTGCTCTGGTGGGATGTCCCCCTGCAATGGGGCGATGCGTTGCTCCAAGCCCTCTGCCGCTGCCTCGCTCAGTGACTTCTGGCTCATGACGGCTCCTCTCGGTGCCTCAGACCCGGCAGAAGTAACACAGGGAGGAGACCTGTCTCAGCCTTCATTCTCCCTCAGCAGAGCTTGGGGGAGTTTGAAGAGAAACTAAGTCATCTCGAGATGCTTTGGACGCATGGGCCAACTCATCAAGCGTTCTTAGCTTCACACCAGCTTGACCTCCCTCCTCAGCTCCTCCTGGTCTCTGCTCTGGTGGCTTTGTCTCTCAGTCCAGCTCCTCACCAGGGCTGCTCTAGCCTGAGCCTCCTTCCAAAACTTGTGCTTACGCTCTTCCAGCATTCTCCAAGCTTCTCACTGTCTTTCGATGAGCCCCTTTGGCTTGATTCTTTCCTTCCTGGTAGGACCAAGAAGCAGAGCGGTTGTACAGCGGGATCCAGAGCAACAACTCAGACGTGAAGACTGACTCGCTGAAGAAGCTTGCAAGCCTCTCCCAAGATGTTACCTTTGCTCAGGAGTTCATCAACAGGAATGGCTTGAAACAAATCTTCTATATTGTGGAAGAAGGGAATGAGTGAGTATCAGGAGAGGACTTCCTTTGCAGTTCTTGACTTTTCTTCTCCCTTGCTAATGCTGCGTGAGCTCTCAGCTGGGTGTTGGCATGGACTCTGTTTGTGTTCCTGGCTTGTTGATCCCTGTGCTGTGGCATGAAGGGCAGCACTGGTGGCAGGGAGCTTGGCTGTGCAGGCTCCTTACCTGCAGGTACATGGCTGTGTCCCCCCCACACTGGCAGCCAGGGGAAGGTCCCCATGGGTCTGTGGTCTTGACTCCTCATGGACATGCTCAGACTTGAACCTCCCATCCCTTCACTGGCTGGGTCACCTGTAGCCTCATGGGTTTTGCTAACAGGAAATGTCCTGTAATGAGCCTAGCTTCCACTGCTGCTCATTCCTGCCACCCCAAATAATCCCTCTGCCCTGAGGTTTTAGTTGCAAGAGATCTGCAGGCAGCTCAAGAAACCCCTGGTTGCCAAATACTAGTGCCTGCTCAACTCTTTCAGGATGTGATGGTGCATCTCCTCGGAGCTCCTATCTGGAGCCTAAAACCACACACTGTGTGTTTCTTGGAAGTAGGGGGAGTGATTTGGGCTGGCTTGGCTTTCCCAGGGGCTTGTCTGCAGTGATCTTTGTACCGTGGTAACGCAGCTTTCCACAAACTGTTGAACTTCCCTGCCTCAACTTCCTGGGATGACTAAGTGAGAGTCTGATTTCTTACCCAACAGTCTCTTTTTCCTTTCTTCTCCTGCTCACCGCTTTCTGCTTCTTTAACTGTTTCTAACGTACTCACCAATGTGCAACTGTACTCCCATCTTATGGTGGTGACTGTGGGGTATCTGGAGCCATTCTCACTGCATTTGCTTATCTGTCCCTCCAGTACAGGGGAGATGCTAGCTCACACCCTGAAGGCCTTCATGGAGCTGATGGAGCATGATTTTGTTTCCTGGGAGACTCTTAGTGCAGCCTTCATCAAGAAGGTAAGTGCCTTCTGCAGTCTCCACAGCCTCTGCCCTTGGAATTCCTTGTTGCCCTCGTCACCCAGGCTCAGCCTGCTGTCAACGGATGGTTTTGTGTCTCATAGATAGTGAGTTACGTCAATATGAACGCAGTGGATGCATCTGTGCAGCAGCTCTCCTTGTCTATCTTGGAGAACATGGTGCCTACCAGTCGCCTCCTCTTTGAGCTAGTTAAAAAAGAAGTGACGCTGGATCGTCTTCTCACCCACCTGCAGGTGTAAGTGGAGAGGCCAGATCACTGTTTTCCCACATCCCAAGGCCAGTGGGGATGAGGCGATGGAGGGGATTTCTCTGGGTCTTGCTGACTATCCCTGGCACAAGATTGTATTGTCCCTTCCTAAACAACTTGTGGGAGATCAGCCTGTCCTGTCCCTGATGCTGGGGGAGGGATGGACTATCCTGGAAACCATCCTGTTTCCAGGTCAGACTCCTTCATGTGTTTGTTCATGACCTCTTTTATTCCGATATCTTGGTTCTTCAGCTGACTGGCATTTTTTTCTGGTGTTGGCTCTTCCTTCCCTTTCCCCGGTGTATTTAGGAGCAGTAGTATGTTCCTTACAACTTGGGGTGATGGTGCTGTACTGAACAAATGGAGTTTCTTAAATCCCTCAGCTAAGGCGGGTTCTTCGTTCCCTCATCTTCCTCATACCTCTGCATCTCTTCAGTTTGGAGGTTTTTCTTTCTAGAAAATGGAGAGGCTCATGCCCAGGGCTCCTGCCAGATAGGAGTCTGCTGTTCACCCTAGGTTCTCCTGCAGCTCCAAAATGCTGCACCCGTGGGTGTGTGCAGAGCAATATCTGATTCATCCATGGGTACCCTGCAGTCACAGCTGCAGGGACCATTTCACCCCTGGCCCTGCTGTTAGCAGCTGCTCACTCATGGCTCTGGCCTCTCTGGGTTCCCCAGCTCCATGCAGTGGGGTCCAGCAGGGAAGTGGGAAAGGACTCTGCCTTGGGGAAGGCAAGACCATCCTCAAAGCTGGTGACTCTCCCCATCCTCATCCTCCTTCTGCAGGACAAATGCCCAGCTGCAGCTGAAGGCGATGGCCCTGCTCATTGCACTGCTGCTGGCTGCGACTGATGCTGAGCGGCGGGTAAGGGACTGTTCTCTGCCCGCGGGCAGTAGGCAGGACCGGCTGATGGCAGGGTGGTGGGCATTGCAGATCCAAGCACCACAGCACCCCTGTCACGGGGTACTCTGCCAAGAGGCCTCTGCTCTCTCACACCCCTTGGAGTAGTTTTTTGGGGGTGGTGCAAGATCTCAAATGACAGAAGTATCACGGCTGGTGGCGGCACAGTGACCATGATGGCCCAGACCCAGCACCTGGCACGTCTGGGCCATCATGGCTGAGCCCTTGTGACGGGGTCTTGGGCAGCTGGGTCCTCCACTGCAGTGTTTGTGTTTTCTGGGATGTTGGGGCTGTGAGAGGTGCTCGGAGATGTTTAAAGTCAGCCTCCTCACTCTGCTGCTTCTTGACTGACACAACCTGTCCTGGCAGCCTGGTGGGGCAGGATCTGTTTGAGGCCCCCCCTGGGTGGGCTAGGGCAGTGAAAGCTGGGGGCAGGTCTCCTGCTCGGTGGTGTCACTCCTGAGGCTGCCCATTCCTTTCTGTCCCCACCCTGCCTGTGGCCCCAAGCCAAGCTTAGTGGGGATGGCAGGCTGCAAAGGGAACACAAGCTTTTTTGGGCGAGTGGTATCTGGAGCTGGAGAACGTCTCACAACCGCTTCCCTTCCTAGGACATGATGGACTACCTGAGGGAGAAGAACATCAGGCAGTTTATCCACAAGGTGAGGAGCTGGGTTCGTCATGGGTCTGCTCCATGCTTCATCCTCTGTCCTTCCTCCCCAGCCCCAGTGCCTGGTTGGGTTGCCTGCATGCCCTGCATCCCTTCTTTGATGCCTCCTGTGGGTGCTGCCACACTGGCACCCACATGCCCAGGGTTGCACCCCCAGCTGCTTGCAGTTCAGCACACCTAGTTCTCGCCCAACCCTGAGGGGAGCTGCCTGCTTCCTAACGCCTCTGAGCAGCAGGACCTGTTGGGCTTTGGCTGTTGGGCACTGGGTTTGGAGGAACTGGGAGCAGCAGCCTGGGGGAACCTTCTCACTTGCGATCTCCTGTAGAACATCATCCACAGCTCTGAGCCACTGGGGGATGAGATGGCCCATTATCTGTACGTGCTGCAGTCTGTCAGCCTCAACCTGTGTGAGCGTCGCATGAGGACCTCCATGGATCCCTACTCACAGGTCTGGGAGCGCTTTCCTTGCGAGTCTGATCCTGGTCTCTTCCACCTGTAGAAGCAGAGATGGGTGAAGGTTCACCTTTGGGTGAACCCAGCACATTTTATTTCAAAATTTCAGTTTGTCCTGGGAGAACCTGCTTGCGTGGGGCTCACCAGCATCCCCTCCTCTCCACTCTCCCTCCAGGAACAGCGGGAGCTCCTCCAGTCGCTGCGCCAAACCGCCTTTGAGTCAGAGAGCGAGGCACCTGGCAGCAACTTCAGCACTGAGCGCCGGCGATCCCTGTGCGCCAAGGAGTTCCGCAAGCTGGGCTTCATGGTGTGTCCCCTGCTGCAAGCCCCACACTTGTGCTGCAAGCCCCACACTTGCTCTGCCAGCCGGCCTTGGCAGCACCTTCTGATGGCTCCCCCAAGGCTGGTGTCCCTATTGATGCTGCTGGGCCACCATGCAGTACCTCTCTTCTGCTCCCTCGGTACTCCCAAACAGCAAGCGCTGCAGAGCTGCTGGAACTCAAAAGGCAAACCCCATGGCTGCTTTGGGAAGACTCTGCTGCTTGGAGAAGAAAGCAGCAGCTGCTAAATTGCATCCTTTTGTGTTCTAGAACAACAGCAACCCAGCGGAGGACCTCCGCCGTGCCCCACCGGGACTGCTCGCACTCGACAACATGGTGTATTTCTCCAGGCACACCCCCAACGCCTATAGTAGGGTGCGTGCACTCTTCCACAGAACTCCCTGGCAGAGAGGTGCTGGTGGATCTCCACCTTCTTTTCCTTTCCCTGTGACCTGTTCTCAGCCAAACCCAGGCGAGGATGTCCCTTTCAGGCAGGTGTCCTACTGTTGCGCCTTTTCAGATGGAGCTGAGTCCTCCCTGTGGGTAGAAGCAGCCGTTTGAGGCCAGTGGCACTGAAGGGTCCCCATAATTTTCAGTATTTTTCTCACAGCTTGGTTTCCAGACCTTGTTCACATCTGAGTAGACCAGGGCAACTTCGGCAAAGCCAGCCAGTGGCTGCAGGGCATTAGCCACGCTCCCACCTGCTTTGTCTGTGATCAGCTCCCACACTGCAGCAGGGGGAGGAAGAGGCTGGGGCTGGTTTTGGGGGAGAGCTAAGTACTTCTGTTGGGGATGGCTTAACCTGGGCGACAGCTTGACTAGGAAGTCCAGGAGTGTGGGATGTGAGCCCCACCATTGGGGTAGTCCTCCAACTCCATGGCCCGTGTAATGTAAGGTAATGGCCTTCTCCTCCAGTTTGTCCTTGAGAACAGCAGCCGGGAAGACAAACACGAATGCCCCTTCGCTCGAAGCAGCATCCAGCTCACCCTGATCCTCTGCGAGATCCTGCATGTTGGAGAGCCATGTATGTGTGTGCTCCAGCTTGTCCATCTCCCTGCCCTGCTGCCTGCTGGCTGGCAGGAGTGGGGACAAGCTGCCAGGGCAGGGGGCTGTGTACATAGGGCCTCCAGGCTCTGGTGTGGCCGACGGCAGGGGAAGGGGAGGGAGGGCTAGGAAACGTCCTGGTTCTCCTGGACACTGAAATCCCCTGGAAAAACTGGGGAGTCTGGCATCATCTGTCCTTCTCACTGCAGGCTCGGAGACGGCTCAGGCCTTTTACCCTATGTTCTTCGGGCAGGATCATTTCTTTGAAGAGCTCTTCTGCATCTGCATCCAGCTGGTGAACAAGACCTGGAAGGAGATGCGCGCTACCCAGGAGGACTTTGACAAGGTATGAGGGGATGCTGGGGCCCCTGGTGGGAGCTGGGGCCACAGGCTGTGGACAAATTGAGGGGCTCTGGGGAGTGTCACCAGACTGGGGGTGATGTCCTGGGCCCCACAGGTGCTGCAGGTGGTGCGGGAGCAGATCACAAGGACCCTGTCCCTCAAGCCCACCTCCCTGGAGCTATTCAAGACCAGAGTGAATGCGTTGAACTACAGTGAGATCCTGAAGCTGCGGCAGACGGAGCGGCTGCACCAGGAGGAGACGCTGGCTGTGCCCGTGCTGTGAGTGGGCTGCAGGCAGGGAGCCGGAGCTGTGATGGGGGGCTGTGGGGCAGGGGGGAAACACCGTGGGGCTGGGGAGGTCAGCGAGCAGCAGTTGAAGTGGCCATGCTCCTCTTCTGCTGGCTTTTGCCCCAGGGAGTTGCGTGAGAGGCTGAAGCCAGAGCTCCTGGAGCTGATCCGACAGCAGCGCCTGCTGCACCTCTGCGAGGGCACGCTCTTCCGCAAGATCAGCAGCCGCCGCAGGCAGGGTGAGTGCCAGCCAGCCCTCTGCTCCTGGGTGAGGGTCCTGGGAGGGGGGCAGAGGCTTGTCCCCATGTCCCCTGCTACAGGGAAGAAGTCACAATCTGCAGGGAGTTGCATGCCTGAGTCCCTGAATGGCTGGTGTGGGCTAACCTACAGGGTGGGACCAAAAGTGGGGTGTGCTGATGAGGGGGCAGCTCCATCCACCCGGGGATGGGGACCTCAGCAGGGGGAGGCTGAGCATTTCCCAATGGCCTTTCTGCTGCAGACAAGCTCTGGTACTGCCGCCTGTCACCCAACCACAAGGTGCTGCACTATGGGGATGTAGAGGAGGGGGTGGACTCTCCCCCCATCGAAAGCCTGCCAGAGAAAAGTAGGTGATGGAGAGAAAGAAGGTGGGAAGGAGGGAGGGAAGCCCTTTGCCCACCGCAGCTGTGATGTGCTGGGGATGTCTTAAGGTTGGAATTGCCCATGTGCCTGGCCCAGTGCCCACTGGTAGTGTGGGACTGGTAGCGATGGGAGTTCAGGCTGGGGCAGGGTGGCTCTCCAAAGGGTGCTGCAGAGTGGCTTGAGCCCCCCAGCCCCCAAGTTGCGGATGGTTGTGAGCCCGCATGCTTGGGCTCTGCTGGCCTCTGAGCACTGAGGACCTGGGGAAGAGGTGAGGAGAGTGGGCTCTCACAGCTCCTCCGCTTGCCCCAGTTCCTGTGGCGGACATGAAGATGCTGCTCATGGGGAAGGAGTGTCCGCACACAAAGGAGAAGAGCTCCGGGAAGCAGAACAAGGTCAGCGTCTCCCACCCTGCCTTGCGCAGTGGGCTCAGCACACTCCCCTCCCCAACTGCCGATGGTTTTTGGTGGTGGGTAGGTGGTGGCATGTTGGGTGGTTTCATGGATGGTGGCAGGTTTTTGAAGTGCCTTGAGACCTCTTGGGTCTCTCGGGGCACTGAGGAGGAGGCTGGGAGGCAGTTCCTGCTCTGAACCCCAGCGGGGCTAGGAAGAGTCCAGCCAAGAAGCTGGCTAATCCCTGTGCTGTCCCTGCAGGATGTCCTGGAGCTGGCCTTCTCCATTGTGTATGACGTGGAGGAATACTGCCTCAACTTCATTGCCCCCACTCGGTATGAGGTGAGCTCCGAGGGCCTGCTGGGGAGGCACACTGTGGCCAGATGTCCTTGCCAGGGGACAGCAGGCGGGGAACGAGTTGTGTGTGCCCCCACAGCCCCCTCCCAGGCCAGCCTCCTGGGCTTCCCTGCAGTGGGAGCCACAGTGTGGGGGGAGAGGTGGGTTCTCTGGTTGCCCTGGGCTGGTGCCAGAGGTGCTTGTGCTCTGTTTCCCCAGTTCTGCCTCTGGACTGATGGGCTGAATGTGCTCCTGGGCAAGGACATGATGAGCGAGCGAATGCAGACGGACCTCGATGTCCTGCTGTCCATGGAGCTCAAGCTGCGGCTCCTGGACCTGGAGAACATCAGCATCCCTGACACACCCCCTCCTGTCCCAAAGCCCCCCAGCAACTTAAACTTCTGCTATGACTTCAGCCACGCAGAGCAGTGAGTTCCTCCCTATGCCCCATCCTCCCCTGTCACCCCCCCAAAATCAAACCCCTTCCTCTAGGCTCTGTCCTCCATCTCCTGCCCCCAGGTGCTGGCTGGGGGCTTGGGCATATGCTGCCTGCACCTTGCCTATCCTGGGGCAAACTGCCCACCCTTCCTTGCCTGTGTCCTGCCCCCCTGCGAGAGCACAGGGCTGAGCCACCGAGCGTCAGGCTCCTGTTCTGGGGGGTGCGACCTGGTTGCTTTGCTTCCCTGCCATGGGCAGGCAAGATGAAATACTTTCCAGACAGCCAAACCCCTCTGTGGTTGGGCTGACCCCCCCAGCACCGCAGCCAGGCTTTGGGCAGAGAGGGCAAGGATACAGGCAGGAATAAAGGTACAGGCAGCCCTGAGACAGCTGGAGGGGAGGGGCAGCACTACAAAGGTACAACTCTGCACTGCCTGGCTCTCCCCCTCAGCGTAGGGGATCCTTTCTCGACAAGGAAGTGGTTAAAAAAGGATAAAACACCCCTTTCCATTTGGTTTGGCTTGGTGAGCAGACGGCATCTCCAGAGCACAGCATGCCTGCCCAGCCCATGCTGCACTGAAACATTTTTCTGCAGAGCACTGTGCACTCCCACTCCTGGAAGGTGTGTGTGGGGTGTTTAGGGTCTAAGCCGCTATTCTCTCAGCACCATTTCAGCTGGGCAGGGGCTTGCTGCTGCCGTGCCACGTGTGAGGAGGAGACCCCTGGTCTGCCCCTGCTGCCCGGTGCTCGTGCCAATCCTGGTGCCTTCCCCCGCCCTGGGCGGGTACTTGCACACTTCAGCCATGTTGCTGCACTACTGCACGACGACAAGCTACCTCCTCCCAGGCCCCCACAGCTCCCACCCTGGTGCCCCACACCTCCTTGTGCCTACAGCTTCGCCCAGACGTGCTGTGGTAACAACTGCAGCCACAGGTCACCGGGGCTCCAACTGTGCCTCTGCCTCCCGTGTACTGGGACAATAAACCACTTGTGGAGAACTCGGGGCCAAGTCTTTTCCAAATGTTTGGGGAAGGGGTCAGGCTGACTGTGGGGCAAAAAATGGCCAAAGCAGGCAAAAATTGCAATAGTGCTGCAGCACTGTTGGAGCTGTGGCACAGAGCGTGAAGAAGCCTGGAGGATGGCTGGCAGGAATATTTTGTTCCTGCTTTTGAGGAGCAGGCATGGAGTCTAGTCACCTCCGAGGAGGGTGGCTGTGGGGCTACAGCTAAGGTCGTTTCCAGCCTAGGAAGTCTTAGGAGCACTGCAGGTGGTCCTGGTAACAGGTTGGATGGGCTCAGCTCCTGCAAACAGGCCAGTGCCTTAAGCTTGAAGCTCGGAGAGCAGTGTCTAGGCTGTAAAGAGGCTGTTACAAGGAAGGATGAGGCTGGGGAAGGCAAGCTCTGTCTACAGCCCCAGCTCTCGCCCCATGCCCCAAACCACCTCCCAGGGTGCGAGAGCAACGCTGCTAGCTCGGCTTCAGGTCAGGCTTTTGATGGCTGTGCCGGACCCTCCCGCAGCCGGGGTGCTGCAGGTAACCTTCTCCTAAGAGCCAAGGGGAGGTGATAGGCACAGGCAGGCCAAGGGACTGTAGGGCAGGCACAGCCACCTCAAACCCACGGGCTGCACTGTGGGGCCAAGGGAAAGGCCTCAGGGTCCCCTGGGGCCGGGAACCACGGGAACCCCTTCCGGAGAAGAGGGGATGGGAAGCCTGCGGGGACTGACCCTGACCCTGACCCTGACCCTTCCCTCTTCCCTCGTCCCGCCACTTCCGGGGAGGGTGACTTCCGGCGTGGACCGGAAGCGGAGCGTGGAGCCGGCGCGGCCATGGCGGTGAGTGA
>JANZLQ010000092.1:8841271-8861687 GCA_026212715.1 Elanus axillaris | reverse complement strand
GCGGGGGGGGGGGGGGGCCTGGGGGGGGGGGGGCGAGGCCACTGACCGCCTCTGTTGGCTCCGCAGCCCAAGGGGAAGGCGGGTACCAAGGGCAAGAAGCAGATCTTCGAGGAGAACCGGGAGACGCTGCGCTTCTACCTCCGCATCATCCTGGGGGCCTCCGTGAGTGCGGCCGGGGAGGGCCCAAGCGGGGTGCGGGGCCGGTGGGGAGGGCCGAGCCCCGGGCCGACAGCCGTGCCGTGCTCTCTCCGCAGGCCCTCTACGCCGTGGTGAACCTGGTGATCTTCTACCCCGCCGCCTCCGCCTGGACGTGGGTGAGCGCCCGGCCGGCTGCCGCTGCGGGCAGGGCCCCGGCGAAGGGGGCCGGGGGCTGGGTCTGCCCCAGCGGAAAGCCGGCTCCTTTCCTGGTTGCCGCGACGGGCGAGGCCGGCAGGCCCCTGTCGCCCTGCCCCGGAGGTCGTGGCTTTTGAGACTGACAGCCGTTTCCTTGTTCCAGCTAGCGTTTGTCTTCAGCTCGGTGGTCTATGGCACCAGCTACCGCTCCATGAACTCCATGGCAAAGCCGTCTTTCACAGAAGATGGCAGCCTTGCCGACGGGGGAATTGATCTGAATATGGAGCAGGGGATGGCAGAGTGAGTGTCCACACCCGCACGAGTCCAGGTGAGCAGGACCTGCTGCCTGAGCGTGCACGCAGAGCCAGGAGAGGCCCCGAGGGAGAATGCTAGGCCTTGGCTCCCACCTCTGCTTGCCCACTAGCTCAGGCATGAGGGGAGCTGGAAGCCTGTAGCCATTTTTTCCAAGAATGTACCTAAACTGTCCTCGTTACCTGAATGCTTGGCCTGGTGTGCACTGGTCACGAGCTGCCGTGTGGGTATGTCAGCCTGGAACGGTCACTCCTTAGGGCTGAGGTGCACAGGTAGGAGATCCCAAACAGTTTGGTTGGAGCAGCTTACAGCCATCTTTCAGCGAAGAGACAGCGCTGACCCTGTGTGTGTTTCTGCCACATGCAGAGAGATGTATTTTCTTTTTAAAACAGCACTGCAGGTAGTGCTTGACAGAGCAGAAGGGCGTGCACTGCCAATTACCCCATCCTGGCTGCAGACTGGCCGCGTCTTGAACTGTTCTACACACTAAAAACATCCCCTCTGTCTTGGGCAGCTCCTCTCACCTCCTCAGCTTTTTCTGCTCCTTGTGCTTGTGCATTCCTTATGCCTGTCTGTCTGCAGACAGTGCTAAGTGTTTGCCTGTCCAGTGTTCTTGGTGCTGCTGTAACTCTTTTCCTCAGTCAAGGAACACACAACAATAATTCCTGCAAAGCACTGTTAAATAAAATAAGGAGACAAGAGTACCAAAACAGCAGAAATATCTTCTAGGCTTATGTTGTTTCCAACAGCTAGCCTCAAACTAGTTACAGAAAACTGCTGGGCAGTCGTGGACAGGTCAGGCTTTACTCTCTGTCCTCCCTGCCCTCAGCCTCCATCTGTTGGTCCAGCTTCTGCTGGGGTTCTTCAGCGTGTGCTTGGCGAGGTACCTGGGATAGTTGGCCATTTCCCTCCAGTGCCCTTGGCTGACAATTTAAGGTTTATCATCATCTTTCACTTGCTGCCAGGCTTTTGAAGAAACACAGTGGGGCTTTGTTTCAGGCAGAGCCCTCTGCATTGTGTCAGGCATTCTTGTGGAGGAAGGGCCATGTATTGATTTATATATTTTTTGTAGCAAATTTTATTTCTGTAGCCAGTAGATGACTGGGAATGTTATCAGCTGGTAGACTAACTCATGCAGCACAGAACCTGCTGTCCGCACAGGATGAGCTCTCATCTTGTGTGTTTGTTAGTGGTGTAGTGAATTTGCTACCTGCAGCCAGAGTGACTCAGATGTGCAGTGTAAGACACTCAGCTGAGGGACGAGGTAGCTGGGAAGAGAGGAAATCATTTCTAGTGTGATTTTTGAGCCGGGTGCTTTACACCCTATTCATCCTATAGTAAATTCTTTTTCCTGCTGGTCAGCTGAGGGTTTTTCTCCCATTTTACACTGGTTTGGCTCTCCTGAGTAGAAGCATAAAATATTTTGGTTATCTTTTTTGTGAAACACAACATAGGGAAGTTGAGTAAGGAAAATACAGAAGTTTGATGTCATCTGGGGTATTGTCCTAGTTGTGGGAGATGCCTCTGGGAGATGTGTAGGGCACCAAGGCAGAGTGAGTGCCCCAATAACTGCCCCATGCATGAGTGTGATGGTGCTGTCGGGGGCAATGACTGACAGGAGTTAGCAGAAAGATCCCATACCCTGCTGTGAAAAGGTGTCAGGTGCGGTTGTAGTGCTGCTGCAACCCAATTGCAGACATAGTACTTCCCTTGGTACTGGGCCTCTGAGTTTTTTTCTGCCTCAGCAGTATGCCCTTGGGGTGAGTTTTATGACACATCAAAATTAATTGATGCTTGTCCGAGGCACAGGCTGTGCAACACATAGCACAGCTTGAAGGCAGAGCTGTAAAAGCAAAACCTGCACAGCTGAAGTTCCCATCCTTACCCTGTACCTTTGTATCTGAGCCTGTGCAGAGCCCTGAGCCATGAGAGTGCAAGTTTCATTAGTTTAACCCCGTTGACACATGAACACAAAGTGTTAATGAACACACTTGGTGCTCCTCCTGCTGACTCTGTCCATTTTTCGGGTGAAGTGCTCTAAATTACCTCTCTGGGGTTCAGGGAACCACTCTAGGCTAACAGTTACTTTCAGAAAGCAGCGGATGTTTTCCTGCCTCTCAGCTGAGTGTGCCGCAGCTGATTAATGCGTACTCTTTTGGAGCTGCTTCTGGAACACTGCAGATTTGATAGTGTTTCCCTTGTGCTGTCTGTAACTGAAACAGATGGTGTGTGTTGCTCTGGGGTTGAGGAAGGCTGAGCTTGCTGGTCCCTGGGAGAGCTGGGTTCTGTGGGAGCTCTTCTGTGATCCCTCTGTGGCTGCTGGTGGTGCACGAGATTTCTGAACCTCAGCATCCCATCATAGAGCCTTTGCTGGATTCTGTAGCATCTCAAGTTGATGATGGTGTCCCAAACTGAACTAGTTGTTTCTGGTGATGAGTACCTAACATCACCTTGCTTTGTGCTGTGCTGCCGGCAACTAGATGAGCTATTTCATTACCTTTGCCTTTATTTTCTTGACTCCATTCGTGGATGTGACTTGAGGGTTTCTTACTCCAGCAGATGATTTAATGGGAGCAAATGAGCTGGTGTTTTTCTAACCATCATGGCACTTCCTGTGGCTTGTGTTGAAAAACTATTACCTGTTTACCTGTCCTGGGTGTCAGGTGTCCCCCCCAGGGTGGTGGTGGAGTTGTAAGCAGCTTGTTCCCCTCCATAGCTTCTCTCAGCTCTGCCTCAGGCTCGTGTGGAAGACAGAGTCGGATAAGCGGGAGGGGAGGGGGAGCCATCTGTTGTAGCTTGGCTTGTGGGTGATGGTGTGCTTGTGTCCTTGTGGGATCCCAGCCCTTTGGTGACCCCGAGTGTGTCTGTCAGCCTGTGAAATGGCACAGGGAGGATTCATGCTTCCCTTTAGTGCAGCCAGCCATGAGCAGCTATACTTTATGCCACAGTATGTGTCAAATCAGTGGGTGCTGGCTGCTCTTGTGGGCTGTGGGGGTGGTGGTTTTGCTACTGATTTCCACCGCCTGCATTCCTCAGCTTTCTCAATGTCCCTTTTCAGAGGGAGCATAGCTCTTTAACTCATCAGATTTATTTTTTTATTCTGTTTACTGCTCTGATGCTTCTAGGTTACTGTGTGTGGCAAAGCATAGCTGCAGGGACAGTCCTTCGGTCTGGCCAGGCAGGGTCACTCCCTGAAGGCGGTGCAGACAGGCTGTGGTGGCAGAGGAGCTGGTGTGTTCAGGGGCTAGAATGGAAGGTTAATGTTTTGCTTTTCTTGCCTCAGGCACCTCAAGGATGTGATCCTGCTGACAGCTATAGTCCAAGTGCTGAGCTGCTTCTCACTCTACGTGTGGTACTTCTGGCTCTTGGTAAGCTCCTGTGGTTTTCTTTGTTGCTCTACATTGTCCTCGTCTTTCCCTGTCTTCAGAGCTGAGAAGTTTATCTATTTCATTTCATGGCGTCCTGTTTCAGACCAAAACTGTTTGCTGATAAATTTTTTAATCTCCCTGTCAAATCTTGTTAATAATGAAGCCGTACAAGGGAAGGAAGTCCTGATCCCTGTGAGTCAACCACGCAAAAACTAGGTTGGCCTTGGCCTTTCTCTCTGGTCCTGTGAAAGGGCAACAAGAAACATGAGGCAGATCAAAGCCATCTTTGTGCATAGAGCCTTTTTGTGACTGGCAAACAGACTGTGCTGCTTCTTGTTTGGTTTTCTCAGTCATTCACCAGCACAAACAGAGGCTGGGAACTGCTGGACACTGTGCCGCTTGGTAGATCAAATGCTGTAGGCTTTGATTTCCCCTTAACACACCAGACTCTTTCTACTCTGGAGACATTTGTCATGTGTCTCCAGCTAAAGCTGCTTTTGCAGAAGGACAAAAAATCTCCAGTTAAAAAAAATCCCACAGTTGCTTTGAGTATATCCCACAAAGGTACATAAGGCAATCTTGGGAGCGTAGAAGGTTACCTTGTTTCAGTCCTTACTCACAAGTTCCTTTCTAGTTGGCCTGGCAGAGGGCAGCCTGAACTCGACTATCCCCAGGAGACCATCCAGATCACATTTGTTTTCACTTAGAGAAATGTGGCTGTGTTTTCTGAAGGAGGGAAAGGCAGAATGTCTGGGCAGTTGGATCTTTCTGAGTAATTCAGACCTGATGCTGAGATTTCCATATATGAAGCTGAAGTGCTGTATACGTATGCAGGTTCCTAAACCGTATGAAATCAGGCCATTTATTTTGGACACCTGCCACTGCCTTTGACTTCCGTGCATCCTGTGATGCCCCTAATCCAGCCTGTAAACATATTCCAGCTCCTTAAGCTTTCTCAGTAGAACCAGCCCTCCAGACCGTTGCACCACCCCTGCCAGAGCTGTCCCCAAAGTAACCGAGTTTGTGCCACGCATGTTTTGCAGGCTCCGGGGCGCGCTCTCTACCTCCTGTGGGTGAACATCCTGGGGCCCTGGTTTACAGCTGACTCTTCGCCTGCTGGTCAGGAACCAAATGAGAAGAAGCAACGCCGACAAGAACGCCGCCAGATGAAGCGCTTCTAGCCCTGGCTGAGGAGATAGATTAATGCTGTCTCTTGTCTCCATGCTGTTATTTCATCAGAGATGTGACCGAAACCACCGCAGTAGTTATGTTACCCCTCTGTCATTGCTGCCATTCCGCTAGAAAGGCTGCAAGAGACTTCCCTTGGTTGGTTCTTGGTGCAAGTCGAGGCCTTGCTCATTGGGATGACAAAGGGGGGTGATGCTGGGATGTGTGTAAATACCTTTTTAAAGCAGAGCTGTTATCATGTTTGAGGTTGGGGATTGCAACATTGGAGGTAGTATATTAAAGAGCAGAGTCTAATTGACCGTGCTGGCAGTGTCTTCATACAGGGGTGCTTGCAGAGAGGAGCTGTTTAAAAACACCAGTGTGTTCTTGGAGACCTGGCTCAGAGGGAAGCAAAATCCCCCAAGACAAGTGGTCTTATCCCTTCCCAAGCTTGTTCTGTGCTGCCCTGCCTGCTGGAGCATCTGTATGCTGCAGAGGGGCTGCAGCTGCCCTGCAAGACCTGGAGCATGTGCACCTGGGGGTGCTGTCAACTGGGCTTGCAGCCAGCCTTGGAGCTTTTGGGATTGAGCCTGGGCTCTCTGGAACCACCAGTTGGCCTGTGCTAGCTTTGGGGTAGAGCTCAGTGGGCTGAAAGGCAACAAGAATATAAACCCAAGTCTGTGGGGTATGTTCTGGTTTTTTTTTTTTTTGTTTGTTTGTTTGTTTTTAAAAAGTGCTCTCCTAGGGGTGGCACAGCTGGAGGAATGCTGTGACTGTGGCAGAGACCTTGTGTTAGAGACCAGGAACAGGTCAGGGCAGCTTCTGCTTTTACCTACTTTGATTTATTAATGTTGTCCCTGCCCAGTGTGTTGTTTTACACACTCTGGTGACCCCATCCTGCTCCTGACGCACCAGCTTGGAGCCATGCAGCTTTGCCTGCGCAAGTGAGACACACAGTTGGTGTTCACAGTGTTACCGGCCTGGCTGTCAATGCTATCCACAACCTTTTGCCCACATGTTGTTTCCATTACATCATTTTTATTACACGCTTTCTCCTTACATCAAGCCCAATCCCTACCTTGACTTCTCGTGTGCCTCAGAGCCAGGCAGTGGCTGTAGTTGGGGTGCAGAGCAATGGTTAATTGTAGGCAAATAGCTGCGAGGAGGGGGGAGAGCAGAGAGGAGTCATTGGGGGATTAAAGTCCTTTCTGCTGCTGGTGGGGGACATGAGGGAAGGGGTAGGGAGTGGGAAATGCATACACAGGGGGATTATTCCCTGCCAGGGCTGCCAGGCACAGCCCAGAGCCCCCATCCCTATTTGCTGGCCTTGAGTAGGTACCCCTGCTCTGCTGGGAGCACCCCCTGGTACTCTGAGGGCATTCCCCCCTGCCATTGCAACCACTCCAGCTCAGCCTCCTGCACCTCTGGGGAATCAGCGCATTGCCCCAGCTCTGCCCTCGCTCCCTCTGAACCCTCTTCTCTGGCTCCCCAAAGCCATGCAGCCATCCCCAGAATGCACAGGGGACAGTGGGGGGGACACACATCAACACTAACCACACCGGCCCTCTTGGCCATGCTACCCTACACAGCAGTACATGCACAGTGGCCACCTGGGCACAGGGGAGGAGGCCCAGGCTCTGCCCTCTCCTCCAGGCTCCAGCCCCAATAAATATCCAATAAATGGCACCAGTTATACCCTTGGGGCACTGCTTTGCGGGGATGGGGGGGTTGCCCCTCAGTCGGGCAGCAGCTGCTCCAGCTCTTCCTCATTCAGGCCATTGGTGGTGACGATGTGGTCCAGCTGTTTCATGTACCGCTCCAGGTCCTGCATAAAATGGGGGATACGTGCCTTCTCCAGGACCCCAAATTTCTTCAGCCGATTCACATCTTCGTAGGAGACCTGATGGGAAGAAGGGTCAGTCCCTGCAATCCAAGGAGGAGGTCTGGCCCCCACCTGCAAACCACCCCTGTCACTGCCCTAACACTTCTCCTGCCTGTGAGGAAGCATTGGTAAAGCCACCTGGAGTGGTATTTGCAAGGATGTGTGGTTTTGGTAATTTTCTGTCACTGTGGGGACAGGCAGTGGCAGGGCTGGCCTGTGGCCAAGGCAGAGGGGCTGGCAGAACTTAACCCCCTGGGGTAAGCTTCCACCTGAGGTCTCCCATGGAGGAGTACAGATTGTCCTGTCCTTCCTTGCATCCTACCCAGCACAGCCTTTCCCTGCTCCACTGAAACCCGTATGTGCAGGGACAGGCAAAGAGCTGAAGGGCTACCAGCCAAGGGCTTGTTTTTGGGAAGCCCATATAAGCTTTGGGATGGGATGGGTACTCTGGGATCAGCTCCCCGCACTTTCCTCCTGCCCCCAGCTGTTACCTTTCCAAGTGCAGCCAGCAGCGGGAAGTCGATGGTCTGCCGATGGCGCAGGATACGGAGAATCCCGTCCAGGTAGACCTGGTCCTTACTGAAACAGCCTGGAAGAGCGGGAGAGGCCAGGGAGCAAGAGCCCGGCTCCCCACTGCCCTCTGCTCACCTGAACTTCTGCCGACCGCAATAACCAGAGCAAAGGCACTGGACCAGGGTGACACGAGCGTGCCAGGGTTTGAACATTGCTGGTGCCATGGCCAGGTCCCAAAAGGTAAGCGCTGGGGAGCAGTACCAGGGACCGTGGAGGAAGCCGGGTGCAGTGAGAGCCCCCAGACCTCTCGCTGGAATGAGTTCACCTTTCCTCCCAGTGGATTTTTTTTTTTAAATGGTAAACCACTGCAAGAATCTAAATGCCTCCCCAGAATGCTCATTTTTCCCTCTCCTTTGGCTGCTGCCTCCCTGTGAGCTTGTGCAAGTCACTCCCATCAGACCACAACCACCTTATGGGGCTCCCCAGGGTGCCCTGTCCATCCCCATCTCATCTGGAGCAGCCGAAGAGCTGATGTGCCAGGACTGCATGTAAAAAATCACTGCCATTAAAGCGTAAACCCATAAGAGAGCGGTGCCGGAGATGGGGAGGGGTTTGGGGATGGGCAGAGCCACCATTTCAGAGGCTGCCATGGCCACAGGAGCAGTGTTGCTCAACCCACCCAGTCTTCCTACCTCTGTTTTTTTTTTAAAAAAACACCCAAAAACCAAAAAACAAACCCTTCCAAAACCTGAAGGCGTTTCACACCCTGAGCAGTACCTGGCTGTGAGGTGTCAGTCTGGCCCCGTTTTGCCCGCACGCAGTATTCCCACCGGACACCGGCATCCTGGACATACTGCTCCAGGTCCTGGAAGAGGGCGGAGAAGGAGAGGCGGCTGGCCCGCTCGATGGTGTAGTAGAGCAGGGCTGCCCGCCACAGGAAGGGCTGCTTGCGGAAAAGGACGCTGTGCAGGCTGGCCAAGCCTTCCTCCGTGGGGTTGGCAGGCTTCAGGCTGTACTGCTTTCGACCCTCAGAGCTGTGCCAGGGCTGGCGGGTGTTGTTCACCCCCCGGATGTAGTGGGTGCCTGGGGAGGGGGGATGGGAGCGAGCACCATCAGCCACAGCCTCCAAAAAGCTTGACTCCCTGCCCCCCTCCCCCCTGCTCCGAATCGCTGGGGTTGGGGCTGAAACCCAGCACCCATGAGTGCCAGCTCCAGTCTTGGCTGGAGATGCTGCCATGGGCCATCTGCTTGCTCCAGATGGTGCTCCCCAGGGTGGAGGGACAAGCACATGGGTGGGTGCCCAACATTCCCAGCCCCACACGCAGAGGGACCCAGTTGGCCTCAGCCTCTTCCAAAACCCACCCAGGAGCACCCCTCCAGGATGCCTCTTTGCAGGAGCCGGTGGGTATCACCTTACCCAGTGGTCCCCAAAGCCCCCAGGCCATTATGCCAGCAACAGCCAGAGGATGCTTTCAGCATCCCCCACAAGTTGTGCCTGTCACCCATAGCCACCCCCACCCCCCGCTGACCTATCTCATGGCGTAGCATCCCCTCCAGCCAGTGCTGCCGGGCTCCAGCCAGGTTGATGGCCAGTGTCGGCCGGCTGTCCTCCACCATCATCACTGCCTGGGACAGGAGGTCGTCGGTGAGCTGCACCACCACCTGCAGAGGAAGGAGGAGGAGGCAAATAGTGTCAGCATGGCCATGTGAGATGTTCAGCAGGGTCTGGGCTCTAAGCAGAGGCTGAGATGGTGGCAGACGGTCAGAAAAAGCCAGCAACACCACAGGCAGCACCATCCGGCACTGCTGCACCATCACCAGCTCATGGTGCAGCTCCCCAAAGAAACCGCAGAGAGCAGGAGCAGGCAGGGAGGGCACTGCCAGTGCTGAGAGGAAATGGATGATCCCACAGGAGGGATGAAATAACTCCTTTAATCTCTTTACAGCCAGCAAACCTGAGCGGGCACTGTGGGGGGAGCAAGCAGCTCCTGGGCAGCCTCCTCCAGCATCCCTCTGGTTCTAGCATCCCCTCAGCTCCAGCATCCCCCCCTCCTCCCTGGCTCATTCCCATGGGCTCCTCACAATTTTATGGCCACACACGATAAGCATCCTCCAGAGACCTGCCTGGTGCCACTCCTGCATCCTCACTAGCAATGGGACGGCACAGTAAATTTGGTCACCAAAACAAGCCCACTCTAAACAACCAGCAGCGCCCACTTTGGTATGGGCCCAACCTCTAGACCCCCCCAAATAAACATCCTGTGTGGGAACCAAGTCTCTGGCTCCATTTTCAGACTCTCCTGCCAATTCTCCCTTTTGAGGCTCCAAGACACAAGCAGTGAGGACAGATCCATGCCAGCCTACCCCTGCAGCAGAAACCGTGTGTGCCAGCCATGATTCACAGCAGGGACGAGCAACGCATGCGCAGGACTAGCGAATATCTTTATAGAGAAAAAACCCAGCTATTTTGGGAAACCTGGCCACCGCAAGTGCTGGAGCCAAGACAGCTGCTCTACGTTAACAGGATTTAACACGCTGGCCAAGTAGCATTTTCTGACCATCCAGCTTCAGATCTGCAGTGATTCAAGGCTGCAGCATTGCTGGAAGAGACAGCCCTGGGAGCTCTCATATCTGCGGTTTGGCCATGGCAATGCTCAGGACCTTCGGGCATATACCAATTTAATCTCAAAACCCTTCTGCCACGTCCACGTTAACTCTAAAAAACATCTATTGTTTCACAGATGACACTTTACAGGATGAAAATGTGCACACACATTACTACATGACAATTCTTCTCTTATTTAAAAAAAAAGCAGAGGAGACTGAACAAGTTTGCTTTAACCCACATTTATTATTGTGCAAAGCTGCTCACAAATGCCAAAGTGCAACGTAACAGAGCAGAGTCTACCACTGGGCCAACAAACAGCATAAAAATACTTAGAGTGCAGTTGCTTACCTGGATTAAAATATACCAGCCTGAAAGAAAATCCCTCCAACTCCAGGAAAAGACTTGCCAGTTCACTTCTGACTTGTGTATATCTCCTTCAGCTTTATTTCTGCTCCAGTAAGCAAGTCAAAATAAATACAGATTGCAGTTTTGCTGCCCTTTCCCACATCCAGCCATGGACCTTGGTGACCTGGGACAAACCGAGGCAGGGAACTGATCTGGACTAAAACTGGTTTTATGCTCTAGGTTAGTTTCCAGCAAGATCACCATCCCCGGCCACATGAGCTCTCACAGGGGGCTCTTGGCAGGGACAAGACTTACAGCAGCAGCACCAGCTTCTGCTAACAGCCCTGTCTGAGGCAGGGAAGGTTACAGCTTCACTGCAGGCAGAAATAAGGAGGCGCACATGAGCCAGGTTTTGGTATGATTGTAACCAATTCCCAGCTCTTAGGTCAGCTCCGTGTGATGGGAATACAGCCTGGACATCCAACATGGCAATCCCAAATGCGACTAGTGGAGGCTGAAACCCTGGGACATGGGAGGGGAAGGGGAGAGCCAGGTGACAGAGTTTAAACCAAAAGAAAGAAGGGGAGGAATACATTTCATTGTCACAGCACTTTTCCTGCTCCTTCAAAGACACTGCAGCACAGAACTGCTGCCCGGACCCTTTGACAGCCCCTGGTCCTCAGGTCTTTCCTGCCCAACCTGCAGCTCTTACAGGGAGCACTAGAGATGATGCACTGTGTCAGCTGGAGCTCTGCTACCAGGATACAGGATGCTTGGCTGACTGGGAGCGGTCCACAAGGCCAGGTCCACATCTTGCTGTCTTGTCACACTTCATTACCCCTATACAGTGAAAAAATAAGCCCCAAGGAGGCTGGAATTTAGGAAACTAGATGCAGAAAAACAAGCTTCTTCTCTAGGATAAATGCTCTTATTCTTACACCTTCTTTCCCCCAGCCTATTAAAAGAATACCACCCCCCAGAGCTCCTCTTCTCTGCTTTTCTCCATTTTCCAGTTGCTCATCCTTGGCCATGTTACATTGGATTCCTCCAGAAGCCATCCCCCGGCAAGAGGAACTCAGCAGCTCCAGGTCCCTGCACCAGCGGGACCTGCTGTGGAGGGCTCAGCCCAGCCGGCGTGTTTGGGGAAATTGGCTCTTGCTTTGCATCCCCCCAACAGTTCAAGTTTCCCTTGTTCAATTTAAAAAGCTATCTTTCAAAACAACACTCAAGAGCACCCATGCCAGTGAAATATTGCATAAAGCCAGGATTTTAATTATATTGAGTATTGCATGGATAAATGCTCCACGTAGCTCATCCCTGCCGTTCTGGTGATCTCCAGCTCTACCTTCCCATCTGCACTGGCACCTTAAATCCCACCCTGAAGAAAACTCTTTTATTATAAACCAAATATCTGACCATCACCTGCCCACGGCTTCTTCCTCTGCTGTACCGGGAATGCTGTGTCCCAGGTCCCAGCTGCATCTTCCCTCCTGTTACCCACTCAAGCATCCTACCAGGGCTGAGCTTGCCTACAGCAGAGATAAAGCCTGCTTTAATAAGCATTCAGCAACATTTGCAACAAAGTGCTCTGGCTTTAAAAAAGCTAATTTTTATATTATTGGGGGGGGGGGGCTTTATGCTACAGGACAAGCCAATGGTCACCAGGCTGGGCATTCCCATCTTGTGATGGTGCAGGACTTCAGTGCTAAGGCCAGAGCATCAATGAGCTGCTCACACAATTCAATGTGGGCACCAAATGAGCCCAGCCAAATTGTGGAAAGGCAACAGCTGTCCTTCAATCTTCACTACCATGCCTGAAGAGGAGGTAGGCTGAACAGTCCAAATACAAATCTTTTCCTTTTTCTTTTCCTATCTGGTACCACTATGCACAGGGTGAGCAAAGAGAAACACAGCAAACAGCTGGAAAATAAGAGGTGGCCGAAGTTGCTGAGGACGTGATACTCGGCATCCTTGAGAGTGTGATGCTCAGTGCTGAAACCAGGTCTTGCACGAGCCCTATTTAGGCAAGGCAGCAAGAGCTGAAATGAAGACCGAAGCATTTCCTGGGATACAGCATCTGGAGAAAGATTCAAGAGCACAGAAAAATTTGGTTTGCAATAAGCTGGGACACTGGTGGCGCTGAGCACAGAAGGAAGGGTGTAGTTGAAGCAACCGTTCTGTGTTTTTGGGAATCAAGGAAAACTCCATGCAAAAATATCCCAGAGCCTTTGGAGGAAGAATTCAAATCAGAGGGAGCACTGATGATTTTGTTTTTCCTCTCTAATGGTGAAGAAAAAGTAAAGGCAACACAGAAACAGCAACACTCAACTCAATTATATGGAGTGGAAACTACCTTTCCCTGTACGAGAGCTTGATGGCATCAAGCAAAGTGGTTAAGAAGCAGATTCAGGACAAAGAAGCATCAGCAAATGCTGAAACCCACCGCATAAGGTTTGCAACGGTTCACGATCAGGTAGGCAAATTCTCAGCAGGGATTTTGCAGGCAGAAACAGCCCCTGACTCGGGAAGACACTGGGCTGCCATGGCCTGGGGAGAAATCCCTCATCCCTGTCCTAAGGACAGAGAGACCCCAGGACAAATATGGGAAGGGGAATGAGGGATGGAAAAGAACTGATCCAGGAGTTGGGAAACAGGATTAGACATTGCTGGGAGAGATTGACAGCAGCTGCAGTCGTGGGTACAGCTGCAGGTCGCAGTCCCCTTGCAAGAGCCGATGATACGGATGCACCTGGGGGCCACCATGATGAGAAGCTGATGGGCAAAACCCCACGATGTCATTCTTTGGATGTCAGTCTGATGATGTTTTAGAGGAATTGGCTTGGGTTATTTATTTTTTTCCCCTTATTTGATAACATGTGTAACATGATACAGCGTTGCTTTGTCATATTAAACAGAGGTGCCAGGAACCACCCCATGCAGAGCCAGCCATCCAGGAGCAATGGGAAGGGACCCTCAGAATCATCACAGACCGCAGCTACACGCTCCCGTTACACTGCCCGCAGCCCTTCTCCAGCTGCAGCAGCCCATCTGCCCACTGAGCAGCACTGCTTGCCTTATTTCAGGAGACACTACAGCTTTGCAGGTGCTGTTAAAACAGGGGCTGTGACTTCAGCCACACTTATGCCTGGAGCAGCAACGCCAGCTCTCCAGCTTTGTGACCTCTCTCGTTCTGAGCAGGATCCCCTGAGTATCCTCATGGTCCTTGAAGCTTCTGCTCAGCTTTTGTGGATGCAATGATTGAGAAAGAGCTTGTCCCCAGGAACCGACGGAGGACTGCTGACTGATCCCCGTGGCATGGGATCCTGCCTCTCCCTGGCTCCCTAGTGCTGCTCAGGACCTCACATGCCAAGAAAGTACCAGTATCGAGCAACTCAGAGGTGGAGGGGCACCATCGATGGGATCCCAGGAGATACTAGCTAACGCTTTTTAGGCTAACAGTGTTTCACAACCCCAGGGACTGGCATGCAGCACTTACCAATGGGGACAGGGGGTTCTTTGCTGCAAGCTGGGAACTCACTGAAATCCGTACGGAGACCTCTGAGCTCTGGCAGCGTCACCTCAGTCCTTGCCAGAAGAAAAGCAGAAGAGCTTCAGGATCTGCAGCTCTGACCCGACAAAGAAGCTTTTGAAGACGCAAAGTTAATTATAGCATAAATACTCACCCATGAGCACACAGCCTGTGGTGTTGGAAAGCAGGATCCTGCCTCTGCTGATCGGCGCCGGGGACAAAGGGCAGCTGCCCGCAGTGACTGCCACCAGCCTGGCCCACGCTGCCTGTCAGGATGGCCTGCGGGCAGCGCAGGCAGCTGATGCATCAAGGCGTCAGTCTCTGGGCTAATGCAACCCTCCCACACTAGTTTCTTAGTTTGTTTTAAGAAAGCCATCACAATTAGTACATATCAGGGAAGCAAACCGCACGGCAGAACAGACAGGACACAGCAGGTGAAAGTCAGGAATTATAGATACAGGCGCAGGGAGGGAGATACATGTCTGAAACCACCTAGTCCCGCGACAGGGTGTTAAATTATCAGCGACGCAAAAGTTTCAGCAAGTTTTGGTTCTGTATAGGGAGCAAGCTTTGCTAACATTGCTGTATCGAGAGCAGATGAAACCCTTCCCTCTTCCCCACCCCAGAGAAATTCAGCGAAATTTGTAATGGGTAGGAATGAGCAAACCAATGCTTTAACGGTTTTAAAAGCACTTATCAAAAGTTTTGGATAAAAGGGCCACTTATCTCACACACCGATGTGCAAACATAATTACTGAACCCTGCGTTCCCTTGAGCAAAGGGAAAATTACACAGGGCTGGAAGGAAGCCAGTTGTACACCAATATGTAAGAAAAAAAGATGGCTTTCTGCCCAGCCAGAGCTCAGTTTGGGTTAGATTAACGGAGAAAAGCAAAATAGCTGAATTTAATCAATTGATAAAAATCAAGAGATGGACCACAACTAGCAGGTCATAAGTGTAGGTCTGTAAGTAAGACTGGCCAGCTGCTAGGTTGGGTATAGGGACTGGTTCTGGGTACTAAAAGGCAGCTGAATTATAGGAGAAGATTTGCAGAAATCCCTTCTATCCTAAGCAAAGGCTTAGGAGGATCAAGGTGCCAAATCCTCATCCCAGGGACAACCCAAGGGGGCTGGAGGAGGAAGGTCCCCTGGCCAGGTGGGACCTTGAGGAACTGCTCACTCCTGCTTTTGCAGGCATGAAATGGCCTGGGTACCCCTGAGCAAGTTGGTACTTCAGGGAAATGCTCATTAACAACCCCATTTGGAGATGGAGGTGAAAAATCAGAGCTAGGAAAAATAGTCTGGCCAAGAGGCAGTGGTGAGGAAGCCCCCCGCACCAGCCAGCACTGCACGGACTTCTGCCCTGCAGCCAACAGCTGGAGGCAGCCCCGCAAGCCAAAAAAAGCAAAGTCAGGTCCAGAAATCCTTCTCAGCGCTTGAACCCAGGACAGTGGAAGCATTTTGCCCACACCTTGCTAGCAGAAGGGGAAAAAAAAAGCACCCCTTAACCAAAGCTGTGGGACATCCCATGCTGGATGCTGCTCAGAGAAACCAGATTAAGAGGTGCTGAACTTCCCCCCTGCCTTCATCCTGCACGGCTACCATCGTGTCTTAACCACGTATTTCCCAGCTTTAAAACCCAAGCTTGGGGTTTCAAAGTGCCATAACCCAGCACATCCCGTGGGACAGCAGGAAATCTTTCCCCCCGGCTTTGCTTTTGGACATGTGAGTGAAGGCAGCTGTCGGAGATGTCTGCCACACCGCAGAGAGATGACTTCCCGACAATAATTGATGCCTCATGCACACAGCAAAAGGCCACGCAGACAAGCAGCAGCTCCTCTCTCTCTCTCAAGCATAAAAGGGAGATATACACTGAAAAAATCATGGGAAATTGGTGGGGAACCAGCACCCACATCCTAATGCTGGGGTACAGTGAACGCAGCCAAGCCAGAGCTGAAAGGACACCACAGCTCAGAGGAGAAAAGTTTCTTCTCTGTACCAAAACCACTTCCTAATCTAAGTCCTTTTTGTCAGAAAATAAGTATTTTGCAGCTGTAGTTTACGAGCGATAATACAGGGATGCAGATTACCTCTCCCACGCAGCCTTCCTTCTGCATGTACTTTCGGATAACAGACCAGATCTGGCACTTGCTCAGCAGCCTCCCACCCGTGGCAACTTCGAAGCTCTCATAGGTCCCGTACTTCTCCAGGACAGCACGAATAATCCTGATTGCCTGTCGCACGCAGAAATGAAACATGAGTGCAAACATCTTCCTGCTTATAAACACATCTTAAAATCTCACATGCAGTAAAACCCAGTGGAGATAATCCCTCATAAACACCTGTAAACTGAGACGTGGTTTTGCAATCTCAAAAGCCAAGGAGACTGAGCCAGCTGGAGGTGGCCACCAGGACAGATGGACATTTAATGCAATTAGCACAACCCACAGTATATTCTTTCTAATTTTTATCACCCTTGCTAGCATCTGTTGTAGGAACCGGGCAAAGCAGATGTGAAAGAGCATCATCACAGCATGCTGCCTCTGGAGGTTAAAGCCATGATTATTTTCATCTTTTCTGCTTTCATTTCTCCTTTCAAACTCTAGTGCTTGGGTCTAGCTTATCAGCTTGCTTTTTACGCTGAGAGTTTCTTATTGCAGTGCTGGATTGCAAGCCTGGCAGGAAAGTTGGGCATCACCAGCATCGCCCTTTGCAGTGCTGCTGCTTCCTCTTCTTCGGCCAAAGTCTCAGTGCAACCAGCCTACTGCACACCAACAGCCTTCTAATAAAAGCAGCATGTGCTATTTTATCAGCATTAACATTTATGGAACATCTACAAAATACGAGCATTTATTAGCACATTTCCTTCCCAAAAAGTGAGTTTGCATTTTCAAGTAATGACTTTCTCCAAACTATTCATATATACCCCAAACCAGATGACGACAACTTTGCACGAGTTCTGGAGTTTTTCCAGCAGTTTTATTGCATCTGTAAATCTGGCTGAGCTGCTGCCGAGCTTCCCAGCCCTGGACCAAGCACTACTCCTGACTGGTGTGTTTTACCTTCTCCTGCTGAGCAAACCCCCTTTGCTCTTGTACGGGCTCCAGGCAGCAGCTGGAGCCCTGCCGAGGAGGTCCCATCCCCTCCCTCATCCCTAAGGTCACCTAGGATCAGGAGATGGGTGCTCACCAGCAGTACCAGCACTCAAGCCATCCAATACCCCATAGAGGGGCTTTGTGGTCTGTGTCTGGTGAGCAGCCTCCCCTATTCCAGCAGAAGGTCCTGATTTTCCTTCCGTGAACAGTTTTCTCTGCACAGCTGGTTTTTATTCTCGAGTCATTTATTGTGTCTTTCCAGGAGAAGTTGTGTAGGTTTTTTCTGTGTTGTTGGTTTGAGGGGTTTTTTTTGGTGGTGGTTTTTTGTTTGTTTGTTTGGGTTTTTTGTTTTGTTTGCTGAATGATCAGGATTGTTTTTGCAGTGCCACAAGGTACCTCCTGCTGACAGTGGCAGAAAAAGGACCATTTCTTCCTCCCACCCCTGCTCAGCCACTTGTTCTCTCCTCCCAGGGGACCTAACGTGCCAAGCCAAGAGAAACCCAGCACAGCTGGTGCCCAGGAGCAAGATGACCGAAGAGTACGCTCCTCACTGACCTCCAGCACACGTCCCGGCAAGCAAAATTCCTAAGATACCAAGTTTAGTGTTCTGAGAGGCTGCTGAGCATCACCGGGCAGCCGGAAGTCATGCACCCATCATATGCAGTGCGATAATGAATCTGCCAGCCCCAGCTCTGAACTGGTGCTGCTCCTGCTCCCACTCCTGTTCCTGTAACAAACCAGGGATGTGATCCCCAGAGTGATGAGCCTCCATTGGGCTAGAAGAATCCTTCTGGTTTATTTAAATTTTCAATTAAAAAAATAAAATAACCCCCCAAGCATATGCAGAGCAGCTGGTGGAGCAGCAAGCTGGAAGCAGAGAGCTGATGTTGGTTTGTCTGCTCTTGTCCAAGGATGCTGGCTTAGCAAAATGTTTCATTTATTTAAGCTCCATGATTAATGCAGGTTTTTAAAATAAAAGCAGTTTGTAGCTAATAGTGGGCTGGCAAGGGAAAAGGTTTCCCAAAAGAAAAGAGACTGGAAGGAGGTTACTGCAGGGTATGAACAAAGGAACCATGAATACCGTCCCATCACATGGTCACTGGAAAACTTGGAGAAACACTGGTAGAAACACTCAACACTTAATATCTCTTGCAAAGGGTTTTAGGATCCAGGATGATGCAATTCATGCTGGTTACAAACACTTAGTTCCATTCATTCAAAGTAATGCACAGAGAAAAAGAATCTCAATTATTTATCTTTTACTATATCTTAAGTCAACTGTACCAAAAGAGAAAGCAAGGGGGGAAATAGTGCCGAAAAACTAATTTTACTGCATTACGTGGAGAACGAAATGCACTTAAATGCAGGAAGAAAACACTGAAAAAGCAGCGAGGTCTTTATAGGAGTCAGACTGTCTCCCCTGCAACAGCATCACTGGCACCAGTTTATCTGGGGCAGAGGTATGGCAGGCACTGGAAATGACTAACTGCTTAGAAAGCTGTTTACTGAAAGAGCCTGAATCGTCAGATAATAATTCAGGCAGAGATATGGGAAGTAATGCAAGAATAAGTAAACATTCAAAAAGCAACAAATAAATCGGTGAAGTTGTTAATGAAACACCAGATGTAAGCTCCCAGCTAGGAGGTGGAAAGAGACTCACTCCTCTGGCATGCAAGTCTGAAGTCAAGAGAAGATCTTTGTCTGCTCCCTCAGAAGCAGCTGCAAGGGTCGTGTGGGGCAGAAAGGATGCTCTTGCCAGAGGTGGAATGTCCAGCCCAAAGAGCAAAGTGGTTTTGGGGCATCGCCAGGCTCCTGGCTCCAAACCCAGAGCAAAGGGACGGAGCTGCTCCATTGCCTGCCTTGCTCTGCCTGCATCCAGGAAGGCTCGTTTGCAGGCAGAGCACCAAGCAAGCACGCTCCTGCCTGTTTGCTCCCTGGCACCCACCCACCCTGATTACCCGTGGCAGAGAGCAAGCCGGGAATATTTCAGTAGCCTACGAGCAATGTGAAACAGTTAAGCAAAATAATGTAGACTCCTTAAGTGGAGCCTGCACCAACAATTATCATTCCTAACTGTGTTTGCTGATGTGTTGAGGGTGCCGCCAGGCCAGACAGCCTTTAGGCCTTCCAGAAAACAAGCCGGACTTAACCCACCAGGTCATTCTGGCTAAGGACCGCTTCCCATGCAGTCACCCACACGCTCTGGTTCCTTGTCCGTTATTTCTACAACAACAAGCGTAAAAAAAAATAACAGCAAGATGTCCCTGACAGAGCATCAAGCTCCTAACCACCACCAAGAACCAGTTTGACGCTGGTAGCATCACCCAGCCACTGGTATGACCATTGCTGACGTCGACCGCGGAGCACGTGCTATTCCTGCGGGCAGGCTGGGTAACTAAAGAACTTTTTGGGAATGGGGCGAGTGTGGCGAAGGCAGGATACAAAAAGCAGGGGCCAAATCGAGCAGCAGAAGCAGGAAGGAAAGCGAGCCACGAGGTTCCACGAGGACCGCAGACCAGCTCCCGGCTGGCCCCACGGCGGAGCGCTCGCACCCCGGTACGTCCCGTCGGCATCGCGGGGGTGACACCGCCCCACGCGAAGGCACCCACGCCTTCGCGTCCGCCGCGCTGCCGCCCTGACGGGGCAGGAGGAAGGCAGCGAGGGTGGGATCCGGGGTCTCTCCTCCTCCTCCTCCCAGGCCGAGCATCTCCCCCTCGCAGCTGGCAGCTGTACCGGCGGGGGCACGAAGGCGCGGGGGGGTCCCGCTGCTGCCGGCACGATGCTCCCCCGCCCGCCCCCTCCCCGCGCGGGCAGCGCGTGACCCGCCGGCCCCGCCTCACCTGAGCGACGAAGCGATCGGAGGCGGCTCCGTATTTATCCAGCACGGCGGCGGGGACCGGCTCGGCGTACTCGAACTGCGGGTCGTAGGCGAAGCTGGCGCGGAAGAACCGCTCCCGTTCCGCCTCCACGTTGCGGGGCCGCAGCGCCACGAGCAGGCAGGGGCTCCGCCGCCCGCCGCCTTCCTCCCCACGCCCCCGCGCGATGTGGGGCAGGGAAGCGGCGGCGCGCATTCCCCCCCCGCGCCTGCCCGTGCTTTCGCTCCGCCGCATCCCGGCGCCGGTTTCCGACAAACGCCGGGTTCCCCGAGGGCAACGGGACGCGGGACCCGGGGCCGGGGGGGACGGGCAGGAGCAAAGCGGCGGGTCATGGCGGCCGGGAAGGCGCGGGGCGGCGCCGGCCCCCAGCCCTCCGCCCGCCGCCGACC
>JANZLQ010000092.1:8808747-8831053 GCA_026212715.1 Elanus axillaris | reverse complement strand
GCCGGCGGCCTCCCCGGAGCGCTGCGGGGGCGGACGGGGCGGGCGCGGGGCCCCGTGTCGTCCCGCCGGCACCGTAGAGAAGCGGCGTCCCGGGTGCCCGTGGCGGAGGTGCCCGGGGGTGTGGCGAGAGCCTGGATAGCTCAGTGGGGAGAGCATCAGACTTTTAATCTGAGGGTCCAGGGTTCAAGCCCCTGTTCAGGCGAAGGCGTTATTCTTTAGGAGCCCGGGGGCACGAGCGGCACCTCCTCCTGTTTAGGAGCACCTCCTCCTGTTTAGGACAGTCAGTCCCTCCTGGGATAGCTGAGGTGGGGATGAAGCAGGAGACCTGTGTCCGGTGCTCCCTTCCTCACTTGAGGCTGTTCAGGTGCCTAAACCAAGTAGCTTCCTCAGAGGTTGGGTTCCTGCTCGCACCTGCTTTTTCTGCTTGAAGATGATGAAGGGGTTGGAGCATCTCTCTTAGGAGGGGAGCCAGGCTCTTCTCAGTGGCACCCGGTGCCAGGACCAGAGGCAATGGGCACAAACTGGATGCAGAAGGTTCCCTCTGAACATCAGGAAACGCTTTTTCACTGTGAGGGTGCCTGAGAACTGGCACAGGTTGCCCAGGGAGGCGGCGGGGTCTCCATCCGTGGAGGTATTCAGAAGCCATCTGGACACGTCCTGGGCACCTGGCCCTGGGTCACCCTGCTGGAGCAGGGGGCTGGAGCAGATGACCTTCAGAGGTCCCTTCCAGTCACCACCATCCTGTGATTCTGTTGCCCGTCATCCCAAACCCACTCCAACCAAAGCAGAGCCCTGTGCTGTTTTAAGGGAAGATGGTTCATGTGAGAGCAGAGGCTGCAGCAATCCGTGGGGCCACCTCACTGCTTCAGCCAAGCCCTGAATTGCACTGGATATGTGTATATACTCTTCAGGTTATTGTTGCAAAATAGAAACTCTTTTTTAACAGAAAATTGAGTAATTTTGGGTGAAAAACATCCCCTTTAGGATTTTGACATTTTTCAACCTGAACATACGTCAATTATTCAAGCACAGTACATTATTCTTCAGATAAGCTCAATGGCCTTGTACCCAAAACTGACTTTCTGGAGGGAAAAAGAAAAAAGAGGGATGGAGAAATTATGTATTTCCTTGTGTTTCTGCTCCTCAGCTGTGTAGGAGTGGGACAGGTACTGCTGCTGCTAAAGGACAACTTCTCTAGATGGTTGTCTTCTCTTCCTTCTGTATTGTCTTTAGAAGGGAAAATGCTTTTTTTGAGCTTTCTCTGAGTAAAGAAACACATGTTTTCAGTGAAAGAATAAATGAAGATCAGAGGACTGTGAAGTTGTGCTAGTGCCCTGTAAACTGCAACTCCTAAAGGTAAATGCATAAAGAATTTTGCTTTCCATTTCTTGCTATGGATATGGTATGAAAGAAAAATAATTTATTTTGAGCAATAAAAAAGCGTCCCTCTCCCCTTCCCATGCACAAGCCCTGCAGACACCTGAGCCAATCTGCCTGAGTGCTGGCAGCCCTCTGCTACTTTCAATTACACCTGCAATGGTGACTAAATTGAGACCCACTGCTTGGGTAGTGTCTTCTTCACCAGCTGAGCCCCGAGTGTGACCTGTGCAATACCTTATGCAGCTCGTATGTAATTTCTTTTTTGAAAGCTGCTGTCCAGAGTGAGTTCTACACAGCTGTCAGGAGAGGGCACCAAGACCAAGCAAAAAGAGTGCCTCCATGGTCTGAAGGCTCCTGAGGAGGAAAGGTAAGAGTTTAAAAGGCTTCCTCAACCTGAAGCACCTCCTGGTGCACCCTAGAGATCTCTACCTGCCTCTTGGTGCCCATAAGAGCTCTGGTTCCCAGACCCACAGTGTGTCAGGGTCACCCCTCAGCTCTGGATGGGTTTTGCCTCTGCTGTAAAAGCATCCCTGGAGGTGCTGCAGCCAAAATCCTGTTCCCCAGAAGCTGGGAGTGCTGGCAGCAGGGCTTTCATCAGGTTGATCTTCCTTCTTCTTCAGGTGGTCGCTGTGGCAGGTCCTTCCTACCCTGGAGGGCAGGAGGGGGGAGCTGAGCCCTGGGGCAGCAAGCTGCTCCCTCCCACCTCCTCATTCTGCAGGGTGGCCACAGCGTCTTCTGGTCCTCTTTTTGCAAAACTGGGAGGAAGCGTGAAGGAAAGGTAGAAAGCTGGGTGATTTCTTCTAAATTCTCAAGCTTTGCGTGGAAAAAGGAGAAGCTGGAGTGCTTTGCCAGAAGTGTCACTGAAGCCCCACTGCCAAGACCCTGCACAGTGCCTACAGGTCAGGAATTTGTAGGCGTGAGTCCGGTCACCCTTCAGAGCAGAGAGCCCGTCAGAGCTTGTGGCTCCCTCTGAGGGCATGACATCTTTGCAAACCAACCTCCTTGCAGATGCCTCCCTTGTATCTTCAGCCCAGCCTTTTTGTGCACCAGGCAATTGGCAAAAGCGTTGCTGTGACTCGGATTCGAACCGAGGTTGCTGCGGCCACAACGCAGAGTACTGACCACTATACGATCACAGCAGAAGAAGTCCTGCCACATGCCAGGTCCATGGGGAGGAGAGCACTTGCACTGTCCCCTACCCTGCCATGGGGCACCCAGCACAGCCTGGTGAACAAACCCACACTATTTTATTCAGGCAGCTACAAGTGGACTTGGATGCTTCTGTTTGGAGCCTCAGAAGTCTGGAACAGGGCCCTAAATTGTGCAAAACCCTGGCAATGCTGGGATGGCATGCAGGGACTGAGGCTTCTCTAAAGTACAGCGCTGTCAAGGGGATATCATGCCATGGGGGCATCATGCTATAATACAGCAAATTTAGAGCTATAATAGTTTCAGCTAAGTCTGAGTTACACAAGAGGTGCATAATTAAGTAATTTTATGGCACTGTAAATGCATAATACAAGAAGTTTGTGGCAATTCAGTTTAAAATATGGCAAATGGCACAAGGATCTCCATGGGGAGCTGAGTGATGCTGTGAGAAGGACCTGGGCCGGGAGGTTCAGGTAACCCAGGATGTCCCCAGGGCACTTCATCCAACATCCCTGGTATCCCACTGCCACCTCTCTGCCTGGCTGTGGTCCCTGCAGAGAAATCCTCCCCTGGCAGCATTGCTCAGGGAAGCCCAGGGCAGGCAGCATGGTTGCGCTGAGCCTCCTGGCTGGGCTCAGCCTTGTGGGGCTCCTTGGTTTGGGGTCTTGTCCTCCAAGCTCATGTCTCTGGCATTTGTGCTGACACTGAGGTCTGCCTTTCAGCGCTTAGTTTTCACCCCAAACCACCCCTCCAACTGCTTCTGTGACACTTTTAATCTTCCCCCCATTCCATTTTTGCCCTCCAATAGCCCAATTGATGGGGTGTGTTGGTCAGTGCTGCCTACCCTTTCCACCTCTAGGCTTTTTGCTCCTACCTGGTTTGGAAAGGAAACCTAATTTTCTGTCCTTTTAGCCTCTTTATGACTGTGTCTGCACCACAGAGGTGTGACCGAGTGGTACAAGATGGCCCAGGGTTGAAATTGGTCAAGAGAGATGTAACCAATGCCAGTCTGATCCCCTCTTCCTTTGCTCCTCATCGGGGCTTTCTCCTCCCTTGGAGAAGAAATGGCCTTACCTCTGGTGAGGATGGGAGGGCCAGGACTTTGTTCTCCCAGAGCCATCCTGTCCCTGATTTTCTCTCCCTGCTGATGCTTGCAGGCCCCCGAAACACCCCCGGTGCCCAACCAGGGACATCAAAATGGTCCTGTGTGCCATGTGTTGAGGACATCCTGTGTACATCCCACTCTGCCAACGTGGGGGGGGATGGTTGAGGGTCCCATGTTCTTCATGCTTATGTTAAAACACAACCTTTGTATTCACTATTGATGAAAGAAACACCTCTACATCACTCCCAATTTTACACCTTTGAGAAGGTGCTTTGGTGACTCCAGAGCTGCTTTTGGTGGTTTTGGCCCCAGCACAGGTTGGGCTCAGCGCTGGTGGAGAGGGAAGGTGAGGTTGAGAGCTGAGCGAGAGCTCCCTGCTCCATGTCCTGGGCAGCCCATGGCCCCCTGGGTACCATCCCACCACCTTCCTCCTCCCCATCCCTCCACACACCACAGGATATGCAGTGGGTGAGCCCTGGTGCCCCCAAGCCCTGCATGGATCCCAGGGCCCCCATGTGCCCATCGGGTCCCTCACCCCGTTCCATAGCCCCTTGCCGAGTCCCAGAGCCCCTGTGGGCATCTCTGCTCAGCCCGGAGCCCCCAGAGCCACATGTGCCCCATGGGAATGTACACTGCACTAAGACCCCATCCTGGCTCTGCACACCAGCTTGGAAGAGGGAGCGCAGCCACCCAGAAGAGAAGTGGAGACAGGATTTAATAGGAATATAGAAGAGACGGAGATGGGGGAGCCTCCCATCCCTGGGAAGGCTCAGGGCCATGTTTACAGACTTCCCCATCATATTCATGTCTCCTCTGTTCTGCCAGAAGTCCAGATACCTTTCCCTTGGATCCCAGAGAGTCATCTGCTGCCCAGTGCGGTGGCATTAAGGAGGAACAGTTTGGTTTTATTGCACAGGAAGGAAAGCACAGAAATACTATGGACTTAGTTCAGGCTGGATATTAAGGGATCTGCTTCCTCTGGCATTTCCATACTTTCTATGATGGGACACAGGACCTTGCATCCGAGGCAACGACAAGGTCCCATGTGCAGGCAGTCAGCCTGGGGATGCACTGGGCAAAGGAAGACACTTTGGACCAAATAAGCATCGACCCACAGGGCAAGGTGTCATGGTGTCTAGTTAGAAAGCACCAGAGGAACCCTTCACTCTTTGGCCACTAACAACTTTCTGGTCTCATCTTGAAATCCTATAGGGTCCAACAGCTGGCCCTTGGATGGCAGGGTGCCTCATCCTAGGTGCCAACTTCCCAAGCCCTTCCACGAGGGTGCCAGCACCCTGGGTGCTCCTGGTTGCAGAGGAAAGAGCACTACAGAGGATTGGGAGACAGAGACACCATCCATAGCTGGAGAGTTTTACCAGAATAACTGATTCTCTTCATAATTCCTCTGCTGATTCAGCTCTACTCTCCTGCTCCACTCTTCCTGAAGCCTGTGATAAGTCTCCAAGAGTTGCAGGGTGTAGTTTGCTCTCACAGAAAGCTGGCTGCAACAGCAAGGGAAAAGTCTTTCTCACCTTCTGGCTGAGACCCTCCTGCCTTCCCACTGCTTTCAACGTGCAGGCAGCTCAGGGCTGCCTGGCATGAGGGTCTAAGCCAGGTCATGGGAAAGGGGAGGATGCCGTACCCACCCCCAGAGCTCTGGAGTTGGAGTCCTCACCTCAGACAGCTGCTTCTGCTCAAGTTTCCTGGGCTGAGGTTGGTGAACATGTTTAGTTTGTGTAGCCCCTGCAGACTCTCCAGCTTCTTTTTCACCATGGCTCCATGGAGGAAGGGAGCAGTCCTCTCCTCTTTCCCAATTGGTGGCAGTGGGGAGCATGGCCAAATCTCTGTCAGTGTTCCATGAGACCACCTAGCCTGCATTAGTGCCAGAGAATGATTTTTAGGAGGCTTCTCACCTTCCTCAGGTGCTCTGAACTTTCAGCAGTGGAGATGCCAGTGGCTACAGGGTCTGTGGAGCCCTCCACCACGTTCTGCTCCACCCTCAGAAACCCCTATGAGACAAACTGCCCTGGGCAGGGACCTGCAGCTGTAGCAGAGGAACCAGAAGAATCACCCTAGCACGGCCCTCGGGGCTGGGGGGGACATCTGTTCCCCACTGGCCCCACAGTCTCATGCTGACCTCACTCATGACGACGTAAATGAGGGGAGGGAATGGCCATTTTTCAGAGTAGAAACCGTGAGATTAAATCCTCCAGCAGGTCAGAGCACATGAATCATGAAGATGGCTTGGTCGGAGGAGTTGGAGGCCCTGAGGGCACCAAGAGCCCTCAATGACCCTGTCCAGCATCCCCTGGGACCTCCACCCATATCCCATTTCAGCCCCTTTCAGAGCTGATCCAAGCCCTGACCTGAGGACTGGTTTCCTGGCATGATGGGGACATCCTCTTTTCATTTCTGAAAACGGGAAGTGCGGTTTGAGGTCTGACACTGAGAGTTTGCTTGTGCTTGCTGTCCTTTTCCACCGGCAAGAAGCTCTCCTGAATTCTTGGCAGAAAGCTGAAAATACCCAAGAGGGTGAGCAGATATAGGTATGGGATGAGGCTGTTCTTTACCTTGTGCTCACGAGTAGCTCAGTGCCAGCCTCTGCAGCAGACGCCAGTTCTGCGGGAGGTTTGGGTGTATTTGACTACTTGGTTTTGTGTCAACAGTGGAGGAAGAAAACCTTGAGTTGTAGCACCCACATGAGCTGTAACACCCGCACGTGGTCCCCATCTTGAGGGAACAATGAGAACAACAGTGACTTTTGCAATTACCACAGCCTGGAGGGACCATGACCCTCTTCCTGTGAACTGCACTGTGGTGGTCACACGCTAAAGGCTGTGTTTTGGGGGCACCCAGTGCAGGAGAAGGAGGAAGTATTTGAGGGAGAAAAGCAAAGCTGGAGATCAGCTCACTCTGGCACTCCTCCTGTGCCAAACAACCCACCCTGAACACCAGATCTGGAATTAAATCAGTCCTCCAGTTGACTGAATGCAAGGTAGAAACCAGTGAACACAGACACTGCTCTGTCTTGCTGGGGGAGGATGCTCTGAATCTCATTTTTCTTTGAAAAGCGGCATCATTTACACTGAAATGAGAGGAGGTTCATAGACATCAAAAAGGATGGAGAAACATTTCCTCTGTTCCTGGAGTAATTATTCACACAAATATCAGTCACCATGACAAACCTGAACAATCCTTCAGAGACAATACCAACACTGCATACAAAGGGAACAACTCATTCAAGAAATCCAAGAACACAGGGTCACCCTCCTCCATTTGTCCATGAATCTTACCTGCCAGGTGACCTTCTTCCTTTGCCTTCCTGCCCCTTTCCCTTCTTCAGGTCAGATAGTGTGGATGGAGACCGAGACCGCCTTCCTTGAGAAAGGAGACGTTCAGTAGGAGGACTCTCTGGAACTATCCAAGAGGAAGACTCTTCAGAGCACATCTTTGGGGCTATTTAACAAGAATGACATGTAGATCAGCTTCAGCATCTAATAAAACAATCCAATTCCCTTGACACCGTCGTCTCAAAGAGGTCTCACTCTCTAGGAGGACTTTGGCACAGCATATCAGCCTCTTAGAACTCATCTCCAGGCAATTTTTCTCCCCACATTCAATTGCAGAGGATCTGTGGGAGAGGTAGACCCCTCTACCCTTCAGAGCTCAAGGCTCCCTGAGAACAGTGGAGGTAAAAAGAAGGAACAATCGTAAATATCCAATGACTTGCCAGAGCATGGGGATGCTGTCTTGTGCATTGCCCACCCTGAGCCTACAAAGGCCAAGATGGGACACTGAGGAAGCTTTGGAGAGAAAGCACATACTCCAGGTCTTTTTTGCTCTTTCTCCTCTGCTCTGCACAAGAAAGCTTTTGGGAAAAGTGACAACAGAGCTGACATCCCTCCCCTAGATAAAATGGGAAGGGTTTCCAAAAAACTCTTAAAGAGACGCCAGGCTATGATCTTCCCATTCTGGCACTGGAGATGAGAGAAGACCCAGAAAGACTTTCATTTTTATCACAGGTGCCAGAGAAGCTGGTCTGTGCCATGTTTGTTGAAAGCAATGTCCTGCCAGGTGACTGCTTCTGCTTTCAGAGGGGGGAAGTGATGGCACTTGATGGTATAGCATTGTGTGGACAAGGCAAGCCCTCAGGGTTTCATGAGGGGAGGAAGAGGATGCAAGACCCACCCTATCCTGTGCCAAGTGCTGTCTAATGCATTCTGACACGCTATCCCAAATCATAAGGATCTCTGCAAAGCAAGCAAAAGGTGTGTCATGCTCCATCAGCAAGCTCACAACCCTTCAGCGCATTCTTACCCAAGGAGATGATGAGTGAGATTAAATGTATTGCCACACCAACTGAAAACATGTAAGGTGCTCCACAAGAGAGGAGATGTGGAATAGATGTACACACCAATGAGAGGATGGTGTAGTGTCCACGGAGGGCTTGGTGGCTCAGGGGACCCCTATGTATCTCCCCTGCAGGGACCACTGTCAGCCCTCTGGGCTCATCGAGTCTCCACAGCCACTGTGGCTGGGAGCTCCAGGTGGGCAATCCCCTTTGCAAGGCAACAAGCAACCCTTGGTGCCAGGAGCTTCAACCTAGGGAGTGGGCAGCAAGGCAAGGGCAGAGGAAGGTCCTCAGGAAGAGGACTCAGGAGTGCTGGCTGCCAAAGTGATCCCTGAGCCAGAGAGGGATGATCAGACAGGGCTCTTGTTGTACCCATCAGCCCTGTCCAGTCACCCCAAAAAGGCCCTGTGTATCTACAGCTACTTTCATAGCTAATATTGTCTACAACATTCAGAAAATAACTTCTGCAAGCCTCACCACTGGAGGTGAGATTCTTGAGTGTTGGAAATGCATCTGGCCACAGGTTTTCCATCTTTGTCCCCTTGTCCCTCTGGGTTAACTCCTGTAGAAGGAGGGTGAGAAGAAAACATCTCCTTGACAATCTCCACCTCCTTCTTTGACTTCACCAAGGGGTCTCCAGCACCATCCTGACATGGAATGTCACACTATGACCCCAGATCACATCACAGAGGGGCTGCAAGACCTGCCTGACCCCCATTAACCTCCACAGATTCTGCCAGATTTTGCCCTATGAAAGGGTAGGGTGGTGTGGTGGGTGTTGTGGAGCACTATCCCCTCCCTCACTGCCTACTCCCCAAGGAGAATGGGGCAGCATTGAGAGCCATGGGGGCTGGTCCCAGACAGGGGCTCACCCTGTGTGCTCCAGATGTGCTGGTCAGTTCATTGGTGCCAACTGGAGAGGCTGTGCTACCATTGCTGGCATGGGGGCTGCACACGCAGCAGTGTTCCGGCTCCTGGGATATGGACAAGGCTCAGAGATGGATGCACGCAGCAGCATCCTCAGTCCTGGGATGTTGGTGGGGCTCTTTATGGGTTTTCCCTTTATGTGAGAGAGCAGCAGGAGTGCATGGAGCTCTGCCTGGGGATGGGTGATGAGCCAAATGGGAGCTTACGGGTCAGGATTAAGGGAAAGACTGAGATGGGTGTCATTGTAGTGGGTGTCTGCTGTAGCCTGCCTGATCAGGAGGAACAAGTGCATGAGGCCTTCTACAGACAGCAGAAGTAGCCTCATGTTTGCAGGTCCTGGTCTTCAGGGGGTATTTTAACCACTGATATCTGCTGGAGGGACAACGCAGCAGGACATAAACAACCCAGGAGGTTCCCAGAAGGCATTGGTGATAACTTCCTGACATATGTGATAGAGAAGCCAAGGAGGAGCCATGCTCTGCTGGCCCTCGTTCTTACAAACAAAGAAGGGGTCACTGGGAGCAGTGAGAGATGCATCAGAAGGTTGCGCTGCCATTCAAAGGGAGAGCTGTGGGATGAGCCCCTCTGTGCCGAGGGACAAAGCCCTACCAGGGTGATGGCCAGGCCCCCAGTCAAAGGAGATCAGACATTCAGACCAGTTTAGCTCAATTATATTGAGAAATAATCCCGAGAAGTTGACTCAAAGCACTAGTAAAGACTCTCACAATGATAGTTAAAGGGAGACCAAGAGGAAGGCTCGAACAGTGCTACTTATTGTCTACACACAAATTTATTAAGACACAGGCACAAGTTAGTGCAGCCGCAAAGGGACCTGCTGTCAGGATCCTGGGCTGACTGACATCTCACCAGGGCACAACCTTCCCTTCCCAGTCCACGAAGGTCCCAGTCTCCTTCTCAGAGAGGGAGGAGAGCACCTTCAGCATCCCTCGCACGCTCTCATCCACTGTCACAGGGGGCTGCAGGGGCACAAGGAGAAACAGCCACATGTCAAAGACCTGGCTAAGGTCTGCCCTGGAGTAGATCATTGCTCAGGGCTTTGGGCTCTCTGGAGTGAGTGAGGAGAGGCAAGCACAGGGTAAGAAGTGTTCCCCTTCTCTCCTTCCCTCATGTGCCTCCAGCTCAGGGTATCTGCCAAAGATTTCCCCCAGAGCCCAGTCCCCTGTCTGGGACTGTTCAATCCCCAGCAAGCTCTGCATTGCCATATAAAAAGGTTCTTCCAGACCCTGGCCAAAAGCTCTCTTACCTTTTGTGATGCTGAGCCCCCCATTCTGGTTTGCACCCAGCCAGGGTGGAGAGCAGCGCAGAGAACACCATGGTCCCGGTACCCCAGGGACTGGCACTTAGTCAGCATGTTCAGAGCGGCCTGTGGGGAAATGTGGCAGGGATGGTGGTGGGAGGGAAAGGGCGGCTGCAAGGGGACACATGCAGACCCCACGGCTGGGGCAGGGACAGGCAGGTTGAGCCAGCTCCCCAGGACACATGGTGCTGCTGCACTACCCCCATGCAGATGCCCAGCCCAGCCGAGGGCCCATCCCAGCACATCCCTCTGAGGTGGGACCCACAGCCAGGCACAGGAATGTGCCTGGGAGGGACCCAGTGACTGACGGGAGCTCAGTCACAGTGCAGAGAGGTGCAGGGACTGAGGGGGAGGTTGGAAGGCATGCGAGATTGTTTGGAGAGGAAAGTGTCTGGGCTTACACCCAGTGACAGAACCTTGCTGCAGCGGTACGAGACAACTTGTCCATAATTCCATAAAAAGACTTCCTCAATGGAGCCCGCAGAGCTGGACATGTTGATGATGGCTGCCTTGCTGCAGCTCAGTGCTGAGCCCGGGCTCCCCTGGGCAGCCTTCTTCAGCAAGGGCAGGAAGGCCTGTGAGGAGAAGAGAGGAGACAGGGCCATGCATAGAGGTGGCACAGGGATGAGGGCTAGCTCCTTCCCCAGTGGGCAGCATTGCACCAGCACTGGAGCATCATCCCTCCTCTTTGCACTGCCCCAGCCCACCAGGTCCTGAGCTCCAGCTCACAGCTCCATGAGCTTCTTGTTGAGTGAGAGTCCATCAGCACTGGAGCAGACCCAGGACTGTCTCCCACCAGCCCTTCATGCCTCCTGGGACAACCAAACTCAGGGAGCCAGGGCCATGGGAAGGGATGCTCCCTGGAGCTGCACTGCAGTTCCAGGGGTGAGGGTCTCACCTGGCCCAGCAACAGAGGCCCAACTGTGTTTGTGGTGTAAATCTGGGTCATGTTCTCCAGTGTCTCATTATCAAGTGAGCTCGCCTTTGCAATTCCAGCGTTGTTGATGAGGAGGTTCAACCCCGAGCCCCCCAGGTGCTCCCCAACTCTGGCTGCAGCTGACTTGATGCTGGCGGAGTCAGTGACTTCTGCAGAGCCGACACAGGGCAGGTCAGTGCCCGCACCCCTGTGGTGACTTGGAGGCCCCTGTGTCCCCCCAGGGACATGCCCTCGGGGCTGGCCACAGGCATGGCAGTGCCCAGTGTCCCTGCAGGCACCGGCTCGTAGACACAGCTCCCTCATGGTGCAGGGCTCCCCAGGTGTGCACAGCGCCCGGGCTCTCTCCAGGGGAACCAGGATGAGGGACCCCCAACTTCGGGACACCTACCGAGCGGGATGATGACCAGGTTGGGGTGCTTGGAGGCCAAATTCTGTAACTCCTGCAAGAGAGGGAACCATGTGGGCACAGTGAGGCAGGAGAGGCCGTGCAGAGGCTCAGCCTTTCCCAGGCAAAGCCCGTGTCGCTCTGTCTCCGTCTCTGCACCACCTCATGCCCAGCACCCTGCTCTGGCTGCCCTGCTCCTGATGGATGGGGCTCTGTGCCTCCCGCATGCACCACATGCCACTGCTTCATGCCTCATCCTGCTGTTACAGACACAAGCCCTTTGCCTCAGCCCTTGAGGAGATGGGAAGCAGCAAGTTGCCACTTTTGTCCTGGAGGAGCCCTGTACCCTCTACACATCCCATTAACAGCTCCTATCAGAGGTGTCCCAACCTGGCTGCCCTGTCCTGCAGCACCTGAGGTGCCCGGCTGCAGCTCGAGCTCCTTGCAAACCCCCTCCCTGCTCCAACCTGCTGCCCTGTCCCTTTGTCCCCCAGCACAACCCACTGCGTCCCAGCCCAGCCTCACCTGCGCTTGCTGTCCCTTGGGGTCCCGACAAGCTGCAAAGACCCATGCGGGTGGGTTTGGCATCCCCAGGAACTGCCGCACAATCTCCAGGCCAATTCCCCGGTTGGCCCCAGTCACCAGAAGGGATCGGACATGAAGCTCTCCCATATTGCTTCTCTTCCTTCTGCTTCAGCTTGCATTGTTTGCTTAGCTCTTTAATGCTTCTTTATAGCATGTTCCATGGCCACCCCACCCACTCAGGGCTTGCACAAAGGCTTAGCTCCAGGTACAACCTCCCCATCTCTTCAAAGTCTAGGACATAGGTCCTGGCTGGGAGCCAGCCCTTGTAACCAAAGGGCAAAAGTCACTTGGCTTTTTCAGGCAAACTCAGCTGACCTTAGGAAACCTGGCCCCATAATCCAGGAGGTACCAGACAGCCTGGCCAGGAGAGACTGTTGTGGGTGAGGAGGGAGCAGCATGTGGGAGGGATGCAGGATGTCCCATGGCTCGGGTGGGCTTTACAGTTTCACAAGCAACCTGCGGGCTAGACGGGCTTTCCACATCATACCAGGTTGTGCATCAGATGTCCATGAGCAGATGTTCTCCACCTTGCTCTTGCCTCCTCCAAGCTAATGCCCATTCACTGATTGTCCTGAGAGAGACCTGTGGACTGGAGCAAGCCCAGTGTGGTCTACCAGCAGAAGGAAGTGGACTCTACACTCCTTGCACATCACATCCCTGCTGGTCACGCGCTCCATCCCTTGAGGTGCAGTCCTAAGTTGAGTGGTCTCTCTGCCTGGAGCTATGGATGACTCAGATGCCCAGGAAGTTCTTCTGCAAAGAGGCTTGCTTCTGACTTGGTCCTGCTCTGAGACTGCAGCACCCTCCCCCTTGTATCTCTGCTGCATTCACACACCCCCCTCCCCAAACCAAAACTACTTTAAAGTATGGACATGCCAAAGTTTGGTCCCAGGGATCCCTCTTCACCTCAGGCCAGTTGCATGGTCACCACTGTGCCACCAAAACAGGCAGTCCTGCCCTACTGCACCTCCCCATCTCATATTTGGGCAGCTGACTCAAGGGCTCAGTCATGGACCTGACCTGTGCTCTGGCTGCCTCTGGTTGCAACAGAGGCGAGGATGCTGCTACCAGCCCCATTCAAAGAAGGGACGAAGCCCCATTACGGTAGCAGCATCCATTGTGTCTCTTCTGTGTCTCCACATGGCATGGTCCAGCTGCACAAGGGATCGAGCCTTCCATCCCTACCTGCCCTCACCAGGCTCTCCCCCAGGTCATGGCTCCGGCAACCACAGTATTTATGAATCCCACACAGGACAGGTGAGTGGTTTTTGTCAAATCAGCACAGACCACAGCTAGATCTGGACATCACGCCTTTGAGAAATATTCTCATCGATAGCAACCAGTTCTTTCCCAGATATGTTAAAAATATATTGAATGTATGTAAAGCATGTTCCTTTTCCAAAAGGCATATTTACCGAAGAGCAGTGTTTTAAGGACATTTTCTGCAAGTAGAGACATGCCACAAATCACAGGGGAAAACTTCTCTGATTTGTTTTTGCTAGGCTCTTAACACAGAAATTTGCAGTTTCTGCTGTGGTGGTGTTGAAATACCATCACCATGTACCTGTCGGAGAGAGAACTGAATTTTGCACATCGCACCACAGCATCTCAGCGTGAGATACTAAATCCCTTTGATATGCCTGCTCTGCCAGCGGAATCTGGCACACATGTCTCTCTCCAGCTCTAAGGGACTTTGTGATTGCCCCTGTACTTTGGAACATGCAGGCTGGGGACAGCCCCAGCCTTCCTCAGCTCCCATAGCAAGAAGTTATTAATTTGCTTTCACATCCTCAGAGTAAAATGTATCATTTTTTTTGCTCACTGGAAAACCTGAGATAAAGCCCAGAGCACGTGACAGAAATGCACACAAACACTGCGCTTTCTGGCATAGCAAATGAACAATCATCTTTGTCGACAGGCCATTGTCAGTGTTTTCCCTTCTGGACCCTGTGGAAAGTGTTCCCTGCTAATGTGTTTGTTTAGTTCCTCTGCTGTTACTCATAAGACTTTGCATACAGGTACAATATCAGCACATTAAGCACTCACAGATTTCATTCACTTGGACAATCTCATGGCAACGAAGGCTGGCGTTTTACCCTTCTCCCTTCTACTGCCTGTAGCTTTTCTTCTGTAGCAATGGCCCTTTTTGTGGTCCCATGGTACTTTCTGCACCAGCATTCCATGAACTGCTGTAGCTTCGATGGCCATTTAGTGCTGTGCTGTCCAGCTTCTTGGTGAAATATTCCTCTGCGGGAACACAATAACAGCAATCTGCTCCTTCTCTCCCTTGCATCTGCAGCTTGTATTTGGGAGCTGATCATAGATCTTTCCCCTTCCTTGACCCTGTCAAATCTCAGCCTCTCCTTAAGCTCTACCCATTTCTTTTACTTTCCTTTTTCTTTCCTGAGGCCAGTCAGACCTCATTCTGCTTTTCTGATCCTCCACATTGGGTTGAGAGACTTCTTTTGCCTTGCAAATTCCTACCACTTTTCAACTGTACAAAGCTCTGGGTCTTCCAGCTGTCTGTCTCAGACTGAGGACCCTGACAATTGTCCCTACCTCAGCACACCTCCCGGATCATAGGACTGGCTTTCTGGCTCCAATAGGTCATTCCAGCAGCCTTTTCTATTTTCTTACTTTTTAATGACCACAGACCACAACTATACTTGCCAATATATGCCATTTGCACGCGAGCTCTGTTCCTCCAGACTTCAATGGTTTTCTTCTAGGTGGAGGATGAGGCTGTCACCCACAGTCTGTTAGAAAACTCCACAGTGCCTCAGAACCAGATAGCATGAGAAACAAAAAAAATTAACCTTTTAAATCTCCTATTTTTGCTGTGTCACCACATTTTTGTAGCCTTCCTCTGTTTTGGACTTGTAACTTTATAATGTTGACTTTGCTCTGGGGCCCCATGCTGCACTGTTGATCATTACAGTTTAACAAAGCGCTGCTTCTCCAGGAGTCAGAGTCCAACCTGGTGCAAAGAGGCAGAGGAAAAAGCAACCAGCGTTGCCTGGCTCACAACTCAGCTTCTTCACAAGTGCTGCTGCTGTCCCCAGGTCTCTGGAAGGGACCTTGAACCAGCTCCTAAGGAAGGATTTCTTTGCTCTGAAACATTCTTGCACAGTCTAAACCTTAAGCTCAGCTTAAGGTCCTTCTGTACACTCCTCTCCCATAACCCCTCAGACAGCTGTATTTCATGTATGGATGCTTTCCATCTCACCACATTAGGAAGACTCAGAGCCAGTCTTCCAAGAGGCAGTCATGCCTCCTCTGCTATAGGTTGCTGAAAGCTCAGGTGTGCTCACGCTCACCTAGATGTTTGCACAAAGAGCAATGACAGTGCTGCTTACAGAAGTATTGAGGAACATGCTTTTCTTTGCTAGCCAAGGGAGTGGGTGCATGGCACAATTGTCTTCAGTACATTTGATCTACCATGTAAGTTAGAATAAACTCACTACTATTTATCAAGCCTGTTTGCTCTGTGATGTATTCACAGCTGGTTTAGGCCATGTCATCACATATTAGTCACTTACTGAAGAATCAATAGATAATGATGAATTAACTGCTCATCAAGGGATGGGGTGAGACCTACCAAGCCCTGTAACTGTTTGAAGCTGGGCAGGTCGTGTTCACCCTCTGTAACTCATTTTCTTTTTGCTGAAGAGGACTAGTGACACCCCTTGTGAAGGGGATCATGCAGGCACTAAGGGTGAGAGCTTGAGCTTAAATGCAGCTCCCAAGTGAGGTGAAGTGGTCTCAAGTAAGGCTTCTCATGACCCTTTTTCATAGCTTTGCTGTTTTCCCAGCAGACCGATCCAGGTTACACCTGCATTATATCAGAGCTGGCCTTGAGCTCAGGAACCCAAACTTCTGGCAGCAGGGAAAGCAGATGCAAAGCACTCGGGACTCTGGCATAGCAAACTGTGTCTTAACATGCGAAGAAACCAAGGCTGAGGCAGGTTTCCAAGCAGCCTCTGCCCAGTGCAGAGGACAGCTACAGGAACTGCTGGGTTTCTTAAGATCCAGGTGAATCTGTGGGGAACCATATCCCACTTGTAGCTACTTCAGGCTGGGAATAAAGACTTTCCTCCTTTTCCAAGCTTATGGTGGGTTCTTTGGTCCAATAACTCCAGAGAATCTCACCAACACCCCTGAGCCAGGGGTTTCCTCTAAGCAAAGCATTTCTGAAGAGCTCAAACCAGCTCATTGGAAAGAGCAGTCACAGAGGCTTAGATGGAAGCTGGGGGCTGGATGATTAGTGCTGACAGGAGTCAAACACAATGCTCAGGAGACACAAAGTACAGAAAACACTTCCACTCCCGATATCACTGCACCAGACTCAGGCACAAGTGGGTAGAGCAGGAGTGGGGGACCCTCTACTTGTGGCAGAGAGCACAAAGGAACCACTTCTCCTTCAATGCTGCTGGACTTGAGCAGGGTGGAGGGGCACAGCCACCTCCTGCCCAGAAGAGCCATCCCCATCACAGCTGAGCTGGTGGTGGAAGCCTGCTCAAGCCCCACCGCACTGCTGATCAGGCAGTGGGATGAGAGGAGGAGGACAAACAACCAAGCCTTTTGCTTCCCCTTCTGACCTGACAGTTTAAAAAATGTTGACCAATGTACTTTTCATAGTCCAAGTACAGACAGACTTTAGTCCTTGTAAAGTACTGGACTGTACTGGTCCCATTTTAGGACTGTCAGAAAAGGTACACGGAGAAAGCACAGAGACAGAGGCTTCCCTGCAAAGTCTCTGTCTATTAGCATCTCTCTAACTCTAAGAAATGTGCAACAAGCTAGGTCACTGCACACCAGTTTCACAAGAACTGCCTTCTCATTGCAAGGAAGGAGAAACAAAACCAAAGGTGGTTTGGGTCCTGTCAACTCTGCCCTAGGCTTGCAGAGGCCACATCGCCATGTTCCTTGCAGGAGTCCCCCCAAGCAGCCTAAGAAGTCTCCTGGACACAACTGCCATCAGGTCTAACGTCCAGAGACGAGTGGTATTGAGGATAATGGGAGAGCCTACTGCAACTGTAGAGCCTTTAACTTCTGCAGACACCTCAGCAAAGGGTTTTTTTTTTCCAAGTAAATCTCCCAGAAGAGGATTTAAAATGCTCAGACTCTCCACACAACCTCACTTGGGCCACAATATTTGGACCCAGTGCCAGCTAGGGGCCTCACTCAGACTGGGTTCAGAAGTGCTTTTCTGGGGATATTCCTCCCCTGAGAGCAGTCAAGATAGCTCAGCTAGCTACCTGCGTGCAGCGGTGCTGGCAGCACTGGCAGTTGACCTCAGGGACAGAGCCACATTGTCGGGACACATGGGGACACCACAGATCCCCACTGGCCTCCTTTCTGACACGCTCTGGGGGCAGTGGGCTTGGTTATCCTTCCTTCTTCAGCGCGGTGCCCTGAAGAGGGACCTCAGAACCACCAAGCAGGACAGATTTGCTCTCCCACTGTTATATTTGCTAACAGGGATGCCTGAGAATGGGCTGTCATACGTGACATGGAGATAGATATGCCCCATCTCAGAAACACTAAGGCACAGGCTAAGTGACCAGCTTGTGAGTAGCTTAGTTTGACATCCATGTGTTAGAGTGAGAGAAGGAGGCAGGGCTAGAAAGAGCACTTTATCACCTGATGAGTGGCAACAGTGCTGCGAAAAAAACCCCAACAAGCTCTTTCCAGACCTCCTTCTTTGTTAAAGCCAAAATATATGATCTTCCTCCTAAAACCATGTTATCTACAAGCCCCCCTAGCTGCTCCATGATGAAGGCCTACCCTCTCAACTGGTAGAACCTGGACATTTGACTAACACCCTAAGAAACACACTAATATAAGACACAGGAAAAATTGTTAAGCCTGCAGTGGGACTTGTTCCTCTGTAGGGAACATCTCTGCTTCATGGCCCGTTTCTGAGGGATGCAGCAGGATGGGACATTAGTTGGGAGGGTCAGGTGGAGCATGCTGCTGCATGGAGAGGTTTTAGAGACACCAAAGCTGCATCTGCAGGACACCAGTGCCAACCAAGGCTAGGTGGGGGCTGAAGGCAGGTGGAACATGCTCATATTTATACACTCAAGTGCTCTGAAATTCAGTCAGATCAGAATCAGACTTTACCAGGCAGCAGGAAGTTACCAAGGCCTGTTGTAGAGAAACTAAAGCACTTGGGTAAGCTTTTTTTTTTTTTTTTTGGTTGCATTTCTCCTTATTACCTTCTGGAAGCCTCACAATATTTAACTAACAAGGCCTTCCAAAAAATTTATAATCCCCTATTTTGAACATGGGGAACTGAAGTGTAGAAGTAGGTCAAGCGATGTTCGTATTGGGAAGTATCCAACTACAGATGCTTAGAGCTTGTCTTTTTTCACAGTTCACACTTATATTCAGAATAAGCACCTACTGACCTCAGCTCTGGCTGCACATTAACTGTTTTTACACAGCGGATCCCAGGGGATCCCTGTTTCCAGGGCTTTTTGAAGTGAGCACCTAGGAAGAGTTGGTTAATGTAATTTGCCTGCAGTGTGCAGGATCTGTGTGGAATAGGTGGCCAAACCCCCGGTTCCTCAGTGTGGTTCACTGTGACTGTTTGTAGCCCACTGTCCTCATTTGTTACCACTCGCTCATCACCCACCCCATCCCCCCCGCAACGGGATGGGGGAGAGAGTCAGGAGAAAAAGTAAAACGTATGGGTTGAAATAAGAACAGTTTAAGAGAACAGGAAGGAAGAAAATAATAATAATGATATTACTACAATAATAATTAGAATATACAAAACGAGTGATGCACAATGCAATTGCTCACCACTTGCCAACTGAGGCCTAGTTAGTTCCCGAGCAGTGATCCACGCCCCACCCCCCACCAGCCAACTTCCCCCAGTTTATATACTGGGCATGACATCCCATGGATGGAATATCCCTTTGGCCAATTTGGGTCAGCTGTCCTGGCTGTGTCCCCTCCCAGCTTCTTGTGCCCCTCCAGCCTTCTTGCTGGCTGGGCATGAGAAGCTAATTCCAAAACATAACACTGTACCAGCTACTAGGAAGAAAAATAACTCTAGCCCAGCCAAAACCAGGACAGCTATGTATCTGCCAATCTTTTGCAACAGCTGGAGCAGCACTTCTGGTGACAAGCCAACTAACTGATGGCCTGAGCACAGAACAAGGCAGGAAAAGGAGATTGGGTCCTTTAATTCAAATACATGCCATAAGAAGGGTTGCTGCTTCTTAGCATTTCTTGGCATAATCAGAGATTTACTCCTAGTAAATTCCATTTTCTGTATCACTGTTTGACACCAAAAGGTTCTCAAAGCATTTTTATATCCCAAAGCAAACTGGGGAGCAGAGGCTCAGCTGTATAGTTGAGCTACGGCACAGCAAGATAAAGGTGGCACAAATCACCCGGTGCTATCACCAGACTGATATCGTTATTTATTTTCTGATTTATTTATTGGTATCAGAGGTGTTTTGTCTAGTGTTTGTCAAACAAGGATGAAAATAAGCAACAAAAATAATGATGCTTACATAAATCAGAGTTGCTCAGTCATTACTTCACTGTTGAGCTCCTGGTTGTGTGCTCTCCATAATGGGATTTTAATGTTGTTTGTGCATCTGGTTTTCCATATAACAGCTGAAAATAAAACATTGACACCCACCACCGGGCTGGCAGCAGAGCTGGTAATTGCAGGCCCCCTCCAGACATAGTTCTCCAGCTGATGCTGGTGGTCTCTTTCCTGTTTTCCCTTTCCCCTCATACCCCATTTTTCCATCCCTAGGTGCCACCAAACCTTTTCCTTGCTTTACTCCTGTCCACACCTTTGGTCCAGCTTTGAACCAGGTACCTGACACCCATCAACAAAAACAACAAGAAAAATCCCTCTTTCATTCATTCATTCATTCATCAATCCATCCAGTCCCCCCAAACCCCTACATCCCCACACCACAGCCTACTTACCCAATTTATTGCATCTGATCATCACAGAAAGAGCCAAATCAGGTGCATTTCTGGGCAGGCAACAAAAACAGCTGTGAAGGATTTGGTACCTTCCTGATATATTGGGTCAGTGCTGGGATTTAGGGTTGTGTCCCCCTCCTGCCCCCATCTCAGCTACCATCTAGGGAAAAAATAGCATTGCTGTGCTGAAGACACCACCCCAGAAATGCTGTAAGCCTTCTCCCCTGCATCCCAGCCTTGGGAAGAGATGGGGGTCCCCTTTAGGCCTTCCCCCCCCAAAAGCATCGCTTCGGGAGCTGTCTCTCCTCCTCGCGGGGCAGGCGGGGAGCCCGGCATTCTTTGTACTGAATGTTAGATGAGAAAGAGAAAAAAAAAATACACCCACCCCCCTCCCTCCGGTGGTTGGGGCAGCACCCTCGCGGCCAGCCCGGGGCCGAGGGGGCGGGGCCGAGGNNNNGGGGCCGGGCACGGGGGGGGCGGGGCCGGCCCGGGGCCGCCCCGCTCGGCTCCGCCGGTCACCGGGGCGGGCGGCGATGGCGGTGGTGCGGGCGCGGACGGTGCTGTTGACCGGCTCCAACCGTGGCATCGGGCTAGAGCTGGTCAAGCAGCTGCTCGGGGCATCGCGACCCCCCGCCTGGATCTTTGCGAGCTGCCGGGACCCCGAGGGGCCGCGGGCCCAGGTCAGTCCGGGGCGGCGGGGGTGCTTGGGAGCACCCATGGGTGCAGGCAGATGCCATGAGTTACGCGTTCGGTTCACTTCACCAATGTGAAAATAGCATTGCAGTCTTAGATCTCGTGTTCGCACCGTGCCCTGTCCGGTGTGAAAGTCCTCTGAAGGTCCCGGCGGTGCTTTGGGCGATGAATAAAGCCGTGCTGCCCTTAAAACTGTGCTGCCAGGCTATTTGAGGCCGCATTGGCTGTGCCCCAGCCGGCCTTCCCCAGCCAAACCTCCGCCCGTGCGCCACGGGCATGGCGTTGGCTCCCAGGGAGTTGGATCTGAGCGGGGTTGGACTTGGTGGTGGCTGCTGGCTGATGTTGGTGTGAATCGGAGCAATGCTGCTCTGGCCAGTTCTGCGACATGTTACTGGTCTCTGCAAAAGCTGGCGGTTCGTTAACTGGTGGAATCCTCCTGCCCCCGCTTTCCACTTCATTAAAACAGGAGAGACTCCCACATGTTGCTTCAGCAGGAAATCACAGGAGCAAAGCATCGCCGTACTCCCAGCTTTCCTTAGGTCCAGCTTTGGTTTTCCTCTGCTTACTCTGACCCGTGGAAATACCAGTGGGGAGACATTAGCTCTCTGGTAGAGCGAATCCTGGCTCTGGCAGATTTGCTCGCTGAATCTTCTCACAGCTTGGTTGTGCGCAGGGGTCAGTGCGGCACGTGCAGCGGTGACACCTTAGGAAGTTCTTGACACGCTCTCCGTGTGCTCGCTGCCAGCTTTATTCCAGAGTGATGCCAGTGCAGTGAGAATCCACCTGTGCAGTGAGAATCCACCTGGCTGCCAGCCCAGGGGTGCCCAGCTCCTGCTGCTCCTGGTGCCCAAGCTGGCTGAGTCAAAGCTAGCTCAGGTGTCTTTATTTTCACCTTGTTCTTCCCCCCACAACTTGTTGGGCTTGGGCAATGATGAGATCGCAGGACTTTTTGTGGGGCTGGACTGGAGCCAGTTTCCACCCAAGAGGGTCCGCACACATCACTCTCAGCTGTGGGGTGCTTCTCTAAACCTTTCCAGCTGTGGTAGGATGAGGGCAGTGTCTTCAGGGTGTTGCTGCTGAAGTCTGCAACCACAGGAGATGAGGGCAGAGTGATCCTCTGTCAGGCTGGTGCTACCCCAGGAGCCACATTGCTCCTCCTGCCCCTTGGTGCCTGGAGCAGACGGGTGAGGCTGGACTCAACAGGATGGTGCAAGGCTGTTGAGGCCAGCAGCTGGGCAAAATTGGAGGAGACATGCCTGTTAGTTATTGCAAACCATTTAGATGGATTTTTTCCATCATTTCCTGTGCCTAGGGGGAATGTGGGAACAGGGGGAAGCCCAGAGATAACTGGAGGTTGTCATGGTTTCAGCTGGGCTGGAGTTGAGAGTCTTCCTAGTGTCTGGTAAGGTGTTAAGTTTTGAGTTTGGTATGAGAAGAATATTGATAACACACTGATGTTTTCAGTTGCTGCTAAGTAATGTTTATACTAAGTCAAGGATTTTTCAGCTTCTCATGCC
>JANZLQ010000092.1:8793897-8808647 GCA_026212715.1 Elanus axillaris | reverse complement strand
CCAGCCAGCGAGAAGGCTGGAGGGGCACAAGAAGTGGGGAGGGAACACAGCCAGGGCAGCTGACCCAAACTGGCCAATGGGTTATTCCATACCATGGGACATCACATTCAGGAAATAACTGGATGGCGTGGGGGTGGGGATTGTTGCTCGGGGACTAACTGGGTGTCCATCAGCGGGTGGTGAGCAATTACTCTGTGCACCATTTGTACATTCCGATCCTTTTACTATTACTGTTGTTATTTTATTATTGTCATCATTATCATTATTAGTTTCTTCTTTTCTGTTCTATTGAACCATTCTTATCTCAATCCACGAGTTTTACTTCTTTTTCCCAATTTTCTCCCCCATCCCACTGGGTGGGGGGGAGTGAGTGAGCGGCTGCACGTAGTGTTTAGTTGCTGGCTGGGGTTAAACCACGACAAGGTGGACCACAACCAGCGCCAGCAGCTCTCCTGCTCCATGTTGGTAGGATGGGTCCTCTCACAAGAAGCCACCAATTTGCATTTCTTCTGTAGCATTCTCTGTGAACTTGTTTGTAGGAGGTTTTAATTTCTAAAAGCAATCATTTTGGACACATCGAATGTGGTGTTCTGGTTTCTGTTGTCTAAAACCTGCTATAGTTGAAGAAGGCTCAGATCAAAGAGCTGCTAAGAACCATGAAGTTGAAAGTTTCCTTTTTGGAAAGGGCTTCTGAATCCTCCGTGTTTGGTGAAAATAATCAATAAAAATGTGCAAAGCGGTTCATTTCACTTGAGTGGGTGAGATGTTAGAGCTGCTCTGTCCAGAGCAGAGTGGATCCTGGGATTGGGCTATTTGGATCCAGATGTGACTTCCCCAAACATCAAGTCTGATGTTGGCACTCACAGCCATTCCTCCTCCACCTCGCTTCCAGCAGCCTCTGTGAGACACTTCTGGCTTTATCCCTGGACAGTTTTCATCATTTGTTGGGGGAGCTGGTCCCCTTAATAATTTGCTCTCATCCTTTGCTGTGGCTCTGGCTGGGTTGTACACACAGACCCATTGGGACAGTGGCCATAGTATCTTGCAGTCGTGGCCTTGTTATGCTCTGAGCACATGCACATTGCTTTGTGGAGCCCCAAAGAAGCCTGAGAACCGAGGCAGGTGTCCAACCCAGCCATTCTTAAGTGCTGAGTAACATCTGCAAATGTTTCCCTTAGGGTGGACCATCGCCAGTGCCCCAGGATGATACTTGGCATCGCCTCTGCCTCATGCTGATTGTTTCCCTATCTCTTTTCGTAGGAGCTGAGAGATCTGGCATCCAAACACCCGAACCTGGTTCTTGTGAAGCTGGGTAGGTGTGCTCAGCCTCTGAGCTGGTAAATGTCTGGTTGCTGGCCACACTTGCCCCATTTCTCCTTCCCTCCCTTCAGGCTCTGCAGGGAGATAGGGATCCAGTTCTGCAGAGCTGCTTCAAATCCTGCTGCCAAAAGCCCAGCTTCTCCAGACCTGTCTCAGCCCCAGTAGCCCATTCCCTGCACCTCCTTGCCCCATGGCCACAGAACCAGGACGTTCTTGAGATCCATCCTGTGTCCCCAGCTCCCCCAGCCAAGTGGCTGCGTTCTTGCTCTGCCATGCAGCTGATCCCAAGTTCCAGGAGAGACCAGGAGGGCTCCGGGAGGAAGACAGTTCCTGTGGAAACGCTGTCCGATTGCCCCAGAGCCTGAGCAGGAGCTGTAGGACCTTGCAGAGCCATCCCACAGCAGGTCCCAGCACAGCCCCCATAGGGACTGTCCACCCCCTGCCCAAGACCCTCCCTGGGGTTCTCCAGAGCTTGCTCAGGCAGGGACTTTGTCAACAGACAGGAGGCTGTGGCTGCTGGTGCCTGACAGCATGGGGCTGTCCCCAGAGTGGCTTTGCCCAGTGGGCTGCCCCAGGGCAGGATCCTTCAGCTGCTGGTAGTGGGTCACCCTGTGCGTGGTGGCGGAGGAGACAGCTTTGGGATGAGCTGGGACTGATGGGTGCTGCGGTGCTCTGAGCTGGTTGCACAGCACCATCTGGCGCCCACAGATGGAAGGAAGGCCACACAGGTCTGGTTGCATAGCTCTTTCTCAGCATCTTAACCTCCTTCCCCTCCCCTCGGCCCCTGGGTGGACCCCATGGCTCTCAAGCCCTGTTCTCTTCTGCTGCAGATGTTGCAAATCCCTCCGCTATTACTGATGCAGTGAAGATTGTGGAGGGGAAGCTGAACGGCACAGGCTTGAACCTGCTAATAAACAATGCTGGCATCTACTCCCCGACGGCATCGCTGGAGACAGTAGATGCCGAAGAGATGATAAGGGCATACAAGACCAATACGGTGGGGCCACTGCTGATGGCCCAGGTATGGATGAAGCTCTGGGGATGGAGCTCACCGTGGGGGGGGGCAGAATTTGGTCCAGCTTGAGGCTATTCCGGGCTGTCCATGATCACGATGGAGATCTTGGAGTTTCTTGGGGCTGCAGGAGGGAGGGGGCAGTGCTAGGGCTGCACTCTCAGCCCAAGCCCTCTGTAGCCTCCCTGAGCTGTACTGGGCTAACTGGGAGCAGGCAGGGCCACTGCAGCAAAACAGCCGGGCTCTCTTGGCTTCCTGCTGTTCTTCCTCATGCTTCCTGCCATAGGCAGCCTGGGTTGCAGTTGCCGTAAGTGGGGCTGGCTCAAGGCACAGGCATTCCACAAGGTTCCTTCTCCCCAGACATTCCTGCCCCTGTTGAAGAAGGCTGCCCGGGAGAGCACAGAAAAGGGACTGAGTTGCAGCAAAGCAGCCATTATCAACATCTCCACCATCATGGGGTCCATTGAGAAAACGACTGAGTCCTTCTTCCAGCCTGTCATCTCCTACCGCTGCAGCAAGGTATGGAGACTGGGGCCCTGCCCGTGCTTATGAGCTTGGTTGGAGTCAGAGCTGCCCCTTACCAGGCCTGATCTCAGGGAAGCACCTGAGATCATGAGACAGAGGGACTGATCCATGCTGTTCACTGTCCAAGTTCCCTGGGTGCCTCCAGGCCTAGCTGCTGCCCACCTAGAGGAGATACACACTGTCTCTTGAGGACTTGGCATTGCTTTTTCTCCCTTGCCACGAGGCAGCGGTAGGAGGGGAGCCTGATATGTGGAGTTTTCTACTGCCCATGGCTGATGCTTCCTTCCTCCCCCAGGCTGCCCTCAACATGCTCACCAAGTGCCAGGCTCTGACCTATGGGGAAGCTGGGATCCTCTGCGTGGCTCTTCACCCCGGCTGGGTGAAAACCGATATGGGCAGCCAGGAGGTGGGTTCTGGCTGAGCAGGCCAAGGGGGAACCCATGAGTGGGACCCAAGCCTACAAATTTGCACAGGGGATGCCTCACATGACTGAGATGACTCTCAGGAGGAGGGATCCATGCGAGAATGAGCTGCCACTTGGGTTACAAGTTGCCTGCATCTGTGCTGGGCCACTGCAGAACATGGGTGCTGCCTGGGAAATAGTATCAGCACATATCCAGGGTGAGCAGGAGGCCTGTTCAGGGGGAAAAGGGCTTTAGGCAGCCTGAAGATGTGCAAGGAACCTGAATTTGACAGAGCAGGAAGGAGAGGAACAGCAGCACCATCCCATCCTGTGCCCCGTTCCTTGAAGAGCTGCAGGTCCATGAGGTCTCTACTCATCCTGCAGGATCCTTGTTTTAGGGTGGGGGTGGTTGCTGCAACCCTGGAGTTTTGAGAAGGCTGCATGTAGCATCCCACTTGCAGCAGCAATCTCTTATGTGTCCTATTGGGTTAAACCTGTAGCTGGCTTCACAGCCCAAGCTACCTCCGACCAAGCCATCAGTGAGCGTGCAGATACCCAACCATCCTCCCATGTAACAGGCTCATCCCACCTCTGGTGGCTCTCTACTCAGTCTGGGTGGAAGGAGCCTTGCTGCCCATGTGCATGAGCTGCGTGGGTGCTGGTGGATGGCTGAGAAGGACAGTGGTGTCTCGGTCCTGCTCCTCACTCATACCTGTTGCAGGCTGACCTGACGGTGGACACGAGTGTGCGGGGGCTGCTGTCTGTACTGCCAATCCTCTCTGAGAAACACAGTGGGACTCTGCTCAACTGGGAAGGTAAAGCTATTCCTTGGTGACCACTGTCTGTCCCTGCAAGGGACCCTACAGTGCCAGGGGACTCTCCAGCTGCCCTGGAGCACCAGGACACTCAGCTCTCTGTAGTCTGCAAGGGACCTACTTAGGACTCCACTGGGCATGCAGAGAAGCCTGTGATCCCTACCTTCCTGTTGTTAATAAATAAAGTCAGTTAGTACCTGTGGCTTCTCCCAGATGCAATGCCCCCACTGAGACTGTCTCTACCCTGGCCTGGAGCTGGCCTCTGCAAAAAATAATCCATCATTATAGCAGTCTGCTTGCTTTGCCTTTGGCTGCTCTGAGCTGAAGGAAGGTCCCAGGGGACACGTAACCAGCCCAAAGCCCTGCTGTCCTCCCTGGCTGCTGAATGTGCCCAGGTCTGCCTGCTCTCCACCATGCTGCCACCCAAAACATGTTGTCTTTGCTACGGATATTTGAGGGGACTTTGTGCTGAACACAGTGCTTTTGGGAGTAGCCTTGGGGCTGGAATGGGAGGATCAGTAGCACCACAGTCCAGTTCTGCAATTCCAGGGCAGCCCTTCCCAGTGGAACTCCAACTGGGCATGGTACCGCTGGGTGGGGGAACCCCAGTCCCATGGGGGAGCACAGCATGGGAATGGAGCTTCTGTAGGATGGAGAAGCTGAGAACCTCTGGGCTTCTGCCTCGGTTGGGCAGCCCTGGGCTGCATAAATTTGCCCAGGAGGGGGTAACACCCCCGAAGAAAAGGACTTTGGGGTGGTACTGCATTTTCCCAGGAGGGTTCTGCCATCTCTGGAAAGAGCTTCTCCTTAGGGGGTATGAGGTAAAGGAGCCAAGGCTCCTTCAAAACCGTACCTAGTCTCAGGTGGGCAGAGCAGCCTGGCTTGCAGGAGAGGCAAACCTACTGTTCCTTCCCTCAGAGGCCACCACCTCCTCCTTCTCATCTGGACCATCAGCTCAAGCACCTCTGTCCCTCTGGGTCTGGGCTTTTCTGGGGTCGTACCTCTCCCCTGGAGTAGGGGCTTGCCTGGCAGCACCAGCTTTGCTGGGAATCTTGAGGCCATGCACTGCTCTGCACAGGAGTCCTCCCATTTCCCACCCAGGAGCACAAATGCTGCAGTCCCAACACCCAGGCTTCACCCCCCGAGGCAGACAGAACATGGCGGCAGTCTACTGGGCTGGGGACATGTCTCTGCCCCACTGAGGCGAGCTGTGCCCCAACAAGCTCCAACAAGCCATGGCACCCACAATCCAGTGAGTCACAGGCTCCAGTGAGTTTTTCTTCCTCACTGGCTCCAGTTCCTCCCAAGCCAGTGGCATTTTGGTAGCCAAGACTTTTGAGAGGCTGGGAAAGGGGACAGCAGGGAGTGTCTGCAACCTCAGTGCCAGCCTGGGCTTGGGGACAGGGTGCCCATGGCTAGAGGTAGCATTGCTGCCAGAGCAATGTGCACTTGGACTTCTGGCTCTTCGTACCCCCCTTCTTGGGGTCCTGAGCATCTCAGGTGCCCAGGCAGGGATAGGAGGAGAGGCAAGATGCCCCTGTGAAGTTCAGAGATGCTAGGAGCATCCCCAGATGGAGAGAGGGTCCCTTACTCCGCAGACGCTTTCCATAATGAATGGGCAGATCCTTTCTGGAGCAATTGCTGGGACACCTGGGTCCAAGCTGGGTCCCACTTCTCTCCTGGAGCTGGGGCTCCACTGCCCCATCCCTGTAATGCCAACCCCCACCTAGCTGTGCCAAAGGAAGCCAAGCCCCAGGCTGTTTGGAGCTCTCTGTCTTCCCCATGCCCAGGCTGACGTGCACTTTTCCAAGCCTGTGCTGTGCTTTCCAAGGCCCTTGGGTGACGGCACTGCCAGCACTGCTGCAGGGACTCGCTGTTGCATGGGTGCTCCCTGGCGTGGAGACACTGGCCTTGGCTTTCTCCTCCTGTGCTCAGCATCTGCCCAAACAAACAGCCACGCTGGGGATGGGGAGCAATGCTGCTGTCTCAGCTGAGGGCTGCTTCATCTGCGGGGAAGCTCCTAACCATCTGGGCTCTTCCTAGCCACCTGATTTCCATGCAAATGCTCACTTCTTTTGCTCTTTTCTTTCCCAGCTCCTGTCTGTGGCCAGAGGAGTCAGTGCCCAACTGGGTACCTCCCCAGGTATTTGTGAGCACTGCAAAGGCAGCAGAAGGAGAGAAGTCCCTGGTGAGGAATGGCTGAGGGATAGGAGCATGGGTGAAGGGCCTGATCCTGCAGCTGTATGGCTGTGCTCAGCCCAGCACTGGCTCAGAGACATGGCCAAGCCTCCACTGAGCACCCTTCCTGCCCTTCAGCAGAGGTTCTCCTGACCCAGTTGCTCCATGCAAGCCAGCTGGAGCCCAGCCAGTCACTGCGGGCTGGCTCCATGCCCATTTCTCTCCATGTTTCTCCCTTCTACCCCATGCCATGTGCTGGATCCTGGGGGAGATAAGCTATGTCAGGGATCCCACCACTGCTTGCAGGCAGCTTATAGCCCCCCACCATGATCATTGCCAGCCCCACAAGATGGATGCAGCTGCTCCCCTGGGAACATGGGGAGAAACGGGACTGCTGAAAACTGGGACAAGCTCCATCAGCTTGGCTGATGGCCTGCAGTGCTGGTGACACAGGATGGTTGCCCACCTGCTGTGGCAGCAGGGTTTTGGCTGAGCTTGGGAGGCTGATAAATCTGTGAGCATCTCTCTCTGGTCCCCTGGGACTGGGACATCACAGCATGGACAGGTCACCTGGGACGTGGGTAGCCCTGTGTCCCAAAGGTGGTGGGAGGAGGAATGGGAAGCTCTACAGGTGTGTGGTCCACTCTGGCATTACTAGAAGCCAAGCTGCTGGGGATGAGAAGAAACCTCGAGGGGCTGCTGGATGTTGAAGCACCACGAGCATCAGCCCGTAGGAAGCCCAGTGCACTGGTCTTTCCTTTGGGTGCCAGGACAGGAGGCTAATTGCTGTGCACAGCCAAGTGGCAGCAGGTCAGTTGATCCCATTTTTCAAGCCAATGGGAGACTGGGTTGAATATGACCCAGCTTGGGCCTCTACAACTGGGAATCACCCTTGACGAGTGCTTTGCCATCACAAACGAGGCCAGCAGTTCCCCAGGAGCCCATCCTTCCACCCTCTTAAGACAAGGCTCATCCCAGGGAACATGTGCTGGAGCTGAGCTGCCAGGGACCGTGCCAGCCATGGTAGCTCAGAGGCCAGGGATGCCCAAGCACCTTAAGCTGCCCATGCCATGTGTTCCTCAAGAAGCCTCAGTAGAGGGGCTAGACGGGCAGGTCTCCCTGCTCAAATACTTGCCAAGTGGTGTTGGCTTTTGCTTTGCACAAGTTCCGGGTGTTTGTGCTCATGCAGCTGATTATCTCCCTGTTTCCTCTCCTGCCTGATGTTTCCTGCCTCACTGACTCCCTTTTGCTGACTTTGCCCTTTGTGTTAGGCTTATCTTCTGGGTCTGGGCAGTGTCAGACCTCAGCATCCCCCCTGCCCACCGTGATGGCAACACGCAGCCCTGAGCACCATGCCCTGTGTCCCTTCACCGGGCTGCATGCAGCACAGTGCCCCAGGAGACACTTGAAATGCCAGCTCCACCCGGCCATCTAGCAGCTCCTTGGGACAGAGCAAGGATGATTTGGGATCCATCTGCTTTTAGCATCTGATCCATCTATATTCTGAAGCCGGGGGACAGGTGCCAACTGGACAAGGGCATTGATGCAGGGGGCTGCTGGGTCCAGCAGTAGAGAAATCTCAACAACCCCTCGGGGACCCTTCACGCAGGGGCTGCACGAGGGTGCAGGAACATGTCTGGGGACTTCCAGGAACCATGGGTGGGGATGTTGTCACCCAGAGCAGCTCAGACTGCCTCCGTCAGCCCCCATGGACCCGTAGTAGCATCTGGGGGCAAACATAGCTCTGCTCTGGAGACCCCAACAGCTCGCCATGCTCTGGGGATTGACTTCAGTCAAGGAAAGTGAAAGGCCCATATTTTCGAGGGTCTTCCACTAGCTGCCTTCTTTCAGGCCAATAGCCACTGGCGAAGACTTGTTGCACCAGGAGCTGGGGTCAGGCAGGTCCATGGGTCAGGACAGGAGTGGGGAGGACATGGGGAGTCCTGGCAGGACTTGCTGGGATCAGGGCAAGACCCATTTTGAGAGGCAACCTGCCATGCCCAAGTGGGGCAAATAGCAGCAGGCAGAGCCCCTTGAAAAGCAAAGCTGCTCCAGGAGGAGAGGGTGAAAAGAGGAGACCGGGAACGGAAAAGGGCTGCTCCTGTGACACAGATGTGGCTGTGGAGGTGGAGCAGCAGGCAGGAGGCAGGTCACAAACAGCCAGCACACAAGGAAGCGCTGGGACACAAGCCAGTGTGGCCAGGGCAGCTGGCTGCAGCAGCCCCAGGTGCAGCAGACGTTTGCTGGCTGGGGAAGGACCAGGAGCAGAGGCAACCAGAACTGCAGGAACCTCAGCCAGGACCTGGAGATCCCCTCAGCAAGAGTCTTCTTCCAGCCAAAACAGCTCTTTGTTCTGCCAAGGTGCGGGCAGTGTCCATGGCATGGGGGGACGGGACAGCAGAATGGTTACGGTGGGGACATCTCTATGCTGGGTGGCACTGCGGTACTGTGGCTCAGAGCCCCAGGTGACCGTTCCGAGTCACCAGCAGTCGGGTAGACTGGTGCTGAGAAGGTTGGATTGTCTGGGGACCTGCAGGTCTCAGGGGGGTGCAGTGCTGGGAGGGTGCTGGGGCCCAGCGCTGCCATCAAAGTACTGGGAGCCAGCCTGGGTGCATGAGAAACGTGGCTCAGGAGGAAGCACATCTTGGTCCCTGCAGCACAAGGGCTGCCAAGGAAGCCAAGTGGGGCCAGCAGATAACGTGCTGAGGCTTCCTCCGGCACCACCACAGCTGCAGGGCCGGAGTTGCTCCATCGCTATCTGGCCCTGCTGAGCCCCATGCATCCCTTCTCCCTCTGCTTTATTATTAGCAGGGAGGAAGCAGCTTACCAGGTCCCACCTCAAGCTTTTAACCCGCTGCTGCCTGGCCTGCTGCTCTCTGCTCCAGTCAGTCAGAGCTGGGAAGGCTCCACGGCTGCCCTGGGAAGATGGTTTGGTACAGGGAACTTGCTGCAGGCTTCACCACCCTGGGGACCAGCAGCACCCCCCAGCACATCTCACTGGAGCCATGTTATCTCCCACAGCCACTCCTGCAACAGGTGGATACTGGCATTGTGATCTCAGTGTGGAGAGAAGGTCCTGAGGGCTTTAGGTGCCGCTGATTCCCTCCTTGGTCTCTCTTCCCCCTTTTAGCTGGTTGGATCCTGCCTTGTGCTTCCTCTGGAAGCCCCCCTGGTCTGCTGGGTAGGCGCCATGGAGGCGGCAGCTTTGCCAGCTTTGCGCAGATTTAACTCAAATACCTAATGAATGATTTGGAGGAAATCCATCCTGGGGAAGAGAAGTGCAGCACTTCACAAGCTTCATTTGACAAGCCAGGGTTTAATTGAATCCCCAGAGTCTCCAGGGGTGCTACCTGCTGCTCCGTGGGTAAGTGGAAATCAGACAGACATCTCGGTGACCTTCTCCAGATCTGCCAAATTGTCCCTCTCTTCTCATATGGCAGGGAGGGGACCTTAATGTCCTGTCAGCACAGGCTGGGGCTCTGTCCTCCCTGGTGATGACTGCCACAGGACACCTTTCCTGAGCATTGCTGTCCGTGCAGGAGCAGAGGTAGGTCACCCAGCTGCTGAGCCTGCTGGAGTGATGCAGAGATGCTCCATCTGTCCTGCAAATGCACCATATAAGTTGATATGCCCACCGTATGCCCCTGTGCCCCATGTGCACTCCCAGCATAAACCAGCAGTTCGCCTGGGCCAGCCTGCTCCATGCCCTGGGGACCTGGCACAACCACATAGGTGGATCTTCAAAAAAAAAACCAACCCATTTGGGAGCTTGCAAGCCGTGCTGTCACCTGAACTCAGCACAGGAGTGTGTGTGTGGGGGGGGTTGCAGTGAGGTGCTTGTCCTTCCACAGCTGGGCTTTTCTGCCCATGCCTTTACCCCCGAGCGGTGCCCACAAAAGGGCTGCTGCTGTCAGAGCAAGCCCTTGGCCGTAGGACCCGGGTCCTGCTTTGAAGGGCTCTGCCGGGGGTTTGGGGCAGGTCAGCCTCTCCCTGCCCATCCCGGCCCACCCCCCCCCACCCTCGCCCCAGCAGTGGCTGGGCCTGAATTTCCAGCTCTTGCAGAACAAGATCCCGGGAGGCTGCAGCTGGAGCTGGCACAGTGCCGAGCTGCCAGTGTACCTGTCTGGTGCCATCAGCGTGCATGGTGGGGGCTGCAGGGACAGCGGATGGGGTTAAGCTGCCCAGAGCATGCTATGGGCTGGGGCAGCCTTCCAGCTGCTCGCCTGCAGGACAGGGCTCGCTAGAGGTGTCGTCCCCTTGGTCCCCAGCACATCAGCACCCAAATCCATCTGTGCAAATGTGGTGAGTGGCACAGGGACTTCAGGCATGAACCTGGAGACCAGCAGGTACCCATCCCATCCTCTCCAGCCACATGTCTTGTGTCCCAGCCTTTGCCAGGGATGCAGAATGACATGACCAGGATGCCCACTTGGGTCCCAGCCTTGCTCCCCTCGAGTATCCTTTCCCCCTTGTTGGCTCTAGGGAGTGGACTGAGACCCAGTGATGGCAAGAACAAGGATCCAAGCTCATTTCAATGAGCTCTCTCCCTGGTGTCCCTCTCCTCAGAGCCAGGGAAGTGACGCTGGGGAGGAACTTGGCTCCTCTTGTTTGTTATTACAGGATAAAGTTACCCTTTAAAGCTGAGCCAGTGCTGTCAAGGCTGCATACCATCCAGGAACATCCCTCCTTCCCAACTGCTCCAACACACTTCTTGTTATTGTGCTCGCACAGAGCCAGCCGACTCCCAGCCCTGCACACAGCGAGGGGGACACAGATGGGGGGGAATCAAAAAAGAGCCTCGAGGCTCTTTTCCTACCCTGGGAAAGTTGGAAGCTAAGGGAAAAGGCCTCTGGAGAGGGAGAGCTCTTTTGGCTCTGGGATATGTGGGGAAGAAGGAACAGAAAGCAAGCAAGGGCTGGGAGCAGTGGAAGGGCTGGGGGAGCTGGATGTGGCCATGGTATGCTGGGGATGTCTGTTGTCCCCCCAGAGAAGGGCCAGGGATGCTGCCCTCACTGCAGATCGGTTGGGGACCCTCTCAAGGGGACTGACCACTGGTTCCCGCTGGGGAAACTGCTGTGCACAGGCAGGCTGGTGGTGTGTGGCTGGCACACATCTCACCATGCCATGAGTCCAGCACCAGCTCGGCATCTCCAGGCAATGTGCAGCCAGAAAGAAGGCCAGCTTCTCCTTCAAGCTCCAGCCTCTGTCCCTGGTGGTCCCAAATCCAGGGCAGCCCCCTGTCTCCTGTGAGCTGATACCCCAGGAGACACCCCAGCACCCCAAGACTTTGCAGACATGGGGGGTCCTCAGCAGCATCCTGGCCATCTCACCCATGCTAGACCCGATGGAGGGGGCTGGGGGCTTGCTTAGATCTTGACCCCCCCCCACCTCCGCTGCTGAGCCATGACGGTGCCTGTGGGGTGGAGAGGAAGGAAGCCAGCGCAGTGGAGCCAAGCCAGGGAGAGCTTCCTGGCAGCGAGCTCCAGCCTCCAGTGCCTTCCGTGCTGCTGCAGATGGCTCTGAGCAGGATGGAAAGCAGAGGGCTGTGCGAGCCCTTTCCAGCCTGGCATCCACCCGCTTTGTGCTGGTCAGGAGGCAAATGCCAACCGGTGACGCAGCACCAGGGCCCTGACACTGCCGCCCCAGCAGGGTGTCAGAGGGAAGCCTGACTCATCCCCTGCAGGAGAATTTGAGACTTGTCCATGTAAACAGAGCTGGTCCCGATGCACCAGGGCATGTGACAGATACGGGAGAGACCAACTGGAGCCACAGCGTGGGGCTGGTGGCATTGACACATGTGCTAGAGGCATGTGAGAGGGGGCTTAGCCTGTGGAGAGCTGGAATCAGTCCGCTCCTGCCTCATCCTAAGGCTCGGGGGAGCATCATTTGGGTGGGGAGGGTGTGGCAGGATCTGTGCTATCGGCATGTCCCCCCTCTGCTACCTCTGCCCCATGGGTAGCTTTTTAGCAACCAGTTTTACCCCTGGTCTAGCTGTTTGGCTGCCATTGCTTTCCTACATGGACATCCTTCCCAGCAGGGACCAGTTTGGACCAGCAGCTCAGGCAGGCAGAAGAGGGCCAGGATGAGGGCAAAGCTCCTGTGATGCCATCTCACAGTGCCAGCTTCAGGAACAGAGTGCAGCTTGTGGTGTCAGGTCTCCCTGCATCTTCTCTTCCGCAGGGATGGAGTGAGCATGGAAGCACCAGACTCGGGTGCACAGAGGGTCACTAGGTGCTTGTTCCCTTTCCGGGCCCAGGGATCACTTGGAAACTGCCCAGTTGTCCGACACTGCAGCACGTGATTTCCCCTTGGGTTTCTGTCTCTTGCTGCGGGAGCAGGACTGGGAGAGCTGCAGGCCAGTGGGGAGAGGAGATGATTACAGCCACTTCCTATCCTTGCTTACCCTGCACAGACGGTTTCATTTCCTTGATCCCCATCCCAGCATTTTCATTGTTGTTTTCTTTGGAGGGGACGGATCATTTGCTGAAGGCAGGTGCTTGCTGCAAGGAGCATTTTCACGCTCTGGGAGACCAATGTGGGTGCCCACTGGCTGCCCCTACATGGAGCCACTCTCTGCTTTTGGGTGCAGTGGGTGCTGCTTACAAGGGGATGGGGACCTCACCTCTTGGTGGTGCCCAGAACCACCATGGAGCGGATCAGGGTATGCATGCGTGGGTCCACTGCACTGCTCAGGGAGGACCATATTTGCATGCATTTGCAAACAGCTCTGCCAAATTTGCAAATTCAGTCCTGCCAAAGGAGCTCCTGCTCCCAATTGCCTTTTCCTCTTGCATCCCCTACAGCACTGGCATGCCTGGCCTGGGCCAACTTCAGGGCAAGGTATTCCTGCAGGACTGAGCTTTACCTGATGTGATGCCGAATCCCCAGGCTGCTGATATCACACCACGGTCCAGCTGTGCCAGCCTCCCTGCTGCCGGCTGTGTGCGCTGAGCCGGGTTGGTTGCTGGGCTTGTCCATGACCTCAGCTTTCCTGCTCAGTGTTGGACAGTCCCTGAGGGGCTGCAAGAATCTTGTGAATCATGAATAGTTTTGGAGTGATTCCTCCGGGGGGTGTGTGAGCTGGCTTCTACTGTGCTGAGGTGGGGATGGCTGTCTGGTTGCAGGAGGTGTTGTGGCCCCAGGGATGTTCAGCCCCCCCAGGCTGAGCTGGGATAGGGGTTGGAGATGCTGCCTGTCACCTTCCCGGGATCCAGAAGGGAGTTAGGAGAGGGGACAGCTGGCTGGTGGCTGGAGAGTCTGGACTAGCCCATGCTAGTGCCCTTCTGTAGCTCCTTGCCCTCCTTGGCCCAGGCTAGCGTTGAATCTGATGCAGTCACGATCTGGATGTTCTGGCTTTGCTGCAAAGCCTTGGCTTGGGTGCTTGCTTGCTGGCCAGAGAGCCTGGGCAAGCTGACTGTCACACAGTGCTGGCCAACACCAAGCAGGTTTGTGACTGCTCCAGGGATGTCCTAGCCTCCCTTGTCCCAGCCTCATGGACAGGCAAAGTGCTGGTACAGGCAGCTCTGCCCCATGGAAAGGGACGGGCTGGGTCAGGGCTGTCCCCCAGACTGCTGCTGCTGCGAGCTGGCTCCGAGCTGGGGAAGGTTTTCCAGCATATCTCAGAGGACCTGCTGGCATAGCCTTTCCCAGCTGTTGGCCAGTTCAGGGTCCCGGTGAGTCAGCTGGAGCTGCGGCTCACATTGCTCATGCTGCACCAGCACCACCCTGGCTCCCTTAGCTTTTTCCCAGGTTGTGTTCCCCGAAAACGCACAGCTGGAGGATGAGGAGCCCAGTGCTGGGATGCTGGATACTCAGCTCCAAGCTTGTGGCAGGCTCTGCCAAGACCAGGCACCCCGGCTGCTCTTGGGGATGACAGCTGGGCTCCAAGTGTGCTCAGTACGCGTGGCTGTCCCAGCGCAAGGCTTGAAGCTCTGGCCTGCGCTTACTGCCTTGCTCCAACGCTGAGCAGGAATGCTGAGCACGTGGCCGTGGCGGGAGGCAGGCCTGGAGCCAGGGACTGGCCTGCTGGCCTCCTGCCCTCCGGAGAGTGGGGAGTGGAAGATGTGGCTCCAGGCCCAGCCTGCAGCAAGAAGAGCAATTTGGGCAGAGACCCACGGTGCAGGGGTCCGCAGATGGCTCAGACCTTGCTCTGCATCGTGGCAGATGCAGGCAGCTGGCACAGCTGGTTGCTGAAGCTGCCAGGGAGAGGGGAATGTGCTTAGGGTGGTCCCAGCTCATCAGGCTCTGGCAAGGTGCAATCCTGTGCTGGGAGGCACTGGGTGATGCCACCCAGTGCTCAGACAGGTTCCCTTTGCGCTCAGGGATTCTTGCCTGCACTGGGAAGCACCCAGCTTCCCAGCTTGGGCAGACTGCTGGGAAGCGTCCTCCAATGGCCAGGGTCCAGGAGTATCCATACCCATGCTGGGAAGGTTAACCCCTGCCTGCTGGTGGGCATCATCCCTCCTTAACACCAGGAGGGGGGGTTTGGGGGAACAGG
>JANZLQ010000092.1:8781032-8793891 GCA_026212715.1 Elanus axillaris | reverse complement strand
GGTGTGTTCTGCAGGGACTCAAGCAGTGAGCTTGCCTTTGCTTTTATTTGCAAAGCTGGTCTGTGCTGAGCAAACTCCCGGTGACCTAGAATAGCCCGTGCGGTGCGCCAGCCCCAGCTTGGCAGAAGGAGTGTTTAGCTCAACATCCCCAGTCTGGCAGGGCAGGCAGGCATGTGGCCGAGGGGAGGAGTGCTGCAGGCAGCCCTGTTGGCCCCAGCCTCGGTGCAGTCCCCTCTCCTGATGTCTGCAGTGCGAGACAGCTGCTCCCCATCCCGGCAGCAGCCGGGAATAGTGTTTTACCTTGCAATGGTTGTGCATGGGTAAGTGAAACGTGGTGGTGTGGGTTAAGTCCACCTCCAGGTGCCCCAAATCTTTACCGAGAGGGTGGTCAAACCCTGGAACAGGGAGAGGTGGTTGATGCCCCATGCCTGTCAGTGTTAAGAGGCATTTGGCCAATACCCTTAATGACATGCTTTAGCTTTTGGTCAGCCCTGAAGTGGTCAGGCAGCCAGACCAGATGATCACTGTAGGTCCTTTCCAGCTGAAATATTCTATTCTATTCTATTCTATTCTATTCTATTCTATTCTATTCTATTCTATTCTATTCTATTCTATAATGCTCATTATCCAAAGACCCACCTTGCTGCAAGGGAGTGGGTAGGACCATCTCAGTGGTCTTCAGCTGGAGTGGGTGAGCCTGGGTAAGCTGTGGTGGGGACTAAGCAGCCCACTGAGCCAGCTGCTCACCTTCAGGCTGGGGACACGAGGAGTATCAGCTGGGGACACGAGGAGGATCAGATGCACCCATGCAGAGCAGGGGTGGGTGGGTGCTTCCAAGTGCCCGTTTTGCTGTGCTGTCCTGGTTGTGGTTGCAGACCTGCCTTCCCCCAGCTAACCGCTCTGCCCTGACCACACAGCAAGATCTGTCTGGCCTTGGAGAGCTTTTGGGGGTAAGCAAGGTGGTGACACCATCCACAGGGTGTGGGTGGGTCCATGCACAGGGGATGCTGGATCAAGCGATGACAGCATGGCACAGTGCTGCTGACCACGTCAGGCACATGGTGGGCCATACGGGTGGGAGAGGGACTGTATGGTGCTGGGACATGGGTTGATGGATCAACCAGCTGGCTTGATGGATCCACACACCGTCTGCCTGTCCATGTTGGCCCTTTGGTTTGGCTTTTCCCTGGTGGCTGCAGGACCTGCTGTCCTCTCTCCCATCTTTGCATCGCTTCTCCTTCCCTGTAACCAGGCCAGCCTGGAGGGATGGGCTGGGAGCTGGGATGCCCTGGTTCTCGCTGAGTGTCCTTGGCAGCAGTGCTCTGCTCCTCACTGTGGCCCCAGGAGAGTGACAGTTGTGCAATGATTTCCTTGTCACTGATATTGCCCTATTCCACTGAGCTCTGAGACCTGGTGATGGTCTAATTAGTGCTTTTGCATTCGAGGCTGGCTGGAGCACTGTGTTGTCTCATCCTTGCATAGAGGATGTCTCACCGGGCCGCAAAGGCATCAGTCCCATTTAAAACTGGGTCGATTCAATATGATCTAGGACAGATAGGAGAACAATGGGCTTGGGAGAAAGGAGAGGAGCAGGGTGCATGCCTCCAGCAGGCATGGTGCTGAGGAAGTGTGGCTTCCTCCCTTCCCTCCACCCAGAGCTCCGGAGATGCTCAGAGGTGTCAGGGTTTAGGACCTGGACTGGCAGGGCAGGGTCCGATCCAGGGCAGCCATGATGCTCCATGAGGAAGCTACCACCATGTAACTGTGGCATCTATTGGGTTGGCAGCCTGCATTCACACCAGGGCTACCTGTCCTGTAGCTGGGGACACTGGGAGCAGTGCTCTGCTCCTTCCCTGTGGAGGTTGGAGGCTGGTGGGGATGGGAATGTGGGGCAGTGCCTATGCTTTGCTCTCCCAGGGTGGACTTGCCGTTCAGCAGAGGTCTAAGCACAGCTCCTGCTTTCTGCAGTCAGGGTCCAGCGGTGGGAGGAAAGGCAGCGTGGGGTGCTGGGTACAGCTGGGAGCAAGGGTGCTTGGGCGCTGGTTCTGCCACCGCCACTGACTGACTGCACAGCCTTGGTCATGTCACTTCACCGCCCGGAGATACGGTCCCTGCTGTCAGCGGGCTGTGCAACATGCTCGGGGTCTTTCAGGGCGAGCTGTAGCCTGGAAGGCTGTGGTGGCCCTTGCTGGGGGGCCGGGGAGGACTCCGTCCATCGCGTTCCTGGCAGGGACAGGCTGTGGGCGCAGCAGCCGGCGTCTGAGCAAGCCTCAGGGCAGGGCTGGGAACGGGGCTCAGGCATCCCGCTCCAGCTCTCGGTGGGGTTGGCGGACCCCCAGGGAATGCCGATGCCCCGGCAGGCTGGGCGGATGGGGACAGGACCCCTGCAAGGCCGCGGCGGTGATGGTGGTGGTGGCGATGGCGGTGGCGGCGGCCGTCTCCTCGGGGAGGGAGGGAGGGAGGTGCTCCCGGCCATGCAGCCGCCATTGGAGCTGGCTCTGCCGTGGTTTCCTGCCGAAATCACATGGCTCCCGCGTTTCCATGGAGAGAGCCGGGGTGGGCGCTGCCAAGAGCCTGCACGAACTCCCCGCTTGCTCCCCGTCCATGGGAGTGGAACAAAGGGGATGCACCGAGCCAGGCCCGCTCTCGCCCCGCGCGTCGTCCCTCGCCTCTCCTGGGACATGTGAGTGTCACCGGCACCTCCGCACCCCGGGCGGCACCGCCTGCCCCGGGGGGAGACGCCGGGCACGGAGCGGGGGGGCACGGAGAAGTGGGGAGCGGGGTTGGCGGCTTTAGCAAGGCTACACCCTGCGGGGGCCCATGTCGCCCCAGTGCCACCGCGTCTGCCACCCACCGCCCGGCACGGGTGGGCAAGCGAGGCGTGCGGGGGTGTCCGTCACGGCCGGGAGGGTGACGACGGGGGACTCGGCTCCTCCGCCCCGTGGCCCCGCGGTTTGAGGGCTGCTCCGCACCCCGCCACGGGGCCCGGGACCGGGGCCGGAGGCGCCCGGAGAAGCAGCCGGCCGCCTGACGGTGGGATATCGGGGCCAGCGACCCTGCAATGTCACCCTGGCCGGGACGCGTTGGCCTCCTGCGGCCTCCGCTTCACTCTCGGGTTTGGGATGGTGCCGCTCGTTGTACCCCGCGGAGGAGCCGTGCTCTGCCCAGTGCTCTGCTCCGTCTCCCCCGGGCCGGCCGGGCCGCGGGCCGGCGGGCACTGGACAGCTGCCGGTGTCCATATAGGGCCCTGCCCGAGCGGCTGTGGGACGCCAGAGCCATCGGTCACGGAGGAGAGGCGGCACCCACCTCCCTCCCCCCATCACACCCCTTGCAGGACCCCGGGGGGGCTCCTGAGGGACCTGGGTGCACCGTGTCAGCTGGGTGCTGCCTCCTCCTCCTGGGTGACGGAGGGAGGAATGCTCGGAGGAATTAATGAGACAGATCTCGCTTTGTTGCTGGCCCGATCCTCCTATCTCCCTCCTATCCCTCCCCAGCCTGCCAAGAAGTGCTCGGGAAGGCCTCACACCATTAACTCTTTCCCTGCCACACCTCCGGCTGTCCCAGGGCTTGCAAACAGCCTCAGCGGGTTTTACCCTTGCCGGATTCCCAGAGGAGACTACCGAGCCCACCGGGAAGTCCTGGCCTTCCTATAAACCCCGTGTTGGCTGCGGACCTGTCTCCAGGCTGGTGGCTAAGGAGCAGCTTTGCTGCGTTCCCCTGGGCAGGCTGGGGCGTGAGGCTATGACACCACGCAAAATCAGGCAACGCAGGGCTTGCTGCCACTGGCGTTGCCTGCTTTTGGCTGCTTTTGGCTGGTGGAGGTCCCCAATGCATCGCTGTGGTCTCCTGGGCGGAGAGGAGCCGTGGTGGGAGCTGGCATGGTGGTGGACGAGCCTCTGTGGAGGACACTATGTGATAGGGTTGAGCCTGGGAATGTGGGCAGTGATGGTCAGGGCAGGGATGGGAGATGCTGGGATGGGCAGCTGATGAGGTGAGTGTCAGGGTGCAACCAGGGGATAACTGTTGAGCTGCAGCGGGGACAGTGGTGGGGACCCGAGCATGCCTTCCCAAACCCTGTCTGAGGCTCCTGGACAGTGCTCCCACTTTGCCCAGGAATCTGCAGCCTGAGTTGCTGTGGGGTGCCCAGGGCAGGCATCATCAATTGCCTGCTGCTACTTTGAGAGGAGCTGGGCAGGGGTGTGAGGACAGCCCCCGGGGATGCCATCATGCTGGCCTCCAGCCTGCACCAGTGGCTGAGGCTTGGTGGGCACATTGGAGCTCCTGCTGTGGCTCTGACTTAAAAGACGGGACCTGGGAGACCCATGGTGGGCAAGGAGCTGGTATTTGGGGTCGCCATGGGACGGTGAAGGCAGACCAAGCCATGGCTTTGCGTGGGTTGAGGCCATTGCTGGGCTGGGACGAGCTCCCCGCCTCGTGCTTTGGGGTTATTTATAGGGCTGCCATTTATATCGCTTCTATTTCTGCTGCCGTGTGGGGACGATGCAAGGAAGCAAGGGGGGAGGGCTTGAGTCTGCTGCGGCCCTGGTGCCCGGATGTGGGGTGCCTGGCTCCTCTGGCAAGGGATGCTGCTGGCAGCATAGGTGCCAGCCTGGCTGTGGTAGCCCTCGGGGCATCAACTCTGCAGAAAAAACTCCACATATGATCTGTGGCGTTGGGCTGCCAGGATTTTTTTGAGCTGGCTTTGCCAGTTTCTGCAAAAAAGAAACTCAGAGAGGTTGGCTTTAGCACTGTGGTGGGGGTTGACCATCTGCAGCTCTAGGACTGGGCTTTCCCAGACCAGGACTGGCTGTTGCCTGGCCACAAGTCACTTGGTCACTCGCTGTGGTTCTCCTTCAAGCCATGACAGTGGGTATTCTTGCCGGAATTGCCACCTCCTGCCCCGTCCTAGGTCTCCCCCATGGCCAGGAGCTCTTTGGCTCCTCACCAGGCTGGTGCCTACATGCTGGCACTCATCTTCCCAGCCCCTTCTGGCCGTCAGTGACTTCTGCCCGCTGTGCACCCACTGAGGCTGGCCTGTGCCTTTTTGTGCCACATTTCCAGCTGCGGTGATGTTTCCAGCTGTGGAAGGGTGTCCGTGTCTGGGGAGCACTTGTCCAGGCACAGTGTGAAATAGGTTCTTCATCACCTTGGTCTTTGGTGCTGGTGCCACCAGGGCAGCATGCTCCTGGGGCTGGTGGCTTCTCCAGGGGCTGGATGATGCTGGGTGGGCATAGTTTTGGTGCTGGTGGTCCCAAGGCCATCAGGGAGCAGCCAGGAAACCTCGCCAGGACTCAGTGCTGGCAGGATGTGGGGTCTCTGGGAAGCCAGTCCTGTATCCCACCCGGGGCAGGGAAGTAGGAATGTCCTCCTGGGGTGTCTGGATTTTTCTTCTGCCTGTCCACAGCCTGGCCATGGCTGTACATGCCCATCCAAGCATGGCTGCCCATGGAGGGTTTTGTTTGCATGTTTAGCTGTTGTGGTTGGGGTGGGGATGCTCAGGGCAGCTGCCCAGGCCTGGTGAGAGGAGGCCATGGCAGGGACACCCCCAAAAAGGGTGTGCTTGGGGTGTTACACCCACATCCCTGCTGCGCACGAGGGTTGGAGGCAGCTGCCCTGGCTGGTCACTGGTGATGAGTGTCCAGGGAAATCCCCTGAGCTGGGGGAGATGATCAGCACCCTGCAGGGTCATGGGGCTGTCCCCTTCCCTGCGCCCACTCCCTGTCCCTGGCCAGGCCAGGGACAGAGATTAATTTAACTCAATTACCGCCCAGGCCCTGGCGGTGTTGGCACAGCTCGTGCCCTTCCTCTGTCCTCCCTTGGCAAGGTATCCCTGAGCTGGCAAGCCCTGCTGGAGTGCCATGCAGGGTGCCACAAGGCGCTCAGAGGAGATGTCTGATGCCATGTTGCCCATGTCCTCCTCCAGCATCCTCTGCCACCTTTTGAGTGCATGACCCCAGCTCCTGCCTGCTCCTGGCATCTCCCCGTGGGTGATGCCCAGGATGGTGCTGTGCCATGGAGCTTGCCTGCACTGCCCACATATCGGCTGTCCCACAGCCTTTTACAAGGCTGCAGGCAGGGCTACGGAGAGGCAGAGTACCTGCAAGAGGCACAGCCTGGCTGTCACCCCTCTGGTAGGAAAGCCTGGATGTCTTTTCACTCTGCATGGCACTGAGGAACGCCTCTCCTGCAGCTCCCGGCAGCTTTAGCGTGGCTTTCTTGTTAACCTTTAATGAGAACAAACGAGCTGGCATGGGCCATCGCTGCAGGCGCATTGCCTGGCCGTGTGCCGGGCACTGGCTCTGCATGGCTGCCAGTGCGGCGGAAACTTTGCAGGAAGCTGGTCGGTCCCGGCGTGGTGCTGGGAGTGATGCTTTCCCTCCGGGAGAAGCATCAAGGGGTGAAAAGCCAGGCAGTGGCCCCTGCCCATGGCAGCCACTGGGTCAGGACTCTGCCTGTCAGTGGGGAGAGCCACGGAAGATGCCTCCCGACCAGGTGAGATAGGAGAGCTGGTCTTCATGCAGGGTGGAGATGGGTACCCCCACACCATGCTTTGGGTGTGCTAGGCTGCTGCGTCCCCTCCATGCCCTTGGAGGCTACAGGCAGGTGGGCAACAAGATGCCTCCGTTTGCCCGGCCTGGGATGGTTTCTCCTTGGATGCTGCTCACAGCCAGCCCAGTCTCACCAGCTCTTCCTCCAGCTGCTCTCGCAATGGCACTGGCACTGGGCACCCACCCGGGTACCCACCCAGGAACGCACCCGGGCACCAGGACAGGAGCGTGCCCTGGGATGCAGTGCTCTTTGGTGGCATGGCTGCAAGCCCTAGCTCACCAAGCCTGGCTATGGCTGGCTCCGGAGCCACATGCATGCTGGCTATGGCTGGCTCCGGAGCCAACGTGCATGCTGGCTATGGCTGGCTCTGGAGCCACGTGCATGGATGCCCAGAGTCAGGGAGCCATGTCACCCTACAAGGGAGCCCCAGACACTTCTCCTCCCCTGCCGTGTGCTGGCCCCATCCTGCACAGGGACCAGCAAGGAGGGGAGCAGCTCTGGGCTGGGGAAGCAGCCCCACAACCAGCTCACCCTCTAGGGAAGGGGTTAACTGTGTCCAAGAGCTACCCATCTCTTCGAGCATGCCCCCAAGACTCTGCCCCAATGCTTTTCCTCCCAAACCTGGCCTGACCTCGCTCTAAAAGCAGCAGCAAACAGGAAAGGAGCCTGGGAGGGAGGTGGCTCTTCCTGCCCCGGTGACGTCAGCTGGCCCCAGCCTGGATGGAGCTGGCTGCTTCAGCCTTCTCCATCTGAGCTGGAGTGGGGTGCCAGGCCTCGGTGCCCCAGGACCAGGACCCTTGTAAGGGACTTACGGTGCTGGAGGGGGGGATGATGTCTGTGCCACAGAGTCCCCTGGTTGTTTAGGGCATCCCTGTGCTTTCTGCCAGGGAGTTGTGGGGCTGGGAGGTGCCACTGGCCACTGGCTTGGCATGGAGGGCAGGTGGGTCTGCCATGCTGCCCCGTGGGAAGTGAGGCAACCTTGGTTCCTGCATGGGAATGGCACCCAGCATCTTTGAAGAGCCCTGTGAGAAAGCCCTGGCTGAAGCCAGCCCCTCTGAGGCTTTGGAGACCCAGACAAGACAAACTGGGGATATTTGAGGCCTTTTCCTGGCAGCTCCTGGGTCTTGCAGGGTGCCCATGGGCATGCTGCAGGGCTGCATGCCGTGGGAAGCCCACAGCAAAGCCACGGCTGTTTTATATATATGCATATGTATTTTTTTTTTTTTAAAAAAGCAATGCAGAAGCAAGCAGCAGGGCTGCTGGGACTGCTCCCCGTAGTGGTGTGAGCATCGTCTGCCCACAGCTTTGTGCCTGCCTGCAGTGGAGCTGGCAGGGATGGGGGTGAGGGGCTGTGCCCAGACCATCCCCCCTCGCCAGAGCAGGGACCGGCAGCAGCCCAGGGCCAGCGGTGTGTTCGGCAGGGTGGTGTTTGCACCTTGGCTCATGGCCTCCCTGCGTGACGGAGGGAGGGAAGGGTGTCTCCAAGAGGAGCAGCATCACAGGGGGCTGGCTGGCATGAGGCTGGGGTGACACGGGTGGCTGGCGGGGGATGCTGTGGTGCCCAGCGCAGGCTGCAGCCCTGCTCTTCCCCCTGCTTTAAAGCAACCCAGAGAGGGGTTGGGGGGGGGGGGGTTTGAACTGCATTGACCTGTAGTGTTCCTTCCCTTGTGCCTGTGCTTCAGTTTCCCCGTGGGGGCCATGGGCAGAAAAGGATGGAGACTGAACCGGGCTGTCCCTGTTCCCAGAGCAGCTGGTGCTGGTGAGGTCCTCTCCTTCTAAGGGGGATGGGGGTCCTTCTGTCCTCCCCTCTGTCCTGTCGTCCTCAGCCCTTGAGTCATGGCCGGGGCTGCGGTGCTGGGCAGTGATGTCAGCCCTTGGGCAGGGGAAGCGTGGGAGGAGACTGCTGCCCGGGGGGAGCCCTCCCAGCCCCGGCCCCCACACATGGGCGGACAGACAGAGGGACGGACGGACGGCATGAGAGAGCAACAGCTGCCCGGGACACTGACCCCAGCCCGAGGGGGACGTGCTGCCGCAGCCTGCCATGAACGGCAAACCGAAAGGTACTAAGCGCTGGTGGCACCGGGTCCCCCCTGGCAAACGCCATTAATTTGGGGACCCCCAGCTGTTTGAGGCTCCTGGGGTGATGTGGCTGGGCTTGTAGGGGGCTTTTTCGGGTGAGCGACTTCCGCAAGGAGAACTCTTCTTCCCCAGGGATGGGTATCCACGACTTGCAAGGGACATGGTTGTCACTGCGGCATGCAGCAATGGGGTGTCAGGATGGGGTGCCCATGGCAGGATAGGACCCGCCGGCTGCTCAGCCTTGCCATTGCCCGTGCTGAGACCCAGGCTCTGCATCTCAAGGCAGGAGAGGGGCCACGGGTGCCGCCCACTCCCGGGCAACGAGCCCCCAGTGCCACAGCAGCAGGGCTTTCCTTGGCAAATTGGTTTTCTCCCCCTTGTGCCCCCTGTATCTTGTCTGTGGTCATGCTAATGAGGACAAACAGAGCCTGACTCCGTGTTGAGCATCCCTGGCACCACAGCCCCAGAGGGCCTGGGCAGAACAGGGGGTCCTGGGGCTGCTTTCACAAACAGGGACCATGTTGTCTGGGCAGGATTTTTTGGGGGGGGAAGCTACTGGTACCCAACAGAGCACCCTGGAGATGAGCAGGTGGGGGTGAAGGTGGCATGTGGGACCTTTGCAAGGTTATGTCAACCCCAGCAAGATCATACCAGAGCCCTGTCTTCTGCTCAGCACCTCTAAGAGGGGTCACAGCCCACTCAGGAGCAGGATCTGGTGCTCCTGGCCAGGCTGCAGTCCCATCTAGCAGGGCATGGAGGTGATCCCTTAGGCCTCCAAAGCCATGGGGATCCTGGCTGGGTGCTCGGTCTGTGCCTTTGGTGGTGGGGGACCCCCTTCACTAGGACAATAGTTGTCCTGGGCTGGTTCTCAGGAGCCGTCCTAGAAAACAGGATGGGCTTGACCTCAGCCAGGCACTGGGGAATGCCTGGGTCCCAGTTTGGGGCTTGCATCCCTCTCTGGCTGCAAACTGGGAACCTGTGGGATGAGTAGTGGGGTGGGAGGCTGTGAGCCCCCAGCCCCCAGGGAACTGTCCGTGAGTGTCTGCCTGTGCCGTGCTGTGCCCTGCCCTTCCTCAGGGATACTCTGCGGGGTAAATAAGCACTTCCTCCAATTCTTCCCATTCGCAGCTCCTTCCCTTTCCTGCCACCCTCCCACTTGGCCCAAGGAGCTCGCTGGCCTCCTCTGGCCACGAGGGCGGATACCGCTGCCATGCCGCCAGCACGGGAGCACCCAGCACCCATCCAGCCCCCTGCCCGCAGCACCCAAACCACCATCCCCTCTTCTGGCAGGGGCTGCGACCTTATGGCTGGGAGTTTCTCTCCCGGGTGAGTCATGGGGAGCTGGGATGCCGTTCACTGACTCATCCGACTCCCAAAAAACTTCAATCCCCCCCTCGCCCGGCACGGGTGGGGGACAGGCAGCCGGGCTCCTGCCTGCCTGGAGGAGAGGCAGAGCGGAGAGGACGTCAGGGAGGAGGCGTCTCCCAGACTCCCTGTGACCAAGGCGGCATGGCGTCGGTCCCCGGATGCTCCCGTCCTCTATGCCGGGGAGGGACGAGAGGTGATGGGAGGGAAGAGCTGCTCCAGCCCACGCCAGGAGCCAGCCAAGGGCTGTCCCAGGGCCGGAAGGGGCTGGCGGGGGGCCGGAGTACGTGCCTGGGTTAGGGCAGCGGGGACGCAGCTGTGCAAACAGGGATGCAGCGGCTGGGCTGGAGGGAGCCGTGCCAAGGGCCTGAGTTCGCAGGCTCCCAAGGTCGTCCCTGCCGTGCACCCAAGGGACACTTACCCAAGGGTGCTGGGGTGAGGGGGGGTCGTGCCACTGGCGTGGGGTGGCAGGACCCCACCCCACTTGCCACAGACACCTTGGGTGACCAAGCTGTGGACAGGATGGACCATCCCATGGCCACCGTGCTGTGCCCTCACTGGGGACACTGCTGTGCCCAGGGAGGTGTCCACAGTGCCATCAGCGTGGGGACCACAGCCCAGCCCTGCCAGCCCCTCCTGGGGAAGCCCCTTGGGTAGCCGTGGGTGCTGCTGGCTGGTCGTGGGTGCTGCTCCCCAGGGTCAGGGGTGCAGGAGGGTGCTGTGTTGGCCACCTCGGGTGTTGCTGGCCTCCAGTGAGTGACATTTCTGGAGATGCTGGTCAGAGCACCCCCAGGTCCCAGGGCTGCGGGGCTGGGGATTCAGGGGGAGCCAGTTTGGGGCGTCTCCGACCAGGGCAGTGTTGATAAACCCGCGGGAGTGACCTGAGGCTGGTGTCTGAGTGTCGGAAACAGAAACCAGCTGGGACCAACCCAGCCGGTCGGACTGCCCCCTCCGCCGCTCAGACCAGCATTCTTGGGATCCCAATCATCTCCAGAGCACCAGGCTTTGAGAGAGGAGCTGGCGGCTGGGCTGGAGAGCCCCGGGGTGGGCTCCAGCACCCCCTCACCACACCACCCACCCAGCTGCTCACACCTGGCTGCTCTGCCCCCTCAGCCACTGCCCGAGGGCAGCACTGGCCGAGGACAGACAGAAGGACGGACTCCCAGGATTGTGTTTCTTACGCCGGGAGAGCTGCAGGCGGTCTGCGGCGCAGGCACAGCAAGGTGAAAAGCTTGGTCGGGAGGCAACTTTGTTAGCACTGAAGCCCTAATTAAGAGCAGGGGGCAGTGGGGCTGGCAGGGACTGGACCTTTGGGGCAGGACCTTTGGGGCAGGACCTCTGCAGCTCCTCAGGAGACGGAGGGATGTGCTTGGGGCTCAGCGCGTGGAAAGGACATGAGTGTGCCAGTGCTCTGCTGGGTGCCAGCCTCCCAGTAAGTCTGGCACGGGGCTCACTAGCCTGGGCGAGATGTTGCGGCCAGTGGCCCCTTCCAAGCGTGCCCTGGGCTCTGCTCCCTTCTGGGGCTGGCCATGCCGCCATCGTACCAGGTACCTCTTATCTCGGTAATGTCAGGAATGCACCACTCCGGGTGTTTTTCCGCTGTGTGAGCCAAACGTGCCAGGAGCAGAGACCCCACGCCCTGCCTCATGCAGGGATTGCTGCCCTTTGGCACCCAGCTGGCTGCCTGCATGTGCCAAGCTCGAGCATCCCCAGGGCTCCTGGGGCATCACTCCTGCAGAGTGGGGCACAGTGTCCCCCTCCTCAAAGGGGGTTTGATGTCCTGGCACAGGAGCTGGGCTGCAGGGTGCCAGGCCTGGGGACACAGGGTGTCATGGCAGAAAGGCTGGTGCCAGCAGGACCTGGCAGTGTCCAGGGCCGGGTGCTGGGCTGGCTGGCAGCAAGTGTTCGGGGCTGCACTGTCCCTTGCTGTTGACTCAGTTCTGCACCCATCTTGCCAGCTATCTGGCCTTGTGGTGTGGTGCATCGTGGAGGGTGTTTGGGGGAGAGCCAGATCCCTGGGCTGGAGGGCAGGGATGTACTGTCAGCGGCCACTGCTCATGGCACTGCTCCCTGTGCCAGTGGAGGAGCTTCAAATGCCTTGGAGCACAACACAGCACTGTGCAGGTGGCTGCTGGAGCCTCTCGGGTCTGGGTGAGCAGCTGGGGATCACTGACTCTTCTGGGGAGTTGTACTGGGGCATTACTCCCCCACAGCACCCCCAGCATCCTTCTCCCCTCCGACACTCACAGCATCCTTTTCCCCAGTGTGGGCTCCTGCCTGGGTGACCCTCTTTAGAGCCCCTCCATGCTCCCAGATGGCAATGTGGGCTGGAAAAGGATGGGCTGGCAGAGTTGTGCTCACCCTGTAGTAGCTGTATCCTGGCCCGCATGTGGAGAGCCCCGTCTTAGGGGTGGTGGGTGCTTTTCCTATAAATAAGCTGCTGTAACACCCAGCTGGGGCAGCAAGCACCAGTGCCATGGGCCTTGGTCGCTCAGTGGGGAGCAGATTAAAGAGCCCTGCAGAGGGTAATCTGCCCAGGCCCAGCCAGGGATTACAGCTTCTCCTAATGAGCTTAATTGGGACAGTGTTGTCCTGGAAACTGGAGGGACTGGCACCAAGATAATGCTGAGGCGGTGGGACCCATAGAGCGGCTCCGTGGTCCTGGGCTGGGACCTGAGTGCCAAGGAGGGACCAGATGGATCTGCTGCATCCTGGCTCCGATGGGATGGAGGTTATTGATGGTGGCTGCCTTTGACTCCAAACAGCCCTGGCTCATCCCAGGCGCTGTGAATGCCTGGCCCCAGCCTGGCATGTGGGAGGTGACAGCATGGCTGCGGGGTGGCCGGGAGCACAGTGCCGGGGGTGG
>JANZLQ010000092.1:8760201-8780932 GCA_026212715.1 Elanus axillaris | reverse complement strand
GGGGGGTGGGGTGGGGATGCTCTCCAGTGGCAGAGCAGACGTGTGCCACATGGGGCCGGTTTGAGCTGGGCTCCCAGGCTCCGTTGTGCCAGGGGAAGGAGTGGGGATGGCAGTGGGAGCTCCGGCAGCGCCTGCGTCCCTGTGCCGTCCCTGGTGCTGCAGGGGCTGGGGGCTCACTGCTGACCGTGCTGGGGGCAGGAGGAAAGGCAGAATAAGCCCCTTAAGGCCTGGGGAGGTGGCTCTGGCCCGATCTGCCAGCTGGGGAAGCTATGCATTCCTAAGGCCCTGTCTGGCCTTCCCTGGCAGGGTGTGTGACTGCTGGGCACTGTGTGGGCTCGTCCCCGGCAGCTCATGGGCACTGGCAGAGACAGAGGGACCAAGTTGGCGTCAGCAGTGGCCAGGATGAAATGGAGCATCCAGAATTCTCTGCCCTGCTCCAGCGGCTGCCCTGTGGGCTGGGCTTGGGCTCTTCCCTGTGCCCAGCTAGCACTGATGGGGGTAGCAGGGCCAGAGGAGCCCTGGACTCCCCTGCTCTTGCCTTGTGCTTTGGGCTCCCCTCCCCAGCCCTGGCCAGGGCTGCAGCGATGCTCCCTGCGATGGGTGGCAGCTGGGTCTGGGTCCCAAGACTCAGAAATCTGCTCCATCCTGGCTGGGATCGACTGCACTGGCTGCTGCGGGGACAGGAAGGTACAGGCAGTGGTTTCAGGGCTCCTGGCACTCTCTCTGGCACTGCCAGGAGCAGAGGGCAGGGCTGCAGCAGCTGTGGGGCTGGACATATGCTGCCTGGGCATATAGACTTTCCAGGGTCCGGCAGGGAATGGCTTGGCTTTTCCTTCCTCGACACAGAGCTTCTGGCAAAGCCAGGGACTTTCCAAACCGCTTTGTTGCCCATGGGTTTCCCTCCTGGTTGCTGGAGTGAGCGGAAGTGAGCGCAGAGACAGCAAAGGGCTGGGTGGCCTGGTCTGGCCCCACACCCTTCCTGCCCCTGTAGCTGGGTGGCACAGATGACATGGGACATGGGACAAGGCGGGGTTCAGGAGGAGGTAGCCAGGTGGGGGCACAGCAGAGGATTTGCCATGGTTGTGTCCAGGAAGGACCACGGTAGGTATTGGGCATCAGGCCTTTCCTGTGGCTCCCATGGGGCCAAGCTGGGATGTATCTGTCCATCTGTCCGCACCGACTGCTCATGGTATCCAGAGCCCTGCTTCACCCAAGGCAGAGCACCAACAGCATCACTGGGCACAGCATGGGACCTGTGTCCCCAGTGCCACCGGGAGCATCCCTGGGCTGAGAGGGAGGGAAGGCTCCCAGCCCATGAGTGCTACATCTGCCCCAGCCCATGGATGCCATAGCCACCCTGGTCTGTGGGTGCCATTCCTGTACTGGTCTCAGTGGCAGCACTGCCTGCATGTGTTTCCCCACCCTGCTGCTGGTGACCCCACTCTCTCATGCCCCCCAGGGAGGCCCTCCAGGTCACATTCAACGATGTCACTCTCTGTGCGCCCGCAGCGCCGAGTCCTCGTCACCAAGATCAATAGGAGCCAGTCCTTTGCTGGAGTGAACTCAACGGCCGACCGGCCCTTCAGGTAGGAGATGGGTGCTCATGCTGCATGCCATGAGGGACGGGGATGGGGACAGCTGGGGCACTGTGGTGGGACCTGCTGTGCATCCCAAGGCACCTTCCTGACCCGCTGCCTGGCATCTCCCTCAGGGAACTTTGTGGTACCCAGGGGATGTTGTATGGGGGGGGCTGCAGGGAGCATCAAGGCCAGATGGGAGACAGAGCCCACCACCCCAACCCTCCACTGTGCAGGTCCCAACCTGGGTGGGGACCCTGCATCCCTGTGGCTGCTGCCACCAGAGCATGGATGAGGCACGTGTAACTCACCCTCGTTCCTCAATGAGCTCTTAAGACCTTCCCTGTGACCATCTCATCATGTTTAATGGGTGTGGTGAAGGAGCTGGGGTGGCTTTGAAGCATTGTGTCTCGATGGCCTTGACATCCTGCGGCGGCCAGTTTTGGGATCTGAGTGCTGGCGTGAATCAGGGTTTCCTCCAGGTCATTTCAAACCTGTTGCTGAAAGGTTTTATTGGCTGCCTGTCAGCTGCGTTGCGAGGAGCAGCCGTTCCCTACTCATCCTCTCCAGCTGCTGGCGATGTTATGGTCCCATCATACCCTTCCTCCTCCTCTCTGCTGAACCTCACATCGGTGAGAACCACCCCACGCGCTGCTCATCCCCGCCACCCTCCTCTGCACCACCCCTAGCTCCTGGCTACCCTCTCACAGGTGGTTCTCGGGACATGGGCATGCCATGGGTTTGGGCTGTGGGACTATGGCATTTTAATACTTTTAATCCCTTTTCCTAGCACCCAGTCAGCCTCCTTACCTCCCAGTGCTCCCACTGGTGCCTGGGAAGAGACATGTCTCAGCCAAAGGGCTGGGGAAAGCTGTGCCAAGCTGCCTTGCCAGGCTATGGGCACCTTCACTGGGTGGGCACAAGTGCAGGTAGAGCCTCCTCATGCCTGGGAGCAGACCTCCAGCCCTGCTTGGCTCTTGTCCCTGGGTTCTGTCCGGCCCCTGGGCCAACTGACACTGCCCAGGCCACTGGCACGTTGCTGGACGTGGGGGTGCCAGAGGGCCTTGCTTGGGGACAGGGAAGCGGGAGGACTTTTGGATGCTTGCAGCTAAGTCACTGGTGGGGACATGCTTGTGGGAGATGCCTCCAGGGGCCCTGGAGGACGGGAATGAGGAGGGATGGTGGAAATCAAGCAATTACCCATCACTCTGGCTTGGGAGGAGGCCAAGACATTCACTTCCCACCCTCCCCAGTGATTCGGGAAGTCTTTTGGCCACTCCTGCAAAGAGCAACACAGGATGGGAGGTCCAGCCTGGGGCTGGGAACCAAGGAGCCCAGGGTGTCTCCTAGGCACCGGTGGCGCGACGGTGAGCTGGAAGGAGGAAGGGAAGAGCTGGTCTGAGTGGGGCGTTGCTCGCTAGGCTGGGGAGAAACTCCATTGCACAAGGCAGGAAGGGTGGTGTTCGGGTCCCAGGCACTGGGTCGGCATCCCTTCAGGTTGGCCGGGGAAGGTCCTTGAGGTGGCAGTGGGGCAGGTGGAGGTAATAGGCAGCCAGCAGCTCCATATGGTTGGTTTGGTGTGATCTGGAGAGGTGTAGCATCAGTGAGGATGTCCCTGCCCCATGTTGCTGGACTGTATGATGGGGTGACAGGGCTGTTTTTCCCTAGGATGCTACCATGCTGCCACCCACTGGGATCCCTGCGTCTCCCTGGGAGCACATGGTGGCAGGGTAGCAAGCCGATGGTGGCATGTGTCACCCTGCCACAGTGCCCAGACCACAAGCAGCATCTCCATGGCCCTGGCAACCTGGGGTGCTGGCAATGGAGCAGACCGTGGCCGCTTTGGAGGGTGGCCAGGGCTGGACATGTCCCCACAGGCACTCCAGGAGGGCAGCTTAGCTGTAGCTGGTGCCAGCCCCTTTTACCTTTGCTCCCTCCAACCAGTGCCTGGGACCCCCACACCTCTGCAAAAGCTACCCCACGGCCAGCCTGTCTGACCCCACTGGGACAGGGTTAATTCCCTGTTCTTCTCCACCGCCAGCTTTGTGGGTTTCTCCTTGCCCTTTCCATGGCTTCAGGGCAGCCAAATGCACTGGGGGGACTGCAGGCATGTAGTGCAGGCAGTGCTGCCCAGCTTTATGACCCCATCTTGCCCAGCCCTGCTAGCTGGTTAGACTGGATGCTGGGGAGTCCTGGGAGAGGCAGGCAGGTCTGGGCGGACCTGGCCTCCATCCCAGAGCTCCTTCTTGTCTCGAGACAGGGTGCCTGGCAGGCTGGGGCACCCAGGCGGACCCCAGTGCTGTGTGCTGATGCTGGCCGCTCCGGGTTTGCCTGCCTCTCTCCCCAGGAACCTCTCGCCCTTCACTCCCACTGTCTCCCGCAAGACTGGCTCCAGGGTCAGTAGGATGTTCTCAATGTCCCACAAATCCCCACCACCCAAGGTGCCTCAGCCCAACCGCCTGGATGAGGTGTACGAAGCTCTCAAGAAGGGCCTCACGTAAGTGCTGGGTCTCCCCATGCCTGGGTGGTTGGAGGCAGGGAGCCCCTGAGGGGCACAGGGACAACTTGCCATGGGTTGGGGTTGGTAGCTCTCCACTCCCACCAGGTAAGGAAATGCCAGGTCTCCTGGGCGCAGTGCCTGGGGGTCCTAGAGCTGTGTGGGGTCCTGCATCCCATCACGTCCCATGTTGAGGCACAAGTGGGCTCCCTTGCCTGGGTGCTGGAGCAGGGAGTGGGGATGCAGGGCCAGATGTGCTGGGTTGGTGTAGTCTGTGGGTGGCAGGAGCCCTGGACATGGTGTTCCAGCCTGACCCCCATGGCATGGTTGCCCCCAGAGCCTACCTGGAGGTGCACCAGTTGGAACTGGAGAAGCTCAGCACCCAGATCCGCGAGTCCAAGAGGAATTCACGCCTGGTGAGTGTTGCTGGGAAGAGCCTTACAGGGAGCGGTGCATTGGGTAGTTGCCCAGGGTGGTGGGCACAGCTGGGGCAGCCCATGGTCCATCTGTGTACCAGGGCAAAGCCTGCTTCTGTGGGGATGTCGGGCCAGCCCAGGCTCTGTTGTTGGGCTGCATGGGGCTCCTGTCCTACTGTCATGCACTCTCCAGCCCTGGCTGGGTGCTGCATGTCCCCGCTGACATGCTATGGGTGGTGGGTGCAATGTGCTGGGTCTCCTTGGGTGGGCAGAGCTGGCTTTGTGCTGCATCTTATCCCTCTCCTCTCTCCTCCAGGGCTTTCTCTACGATCTGGATAAGGTAAGTGGGATCAGTGCCCCGTCCTCCTTGTGTCCTTCTTCCTAGCGCCTGGGATGTGCTACTGTCAGCCCCTCTCTGCTTGCGCTGCCCCGCTGCCTGCCCCCCATCCCCTGCACGGCAGAGTGCCTTTGGGCTGGGATCGGGGCTCTGCAGGCAGGGTGGGTCTGGGCAGGGGAGGTAGCAGTGACAGGCAGGGGCTTGTAACCCGCTTCTTGCAAACAAAAGCAGTTGTTGGTGAGTGCTGAGCTTGGGTTAGCTCTGAGGCTCACAGAAGAGCACCCTGGAGCCTGGCCTGTCTCCTGCAGGGCCCTCTGGGGCAGGGGAGGCTGGAGGATGCTGCAGCACATGGGTGCACGTGCAACCTCTGCTCCGCTCACCATCGGCTGTCACCCTGCACCTCCCACGCGGGGCTGCTGACCACAGCCTGTCCCAAACTGCAGTGCGGGCATGCAGCAGGGCACATTCTGACCTGCGGCTCCTCTGCGGAGGGGTTGGGCTGCTGCTTACACCGTCTCCTCTGCTTTTCCAGCAAGTGAAGTCAATTGAGCGCTTCCTGCGTCGCCTGGAGTTTCATGCTAGCAAGGTGAGATCTGGGGACTGGAGTTACCTCGGGGCAACCTCGGTGCAGCAGTGGGACAGCCATGCTGTCTCCTGCCCTGCCCCTCACCACAGCTTGGGCCTGTCCTTGCAGATAGATGAGCTCTACGAGGCTTATTGCATCCAGCGGCGGCTCCGTGATGGAGCCCACAACATGGTCAAGGCTTATAGCACAGGCTCGCCAGGCAGCCGGGAGGCACGTGAGAGCCTGGCTGAGGCCAGCAAGGGCTACAAGGAGTACACAGAGGTGAGGCAGCTGGCTGGGGTGGGCTGGCAGGGTGCTGGGTCGCATGGGTGGCTGCTCATGGGTGCTGTCTGTCCATCTGTCCCCAGAACATGTGTTTGTTGGAGAACGAGCTAGAGAGCCAGCTGGGCGAGTTCCATGTCCGAATGAAAGGTAACGCGTCCCGCTCCATCCATGGCCTGCTGCCTGCCTGCCTGCTGCCTGCTGATGCCCCTCTGCCTTCTCTTGCAGGACTGGCAGGCTTTGCCCGGCTTTGTGCTGGTGACCAGTATGAGGTTGGTGGGACCATATGGGTTGGGATCTGCTCTTCTCCTGCCCTGTGGTCCTTGGGGTGCCTGGGGGGCGTAGGTGGGCGCTGGTGAGGAGGGCATGTTGCAGGGCAGTGGTGGGTGGTATGGGATCCTGACTATGCCCAGGGACACACAGAGAGCACCCACCACCTGCGTTTTGTATCATCTCCTTCATACCCATGCCTCTGCATGCCCAGATCTTCATGAAGTATGGACGGCAGCGGTGGAAGCTGCGGGGGCGCATCGAGGTGAACAGCAAGCAGGTGTGGGACAGTGAGGAAATGGTTTTCTTGCCCCTCGTCACCGAGTTCCTCTCCATCAAGGTACAGTGCAGAAGGAGGCAGGGATGGTGTGGACCAGCTACCACACTGCATCCTGGCAGGGCTTCCCTCCAGAACCTCATCTAAATTTCACCCTCGTTGGGGTGGGAGGGGGCTGTCTGGTGGTGGTGGCATCCTGGCACACAGCATGGATGCAAACAGCATGGATAAGATGAAGCATGTGGGTTCATCTCCTCCTCTCCTCCCTCTCCTTCTCCAGGTGACGGAGCTAAAGAGCCTGGCCAACCATGTTGTGGTCGGCAACGTGTCTTGTGAGACCAAGGACCTCTTTGCGGCTCTACCCCAGGTAGTGGCTGTGGATATCAATGACCTGGGCACCCTCAAACTCAGCCTGGAGGTGACTTGGAAGTGAGTATCTCTGCAGGCATTGCTGGTAGCACATAGCAGGGCTGGGGATGCCCAGAATAGCATGGCAAGAGGTGGCCTGCCCTGGGCTCCCTCCCATCCCAAAACTGGGCTGCAATTATGGAAAACCAGAACTGGACTAGATGGGGTCCTGGTGTCCTGTTTGCTGCAGAGCAGGGTTGAGACCCCCCCAGGCTGGCACACACCCCTCACCTCCCTGCTCTCCTCCCCAGCCCCTTTGACAAGGATGACCAGCCCTCAGCAGCCAGCACTGTCAACAAGGCCTCCACAGTGAACAAGAGGTTCTCCACCTACAACCAGAGCCCGCCTGACACGCCGTCCCTGCGGGAACAGGCTTTCTATGTAAGTATGATGCCAGGCAGGGCTGATCAGGAGAGGTGGCCTGTGGAGGGGTCTGTGCAGGGATGTGCCCAGGCTACCAGGGGTGGCACAGCTCAGACACAGGGGTGGGCAGCTCCTCTCCAGCCATCCAACCACAGCTCCCCAGTACTGGCGCCTGCTCCTCCCGTGCTCACAGCTCCTCTTCTCTCTGCCCAAGAGCCCGGGGCGGGCAGCCAACAAGCACGGTTGGTCCTTGCTGGACATCTTTCGGGAGACACTCTTCGAGAAGCTATCTCAGAGCTGCTCCTGCGGCGACGTCTCCTCGGCCGAGCTTGGGAGATGGCCGCAGCAGGGCCGCGTAAGTGTGAGGGCTGGAGCTGGCCAGTAGCTTAGCCCAGCGGTGTGGCCGTGCTGCAGTAGCCGTAGCCGCTCCTTGTCTCCTACTCACTAGCCCTCGCTGATGCCCAGAGGCCTGATCCTGCCAGGCTGGGGTCTGGCTGGCCCTGGGGATACAGTCCCCAAGCTAGGGGAGCCTGGGCTGCATGGGCTGGCCCCTCTCCTCTGTCTGTACACCCTTATGTGAGAGCTGGGCACTAGTGAGTAGAAGGTTTGTCCGTGTCCCTGCACTGGTGGCATTGGTGTGCTGTGCCGTGGCATTGGCATAGTACTGGTGTGGTGGTGCTGGCGTGATGGTGCTGGCGTGGTGCTGGTGTGATGGCGCTGGTGTGGTGGTGCTGGTGTGGCACTGGTGTGATGCTGTCATGGTGCTGGTGTGACACTAACATGGCGTTGGCGTGGTACTGGTTCAGTGTTGGTGAACCACTGGCATGATGTTGGCGTGATGGCCGGTGCTGACCCCCCATGAGCTGGTGCTGGAGCTGCTGCTGTCCTTGCAGCCATGATGGGTGGTGTCCTCAGCTCCATGCGTCACACCCTGTCATGGCCACGCTGGAGCTGCCTGCCATACTGGGGAGCTGCTGGCACCCCAGGGCCCTGGGGTGTGTGCAGCTGGGCCTGGGGAGCCAGACTTCCCACTGGCGTGGAGTGAGATGCAGGGCTGGAAGTGGCAGCTGTGGTCTGCCAGGTCCTTGCTGCCTGACCTGCTGTGCCGGCAGAACCAGGGCAGTGCGGCAGCCTGTGCCGGTGATCACCACAGCCTCGGTGCCCTCCTGCTCAGCTGGATCCTGCCCCCGGTTGAAAGGAAGGCAGCCAGAGGAGCAGGGGCAGCAGGAGGGTCTTGTCTGACACCATTTTCCCCCTCCCCAGAACATGCTGCGGCGCCAGGAGGAGCTGGAGAATGGCACAGCCTGGTCCATCTCCTCCGAGTCCTCAGATGACTCCTCCAGCCCCCAGCTGTCTGGCAGTGCCCGCCATGCTGTGCACAAGCCCATCGTGCAGCCTGAGGTGCAGGCCTCCGCCCCCGCCATCGAGATCTCCTTCTCCCAGCAGCCAGAGGAGGCTGGGGCTGGGCCTGGGGCTGGTGGCGTTGGCATCCCCCCTGCCAGCAGCCAGCCGGAGGAGCCGGGCAGCTGTAAGAAGGAGACAGTGGCCAACGGGCACGTGCCCTACTCCCGGACTCTGAGCCACATCAGTGAGGCCAGCGTGGATGCCACAATGGAGGCCAAGGCTGCAGAGAGCCCCTGGGAGCCTGCGCCCAGCCTGGAGGAGGACGCAGGGATGAGGGAGCAGGACGCGGACCCCCTCCCCGGTGCCTCGGTGGCAGCCGCCATGGCAGTGCAGGACAGGGGCGCCGAGGCCAAGCCCCGTGCCTCTGTGGCGTGGGCCATCACCTGTGAGGTGGAGGCCGGTGGGGCAGAGCCAGCACAGAGCCAGGCACCGGCACAGGGTGGCTGCAGCACCGGGGACCTCGTGGTGTTGGCACAAGCCTCCGCAGAGGAGAGGCCCATCCCTATCCCACCAATGCCTGCCGATGTCCCAGAGGTGCCACGGGGGAAGGCGGTGGATTCGGGTCTGGAGGAGGCCATTGGCCTCCTGGGCTCGGCCCTGGATGACTACCGGGGGCAGTTCCCAGAGCTGCAGCCCCTTGAACGGGAGCTCAAGCGCCTGGAGGAGATGCTGCTGGTGAGGGGCTGCCAGCAGTGCCTGGGGGTGAGGGGGATGGGGCTGTCCCTGCTGGCAGTGCCCAGGGACGATGGGGATGGGGCCATCACTTATGGCAGTGCCTGGGGACAAGGGGGACAGGGGCATCCCTGATGGTAGTGCCTGGGGACAAGGGGGACAGGGCCATCCATGATGGCAGTGCCTGGGGATGCAGGTGGCAGGGCTGTCTTGGCTGGCAAGCCAGGATCCAACCCCGCCATGCCTTCCTCCGCAGCAGAAGCAGGGCATCTTCCTCAGCCGGGCCTCCAGCATCAGCCTGACGGTGGAGCATGCGCTGGAGAGCTTCAGCTTCCTCAACACCTCCGACATGGAGGACTCGGAGGGCTCCGAGGAGGAGCCTCTCCAAGATGAAAGGTGCACAGCGGGGCTCATGGGATGGGCTGTGGGGCAGGATGCAGCCCTGGGGCAGTTGGAATGGGGGATGCCCAGCTCTGCCAGGGTGTCCAAGCACATTTAGACTGGCCCATTACAGCTGAGGGCAGGTCTAGGTTGAGAAGCAGCAGGATCTGGCCCTTCTGGTGACACAATGCTACCCTGTATCTCTCCATGGGAGCAGGGCTGGGAGGCAGCCCCTATGCCCTGTGCACCTGGGACCTGCTCCTTCATCCAGCCCTGATGCTGTGATACTGGTCCTACAGAAACTCTGCCCAGCATTGTACCTATGGGTGGGGAAGGGCCGGGTCCAGGTTTCCCATGCTGACCCACTGCCTCAGTCTCTCCTTGGCTTGCAGGAGGGCTGGCAGACCCCGGCGCAGCAGCAGGGCCCCCAGCGCTGGTGAGATGGGGGCAGATGACACTGGCATGTGCAGCGGCTCTGAGGCTAGCACTGACCCCATGAGCACCGGCAACGAGTTCCTGGATAAGGCCCTGGTGCTTCACCTCAACAACTGCAACCGCCTGCTGCTGGTGAGGACGGGCTGGGGCACAGTGGCAGGAGACATTCTGGGGGGGAAGCCCTGGGGTGGGCTGTGGGTCCCCCCTCGTGGGGTGTCTTGCTGCAGCATGAGCTTTGTCCCTGAGGTTCCCTGATTTGGCCATGCCTTGCAGAAGCTGGGCACCTTCGGTCCCCTGCGATGCCAGGAGATGTACGCCCTGGACAGGCTGATGCGGGAGGCGCAGGTGCTGGAGATTGTGTGCCAGCTGACGGAGGAACGAGCGGGAGTAGCCACCTCTGCTGCCGAAGGTAAAGACACATGGCTAAGGGGACCATCTGTGCCACCCCGGGGGCTGCACAGGGCCCGGTCTCCCCTCGTGGCCATGACTGGGCAGTGAGGGGCCATGACAGCTGGAGGGCAGGAGTCACTTGCCTGCTGCTGTGGCCCAGGGAGGCTTGACAGAGTCTGTCCCTGCAGTGGTGCAGTTCTCTACACGGAAGGAGGGTGTGCTGCCCCTTTGGGACCGCTGCGTGGAGGTGCCCAACATCTACACCTGCCCTGTGGAGCGATTCCTGCAGGTGCTCAGCACCCAGTATGCAGCATCCATCAGTGAGCGGCACCCTGGCCTGGCTGATGCTGGTGAGCGGGTGCCCAGGGGTGTTTGGGGAGAGAGTTGCCAGACCCACTCAGTGACCATGAGTGGGTACCTATGGGTGCCAGGAGCCCCACAGAGGGGTGACCACGGCTGCTGCACACACTGACCCCAGCCCTTTCCCTCAGTGTGTGTGAAACTGGTGGAGGATGTGATGAATCGGCGGCTACCCAGGCGGCCTGGCAGTGCCCAGTGTGAGCAGGTCACCATCTTCCAGTTCTGGAGCCACTTTGAGTCACTCGGCACCCTGGTACTCGACACCTACATGATGGAGCTAGCAGAGGAAGGTGGGTGCCCTCCCATTCTCCCTAGACCCTGGCATGGCGTGCTGGAGCATCACTATAGGGGATCACCCTGCAGCACCACCATGACTGCCCTGGGGCATCGCCCAGAGGCTCAGCCACCCTTGGGGTGGGCAAGTCGGTCTGATCTAGTGCACAGCCCGCTCACACACTGTTTTCCTGAGCACCCTGAGTCCTTGCTGTAGGTCCCCATCTTGGCTTGGGTACCATGTGTTGGCACCCTGTGTGGGGCTACCTCTGCCTGGCATGGGTGTAGGGTACCTGGGGATGGGTTCCCTGTGGTGGCAAGGGTGTGCAGGCAGTGTCACTGGGCTCCACACACCTCAGCTCAGCCAGCGGTTCCCTGCAGCGCTGCTGGCACAGAACCTCAACTCAGATGACCAGGACATAGTGCTGCGTGCTCTGAAGCGCGTGCCCGAGGGCCGCCTGAAGAAGGAGGGACTGAAGGCACTGAGCCTGCTCCTCGTCGAGGGCAACAGCAAGGTGGTGAGCGCTGTGTCGGCCCAGCTCCGCAGCCTGGCGGAAAACCCCCGCTTCCGCCAACGGGTACGTGCTGGGCAAGCCAGGGACGAGGTGGGCTGGTGCCACAGCCCCCAGCGTGCTGCCCCCCGGCTTTGCCACGGGCAGTGGCACTGACCCCCCCATCTCCCCCAGGCCCTCGTGTGCTACCTGGAGCAGCTGGAGGATGAGGATGTGCAGATGCGTGTGGCAGGGTGTGCGGCGCTGGGCTGCCTGAAGGTGAGAGGGACACGGAGGGGAGGCAGCAGAGCTGCAGCTTCTGGAGGAAGAGGAATCACATGTGGCTAGCGACTCTGGACACACCTGCACAGTCTCCCACTCCCAGGAGAGGGGGAATGGGGGTGCCCTAAGTGTGCCAAGAAAGCAGGCAGGGGCAGGGCAGGAAGGGAAATAGGGAGGGAAGGGACAGGATGAGGGACTTCCTTGCACCATGGGGCTGCAGCACTCTGTGTTGCCTTCCCCTCCGGGCTGTGTTCCTGTTGCCAGCCCTGCCAGCCAGTCAGCCCCTTGTCCCTTCTCCTGCAGGCCAAGGAGAGCATTGAGCAGCTGATTTACCTGTGCCAAACTGACAAGGAGCCTGTGCGGGAGGCAGCCAAGCAGAGCCTGATGCTGTGTGGTGAGTGTCCTGCTGCTCCTCTGCTCCCTCCCCACCCACAGCATCCCGAGTAGCATCTCCTGGTGCCAGTAGTGCCCATGGGAGAAGGGGGTCCTGGGCTGGTCCCTGCCTATCCCATGCACTCTGGCTCATCGTGCCCCAAGCTCTGCCAGGCAAGAACAAGCTGGCAGTGGGCAGTGAGGGCCAGGCGTCCTGTGGCTACAGAGCACTAAGCCTGGTTGTTATTTATTATTTGCTAGATGGCACTGAGAGAACCATCTGAGTGGGTTTCTAGGCCTCCAGATCGCGGCAGCTGCTGCACAGGTTGGGACACGTGAGCCATCCTTGTCCCCCCGTCCCTGCTCCTGCCGCTTTGCTCACGAATGTCTCCATCTTAGAGCCTGTCAGCCATGTCACGTTTTGGAGTCTGTGTGTCTTGGTTGTTCATAGAGCCCATCCCCATGGCATCCTGGCACATGTAGATGCCTTGTGTCCCATGTCCCAGCAGATTGTCCATGTCACCATCTCTTGCTGGGGATGGCTACTGCGGGCAGATTTGCGTGCAGGGGTGCTGGGTGAAGATCTCAGAGCCAGCTTGTAGCATGGATGTGTGCATCCCTGTGTGTGCCTGGGGGTCCTGGGGAAGCTCTCGGCATCACTGTGCCAGTGCAGGCAGATGTGTGACGCTGGAGCTGGCACAGCCCCGAGCCCTGGCCCCTTTGCCCCAAGCTAGGGTCTCCACAAGACAGCACCCTTGCAGCCCAAATGGGAGTGATCCCTGCCCTGTGTGGGCATGGGTACAGCAGGCAGCTGAAGAACAGGATTTGCAATATCTGAATCAGGAGCTCTGGGGGCTTTTTGAGCTGGATCCTGTCTGGGACCTGCCCAAGGGTGTCTAAAGAGGACAAGAGAGGTCTCCACTCTGTGGCCGTAGCACACCGGCTCAGATCTGCCAGGCGTTAGCCACATTTCCCCAGAAAGGCTGGGGGAGGTGGCTAGGGATGGTCAGGGGACAGAGCTTCTGCAGTTTGGTTCACTGACCACGGCATGTACTTGCAGGAGAAGATGGTAAATCAGCCCATCGGCGGCTGGAGGAGACCCTGGACAGCCTCCCGAGGATCTTTGCACCAGCCAGCATGGCCAGTACAGCTTTCTGAGACACCACACAAACCCACCTGCCATCCCTGGAGGGCAAAAGCATCACTGGGCTGCCCCGGGCTTGCACGGACTGGGTCTGGCCAGGACCCGGCAGCTCCCGCTCTCGGCAGCACACTGCAGTATTACCCCCGCCAGCAGCTCGTCGCGGCTGCACACTGCCTTATGGAGCACCACTTCCCCTGCCCCTGACCACCAGCCCTGCGGGTTGCCACATACACACCCCTGGGCAGGGGGGGGCTCGCTGCACATCCCACCCTCTGATGGCTATTTAAAATACACGGGGAGCCCACCCTTCCTGCCCCCCTTGTCGGCTACAGCTGCTGGGACCAGGCGGCAGGGAGATGTACTGGATTTTTCTGCCTCCTCTTGCCTTCCTCTTGCTTGAGGGCATGTGCCCTGTCCTGGAAGGACCTGCACTTTGGAAACCACACCATTTCTTTCCAGGAGTTACCTGGGCTGTGGGGACTGTTCCCCTTTGCCACCTGGAGTCCCCAGGACTTAAATAAAATGAAATATGAGATATTAATATATTCTTCTGGCGTTTCTTCTTTCCAGCTCCACATGCTCCTGTCCCTCCCTGGCTGTGGCTGTAGGGAGTGTAGTGAGATGTGGCCCAAGCCCAGAGCCTTTCCTGGTTTGTTGGGAAGTGCCGTGGAGGGCAGGGGCAGGAAGAGCAACAGAGGGACGGACAGACGGATGGACAGAAGCTGCCACCTTTTTTTTTTTTATTTTATTTTTTATTTACAGATTTTTGCAGAAAAACAAAAGCAAAAAATTCTTTTCTATAATGTCTCTATAAATCTATATATAATGTAATTACAGAGAATGACTAATTTTGATTTTAAACCAGAAATAAAACCAAACCTTTAATGAGTGCCAGTGTTGCTGTGCGGGTGTTTCTTTGGCCCTGCTGCCCAGGGGCAGGGTAAGCTGGAGGTCAGCATAGCAGGCTGGAGGGTGGCGGGGGGAGGTTGTCTCAAAGGGCATCATTGTGATTTCTGGCATTGCCCAGGTGTAGCCCTGCCCAACATCTCGCAAGCTCCAGCCTGAGCCAGCGCGTGGGGCTGCTGGGTGCCTTTCACGGCCATGTGGGGGGGGGAGCAGGTACCTGTCACCTAGCACAGGGCACAGAAGTCTTGGCCCTGCTGGCTTGGCACAACTGGGGCAGAGAGGATTGCCCTGGCCATGTGTGGCACTGCCCAGTCCCACAGCATGCCTTGCTGTCCTGCCTTCCAGGGATGCTGTTGCTGCAGGGATTTAAATGCCATTTCTAATGTTGTCTTTATAAATGTGTGGAGGAATGCTTCTGGACTGAGGGACAAAGCTGGGCTCAGCTGGGTGTTTCTCAGGTGCTTGGAAAGCTGAGGATCAATACTGCTGCCAGGGTGGCCTTTGGTTTCACCAAAAGGCAAGAAGTTCTCCTTCTCAGCAGTGGAAGGAGTTTCCAACTTCCTTGAGCTTTGCAAGAATTGCTGAGATGTTACCAGACTTTGGCCGCTGGGCAAGGGAAGCATCACCCAAGGTGGCACAAGGCGGTGGGGGTGCCCAGCCCAGGAAGCCACTGAAACCAGGGCTGCCCCCGGAACAGTGGCAGCATGTCACTGTTCTCAGGGCAGCCCTGGTTTCTACCATCTTCTGTACCTGTGGTGGGAACACACTATGGTGCCTGACCCCAAGCAGGGGTCCAGGGAGCTGGGGACAGAGCTCACCCAGCTAAACTGGTTTTCCAAACCCATTCCCATAAAGATTTGGCACCTCTTGGTGTGGGTCTCATCACCGAGCCACAATGGATCAAAGACTCACAGAATAGTTGAGGTGGGAAGGGACCTTTGGAAATGCTCATCTATTCCCTGCTGCTCAGAGCAGGGTCAGCTAGAGCTCAGGACCACATCTGGTTGGGTTTTGAGTATCTCCAAGGATGGAGATGCCAAAACGTCTCTGGCCAATCTGCCAGTGCTTGACCATCCTCACAGAAAAAGCTTTTCTGAGGTTTAACTTGAACCCCTGTACTTCAGTTTCAGTTGGTGCTTGGTCTTTCATTGGGCACCACTCAGGAGCATCTGCCTGTCTTCTTTACCCCCTGCCAGGTATTAATAGACACGGATAAGAACCACCCGCCCCAGCCTTCATTTTTTCCAAGATAAACAGTCCCAGCTCTCTCAGCTACTTCTTATATGACAGCTGCTCCAATCCCTTAATCATCTTAGTAGCCCTTATGGTCCTGGGAGGGGAGTAGGTTAGAGCAGCAAAGATGCCCCAAAAGGCAGCAGAGGCAGGGACGCAGCAGAGGCAGGGACTGTCACAGCACTGTCCCATGGTGCTGCCAGCCACCCCTGCTGGAGCAGGCAGCAATTGCATGGGCACTGCCAGCGCTGGCAGAGCGGGGGATTTACGGCCTCCAGGCCGAGCAGTATCTGTCCATCTGTGCTTCCTGGGGTTTCTGAGCAAGTCCCTGAGCAGGTTACAGCCTCCACGTCCTTTTTCATCACTGGAGCAGGGCTTTTTGGGCTGGCTCAGGCAGAATGTCACGCATGGCATAGCATGTCATGGTGCATGGGGAGTCCCAGATGGGACACTGCCTTACTGTAACCACTTTTGGATGCGGTTTTATCTGCAGATGGGAATGCAGAAAGGGGGTAACCAAGGGACACTTTGCTGCATCACTGCTTGCTTAGCCTTCTTCCACCTGCTTTTAGGGTTGGACAAGCCCCAGGAGGGACGCAGTGTTTCTCTGAAGCACTGCATCACACCGTCAGCTGTTGGCAGCAAGAGATGTGGAATGTGGGTCCCTGCTGGCACATACAACTGTGGACAAGAGCACCTGAGAGGTGGAAAGTGGCCCAGACATCTTAGACGTTTGGTTTGGTTTCTTTCCCCCCCTGAATAACTCCTGGAAGTAAAACCAGCCCAGTGCCCCAGTGGCCAAAGCCATGAATTCAATTCACTCACCTACGTGGGTGTTCTCCTTGCCCTGCTGAAACCTAGCCCTACTCCTGCAGCACAATACCACCTTTGAAGATAAGCTACACATTGGCTGTAGAGAGATCAGAGCAGGAAAGCAGACTTCTGTCAGGGCAGGCAGGGAGCTGCAGGTCAAGACAAAATGACTCTGCTCTTGGAACTGCAAGGAATAATCTCATTACTTATGTGGCTTTCAGAACATTTGGGGAAAAAACCCCAAACAGATTAATTTAGGAATCTATTGCCCAGCCCCTTGCTCTGACTGGGTCTATGCCAGCATCACCAAGGACCTCTGCCCTACAGACCCTGCCAGGCCACCTGCAATTGCAGGTCTGCCATTTTAACTGGAATAAACTTAAAAAAAAAAAAAAAGCACTCACTTTAAACATTTAAACATGTTTTAAACATTCACTGCAGTTTGCATCCTGCTTGGGTTTTTTATCTGAGGGCTGGGGTGGAGTAGGACAACCATCACAAGACCCAGCTGTTTGAAAGGAGACAGGGGACTCAACTTTTCCCTCTGGGACTTAATGTCTCCTTCAGTCCTTGCACATTGCTTCATGGGGTGAACTCCCCAGGAGCCGCTCTCAAAGCACACAGGGACGGACACAGCACCACAGAGCATGTTTTGCGGCAGCATGTTTGCTAATTCAAAGGAGACAGTGTGCCAGCACCACATTTGTCAGCCAAATCTGTGTCAGCGCTTAAAGCATCTCCCTCTCATATGGACGTGCCTGTGCTCAGCAGCACTGACGACTGTTGCAGCTACTTGCTTTTCCTGTAGAAGCTGCAGCCCGTGGGAGGGTGTCTGTGTCACAGTTACATTACCCATGTACTCTGGCTTTGGAATGATGTTCCTTTTCCCCCATTTACTGCTGTTTTCCTTTTAAATAGAAGGGTGCATAGATTCTGGAGCACTTTGCAGTATTGTATTTTACCTGCTGGTCTCAGGGGAGCATCCTGAGGAGCCCCTGCAGATCATCAGCACATAATAACTGATCAGCCAATGTACCCTCTTTTTGGACAGCATCGGGGCTGGTCAAGCTGCGCAGGATATGGGTTGTGACACCAAGAGCACTCACCAGCCAGAATGACCCCAAGCAGACACTGCCACTTTGGAGTGCCACAAGCTCTGATCAGCCCTCATGTAAGAAATTACTTAAATCTTGATGCCAAGTCATTTTTAGGGGGTTGTAGTTTGGCAGTTTCCAAACGCTAAGCAGCCTCAGAGTTGGACCTCTCACCTTATCCCAGGCTTGCATGAAATCATGTTTCCAAGGCATTCACTAGGGCACTTAGAAATGATTTGAACAGCTAAGTGGTCTGTGTTGAACCACAGCAAAGCAACAACCTCCTCATGATCATTGACGTGTTCCTTGCAGGGCTGTCAGGCACATACATACAGGCTTGTTCTCCAAGGGCCACGCCTAGGGTGACAGCTGGGGCCTCATTCATACAGAGACCAAAGTATGCTCCAGGCAGTCTCCAGAGCTTAATTTAATGCTGGCTCTCAAACTCAACTACTGGCTTCCTTAGAGCTGAGTGAGGAGAGGGGTGGTGACTCCTTGTCATTGTGAGGGTGGTGGAAGCACAGAGCTAAGAAGAGCACGGAACAAGAGAGGTGAGCTCACCCAGGGTCTTGGCAAGGTGGTCAGGAGCTCCGCAGCTTCAGTTCTTGCTGTTCTGCTCATGGGCAAGGCATCTCTGGGAAAGACCTCTCTCAGGCAACTTTTCTAGAAGGAGCATCTGCCTCTGGGTGTCTAATTTGGACAGGCTTGGAGGCTGATTTTTGGGAGCACCCACAATCAGGACTGAACCCTCTGCAAATCAGCTCAAAAGCACCTCCAAGCGAGAAACCCAAGATCAATAGGTCAGACCCCCAGCACACGCTGGTAGATGGTCTGGGACACTTCTGGCAGAAGTCCAGGAATAGGTGTTTGCCAGAACAACTTCTGTTTCCTAAGCAGCAACATTCCTACTACAAAAGACCATTTGTCATGGGATGGCTACAAACAAAAGGCAGAGGGATCGTTAGCACTCAATTACTCCCAGCCCTGGGTGAGTATTTAAAGGAGCATAAGAAGCACTTTACATATAGCCAGTGCTCCTCTCCATTTTGATTCATGCCTGAATGAATTTTTGAGCTTAAAGCAGGATTCATGGCTACACAAGAAAGATATGCCACTCTCCTAAAAATTACAGCATGAGAATTGATGGGTTGACAGCTTAGAATAAATGTAAATGATTTTTTAAAAATTCACACTACAGAATCTCACTTCCCCAGAAACGTTCTTAGCAGACTCCTCGTGCTGTACTGACTTAATTTCCTTTTACACCAACCTGTCTAGTGGATGAAGGGAAGGCAATGGATGTGTTGGGTTTTTTTTAATTTTAACAAAGATTTTGATAGTCCAACAGGAGTTGGACTCGAAGATCCGCAAAGGTTCCTTCCAACTCAGGATATCCTGTTTCTATGATTCAAATTTCTCATGCAATGAAGACCCCAGAGGTCACGGTTGTGGGCTACACCCTGTCGCCTCTCATAATTAATGGTCACTTTTTGCTTTGTAACTTACTTTTTTCTCCTTCAGCCAAGGCTGAAGAAACAGAGCTACATCCTTGTGACTCAACACAGCTCGTCCCTGCTGGCCACTTGGTAAGCTACAGTTCCCCCACTGTAACAAATTAATGGACTCAGCCTGGTGTCATAATCCTCAGAAGGGAACTTGGTCTCAGTTGTCAACAGCCCCAGAAAGACTATCGGTGCTCACAATGCAGCCCACGGCACTGCCACCAGTGTTCTGCTTCTTTGCAAGGACTGGGAGAGCTTAGGCAGGAGAAACCGGTGAAGCAGGGTCAGGAGCTGATCTTCTCACTCACCACCACCTCTCAGTGCAACTCCCTCCTCACAGAGCAGCAGCCTGGCAGACCCTTCTCCACGACACAGCTTAACAAACCATAAACGTTATTCAGACTAGGATTTAAGGCACAGTTTACACATGTTAATGTATGCTATGTTTGTCTGATGGTTTTGTCACTCGCGAAGCAGGTTCGGGTAAAGCCTAGGCTGTCGAACAGCTTTTACTCTGCCCTGCAGTGACATCTCAAGAGGCAAAAATCTGGGACAAGATTTTAGTATCAGTTTCAACTGTGACAGCTTTATAACTCTTTAGTCCTACTAGCAGAGGATTCGGTTGAGATTCCTTTACATTTAGTCTTCCCTCTGAATTCCTGGCCTTATTGTCCTCCAGGGATTGGTAGGTGAGTAAAAGGAGCAAAAAACGCAGCTTCCTTCCAATGCATCTTATTTTTGAACTATTAATATTTTAACCCATTACTCTAGCTGTTTCACCTGTTTTTATAGTAAGAAAATACAAAAAGGATGCAGCATGAGCTCATAGAATTCTCCCCTCCTCTCAGCTTGCCTGTCAATCAGCTACGGGTCTGCAACAACAGTACTAGAGATGAGCAAGTATGTTAAACCCAGAAGACTCAGCAGCACAGGAAACTGCAGAAAATGAAAGATGTGCAAGCCCCCGTGCTTTCTCACATAAATTCACGCATCTCTTTATGGATGCCATGGCTGTTTCCACTTTTTGGGGGTGGAGGGGGAAAGTTGTGGACAGAAAATGCTGTGGCATCTAATTCCTGATGGGCAGGACCCAACCTCGTTAACTTCCCTAGAAGCTCCCTACTAAACACCTGGCACCACATTCACCATTCCTGCAGTTCTGAAACAAACTTGAGCAGTGTGTCCCAGTCGATTGAGCTTGGCAAGCCCAAGGTTCTTTAAAACCAGCAGGCAGACACCATCTCATTCTAGTAACTCTTTGGTATTTATAAAATTGCCCTACAACTTTCCTAGTGATTAATTCACAACAGTATTGACTCCACTTCCAGCTTAAGAAAAGCTTCAGTCTTTCAACCAGCAACCCCCCCTTAGCACGGATAAAGACACAAGCTTCAGCATGGCCTTCTCCTTCCTCACAAGCTCCTTCCCCTGGAGCTGAAGCACAGCCTGCTGCTCTGGCAGGCCTGAAAGTTTCACTTAGGTGAAAGGGGGAAGTTTTAGCTTTGTGAAGCTTAGGAGAGGCATGCAGAGCCACGGGCGGGGGTGACTGAGGGTGTCTGGGGCTCGGGGTGCCAGTGACACGGCAACACTCCCTCAGAGACCTGGCAGTTGGGAAGGAACAGGGGCACCAGGGGCACCAGGCGCTGGGAAGGCAGAGAGGCAGCAGCCCCACGGGGCTCCCAACACACCCGCCAGCCCAGACAGGATGTCCCCCAGGCGATTGCCGCCACCAGGCTGCCTCCCACGCCGGGAGAGCCAGCGGCAGGGCGCGGGCTGCCTCCCCTAAGGGACGCGGCACAGCCTGCTTGCTGCCACCACCCGCCCGCCCACCCTCCGCAACGCGTGACGCACCGACGCACGCACAGGCGCGCGCCGGCTGATGCCGCGGCCCCGCGTTTGAAGTTGGCGCGCGGTTCGCGCCCCCGTCCCTCCCACCCCGCCCGCCGCTCCCAGCCTGCCCCGCGCGGCCGCTTCCCCGCGCGCCGTC
>JANZLQ010000092.1:8735518-8758359 GCA_026212715.1 Elanus axillaris | reverse complement strand
ACCCCACCCCCTGCCAATAAACGCATGGCTGTTCCTCACCTCCTGCCAGTTAGTGAATTCTGGTAATAAACTCCAGAGGTGTTACTAGAAGCGTCTGAAGTGCTGTTTACCACTTATAGTATATGTGTTTTCTCTTTTGGTGCAAGAAATGTGTAAATATTTCTCAAGTTCTCCAGTTTATTCTGCTTCTGCAGAGCCTGTTGAATTTGCAGGAGTCCACTGGGTATAAGAAAGGGCTCCATATTGTATTCAAGCTGTTCTTACTTAAGCTTAAAACGTACCTAACATTTTACTTTAGTGCAGAAGACATCATGAGAACTGAAGGAAGGAGCAGTTTTAGCATAAGGGCAAAGCAATGCTTTCTTTTTTTAGGTTGATTTTTTTTTACTTCCATTTTGCTTTACTTCTGGATGTATAGGGCTAGCTCAAATTTAATGTCCTCTCATAGTATACATGAGAGGTTATTGGGATGCACAGAATGGCTTCACTAATACTCTTGAAACTTTGTGGGATATTTTTGAGCAGTAATGCCCAAGCAAAAGGTGTGAAACTTGAGTTCCTATAGCCTCAGGTGGCCCTGTGGCTGAAATAATACAGCAAGTCTCGTTCAGTTTGGACAGAGCTTAGGCAACCGTCACTACAGTGTTAAGTTTGCTGGCAACTTGTGCCTGCAGTGCTATTGAGGGAAAGAGCTATTTCAAGAACTGCTCTTTGTATTAGCAGGCTGTATCTTGAATGTGAACTGTAGCTAATTTGTGTGTATCGTTACCAGCTCTTGTAGCTGCAGGTTGGTACCTGCTTGATGTGGTACCATTGCTGCTGTCCTGAAAATGCCAGAAGCTGACCTGTGTTATTCTTGTGTTTATTCAGCATTTACCTGAAAAATCCAATCATATGTGATTACTAACTTGCTTAGGAATTTCTATATAGAGTCTACTCTGAATGTCTACTCTAATGTATTCTCTTCCCCTTAGTACTTCTTGTCCAAGAACTCCTGCTTTTCTAATGAAGATTTTTGGAAGTCAGGTGTGTGTTTATTATTAGGCTTATCTGCTCTCTAAGAGCCAGATTATTCCTTGCCCTTATCCTTCACACTTTGTCAGATTCCTCACCACTTTTAACAGCAAGCTGTCTTGAGCTCTGACCTCTGGATAGCTCTTCCTGCTCTGTCTGAACTTATATTTGTACTTTAGCTGTTTCAGATATATATATATATATTTGCATAAAAACTCCCTGATTCACCCATCCTGGCAGCTCTTGCTTCTCCTACTACCCCTTCTTTACCAGAGAGGGAATGCTTGAGGGAGTAAGAGAGCATTAGGATCACAAATGCTGCTTCCTCCTTTTGTATGTGCTCTAGAAATATGTGTAATAAGGAACAGCCACTGCTGCTACCTGCACACCTGAAGGCACACACTGACTGAACTGCTAGTCTTCAGCTTCCACACTGGAGCTGAGAGAAACCAAAGCTTTGACTCTGGTTGTTTTGTTTGTGTTAACTTACTGAACTGTACTTGATTTGTTTGCTTAACTTTAAACCTCTGTTCATCCATTTGGCTCTAGTTCAGATGCCCAGTTCAGTCCTTGTTGGACTAAACCTTGAAATTTCAATACAGTATCAAGCTCTACTGCTCTGCAATGCTACATGGTCTTAGAGATGCATGCAGATCCAGGAAATTTGGGGGTTTTTTTGTTCAAAAGTTATATTTATTTACTGCTGATAAAAATGGTTCAGAACATGGGTTTTGTTTCAGATTTTTTGCTGAAACTTAGAAAGAATCTTTGTCCTGTCCTGACTGTAACTGAAGATGCTGCTTTTTTTTGTACTGAAGGATATTTGAATTTCATTTAAAATGCCCTGTTTTGCTGCTCTTCCCACTTCTTTTCAATAATCCATCATTCTTCAGGAATTGAGATAGGGTTATTCTAGACATATTTAATATGAAAAGTAAATAGTAGCTGCTCAGCTGAGTGGCCTCAGTTTTTTCTGATTGACAAAAATAACCTTGAAGAGTAGAATAAACATGAGGTGGGTAGGGAGTTTTATAATTCAGGTCATATTAACATTCAAGTAACTACACTGAACAGCTTGGTTTTGGTGTCTAATATAAATTAAAGCTAAAGTAAAGTTTCCCTTATTTAGTATTATAAAAACTTGGAAACTATCAAGTCTTAAGATCTTTCCGATGTGGTTCTTAACAGGTGAAAGTACAGTGGTAGAGAGACAGCTCTCAAGAACAATGCAGTTAATGTGCATTACCCAGGGGAGATCTGTGATAGAATGGATTCCTGAAGAATTATTCTTTTAACTATCCCTACAGATGAAGTTGTGAGTCATAAGATGTTTACAGTTGCATTTCTTATGTAAAGGTTTGTTTTTAGAGACCCTTCAATTGCAGCCCTCCCACTTTTTGCTGTCAGCTACCTGAGGATTTTAGTGTGCTGTTTGGAGTTGATGTTAAGAGGTGAGGCTAGGTATGTTTAAAAGCATTTAAAAGCAGAAGAAGCGCAGTGATCAGTTAGTATAGGCTGACCAGGTAACACAGGGGAGGGCTACTGCACTGGTGGCAGTGCAGCAAACTGTTCTGCAGGGTATTTTCTTTACACCCCATAGTTCAGGTGGTATGCCCAAATACATACTGTTTTGTCAGGCAGCTATCAGCGTTGTCTTATTTTTCTGCCATAGCAACAAAGTCATGACATTTCTAAAGCTTTATGGGTTGCACTGAAAAGCTTCACTCATGTAAAGAGACTGTGAACTAAGTTCAGCTTGTATGAAAATCTTATCTTACCTCTCTTCTTTTTTCCCTAGAATCTAAAAATTTCTGTTGACATCACTGAACTTGTCAAATTCTAACAAAACAGAAGCCAAATCACAGATTGTTTGGAATGTGAAATACACCTTTGTATTAATACGCATCATGATTAGAAGCTTGTATGCCTCTCAAACATCAGCAGGTAAAGTAGCTATCTGTAAAGTAGAGGAGAAAGTAGCTTGGTCCAATTATATAAAGAATATTACTTGCCTTAATTGGGATGTCAAAAGTAATCCTTACTCCCTCTTTCAGGTATTTAGAATTAGGTTGCTGTTCTGAAAGCTTCTGAAATTCCTCAGTTGTGTTCTCTTTTTTAAAAAACCCAAACAACAAAAAAACCCACACCCAAAAACCAAACACAAGACAAAACATAAAATAAAAAAATCTGCCCAGAATCCCCACCACCAAAGTACATTGGGAGGCGAGAGAGATGTTTGCCTTGGCCAGCATATTTTTTTCCACTTTTAACACTGGAATATCCCTAGCTATAGTATTGGAAGGAATATTACGTAGTTGATGCACTTTGGAACACTGGGGAAATTCCACGAGGTCAGAGAAGTGCTGATGTTATCAGTGTTAAAAGGAGAAGGAGTGGATGAACATGGCAGCTAGTAATGTGCTGTGCAGAGACACCTGAGCTACCTTGTGTATTTGACTAGCACTGCATGATGTTAATACATACATAGTTTACATTATTACCAGCTCTACCACTTACTCTTTGCACAGAATTTAGGTAGGAGAGAAAAGTGTGTAATTAATCCTAGTAAATAAGGCTTTAAGGAAAAAAGAGCTTGTTAAATTTGTTATTTGATGTTGTTAAAGGTATCTCTCTGAATGTTGAGGAATATGAAAATTAGTGTTGAATATTGGTAAATGTCATTCAGTTCAGGATAGTTCAAGAATAGTCCAGAGCTGGTAATTGCTTGTCATAATTTGTTTGCATTACTGATTTTGTTAGTGCAAAATGTCTGTGGATTCAAAACTTCTGCATGATAAAATTGTGGGTCATGGAAAGGCAAATAGCAGCTATGCAGCCATCATGATTGTCAGGTGAAGTCGATCCATTCTGATGTGTGCGTTAAGGCTGCTGTATGTAAAGGTGTACACCTGGGAACAAGGTGATTCAGCTGAATTTAAATCAAGGCACATGGTAACCTAGAAGGGAGTGCCTGAACTGCATTTAGGAATCATAGTGGATAAACAGCTTAAACATGAGTTTCCAAGGTGATGCTGTGACAAGGTAATGTACTTCTCAAATGCATTAATGGAATGAGTAGAGATATATTCTTGGCTGTGTGGGGTGGGTTGAAGTCATTATCAAAATACTATGTATGGTTCTGACATCAGCACTTTAAAAGCAAACAAAAAAATTAGCTGCAAAACTGAGAGGTGACTTGATTAGAGTCCTGAGATACCTCCCTGGCAGGATAATACTGGCTAATAGTGAGCTTTTTTTAATCTTACTGATAAACACAACAAGAATTTGTAGCCAGATAAGTTCCAATTAAAAGACTAAGTTTTTCACAGTGAAGGTGATTAACTGTTGTTGGATTATGATATGAAGAGCAGTCATGTATTTCTTAACACCTTTGAATCAAGATTGTGGAAAAAAAATTCTGCAGATTGCTTCAGCCAGCTGCAAGGTACCAAACTTCTTTTGTTTCATATACATTTAGAGAACTGTAATTCATAAGAGGTCAGACTTGGTGATCAAATAATAGGTCATCACGCTAAAGAAAAAAGATGGGGGAGCAGCTCCTCTTCTCTTCCACAATCTTCCCTCTTTTTGATCAGAGATGAGTTTAGGGCTTTTCCTTAGAAATCTAGAACATGATCAAGCCAGTAAATTCTTCTGAACAGGACAAAGTAAGCAAATATTGATGTATATTGGAGGTGTGTCAAAATAGTGTCCCGTATCTTTAATCCAAACTCATGACTGTGAAAAATCCTTATCTGTGGTTATAGTACTAGTGAGCTCTTGGTAGGATACATGTTACTACTTTGCTGCCAGGGCACACTGCTGGCTTGTGTTCAGCTTGCTGTCTACCAAGTAGCCCTAGGACCTTGTCAGCAATGCTGCTGTCCAGCCAGTCCCAAGTCTGTATCACTAAAGGAGTTCTTCCTTCCCAGTTCATAGCATGGAAAATGCTCAGTGAGGGTGAAGCAGGGTGATTTTTATTGAATCCACTTTAGAAAATACAGTTTGTAAAATTATTTGTGTTACATAAAATTATTTATTGCATAATATTTTATATATTGCATTTATATGTATTATGTGAAATTATTTTATGTGCAGTGATGCTCATTTTAAAATGGATGCTGAATAAAATACTGAATCAGGAATGAAACTAGGGAGAGTAAACCTGTGGAAGAAGGAATAAACAGGACAATAATTTTGATCTATGGTAGTGCATCACGTGTGGAGACTTGATGCAAGTGTTTGACACTTTGTGAGCTCTCCAGATTGTTACAGTGAGTATCCTGATGGTGGACTAAGCATCTCAAGGTGGAGATAGCTGAAAGCTAAAAGTGCTTTTTGGGTATTGCATATGTTTAAGGGTGGGAAGGGGGAAATGTAAGCTTGAGAACTGTCTCAGCTACAGAGCTAGCTTGCATATAATCTATGTGCTCCTCTGGATGGTAGTTTAAACAGAAGCATCTGGTGCTTGAGTTCAGCAGTTCTAGTTTCTCCTGGCTGTTTGTAAGGCAAATAGGGTAGCTCTGCTGCTACCACTTTTGTTCTTTGCAGAAATTCACTCTGTGTCCAGTGTGATTGCTATTCTGTGGTGTGGTTCCTAGCACTTGCACAAGGCCAACTTTTTAGGTAGATGCAGTGAGTTCTGTGGTGAGCCTGTACCTTGTAGGAGGAAAAAATGGGGAAAATACACCACAATTGGTGGAAAACCTATTTTGGTAAGAGACTGTGGAGACACTGTAGGTTCAGAAAGGTATCAGCAGGTCCAAAGGCTAAGATTCCTAATCCCAAGGCTGGGTGTTGGGATGAGAATGGTAAACCACAGACATGACTGCTTTCCCTACACACTGTTTCCTGCTTGATCTTTTGGAGACAGACTGCTGGACTAAATGGACACCGATCTGTCCTTACAGGGCGTTGGTTTTTTTTTTTATCTTCATGTTGTAGAAGGGATTCCCCCCTCCCCCTTCTTTCCCCAACCTATTGATAAAAGATGTACAAGTGAATTTACATCTCTTGCTATGTTAGGAATATCACCAAAGCATTTAGGGAAGTAAAAGTCATGGCTTCCCTGGAAAATTAAGTTGACTTGCATCGGGACTGTTGCGACCCCATCTCTTTCCACTTGTGCTGGATGTTGCATCACCAGGCAAGGAGTTGGTCAGCTGACTTTGCTTCCTGTGTGTGTCTATCTGTTCCACCCCTGCCAAAAAAAAAAGAGGTGGGGGGCAACTAGATGTAAGTGGATGTGGAAGAACTGCAGCTCTGAGTTTGATTTAAGCCTTTGTGGTACCATATCTCAAAATATTTTGGGGTAAGTAGAGGCTTTCTGAAGATGTAGCTGAACCACAAGTAGCAATGGCAGCATTTGGATATTTGTAAACATTTTTTTCTCTTTTGAAATAGAGCAGTAAACTTTGCTGTATGTTTAAAATCACTGTCAGGGGAATTGAATTCTCCCATTGTTCAGTGATGAAAGAGACATCCTTGCTCTGGACTGGCTCCTGGAAGAGCTTTTCACTGGTGTAGAACCAGTAGTGATTTTTGGCCAATTACTTCAGCTTCGTGTGTAGATTCTCTGTCTTCATGTATTAGATTTGCAAAGCTGTTTCCTTGAAATGACCTTTAACATCCAGAGATTTAAAATGAAAGCAGGAAATGCTACTGAATTAAAAATGCCCTTGTTTTGGGTTGTATGTACTTGATGTAAGTGTAACAATACTACGTTTTAAATCAGTAGCTTTCTCCTGTGTGCTAAACTGTTTGCAGTGGAGGTGCAATGTAAACTTTAGTTTTGCTTTCTCAGTAGGTACTGCAAAAGAGCCCTGTAGAGGCACTTCAGGAGTTTTCAGATTACAGGTTGGAAAAAAATCAAATTTTTGAAGGCTAGTAGTTTCAGTCAAAGCTTATCAGATTATTAAAACATTTTTTCTTTTCTTTTCTTTTTGGAGGATGGAAGAAGTTAGTGTTATCCAGCATTCCTGCTGAGTATATAACTTACTGCCACTTCTGATCTTTGAAGAGAGATTTATCGCTTCCTGTGGCAATACTGAATACTGAAAAGGTACTCACTGATTACTTGATCTTTGCCTACCTTCCATATTAATGCACTCATTCCTGCTCAGGAATGACTACTGTTGACTCCTACCTACTCTGAGCTACTAGAGCATTATATGAGCCCGGTATAGTTTATACTTGGCTCCTGTAATGTGTGTGGAAATAGTTTTGTCCTGTTGAAGCAGCTGCATCCTCTCCCTGTTCTACTAGCGTTTTGACCTACATGAAGAAGAATTTGGCAGCTTCCATGACAGTATGATGGAGCAGACTATCAAATATTCGGATGTCTGACTTGCCTGACATGACGTCTGTAATGTTTTTGGAGATATCTGCTTTGAGCGGCTTGTGCAAACAAATCCTTAGGGATGTTTTCTCCACCTCTGCCAGATTCAAAGGCTGTTGAGTGTTTGTCCTGCTCTGTTATCAGTCCAGTTCTCCCTGGTTAGAAGTAATTGATCCAGTGCAGTTGTTGGTCAGTACGATGTGTCACCATTTGCTCTTGTCCCAGAGCTGCCTCTTCAAATAGGCTGTCATGTGCTGGTAGCCAGGGAGCCTTTTCAACCACCTTCTGGCACTCAAGATATAACATCTTATTAAGATTCTGGAGAAAAGAGCACACAGTAGTCCTTATTTCTTCAAAGACAGATTTTTTTCTTTTTTATTAGTTTCGATTTACTCCCTGTGGGCCTCGGTTTTCTCCTGCAAATGAAAAAAAAGTAGTGAGATCCCTTGGCAGTACTGTTCCCACCTCTTCTGTCTGAAGTTCATATGGGAGCCTTGTCTGAAATTGGTCTTTGTACAGCTCTTCTTTGACTTCATATCACATGTGGATTTGTGTCTCCTAAACAATGATACACTAAGCCTGTGCACTTCTAATGCTCTTCTCTTAAATAGTAGGTGGCTTTGTATATTCACTGCTCTGAAAGTGTGGGTCACTAGTAGATTGCCAAGAATGACTGTACTTCTGCACATTAACAAAAGAACTGGTCAGTGTTTGAGATCTTGCAAAAGTGTTGCAGGTCCTCTAGAACTTTTGTGGAAGCTGATGCCGAGACCCCTAAATCTCTCTGTCCTAAGAGCATTGTAGTTATAACTGCATAGATGAAGAAGCCTTCACTGTTTTGTGTTTGAAGTTTAATTATATCCTTCATTTTATATAGTGCAAAGAATGGTAAAATAATTTGGGTTGGAAGGGACTTCTTATGGTACCCTGGTTCAACCCCTGGCTTGATGCAGGGCCAGCTTTGAAGTTAGATAAGGTTGTTTAGGGCTGTATTTAGCACACATTTCAATAGCTGAAAGATCAGAGTTGCCACAACATTTCTGAGCAACCTGCTGTAATGTTTGACCACTCTTGCTGCAGCTTGCCTGTTGTATCTTGTTCTTTTACTGTATAGCTCCAAGAGTGTGGTTTCATATTTTTGCTCTCCTGTTGGGTAGTTGAAGTAGCAGCAAGATCTCCCCTTAGCCTGCTCTTGTAGGTCTTGTGCTCTAGCCACCTCGCTGTTTGCCAGCCCTCTAATGGGCACTTTCCCACATGTGTCAGTGTACTGAGCTCAAAAATGGACATGTGGAGCACTTAAATTTCCAGTTTATCCCTGTTTTCCTTCAAGCTTATGAAATCTTGCTCATACGTCAAAGATCTGATTGGAATGTAAATCATGCAGGGTATTTTATGCCAGAAAACACGCTGGATACTATAAGAGATGTAGGCTGTCTTTCTAGCAGAGGATGTTAGGAGTGGCTTTCCTTCCCTCTGGGGCATTCAATCAAATGTGCTCTATTGAAGAGTCCTGGTGTGTTTTGTCCAGTGATGAAACTTCTGGGATGATACATTTTCATGTGGGAGGTGTTCGCTTTGTGTTGTGTCTTCTGAATGGAGAAGTCCTTCAGTCTTAAGGCTCTTCTGTGTTAATTTACAAGTTTTTAAGTTTTAGGAAATGGTAGTCTTCTCCAGGTTACAAGTCAGGAATAAAAATTTAGCTACGAACAATAACTGGTTTATATGCTTACCACCACTGTGCGCAAGCTCTCACCAGCACAGAACCTGGCAAGGATGCAGCTTGCATCAGCAGTCTTAATGTGCCCTTAGCAGTGGTGCATACCCCATGTATCCTTGGAGAATCCCCTTTTCTGGTCAGTGAATGTATATAGCATATGTGATTTTTACAGAGTAACTATTAAAGAGATCAATTCCAAATGCTTTTTTAAAAGCTCACTGTCACTGAGCATCCACAGCTCCTACAAACTTCTTATGAGTAGTGCTCTTTGAAGCTGATAAACAATTAAAAACATACTTGCCAAGGATAAAATGCAGCCAGAATCAAGATTTGAGTGCCTTGTACTAAATAAATGACAGAACAATTTGGGCGAAAAGTACTTGAATTCAAAGGGCGTAGAACCAGTGTGAAATTCAACACTGCCTGGACTGCATCACTGAGTGCAGCAAGAATATGTGCCTCGCTTTAGAATTATTCCTGTGGAGTTGCTTACTGTTCCCAGGGTTTTTAGCATGTATGCACACAGAGGACTGAAAAGGATTACAGATGAGAAATAATGTGCTGTCTTGTAAATATTTTAGTTCTCTAAATGTGAATATTTTAAGGTCTTAATTGATAAGGGTAATGAAGCTAGCTTTGCAACTCTTCAACAAGTTGAGGCTGTTCTTCCTCAGGGTAACAAGGTTAGAATTGTGTTAGAGCTGATTTTGTTACTTTGTTGATAGTGTTACTTGCTGCATTGACAGTATGTAATGGGTTATACTTGCTCTAATTTACACTCCTTTAATAATAAAAGCTGCTTTGCTCTTGTGACTTGGTATTCCACAGCACGGGAGAGAAAGGCCATCTGAAGTAGGCATAACCAGCTCTAAAATGTCACATTGCACTCTTAATTTGACATGAGGCATACAGAGTTTTAGGCTGTAAGAACTGTAAATGCTAACGAGTTTGAGAAGAGGTCGAGAGAGGAGTTTGTAAAATGAGTTCATTCTGCCTGGTGAAAAGTATTAAAGCCAATTAAAATATTCTTGGTTTTGTTTAAGGCTTTTTTTGACAAGTGAAGGGGTCCTCAAGTAGTTCTCAGTGCTATTCTTCTTAGAGGTGTGGGACTACACATTTTCTGTTAAACAAGCATTAAACATTCAAACAGTGCTTTTTTTTTTTAATCTCCCCCCCTTCTCTTCCCTTTCTCTTTTATGTAGTTTCACTAGTACGACTCATCTGTTCTGTTCCAGAGTGTGTTCTGACATCAAGAGCTGCATGAAGAATAGCCAGCATGAAGAGAACAAATCAGTCCAGGCAGAAGTGCAGAAGCGTCAAGAACATAAATGTAAATTAAGGGGTTTTAAAGTGTGGTATGCGTTCCATGCTGAGGCAGTAGTTTCCTGAACACTTAAAGCTTACACTGTGCTGGAAGAAACCCTCTTGCCGTGCTTCTCTTTTGGCTGGCCTGAGTGTTTGTGCACATCAGAGACCTGGTCTGGATGGAAATAAGTATCTTTTTGGCTGGGTGAGTTCTGGCCTGGATTAGTTTCCTGACCAGTTAGCTGCAGTCTTAGAAATGCTTGTGCTAACATGAGGAATAGTTGGGGTAATGTGGGTGGGAATGAGTGGGCAGTTTAAAGGCAGGGATGGCTTCTCAGAACAGAGTTAGTGTGTTTAAAAATGAGGCCTTACTCCTGGTGGAAAAGGTTTTTTTCCTCCAAGGTTGAGTGCCTTCGTGGGTTTGGGGTTTTTTGCTTCATCTGCTTTGAAGGTTGATTGTAATAGCACTGTCAGGGCTCAGTGTATGAGAATATTTGGAACATGAGTCCAAATTAATTAGATGTGTGTATAAAATGGATTAAACTACTTAAAGCTTTAGCATGAGGGCCACTGTCTAGAGTTCACCTGGGTTTAATTCTGTTTACATGTGTTCCAAGACTTACTAATTCAGATGAACTTTTCTGTGATCTGTGATTGAAAAGCAAGGCTAACTTAATTTTAGGCTTCAGGAGTTTGTCTTGTCCACTACCTTTCTGCCATAGGTGTTTCCAAAACTCCTGGAATTTCCTGTCCCTGCTGCATCAACAGTAAACTCCACCTATACATTTGACAGCCTGATACTAAGTTAACTAGCAATGACTTTAGTTTTCCTTATATGCATCAGGGTGTAATTTGTGAGGTGACTAATAGTTACTGCATGGACAGCTGTTGTTCATGGGGTAGGACCCATGCTACCATCCCAGGGATGAGCACTTCCTTCTCTGATTTGAAGCCTGAATTCCCTTGTCCAGGCATAGTATCACAACTTAATGAGTACTCATGCAAAGATAAAAGGAATAGCTGTTCCCCAAAAGTTTCTTCTTGGATAGTTGCTCATCTAGATGAAGCCTTAGAGGAAAACAAAATCCAAATACTTGTAGGTTATTATGAAGTCTCCAGAATGCCATGAAGCTTGTTGCACTGGTCTTTTTTCAGGTGTGGAAGTGCCTGGTATTGCAGTCTTGATATCATGCAACACTGTGTCAGGTGGCTAAAGAATCTTTCTCTGGTCAGGCTGATTTTGAAGACACACCTTTTTTGCTGTTAGCAGTTAGCTAATAGTCTAAATGAAAGCCTAAAGTAATATGGAGGGGGGGAGGGAATGACCACAAATACTTGTTGATAAAACTATTCACCTTTTCCAGTATCTACCTACAATTTTAGACTTTACTTCTTGTGGCAGTGGATTTTACAGGCTGTTTTGACCTGAAATAGTTTTCCATTGTTCACAGTTTATTACCTTCAGGTATTCCAGTGGTCTTTTGTGAGCTTCTTCATCACTTATATTATGAAGAACTGGACAAAGGAGGAACTGATTAGTTTTATAATCTAGCTTCAGCTGAAAATTAATTCCTCTGTGACTGCTACTTTTAAAGTGTAAATCTTTCTGTATTTTTACACCTGATAAAATTGCATGTTTGTCCTTCTGAAATGAACCATCAGGCTAGCAAAACAGAATACCTTTCAATATATTAAGAAAAGGGAAACACTCCTCCAAAAAGTTTGATATGGAAATGTTTAATTCACGTTTCCTTAGTTTCAGTAGAGAATTCTGTGTGTGACTAAAGAACTAGTGTCATCTAATGAGACTGCACTAGCAGTTACTGGAAGAATTAGGGACGATTTAAAAGAATGTTAGATAGGAATGGAAGGAGAAATTAAGTAAAAATGGAACAAGGTTTAAGAACAAGAATATTTACTAAAATTGTCCCTACTGCCTTCTCAATAGAACATAAATTGTCCAAATCTAAAGGAAAAACAAGGAAAAGAATTGTTCTTCCAGGAATAAAGCTGAAATGCTTCCACCAGACTGCTTTCTTCATTAAGGCTTACCATGTCAAGTTAAAAGTTAGTTATAGCTCAAGTGACTTGAATGTGTGTGGGGTTTGTTGTCAGTAACTGCAGTGATATATTTTTTTATTATTATTTTTCTTCACAATGCAAGTTTCAAGCAGTTGACATTATTGTATTATGCTTTCCTCTCCATTGTAGGCTACAGCTTATTAAGGCAGAATTAGCAGTACTAGTTCTGGAAGAGCCTTGGTTCTGAGGCCTTTTGCCACTGTCAGGTGCAAGGATTAAGAGGGAGTTTGTTCTGCAAACAGTTGAGGAAAGATACAGAACTGAGTTTCCTTCTGTCTTGCTGGGAGACCCTGTATTTATACTCTGTTTTCATGTCCTGCTCATGTCTTCCCCTGAGTTCTTGATCCAAAGTAACAGGTTAACTTTATCCTGAGTAACTGCGGAAAATCACAGGTGTGTGCTACTCACTGACTGAAAAACAGGGGTCAGTGCTGACTGAAGTTTCTCATCGCTTTGAATTGTTTCATGAGACATGATGAATGTTTGAAAGAGCTCTGCTAAGATCCCTGGGCAGGAGCAGCAACTAGGAAGATTACTTTTGTAGGTTACAGAAGGAGAAGAAAAAAAGAAAAGGGGGTGGGGCAGGAAGGCTGGAGGTAGTTGTAGAAATGTCACGGGATGCATTTTGGTACTAATTCTACACCAAGCTAGCTGTGAGTAATGAATGTCCTGTAGCCAGGGAGGTGGCTTGGCTGTGCTCTGGGGAGTCCATAAGGGTTAAAGGTAAAGATTACTTTTGATAACATCTGGCCCAAAGCATGCTACCTTCACATAAGTGTAAGTAAAAAGTAACTTTAGTTTGCAGTTAACAACTATTTGAATAAAATAGTAGTGTGTGGGTTTGATCACAGTTAAATGTTACTGAATTTAAACAGGAAGCACCCACAAAGTGGCTGTGACCCAGAGGGTTGCAGGCTGCTTGAGAGAAAGCAATTTCACTGCAGTGTATACTTGGTGGATGGCAGGATGGCACAAAGTGGAGGGACACAGCTCAGTGTAGACACCTAGCTTCTGGGATACAAGGTTATTGGTGCTGTGATTTGCTTAAAGCTTTAAGCTGGCACTGCTGCTTGAGGTGGCCCTGGCACTCTTAACCTGCTCCCTTACCTTTGTCTACCCAAGCATTCGTGTGGGGATTTGGATCAGGAACTGAACATGTTCTGACATAATTAACTGTTTTTCCCTGCACTAGTTTTCAGCTGGAATTAGTTCTCAGTTAAGTTCATTATGGTGAGTGAATTATTTTATTATCAATGTGAAGGAAGGGAAAATATGAGAGCAGCTCTCTCAGCAGCAGCACTGTGTTTTCCTGTTTTACAGGGATTATGAAACCATTATGCAAGTTAAGAGTGTGGTCTCCTGTCTGGTTAATGGGGAGAAAGGTGGGTTCTTCTAGATGGTAATTTAGTGTAGAGATCCACTTAAAAACTTTGAATCACACTCTGGAAGAATGTACTCTTCTCCCTGCCCTGTTTAGGGAGGCCAGTCTTCCAGCACAGACTCCTCGGTTAGGTAATGGCCAACAGGACTCCAGACACTACCAAAGCTGGCTGTCTGCATCTGATCCCTTCACAGGATCAGTACTTAAGGTAACCATTCTTCTACAAATGTTTTCAATTGCAGCTGTCATTTCTTTAGCTTTTTTACCTATTTCTTGGGGCTCCTTCACATTGACAGGCAGGCCCCTTTTCGTACACAGAAAAAGCACAAGTATTTATTAACCTATGATGAAGCTTGTTCTTCTGTTCTAGGTTTCTTGCTCTTCCTTTTCCTTACTCTCTCAGAGATGCTAAAATATTTCTCAAAGTAACTGCTTGATAGTGGATTAATGAACTGCTTTTTTTAAAATTTATTTAAACCTGTAATAGATTTTTGAAGTAGTATGTTTGCTTTTTCTTTTTTTTTTTTCAGTACCAGTATTGTAAGTGGCAAGGAGGAAATGAGAAAACAGCTGGAGATGGGTGTAGCAGCCATAACCAGTGGATATGGAATTTAATGCAGTAGGCAAATGAAAGCTTTAAGTTTCCAGCATGAGAAAATTACTTAATAAAAGAAACTTATCCCAGCTTTCTAGTTTCTGCTTTTGGTAGTAAATCTTTCATGTTTTGCATCTGATAGCACTACAAAAATATCCTATCCCATGTTGTTCCTTAAAGCTTTGTGAGCTTTGTTGAGTAGTTTCACATTTCTAGGTTTATCTTTAAAAGAATAAAGAGGAAAAAGATGGTTCCCTCTTTCACCTGTTCCTAAAGAATTCAACACAAGATTCTTAAGCTTTTGTACAACTTTTATTTATAATTGCATGCTTAAGTAACTCTAGCCCTGATAATCTTCTGTATTTCTGTGGGCAATTAGCAATAGAAATGTATGAAAGTCTAGTATGAAATTTCAGTCTCTATGTATATAATCTGAGTTCTGGATAACATGTGGGTCTTTGGCTTTATGCACAGCTAGCCTGTTTGTATCCAGCTGAGCCTCTTAAGTGTAGTACAGTGGCTGAACGACTCCTAGAACCACCTTGAGTTCATAAGTTTTACAGTGGTGTTTGTGAAGTGCTGAGACCAAGCTAGCAAACTCCGTTTGAGGGTGCATGCCCTACACAGAGCTCTTCAAGTATCTTCCTACCACTCCCAAATTGTGTCAGAATTTTTTTTATTCTAGTACCACACTGTGTGGGGAATAAGAATTGCTGTGCTTTTAAACCGAGAGAGGGGAACTTTGAGAAGAGATTGCACGTACACCTAGTTCATATTTTGCATTTGTTGCCTGTCTAGGGGTACTACTGATATGCCCAGGAGATTGGGAGCAGTGAATAGTGCATAAGAGCAGTGCTAGGAAAGGCTATGCTTAATGCTTTGTGGTTTATATATGTCTGTTTGCTTTAGAAAAAGTTACATTTGTGCCATGTTCATCTCTTATCAGGGAGGCCCTGCTGGAGGAAATCCCAAGGCTGCGTACCTGTTAAACTCCCTTATCTTTGACTGTGCTTAGTTGGGAGGCTTTTCGGGAGAAAGATATGGCTATTTCATGATGGTGAAAGAGAATGACCAAGCACTGCAGTTATTTTGTATCTGCTAATGTCCTTAAATACTTACATAGACATAAATATTGACTGCAAGCAGGAAAAAAAGTGCCTGTTTGTCCATAAACCCTGTTGGAATTTTTTGTTTTAAATCTTCCTCTTGCTTTAAGTGGCAGAAATACTGCATAACTGTAGACTCTTAGGTGAAGTTTTTACTTATTCCTCTCTTCAGCTTTCAGATGTTCCCAGGGTATGCAGGAGAAACCTAAGTCTTCCATGCTCTAACATAATGCTTTATTTCCACTCCCACATCAATTTTAATAAGTGGCTAATCCGTAAGTGTCAAAGCCATGACAATTTTAGAGTGGGATGTGTATGTGGATTAACGGGAGTTCAAGGTCTGAATGTGTGGCAGGGGTTTTTATTTTTTTTTTGCTTGCACTAATGTAGCTGCTATTTTCATTATTTTATGAATGCAAAAAACTTACTGACAGCTAGCGTTTAGTTTCATTGTTTCTATTGATTTTTTAAATTATTATTATTTTGCTCAAGTGAACTGTATATTACAGCACTAAATCTACTTTTCAATTGCTTTGAATGTCCTACAGTTTTTAATGAGACTGTCTTGTTTGGCAAAAAATAAATATTTTGCAGTTATTTGGTCCATGAAGCTTGATGCAGTTCAGGGTTTGTTTTTTTAACATTGGCTGAGAGGCAGGCAAATGTCTGTGACAGTAGCTTTATTATAAATAACCCAGCTAGAAAAACATGTGCTGGCACTAGCTATCCTGACATATAAACATCAGTCTCTGAGTTTGTACTGTCTGCATTGACATCTACAGCAAGTTGTCTTTAATTTTTCTAAAGACATTAAAATTAATGCTGTTGTAGGACTGCATTAATTGAATGCTATGTCTCTCAGTCTTTTTGTGTTGATATGTTGAGTTTTATCTGCCTTGCTGTACTGGAAGTTTTCTTAAATCATCTTCCTGAATGTTAAGAGTTTATGCTTTCAAGCTGAATGCTATGCTGGTTAAGTGTGAGGCTTTTGGAAGGGACCCAGAATGGCAAAATGTTGTATTGTAGTTGGGCTGAGACTTTCTCCTGTGCTGCAGTTAGTAGGGCTGTTGGCATTAAATTACTTTCTCTCAAGCAATGTTTTGATTCCTCTTCTGGGAGTAAGGTGTCAGTTGTATCAAATGCATACCCAATCTTATTTCTGCTTGTTTCAGTATTTTAGGTGAGCTGCCCATCAGTTACTTGAGAAAGCTTAGGTTTGTTGTTTGGATGTCACAACTTTTTACCTGGCTAATTGGATTGTGATACTGCATTGAGCTGTTCAGTGATCCTGTGTGTCTCATTTGAGTTGGCAGAGCCTGTTGAGCGAGCATGTGTCAAGACTAGCTTGAGCTATTGCATGGGAATTGTGGTGTTGATTTCAAATGGTCTTTGGTCTTTCATTGGTCACTCTCCTTATTCTGGAAGCTCTTCTCTTTTTTTTGTGTGTGTGTGTTTTTCAGTCTTGCTTTATCAAATCATCTTCTGTTAACCTGCTGCTTTGTTTTCCTTTTTAGAGTCAGTCATTGTGGAACTGAGCTATTGGTATAAGGTACAGTAACTGGTAGGAAGAGAGCTGAAGATAAAAGCCAGAAATAAAAAGTTGGGAGAATGGTAAGGCAAAATATATTCAGTGGTTTTTATTCCTAGTGTTCTGCTACAATGGTCTTAGTAGTAGCAAGTGACACATGTTCTCTGAAGTATCGGAAACTTTGTCTCAGAACTTGGCTGGGTAATTTCCAGGAGCGTAAATCTGTAAAAAGTTGAGGAAGATCCGCTTCTGTTAAAATTAGTGGAAATGGAAAATCCTCAGTAAGCTGCAGGATTGCATTCAGTGTGTTGATGGTATCTTCTGGTGACTCCTCCAATAAATATAAAGCTTTCCTCTAAAACTCGCTTTGTGAAAAAGGACATTTAAGTTTAAAGAAAAAGAAATAGAGAAAGGATAACAACTGGCTAATACTTCAAGACAGTGACTGAGAAGTGACACGGACAGGCAGTGCAAAGCTCACCGCAGCAGATATGGAGAGTCCTTCCAGAGAGCTGATTTAATAGGAAAGAAGGATCCCATACATTTTGCCTAGCCCCCTTTCCTCTCAAGTTCAGAGGCCATCCTCTGTCCCCCCAGTTGCAGAAGTATTTTAATGTGAAAATCCACACTTTCTTGGGAAGAGATCTTGGTAGCTTGGCAAGATTTTTGATCTGGTTAAGACATCAATTGAGACTCCTGTATATTTCTGTATTTTCATGGTACATTGTTAGAATAACCTGGAGTGTTTGTAGTTTTCTTTAAAATACTGTAATGTTTCCCTTACTGGCCAAGAGCCTGCTTTAAAAACAGTAGTTTTCAGATTAATTTTCTGAAAGGAACAGATTGTAGTGCATAGCATGGGACTGGCAGGAGTAAGTGCTCATCTGTGTGCTGAGTTTTGGAGTACAGGAGTCAGGATGAACTAGAGGGCAGTGAAAGAGGAGATGGCAGGAGACTGTCCCGGCTGCGCTGCTGCAGTGTATATTGCTCACCGCTGGAGGACAGCCGTGCTTCGCCGGGCCTGCTGCTTTGGGGTCTGGCTTTTGCAGGAGGATGTGGCGAGTAGCAACAGGTAACTCTAGGGTAAGAGATAACCTTCTCTAAAATAGAGGGGGCTGGAAAAAATAGGGGTGTCTTGGTTTTTTTACTGAACTGTTGTGAGAGGCCTTCCATTTATTTCACATGCATGTACACCCTTCACTGTGAGCATTCTTTAAACTAAGTCTTGCCTGCAGGCATTTATTTGTTCTGAGTGTAAGCCTGCGTTCCTAGGCTGGCAAACTTTCCTGACGACATGAGCCATATGCCAAAGTCTTCATGTATGTGAGTGACCTGTTCCTTGGTGGACATAGGATTTTCTGGTTTGCAAGTCTGAGATGATGCCTTCCAACCACTCCACTGGAGGACCTGCTTCTGCAGGATCCTAGAGGACACTGGCAGTTCTTGGTCTGTTGGCTTGCTTTCAGGTGACTTAGGAGGCTTGTTAGCAACTTTGATATTGGCACTTGGTACGGAGGTCCTTATGAGAGCCTGACCTGAACTGCTTAGACCTGCATGTATTTGTGTCAAGGTTGCTGACCTCTGCTCTGTTCCTCTACAAGGCACCAAAGTGGAATTGCATTAGCTCTGCAGATGGGCTTTTGCCATTTTTTCCCTTGTCTCAAATCTTTTGTTATTGCTGCCTCCCCCAGCCATTTACCACATTCTTATCTTTTGTTTAGCTCTGTCCTTCCTTTTCTTGCTCAGAGACTTCTGGTCACCTAAAGAGGCTTCTCCTCTCTCTGCAACTACTTGAGATAATTGAAAAACAATTTGCTCCAATTGTTTTGCAGTTGCTGTAGGCCAAAGACCAGTTCTGATCACCTGCTGGCCAGTGTTAAGTACTTACATCATCTTGTGTACTTCAGCTGTTTATCCATATGGATTTGCTCTTGACTGGAAAAGCTGATGGGTGGTAAAGGAAAGGAGAGGCTGGATCCCTGCAGGGAGTGCACATGAAGCCATATGCCAGTATTTCTGGGTATTTGGTGCCCCCTGGAGACTGCTGCTGCCCACGACGTAATGAATATAATGACAGGACATTCATAGATGTCCCTAGTCTGAGCAGGCTGAAGAACAATATGAACTATATTGTTCTCACAACAAAAGTGGAGGATACTAGAAAAGGCAGTAGAGTAAAAGCAAGGACTCTCTAAAAATAATAACAATTACATATCCTGTAATTCTTAAACCTGGTGAAGACTGACAGCTGTTTCATGTTTATGTATGTAAGCCTGTGTATTTCAAAAATGCATATGCAAGATGAAGTGTAGATATTTGAAAGTAGTATGGTGTGAGATTTAAGTGTTGAGTTCACAAGACAGATTAAATAGGTTCTGTTAGCTCATCTGAGAGGCCAGTCAATCTAATAGGAAAATGTGGATGTCTCTTACCAAATCTGGAATTGGAACTTTATCACAAGCTTAATAAGGAAACTGACATTTTTGTTACATGTTTCAGCAGTAAAATTGACCTTGGTAACTTTTTAACACTTAAGTGAGAGGGGTATGATTGTATCCTGATGCAGGGAATGTATTTGACATGGGTCTGGAATCTGCTTTCATTTTCCCAAAGCAAACCACCTGAAACAGAAGTAGATTTACAAAATACTGCCTTATTATGATTTTTGTTATTTTCATTTGGGGAAAAAGGCAGCTGCAAAATGATAATTTCTTTTCGGTATTATTATTATTCTGGAAGCAACCTTCTTGCAGAATGACAATACAGGAATTTCATATTTTACCCTGACTACAGAGAAGAATGCTGTATGGTCTGAGGAAGAAAATCTCAATGTTATGCTTGAATGCAACTATTTTCAGAGTTACAGTTAAGGCCCACCAAAATTCTGAGCTTCAGTATTTTTGTTTGTTTATGACTATGTGGATAGATTTAACCCAGGTATCGTGAGAAATCATTAGAGTCCACCAGCTCTGAGTCCCCATCATTTAAATTGAAGTAAAATTGTATCTAAGCCTTGTCTGCCTGCTGCTGCTCATTCAGCCCGAAGAGGGCACCGTGCATCATCCTCTCTGCTCTGTTCAGGGGCCAGGCGGTGCCCAGAAGTGGGAGCAGGAATTGAACTCCACACTGCTTACAAGAAACACACCCGACTGACTACCTTGATTATGTCCTTTTTACTTTTGTTGTTCAGAGAAGTTTAAACATACAGGAAATAGTAGTTGTGTGACATGAAACAAGTGAGACATAAGTTCTTGGGCTCAATTCTTAGTGCTTTTTCTTCCTGGAAAAGTTCTGCGGTTCTCAAATGCAACCTTTCTTTAAGGTTGGCTTTTTATTTTTAACAGTATGTTATTTTTGTATCTTTAAAATTTATAGCCAAAGACTGCCTCTGATACTGCTAAACTGCGTGAAGTGACTAAACAAGCTCAGTGAGGAATAATACTGCTGTACATCTTGCCTGTGGGATTTGTGGTCTTTGAGAAATGGGAACATGCATATCACTTAACCTCTCCTCCTTGCTTTCTGTCCTTTCGAAGAAACAGGTGCAGTCATCTCACTTCAGGCAGCATTCTGTGATTGCCTTGGTTTATGGTGGCAATACACTAGGAGAGACCTACAATGCCCAAATCCTGTTTTCTGAATATGATTGCAGTGCGTTGCTGCTGTTGAGCTGGTTGTTTTCAGTTAGGCCACTTGTCCTTTTGTGGGGTTTGTGCAGTTGATAAAATACATTGCATGGTGTGCAGCATTCATTCTTTTTGTTTTTACAGCAGGAAGGTGAAATGGAAGGTGAGGCAGTTGAAGCTATTGTGGAGGAATCAGAAACTTTTATTAAAGGGAAAGAGAGAAAAACCTATCAAAGGCGCCGTGAAGGTGGGCAGGAGGACGATGCTTGTCATATACCACCAAACCAAGCAGATGGAGGTGAAGTAGTGCAGGATGTCAACAGTGGTGTGCAGATGGTGATGATGGAACAGCTGGATCCAACTCTTCTTCAAATGAAGACTGAAGTAATGGAAGGTGCAGTGCCTCAAGAAACTGAGGCTACAGTGGATGACACACAGATCATAACACTTCAGGTTGTTAATATGGAAGAACAGCCTATAAACCTTGGTGAGCTTCAGCTGGTCCAAGTACCTGTACCAGTGACTGTACCTGTTGCCACCACGTCTGTGGAAGAACTTCAGGGAGCGTATGAAAATGAGGTTTCCAAAGGAGGCCTGCAAGAGGGAGAGCCCATGATCTGTCACACCCTCCCTTTACCAGAAGGCTTCCAAGTAGTGAAAGTGGGTGCAAATGGTGAGGTGGAGACACTGGAACAAGGTGAACTTCAACCACAGGAAGATCCCAATTGGCAGAAAGATCCAGACTATCAGCCACCAGCCAAAAAAACAAAGAAAAACAAAAAGAGTAAGCTTCGCTACACTGAGGAAGGCAAAGATGTGGATGTCTCGGTGTATGACTTTGAAGAAGAGCAGCAGGAGGGTTTGTTGTCTGAGGTCAATGCAGAAAAGGTGGTGGGCAATATGAAGCCACCTAAACCAACAAAAATTAAAAAGAAAGGTAAGCTCCCCAACTGCAAGTGGATTTTAAAAATGTATTTGTTATGGTGGGACCTTGCAGTATGATTGAAGTGTGAGTAGATGCAAGTGGGAGGAAAGCAGACATGCCCAATGTCACATATTCTTTATATAATAGCACTCAGCTCTGTTGTTTCTTGGGCAAACCTCCCATCTTGTCCATCTAGGCTATAAAGGAGCTCATTTTCTTTGAGTGTGATGCTGTGGCATTAATATTCCCATATGACTACAGTTGAAAAGATTCTTCTCTTTGCTATAATACATATGTAAGAGTTTGTATACATGTGGTTTACATCAGGAACCAACATATATTTAGTTCTGTGGGTTCTTTCCTAACCAATTGCTGGGTAAGGTAGATGGTGCAGAATATAGCAATACGTATATTTGACTTTTCTTAAAACTGTAAGTTAAGGAATGCTTTTTAGAGTGGAAAAGGAACACTGAATGCTGGCATACTAATGAAAATTGAAGCCAAGTCAGCCATAGTCAGCAGTGACTTTGTAAGGATATGCAGTTGGATTTAATGGTACATGATGTTTCCTTGTAGTAGTTACACCTCCAAGCAGCTTTCCTTTTCCCTGCTGATCTCTTGTGTTATGCAGTAGACCACAGTCAAGAGTAAAGATTATTTCCTTCATGGCCAGGTGTAAAGAAGACATTCCAGTGCGAACTGTGCAGTTACACTTGTCCGCGTCGTTCCAACTTGGACCGCCACATGAAAAGCCACACTGATGAAAGACCACATAAGTGCCATCTCTGTGGCAGGGCTTTCCGGACAGTCACATTGCTGAGGAACCACCTCAACACTCACACAGGTACTCTTGCTTTTGCATATATGTTGTTTTTGTAGGAACTGCTCTGTTGTTAGAGCAGATAGATTCAAGATAGATCCATCCTGGTTTTATAATTTCTCTTATGGAACAAGCTAAAAAGGAAGAAACTATGCAGTGCTGTCATTTGTTTCTCATATGAATGCAGTTTTCTGCCTGGCCAGGCCAGGTACAGAGCTTGTCCTATACACAGGTATAAAACTGGCTCTAGGCTTGATCTGAAATTAGCTGAGGTTACAGAAATGTTCCATTTGTCCAGCATTAGTACTTGTGTGCTAAGCTTTGCGTTGCTGCTGTTGTTTGCAGAAAAGTAAAGTGAGAATAAGGCTGGAGCTTAAACATAAGGGAACTGAAAATAACAACACC
>JANZLQ010000092.1:8708332-8735511 GCA_026212715.1 Elanus axillaris | reverse complement strand
CCCCCACAAAGAGTAGGTTATAAACTGGACCAATAAAACTTATGGCTAGGAACTGTGGCACATTTCAGTTGTTCCTTACCAAAGTTTCTGGTATAAAACTACAGGTAATTGAACTGTAATTAAACTTAAGCTTGTTGTAACCTTTCTGCAAAAAAACTCCATTCATATCCTTTGTTTTCTCTGTGTACTTATGTCTAACTGGGTGGTTTGAAATTTGTAAATAACCAAGTGATACAAAAATAAGGGAGTCTCTTTCCTCACTGAAAGGATATTATGTATACAAAAGTTGTGACTCTTGTGTATTATTCGCTTCTCTTAATTTAGTATTTCAGAAAGTGAAAGCAATGTTGCTAATTCACTTTAAAAACAAACAAAGAAAAAACCCCAAAGCTGTTCCATATGCTCTTTTGTTACTAAATCTGAATCATCTTCCTGGTTTGCTGCATACTATTAGGTACTCGCCCTCACAAGTGCCCAGACTGTGACATGGCCTTTGTGACCAGTGGAGAGTTGGTTCGGCATCGCCGCTACAAACATACCCATGAGAAACCATTCAAATGTTCAATGTGTGATTATGCTAGTGTGGAGGTATGTTGGTTAATTGTTACAGCACTGAATACTTCTTTATACACTCCAAAGCTTGTTCACCATCTGTTACAAACTCTGTTCTTAGGTATTTCCTCTTTGGCCATTTGCTTAAAAGGCTCTGAGCAAAAAACACTTATAAATCAGGTCTGCTCGTGGAAGCAAATGGTGGGGTTTCCTCAGTTAATGAAAAAACAGAGCGTTTATGCACAGAAATCCTAGGTGATGTCCACTTCCTCTTTGGAGACAATAGTTGTTGTCATTGTTTCTTAAATTACTTGGCCTTTAAGAAGATTGCAGGAATCATAGTGTGCTGTCTTGAAGGAGGCAGCCATCTCCTGCTGCAGGAGGATGTACTTTCAGACTAGCAGTATCCTCCTATTTTAGAAATGTGCATTCTGCATATGATTGATTTATGCCACTAAGATGACTGTAGCAAAAACTAATGAGCCTTTGCCTCTATTGGTGAGAAGCAGCTTTGCTAATACTTGGGCGATTGTCTAATTTGCTCAAGTAAATTAAGCTTCCTTGAATGCTCTCCCCTATGCAGTATTGTTACTTATGCTACAGGACAGCCTTTATATTGTGATGAGAAATTTGAGCCAGATGGTGAGCACCATAATTAAAAAAAAAAAAGGGCGGGGGGAATGTCTGCAGTGGGAGAAGGCTACAGTGGGGAGAGGTTGAGTAGGGGCTTTGGGCTTTTTTTCCTACCCACACTGTGGCTGCAGTGTTGTAATTCCATGCCCTGTGGTTTGAGTGCTGAATAAACTGTATTGCAGTAGTTTTCATAGTATGAATTAGGAACAAATAACCAAGTTGATCTTTATGTGAGCTTGTGCTGTGTTTTGTAGACATAGGTTGGTGATTAAGCATTGTGGTCACACTTGAGCAGATAATGCCTTAACGTTTGTGTTCATGCTGACCTTTAAGCTGGGTTCATGCCTTCTAGATAAAAGCAGAAGAAGAAAGGAATTAAGTCACCTTGTTGATTGTAGGACTAGGTTTTTTTGTTGTTCTTGGCAAGAAATTGATTTATCTTATCCTTCTCAAAGTAACTGGAGAGGACTCAAGAAAGCACCCTGTGGAGAAAAATATACTGTACAGGGGGCACTCACCCCCCGCAATGTTTCTTGGGTGCATGCTTTCCCAGAACACTTTCTTGTGCCTCTCTAGGACACTTTCAAATTTTAGCCTGTCTTCAGATGCTGAGATGGTTGATAACAGTAAGGTGAGCACAAGACTCTAAACCAGGCTGCACTGAACGTGGGAACAAGCATCAAGCAAGACTGGGAATGAGGTTGGAGGTGAAGCAGAGGGTGCAGGAGTGCGTGGCTATGTGCAGTGTAAAAATGGTATTAAAACATGCTTATTTGGGTTAGTGGTAAGATAAAAATAGGCTGCCTTAAACTTAATCTTGACTGATTTCTTGTACTTTTGGCAATCTGACCTGCTCATCTATGCTAACTTCAGTCTTGCTTGCTTTTGACTTCCAGGTTAGCAAATTGAAACGCCACATTCGTTCTCACACTGGAGAGCGTCCGTTCCAGTGCAGCTTGTGCAGCTATGCCAGCAGGGATACGTACAAACTGAAGAGGCACATGAGGACCCACTCTGGTATTGATGCCATGTTTTTTTAGTGTGTTGTTGATGGTTTAGTGTCAGAGTGCTGAGGCTGTGTACAATGTGTGCTAACACTTAAACAGCAAAAGAAATATTATTTTGTAGTTTAATATAAAACCTTTATAAAATCTGTAAATAACGAGAGTGCACCATGATTGTAAGCACTCGTAAATTCATAACGTGGTAATAACTGCTGCATTGAGAAATGAGCTTGGAGGATTCTGATTTCCAGTCTGACTGTGAGGTGATAAAAATACAGGCACTTCCAGTGTGAACAGAAGAAACTGCTATTACCAGTTTTCCACTTCTGGTTGAAGATTATAGCCATTTACAGTTTCATGCTTGAGTGTAGTTGCAAAAGTGTCTCATGCATGTTAATTTGTAAAGATCCTAAATTTTTTCTTCAATAGAAATAGGGATGGTTTTAGCACAGAATGTTACTGGCATGCCAAATTAATCATATTGCTAAAACTGAAGGGGAAAAAATGACCTTGCATGTATACATGAGCATTCAGAACCCACAACCCCCCAGAAAATTTGATGCTGCTTGCTGTCTTCTGGCAGCCTGTGTGTAGGTCTTCCATACATTTATCAGAGTAAGGATAATAATTTAACTCATTTGCTTAAAGATTGAACTTGAGTCTCTGTAGAAAGATGCATGCTGAAGCTAAAACTTCTAGAGAAGGAGACATTATTGAGGTCTTTCTAGGTTTACTTTTTTTTTGTCAACTAGCTGCCAGTTTTAAGTTTCTGGGAGGTTGTTTTGTTTGGGGCTTCTTGGTGAGATTTCTTTTTAATAAAAGTACTTGTGCTGGTTTTTTTCCTTTCTGCTACTGAAGGAGAGAAGCCATATGAATGTTACATCTGCCATGCTCGCTTCACTCAGAGTGGTACCATGAAGATGCACATTTTGCAGAAGCACACAGAGAATGTGGCCAAATTTCACTGTCCTCACTGTGATACTGTTATAGCGAGAAAGAGTGACTTGGGTATGTATCTCAAAAAGTGGCCATTTGGTGAAGATTCTATGAAACACTTCCTAGAAATAGAGTTCACATAACCCAACTGCTGACTTTTTTTTTTAACCTAATACTTCCGGTAACTGTACAACATGAAGCACAGGCTTAGATGTGTGGCTGTTAATACACACTTTTACCTTACAATAGCTGCTGCAGACTGTAAGAATTTTAAGTTTCTTTTCATTATTTGAAAATATAGTGTGTTTTCCAAGCATACAAGGCAACTTACTGTTTTCAGGCCCACAGATGCAAGATATTTATTCAACTTGGACTGAGATTGCAACTGCATGTGGATTGAGGTTTGAAAAACTCGGAGGTCACTTGGCTTGACTTCCTGCAAATTGGAGGCTATTAAGTTTCATGCAGAGATATCTTTATCAAGCTAAAAGGTTTGAATTAGACCAAATAGTTTAATTTTCCAGGGTATGGAGCTGTGTGCCACAGACAGGGTGGGAAAGACTTGAGTTGTCATAAAAGCCCTGAGTCCTTGCAGTAGGAGAGTCTTAATCTAGCGAGCAGTACCCAGTGTGATTCCAGCAGGCAAGCTCTCTTATGTTCTACAAGGTGGAAAATAATACCATGCCCAGAGCAGCTGAGGAGAAGGAAGAAGCCACAATTTGGCAGAACTTTCTGTCTACAAACAGAATATCACCCAAGTAATGGGAAGGCGGGCTCCCTTCCAATAAAGACAAGTGTAAAGTGCTACAGCAAGAGGCAGTTTGAGAGTATGGCAGTCGGTTGATGTCAGGAGCAAACAAGCTGATTTACAATAGAGGAAAACTGATGTTAGCTATGAACAATTTTTCTTGTAATAGTGCTTTAGTCTACCCTAAGCTACCTTGTGCAGCTGTGGTATGCTCCTAGTGGGAGGATTTTAAAGAAGTGACTAAAACCTCTGTTGGGAATTATCTAATGGTATCCCTGTTGCCTTCTGGCTCTGTCACTCTGACTTCTAATCCAGTGTATTACCTGGCATAACAGTCCATGAGACACTTTAGTTTGACAAACATATGTTAATCAAATGCAAGTGTACAGTATCAGCACAGATTGTGACTAATAACCAAATCTAGAATCTTGTGGAAAAACCTGATGGAGTTTTTCTGCAAGACTTTTCTGTCTAAAAATTGTTCTGGATGCTTTTAATTGAGAGTCTTTTTAAGTTTTGGTAGAATCCTAAAGTAACTATTTCACTTCTTTGGCTTGAGCTCGAGACTGCATGCAGGGAGATTGCTAAGGGAACTGTTGGATAGCCTTTCATGCTTAGAAAGGCATGGTGATTAAAGCCTCTGCTTCTTTTGCTCCTAGGTGTCCATTTGCGAAAGCAGCATTCCTACATCGAACAGGGCAAGAAGTGTCGCTACTGTGACGCTGTGTTTCATGAGCGGTATGCTCTCATACAGCATCAAAAGTCTCACAAGAATGAGAAGCGCTTCAAGTGTGACCAGTGCGATTATGCATGCAGACAGGTAAGCTTTGCGGGACTGGCACCCCTTATGAGCATTAGAACAGGAGCTAAAAATACAAGGTGGAAATCTTAGCTGTTAAGTTTGACCAGCTGTCAAGATCAAATTAGCTCTCTAAATCTTTTGAAGGGTGTGAAGGAAAGTTCAGTGGCCTTTGCTTCTTGATGGTGTAGTGTTCCCCTGTAGACAACTACCTTCTAAGTCACAACCTTTATGTATCTGTTGACAAAGGGATAAGATTCCATCTGGGATGGAAGTAGCTAGGACTGATTATGCCATCAATCAAGATGTTCTCACATTCCTGCGGAATCATCCTTTCCTTGATATTAAGGATAAAGTTTTGGCCTCCCTTTAGCTGAAAATTCACTCTTCTGTATCCATATATCTGAGTTCTCAAGTTACTTTTCCTGTCTTGCTTGTCCCTGTCAGGAGCGACACATGGTCATGCATAAACGGACCCATACTGGAGAAAAGCCTTATGCCTGTAGCCATTGTGATAAAACCTTCCGTCAGAAACAGCTCCTCGATATGCACTTCAAACGATACCATGATCCCAACTTTGTCCCTGCTGCCTTTGTCTGTTCCAAGTGTGGCAAAACATTCACTCGCAGGGTAAGGGAATATACTGCTTTGAATTGTGGTGTTTTGTGCTGGAATGAGGCTTTTAGCCGAGGGGAGGGGAACATGTTTACCCAAAAGGAAAGGTGCATGGCACAATACTGATCTCTTAAATGGAGTGCTACTTTCTGAGAAGAAAAGAGAGGGGAGGAGACCTGGTATAATTCAGAATTAGTACTAGCACGTATTAGGGTTGACATCATGAGCAATGTGAAGATGCAACTTTATGAATAAAAGTTGATGGAAATCTACTAATTTCCCCTAAATAGTCTTTCTTTAAAAAAAAAAGAAAAGATGCAAGTTACCAGAAGTGTGTTTGAAAATACAGAGCCAGAATATCTGATCTTGAATTCAATGCATGTTATATTTTTTCCTGTTTTTTTTCCTCTTCAATTGAGTAGAACACAATGGCTAGACATGCTGATAACTGCTCTGGCCTAGATGGTGGGGAAGGAGAGAATGGAGGAGAGACAAAGAAGGGCAAACGTGGCCGAAAGAGAAAGATGCGGTCTAAGAAAGAAGATTCCTCTGATAGTGGTAAGAAATGGCTCAGTACATTCTGAGAATTACAGGCCTGTCATATGCTCTGTGTCTTAGCTGTTAGTTTGCCCGTTCTGCAGGTTTGTTCTGGCACTTGGAAGGCTTTTATCTAGTTGGCAAGCCAAAAATGATGGTATGTGGCCAAGCACAGAGGTGACTGCCTGCGAGGGGTAGTATAGATTCTGCTGTCCCGGGCCTCTTCCAAGACAGCAGAGTTGAAAAAGCAGTCTGACACCTTTTGCCTAGGCTATGCAGTTCCTGTCCTGCTTGCTATTCTGTGTGTGAAATTTTCTGGTAATGTTTTCAGTGTCCCAGAAGAAACTGTGTGTTTCTGTGGTGCACTGCTCTGAAATGATATGTGCTCTTGCTTCACTGCTGTTGGGTGGCATGTCCAGAAGACCCCACTGCTGAATAGCTTGGCTGCTTCTGTGGAGGAAGGCTGGCAGCATCCAAGAGAATGGTGGAGACAGTGCTGGCAAACTATGGATTGTTGTGGAGGGCCTGCTGAGACAATTGAAGGGTCAAGGAGCTGGTGGTGTCTTCCGCTTCACGGATATATTTGCATGTATGCTGGTATTGAGAAGACAGCTTTTGAAGGGCTGTGACTTCCTGGATAATGTGCTAGAAGATGGGTTAGGTGCAATGTGTAATAGGGTGGCTACTGTCTGTAAGCTTCTCCAGAAGAGGGAGATGGAGAAACTGTTGCAGCAGATAGTGATCACCTTCACTGCAGTCCTATTTGTGAAGGAAAAACTGTCATAGTCTTCCCTCCTGGTAGAGGGAAAAGTTAGTCACGTCTTCAGCAGGAAGGTCCAAGTAGAGTCTCAAGACCAACCAGTTCAAAGATGATTCTGCAAAAGCAGTGTTGCTAATTAGTCTTTTATCTGGAGTGCTTTGTGTAATTAATCAAGGTGTGTAGGTATCTTTCTGGCTAGAGTATGCGTATCTGAAATACTTATGTAGCAAACAGGTTTTATGGGATGAGTATGGTCAAATGGCTTGTGCAAACCTTGACTGCAAAAACTCTATAGAAATAAGTGCTTAATCTTATGTTTGTATAGATATTTGGAAAAAAATGTGTTACAATCAGTTTAATAAAGCACGTGTAAGTAATTGTTCATTTAAAATATGGAAAGATCATGGAGGTAGAGAGAGTAAAATAACTGCCTTGGTGGAAGGTAATTAAAAATATGGGATTCTGGAGCTTTATTCTACCAATTTGTAGGCTTCCTGTGAGTTTAGCCTATTCTAAAACGCCAAATTTTATTTAGTTGATATGGTCTGGGTTTAAAACAATTTTGGGGGGAAGCTGGTCAAAAGTCATGCTTGCTAGGTGGATTGATGATGAGCTCTGTATGACTGTGGCTCAGACTGAGAGAATCACTTCAGCCTCAGATGAGTTGACAAGTCTGGGTTGACTTCTCAGGAATCATTTGATATATGTGAAGAATTGACTAGTGTGAGATGAGTAGTGGTAAGAAAAAGGCCCTAACCATATTCTCAGGAGAATTGCATTATTCGGTGTTGTTTTTATCTCTAGATCTGCAGTTTCATGAGTTTTGGTAACTGCTAAATATATAAAATGGTGAGCAAAGCTGTGATGAAACAGACCTGTCTTGTGCTAATGGGAAAAATGCCAGATAGCAAATGATAGTTTTGTCTCCCATCTGGCCTGTCTGCCCAATGTTGGACAGACTTAGTTGGTACTCATTTTGTTGAGGGGGGATATAAAGAAGCATTAAAAGCTGGAGCCTGAGAAATCCAATAAATGAAAGAAATTTGGCTTGGGGAATGATTCCTTGAGTGACTGTGTAAAATGCAGTGTATATGTGCCTCAGTGTACGTAAGGGACAGTTTGTTTGGTGGTTTTTTTCCCCCTTTAGGTGGATAAACATAAGTATGCCTTATGTAATGGCCGTTTTGTTCATGAGTAAAGCCACTCTTCTATGCAGTTGACACTTACAAATTTAAGGGCAATCATTTTGCTGGCCAAACAATGCTATTCTGTTTGACATCTCTTACTGCTTTTTGTCTGCTTTGGTTTTGACCAGGGTATTCTGATCATGCAGATGGTGATAACCTAGTAACTTTAAGGAGTGTTCAGAAGAATAAAGTGTAGAGCAATAAGCTCAGTTAACAACGTAAAAGTTGCAAAAAAACCCACAGCTTGCCATGAGGACTGTTGGATTGGAATCAGCTCTAAAATGCAATGAGGTGCATAGAGTTGATGTGAATGGGAGATGCCCTCTTAAATTCTTTGAGTAGACAGGGCCTCATAAAATATGCTGCATTAGACTTGTCTTGCCTCTGAAGACAGGTCTTGGGGAAGATCCTTTTAGTGACTGGTTGGTGATCTGTATGTCAATGGCCCTGGAAAGCGTGGTGAGTAGTCTGCAGACATGTGCTCACCCATAATGCTTAAGAACTCCCCAGTTTTGTGTGGTTCTGCCATATTCAACTTGAGATTTTGAGGTCTTGGGCATAAGTCTCAGTGTCTGGGAGCTGCTACCCTGGTTTCCTATCTACTTAACAGAGAAGGCCTGAAGTATGGCGTTGCCATTTCTTCAGGGCTAGGAGACTTGCTCTTGGATCCTTCTTGGGTTTCTAGTGTTTTGCAGAGATGCTGTAGTGGGTGCTACCACTATTTATGTGTGACTGGCCCCTTTTATCCTCTTGCCCCTCTATTTCCCACACTTATTCCACTCCACGTCACCTTAGCCCCTCCCCTAAGCATCCCATAAGTAATCCTGTGTGATCCAAAACTGCTTTCCCCTGCATCCCATTATGTGTCCCACCCCCAGCCAGCAATTCGTAGAATCACAGAATCATAGCAGTGGTTTGAGTTGGAAGGACCTTAAAGATAATTTAGTTCCAACCTCCCTGCCATGGGCAGGGACACCTTCCACTAGACCAGGTTGCTCAAAGCCCCATCCAACCTGGCCATGAAAGCTTTCAGGGATGGGGCATCTACAGCGTCTCTGGGCAACCTGTTTCAGTGCCTTACCACCCTCACAGTAAAGAATTTCCTTATATCTGATCTAAATCTACCCTCTTTCAGTTTAAAGCCATTACTCCTTGTCCTATCACTACATGTCCTTTTAAAAAGTCCCTCTTCAGCTTTCTTGTAGACCCCCTTTGGGTACTGGATGGCTGCTCTAAGGTCTCTCCAGAAACTTCTCCAGGCTGAACAACCCTCAGCTCTCTCAGCCTATCTTCATAGGAGAGGCGCTCCAGCCCTCTGATCGTCTTCATGGTCCTCCTCTGGACTTGCTCCAACAGGTCCATGTCCTTCTTATGTTGGGGGCCCCAGAGCTGAAAGTAGTACTGCAGGTGGGATCTCATGAGAGTGGAGTACAGGGGCAGAATCACCTCCCTCGACCTGCTGGCCATGCTTCTTCTGATGCATCCCAGGATATGGTTGGCTTTCTGGGCTGCAAACACACATTGCCGGGGCATGTTGAGCTTCTCACCAACCAGCACTCCCAAGTCCTTCTTTGCAGGGCTGCTATCAATCCACTCATTGCCCAGCCTGTGTTTGTGCTTGGGATTGCCCCGACCCATGTGCAGGACCTTGCACTTGGCCCTGTTGAACTTCATGAGATTCAGACAAGCACACTCTTCCAGGCTGTCACGGTCTCTCTGAATGACATCCCTTCCCTCCAGCACATTGACTGCACCACACAGCTTGGTGGCTTCAGCAGACTTGCTGAGAGTGCACTCAATCCCGCTGTCTGCCACTGACAAAGATGTTAAATAGCGCTGATCCCTGAGGAATGCCACTCATCACTGGTCTCCACTTGGACATCACACTGTTGACCACAACTCTTTTGAGTGTGACCATCCAGCCAATTCCTTATGCACTGAGTGGTCTGTCCATCAAATCCATGTCTCTCAATTCCCCCATAACCCTTGGTGTAAAAGGTAATCAGAAGAGCTGTTCCCAATGACTCATCATGGTGGGGTTTGCACCTGGATACTGGGCTGGTGGCTCTCCTGGGTGTGGTCCAGACAAGATGTTTGTTCCTCAGAGGTTGATTTGGGTTCCCACCTTCTGTTGTGCACCCCTGTGCACCTCCTCTGAGTTGTGCAGGTGGGACTTCGATGGGCTGATGGGTCCTGTGATGGGCTTGGGAGTAGCCCAGCAGTGTATTATTTGGTCTCCTTCCTGCCATTGTTTTTCTGAGCTCCTTTGTGGATGTGCAGAGGAGCTTTTATTGCATAACCTAATATAATTGTTTCCTTTTGCTTTCTGAAGGACAACTTGTTCCCTCTAATGTGAGGGTAACAGACTAAGTCTGTGCCATCAGCTTCTCGACAAAGGACTTGTTTGCCTTCTTATCCGAGTTGACTGCTTTTGGATGAGGATTCGGTGGTGGCTCTCTGTAGATGGATTTGCTTCATTCTTGTTTGAACTGAAGATTTACAGAATACAATGTTTCTTACAGAGGAAAATGCTGAACCAGATTTGGATGATAATGAAGATGAGGAGGAGACAGCAGTAGAAATTGAGGCTGAACCAGAAGTTGAGCAAGAGGCTCCTGCACCACCTCCCAGTAAGAAACGAAGAGGAAGACCACCAGGCAAAGCTGCCACCCAACCAAAACAATCCCAGCGTAAGTCACTAATTCAAGCTTATGTTACACTGCTTGCTTGGCTGCTTTTTCCTTGGATTTGGCAGTTCTTGTAGGATAACTGCTCCCCTCAAGTGAGCTTATTTAAAACGTAGATAACTGTCTTGTCAAAGTAGAGACGAGTAACTCGCCTTTTGCTTGAAATTTGTTGCAAGGGTTTCCTGGTCATGAGGGAACGTAGCCACTTCAGACCACATTAAAAGGAGATGACATTATTTTTTCTTTAGTATTATTCCATTTCATAGATGTGCAAATGGCTCACTGCTTCTTGGACCAGTTCCGGTGTCTCTACTAATGTACAGTTCCTGGTAAAGCACCTGTTAGTACAACCACTGTGGTATTCTTACCTATGCAGACTTTTGTAGGTGCTGCTGCAAGCAAATATGCTTCAGGCCTGTAGTTCTGAGCATAGCATCAGTGCAGCTGTTGTTTCAACTCTACAGAGTTTTCTCCGTAAGAATAGATGTCAATGACTGTGCAAAGTCTTAAGTAAATAAATTCTAGGAACAAAGCAGGAAGTGCACATTTGTTCCTTCAAGGGGTAATGGCTTCCCCAGTGGTTTGCCTGTCCTCTCAGTGCTACAAGCATGGCCTGTGTCTTCCCTAGAATTACAGCCTGTTGGAAACATTTTATGCTGAATTTGTCACTAGTATCACTGGATTCCCCTGAATTTAAAGTTTTGCCTTAGTGCCCATACACTAATATGGTCTTGTTTGTTGATTACAATATCTGTTGTTTGAGTAATGTCTTAATATCAGAAGGCATATTGGAACAGTTGTAGTGGTAGTACATCCTCATAGAGGGGCAAGGAAATAGATGCTTGATGCTTGGGTGAATGAGGCAGGTTTAATCACTCCCTGCTAATGTGGGAATGTGAGTTGTGAGTCCCACCTTCCCTTTCCATGGCAGAGTCTTAAGAATCTACTGAGAAGTTATCTGGTGTACAGGCCAGCTCTGGAACCAGTAAAAAAAAAAAATCTGTTGTTTCCCCCTCCCCCTTTTGTTTTCTGCCTCTGTAGCTGCAGCAATCATTCAGGTTGAAGACCAGAACACTGGTGAAATTGAAAATATTATAGTTGAAGTAAAGAAAGAACCTGATGCAGAAACAGTAGAGGAAGAGGAGGAAGCTCAGCCTGCTGTAGTGGAAGCTCCCAATGGAGACCTCACTCCTGAGATGATTCTCAGCATGATGGACCGGTGATGGAGGAATACCACGCTGGCTGACTGAACTGGCCTGGGCTGTGTTTAAGCGGCTCAAATCTATTTTTCCTTTTACCTTTTTTCTTGGCTTTGGGAAATGCATCATTTTAGACCATTTTACCAAACATACTGGGAAATAAAACTTCAAAATGATGTTAGAATGTGATTTAACTAGAACTTGCTGTTTTATGTTAGCATTACAGGATCATGGAACATTAGGAAATATTTTTGAGTCCTTGAGGGTTTCCTGTGAGATGCTTGATTTAGTTTTGCTCTGAACTGCATTGTAAAGCTGGTCCAAGGGCCGTGTTTACATGCACCAAGTTTTAATATACAAAAGTGGAAGCCTTGACTAGAGTATGTGGTAAACCACTCCGGACTTGCCCTTCCAGTTCCCAGAGTCCTTGAGCCTCTTTCTCTCAGTAGTGTTTTTAACTGTAAATGCAGACTTGGGAGGGTTCTAGACTTTTAAAATGTTTTTTGCTTTTCCCCACTGACTAGCTCCGGTTCTCCAAGTCGGCTGCACACGGTAGTTTTGGCATGCTCCAACTGGTTTCTGTCCTTAATATGCTTTGCTTTCTGCAAAGCATTTCTGTAATGGTCAAGCTTGTAAATAACTTTTTTTTACATTTTAATCTTTTTCCATTAATTAAGAGGTATGCAAAAACGCAGTTTAAATAAGCCCCAGTATTTTAATTCCTTTCAAACTAAGTGACAAGAGAATTGATAGAGTGTAAATGTTGGAAAAGCTGTTGATAACCAATCACGTAGAAAAGAGATGTACCCAGACTATTGCTTGCAGAACAAGAGAAACCCACATGTGAAATCTGGTTTTGAAGCACACAAAACTGGCATTTGAAACATGTATAATTAACCTTATTTTTGAGTTATAATTTCACGACTACATTTTCTTTGCTCTATCTTGTAGTTGTATTTTGTGTTTATGAATCCTGTGTTAAGGAAGAAGTGGTGATTTGTAAGTGGGTCACTGCAGCCCTCAAAACCTGGGCCAGGAAATTTTAATAGGTCAGTAATTATACAATTTTGGATCTCTGATAAAGATGAAAAAGGAATAATGTGAAATACAAATGATGCCTGTATATGAACTGTCACATGTTAAAAATATGTAAGCTTTTTATAGAGCCTCAGTCTTGCTGATTTCAAACAAATTTTTCTTCTATGTATCGCTTTTAAGAGAGCTATCAGTTTAGCTATCAGACTCTAGGTTGATGCATTTTTGTACTTAGCTGTACTGTGTGATATTTTTCATTATTTTAGGAAGCCAACATGGGAAAAAAATACTGTTATAAAATATGTAATGGGGTTTGAAAGCTGGGAAGGAGAATATACTGCTGTACAGCTAATAAATAATAATGGATTAACATGTGTGCTCACTGGCTGCTTTCTTTGTATATATTAACGGTGTGACCTGGCAGTGATTTCTAGACTGTAAAGCCGTTGCTTCTCCTAGAAAGATGCTGCAGGCCTGTAAACAGGGACCAGCTCTTCTCCTCTCACTGTGAGTGTTCCCTCTGACCTGTGCTGAATGCAAGGTAGCTATCTGTGACATTAAATCATGGCTGCAGGTGAATGTACACATAAGCAAGTGGTGTTACTGCAGTGAAGCCAGCACATGATCCTTGTTTCCTTACAGCAGCTCCGTCATGTAGCAGGGGTCTAAGCTGCTTGCTCAGCTGGGTCTGCATGGAGGAGTGTGCAGCAGAGAAGTGATGTAAGATGTAAGGCTGGCCACTCGCGAACGTCAGCATTTACAGCTTGAGCTAGAAGTAATGCGGGAGTGGTGGTTGTTGCTTTTGTTTGTCTTGGCTGTGGGTTTAAATAATTGTAGCTGATGGTTTAGATAGCGGGAGTATTATTTCCATTTCATTCTGGAAAATGGAACTGATACTTGGGTGGAGTTTGTGGTGTATCTTAGTTACCTGTGAAAGCAGCTTAGAGAAGCCAGCTGAGAGTAAGCAGTCAGGTAGCTGCATGCTGTGTAAGTTCAGGATAGTACCTCTTGTACTGCTGGCTTCAGAACAGGAGGCGCTGCAAATGGCACAATACTACTTATTGAGAAGGAAATCTTAAAAATCACAAGAGTTGCTAGACTTAATTTTAATTTAACACTAGATGTTTGGTGACTAGTTATCTCTGGTCCTGAGAGATGGTCCTTCTTAAACTTGCCAAGAAAAGCTGTCTGGAAGTTGATGCTTGAGCAGGATGGAGGCTTGTTTCAGCAGGTGGGAGAGGTAAATGCAAGGGCTGCTTCTGCAAGGAGCCAGGTCTGGCTGCAGAAGTGGATAAATCCTCAAGTGCTTTCTCAGTGGGACAAGAGCTTTGGGTACTCGCAAGCCCAAAGATGTTTCAGATGGAGGCAGTGCTCTGAAGGAAATGTGATTTTTCTGTAAGCCTAGAGCTAGGGAGGCTTTATGGTGAGCTGGAAAACTGAAGGTGTCCTTGGGATCTGTAAGGAGTACCACCATCATCTCTTAAACCCTCTGGCTCAACCCACTGCTGACAAGTGGGGTGTGAAAGATGTTGCAGTGGCTTGGTTTCAACCGTGATGGTGCCCCAAGGAGGTGTCATGTGTGCTCTAGCAGAGGCCTCCCTTGGTCTGTGGGAGCACTGCTGCATGACCTCCCTGCATAGCAGCTTGTGCTGTTGTACCCAGGTCTGAGTGACGCCAAGACGTGTTGCCAGCTTTCTTGGAGTTCAGAGGAGCTGGAGGGAATGGCTGTGTGTGAACAGCTTGATGGTGGGCTGAAAGGAAGAGAGCCTGAGAGGTAGATTTGTCCAAAGACTGCAGGTGTGGTTGCTCCGGAGTAGTGTTTGATCTACTGATGGTGTGTTGTATTCCTTGGTAGCTCCTGCCCTGCTAGGCACAGCCCACTGCTGCAGCAGGCCTGGGAAGATGAGGTTGGTCTCTAAAGGGGACTGCTGGTGGCTTCTGCTGTGCTTATCTGAGGAAAAGATTTTGAAGTGGTATTTTATTGTGGACTGCTTTTTGAACTTTCTTCAGAGAACCAAGCAAGGGTTTAGTGGGGATGGGAGCAGTCACCCTTTGGCCATCCTCCTTTTTTCCTCAGCCTGGTGTGTTACTTTGCAGTCTGCTCAGTTGACCTGGTTTCTTCATGCTTGCTCAGGCAATAGTCCTGTTACGCAGCCTGGTTTTTATTTGATTTGAGCTGGGGCTCCTGCCTTGGGCAGGTATCTCAGCTTGTGTGCCTCTCTTGCAGGCTTCTGGTTTGCCCTTGGTGGAGTTGCTCTGGAGAGATGCAGAGCAACGTCCCCAGCATGCTCCTGAGGACACGCATCCAGGGCAGCATCTCAAGCCTGAATGTGGACAGAACATCTCTGCTCAGCCCCAGTGCTGTTACCAGTGCTGGAAAAGCTGTGCCCTGTGTCCTGGACTGTGAGTGAAAAGCCAGGGCTAGTATGGGTCCTAGGAGCATCACTGTCTCAGGCAACTGCTTGGCCTGTCTGCCCTCTCCAGGGCTTGGGCTGCTGTCCTGAGGGCATGCTGAAGCATGGCATCAGGATGGAGAGGGGCTGAGACCGGCTCTATGTGACTGCTGCAGCCTGCCAAAGGCTCATTTGTCTTCCAGAGCTTGAGAGCTCCCCTAGGTTAGAGTGATTAACTCCTCTGACATTAGTAAGTGGAGGTCCAAGCCCACTTCTTTAGCTAAGGCTGTCAGACTGAGGTTTTGTGGGTGCAAACCATGGCATGCTTGCTTCTGCCTTGGAGGAAAAACTAATGACCTCTTCTACTCTTTTGTCTTAACATCATTGTAGGAGATGATTCTCCAGGTGAGATGATGACAAATGTAGATCAGGGGGATGGTTCAGGGAGACCAGGCTGGGGAAGCAGCTGTTGGCAGAGCCTCTAAGAGGTAGAGGACACGGGGACACCCTTGCAGAGCAGTTAGTGTTTCCCAAGCTGCCTGACTCATGGAAGGTGGGCGGAATCCAAACTGGTACTGACATGACCAGGCTTGCGGACTTAAACTGTCCTATACTATCCTAAACTGTGTTGCTGGGAGCAGGACAAGAGCTGTGGTGGATTTGCTGGTCTGAGTGTGCATTTAAGAGCAGACTGAAGCGTGGGCCAGAGCTATGCAAAATCCAAGGAAGTCTTTGGCAGGAAGTCAAGCAAGCATGGTGGACAGCCAATGTGGACAAGCAGGAAGGGAAAAAGGAAGCACACAAGGTAGGAGGGGGGACAGGCCACCCTGAAGGAGCAGACACTGCCTGAGTGTGCAGGGATGGAGTTGGACTTGGAGAAGCATGTGAAGGACAAAGAACAGCTTCTGTATTAAGAAGGGCTTCAGCAGCAGCAGGAAGGCTTTGGAAAATGCAGGCCTGCTCCTTAATGGAGCAGAGGACTTAGTGGCAAAGGACATGGAAAAGACCAAGGTACTCAGTGCTGCTCTTGCCTTGATTTTGGCTGTTGAGGTCTGTCTTCAGACTTCCCAGGGCCCAAGTCTAAGAGCAGAGTCTGAGGGAAACATCTGAAGGTGCCGAGGAAACCAGCCAATGTCATTGCACAATCTCATCTTTGAAAAATCCCAGTGATCTGGGTAAGTTCATGATACCTGTAAAAAGGCAAATGTCCCACCTGTCTTCAAGAAGGGTAAGAAGAAAGATCTAGGGAACTACCCCATTGCATTCTCCAAGGAGGTGGCTGGCTGTGTGGACAAGGGGAGGCCAGTGAGTGTTCATATGGACTTTAGCAAGGCTTTTGACATGGTCTACTGTAGCCTCCTTATAGCAGAATTGAAGACATGAGGGCTGGAGAAGAGGATTATTGGGTGCATGGCAAATTGGCTGGGCCACCATCTTTAGCGTTGTCAGCAGCAGTATGATGTCTAACTGATGCTGGTGGTTCATGTTCCTCAGGGATCACTTGTAGGGTTAACTGGTCCCATCTTGGCTCCCCAGTGCAAGAAACAAGTGAGAGGCTGGCATGAGCCTGGCAGAGACTCCCAGGACAGTTCCCACTGCAGCACAAGGTGGGCGAGGAGAGGCCATGGGAGACTGGTGTGACCAGCCTGAAGGAGAGAAAGCGAGGAGGGACCTTACTGCTGTCTGCAAATAGCTGATGGGAGATTGCAGAGATTGAGCCAAAGCCTTTTAGGAGGTGTCACAGTGAGAGGGCAAGAGGCAATGGAGACAAACAGGAGCAGAGGAGACTCCGGCTTGAATTAAGGAAAACCTTTCCCACTGTAAGTGTAGTCAAACATTGGAAAAGCTGCCCAGGGAGGCTGTGGGGTCTCCATCCTTGGAGATGTTCTGATCTCAGCTAGGTGTGGCCCTGAGCAGCTAACTGGCCTAGACTAGAGCAGAGGTTTGGACCCAGAGGTGACCAGCAGCCAACACAGCTCAAGGAGTCTGTTGTGGTCAAGAGCCATGGCAGAAGCTGTCAACTGTGAGAGCACACAGGACATGGTCACATGTCAGCACAGCGCAGGAGCACCTGGGCTGGGAGGAGAGTTGTGGGTGGAGGAAAGGATGAAGTGGTGTTCTGGAGCTGGGGTAAAGAGCTCCTACTATTACCCACAGAGCATGGTAAGTGCTTCAAATCCCCAGGGGTGATCTAGGGATGGAGATGAACACCAGGACCTCTTTCTGGGAAGGTCCTGGTATTCTAAGATAGAGCTGAAAGTGCCCAGCTTGTGTCCTCTGTGGGGGAAGACAGAAGAGGTGGTTTGCTCTGCACATCCTGACATGCCTGGGCTTGCACAATGGGCAGGGAACATTTGTGCATGTGGATGTCTTCCTCTGCCCTGCTCCTGGGGTACATGTTCTGCTGCAATGATGCTCAGCATGTTCCAGCACGTGGGATCCAGTAGTTTGGGGAATGAGCTTGGGATGCAGCTTGCCTGCAGCTCCATTGTGTTTCTAAGCTTCAGTAGAAGCCATCTTCTGATGGGTGCAATGTGAGAGCTGCTGTCTTTCTATGTCCTGGATATCCTTGCATGACAAAGCTGGGACCTAGTGCCATTTCTAAGAAGTTCAGCTACCAGTAGCCTCGTCTCCAGTCATCCTGAAAAAGCCATAGCTCCATCCAGGACTGTTGTTGTCTCTGCTGGGTGGTGAACACTCTCTGCCCTTCCTCTTCCTGGTGCTCATCTGCTCACTGACGTAGCTCAGGAGGCTCAAGGAGGTGCCTCAGCAGCGGTTGGTCCTTGCCCTGAGCCATGTTCTCCCCAGCCACCTCCTTGAGAAAGAGCAGCTGTGTGTTGTGGTTGGGCTCTATGGAGATGCTGTCCCTGCAGGGAAATGGCTTCCTGCCTTTGCTTTCGTGCTGAAGGTTTCAGAAGTGCTGTGGCCCCAGGTGTGTGTGGCAGGAGAGCAATATCATCCAGCCCTTCCAGGGATCACCTCCTGAGTTATTCCACCTCTGGGGGAAAAAAACCCAACTATTTGGGGAGCCCTTGGCTGGCAGATTGCAGCTCAGGCAGCCTGGAGCTTGGTGGTTTGTCAAAAAAGAGGCAATTTAGGGGGACAAAGCAGCTGACACCCTCCATCCTAGCTGATGCTGGTCGTGGGGACCCAGGCTGCTGGCTGAGAGCAGCTCTGCTGGCTAGCTCAGCACCTTCTCCTCAGTCTCTGGTAGGGCCAGCTGAGCCAACACTGAGAAATATTGGGTCCACAGAAGTCCTGCAGCACTGCACAGGGCAGCTTTCTGCTCCATCCTGGAGCACTTCTGGCTTTTTGCCTGGTCCAGAGCCTTCCCTGGGAAGCAGAGTGGTTGAGTGCTCACTCCTGTGGCTCCAAGGAGGCTACCTAGCCTCTGCCTCTCATCTTTGCTTTGGGGCAGCAGTTTTGTCATTTTGGCATGATGCCTAGAGTGGCATCTCTGCTCTGGAGCAGCCCTGATGCAGTAGGCACCAGCACCCTGCCTCTGAAGAAGCACCCCACAGTGGACACCGGCACCCATCCTCTGGCAAAACACGTTGCAGTGAGCACCAGCACCCATCCCCATTAACTCCCTTTGCAGATGCCCAGTGCAAGGTGATGGGGCTGGACTGACCTTGCAGTGCTGGGAAACGTAGAGTTGCCCTTTTCATGCTCATCAACCATCTTCAGGCAGAAATATGTCCCCATGGTGGTCCCCATGAACCACCTCAAGGGGGCTGCAGGACAGGGAGACGTCATGGACCCTTAACCCCTGAAGGCTGGAGTCACGGGAAGATGCTGCTGCTCTTGGCTGGTAGGCACCAGTGGGGTGTCCTGCTCACTCAGGTGAAGCCAGGCGGGAGGAGAAGAGCTAGGCAGGGATGCCCTCTCCTCCCAGCAGGGCCAGTGGGCCGCAGGCGCCGTCGCTTTCATTTTGCTTCTCTTGCTCAGGCGGTAAATCTCGCCTGATGGGGCAGGAAGAGGCACTGAGTGCCGGGAGGGGGAGGAGGTGCCGAGGCGGCAGCGCTGCTGGTTGGTAACCTCAGCGCTTCCTCCTAGCAGGGTGCCTTTCCCGCGGTGCCCGGGGATGCTGTCCTGATGCCCGCATCCCCAGGTGGGTGACCCCCTGGTCCCAACCATGGCTGCGTCCCCTGAAGGGATCCCCACTGACCTTCAAGGTAAGCATCGTCTGCTGCCGGGGCACTGACGCCACATGGAAAGCGCCAGTATGGGGCCTGCTCGGCCCCAGTTTGCCGTGCTGGTGTTGGCAGAGCTGCTTTCGGGTTCCTCATCGGCAGCAGCTGCGATTCAGGGGGAGTCTGAGCAGGGTGTGGGTGTGCTCTCGCCCCCAAAGCTCACATGCTTGAGAATGCTGCTCAGGCCAAAAGCATCCCGAGAGAACAGGCTGGATCCTCAAGGACATGGCTCCTGCTACCTGGTTTGTGGGAGCAGCCTGGTGCTGCTCACTCCCATGGGCTTGGGGTCCCAGCCAGCTGGGGGTCGCTGGCAGCTCCCCAGGGAAGCATGGCCTGCAGCCCTGCCCCAGCTGCTCAGCAGGGAGGGGGATGCGTGAAGTACCGCTGCTCCCAGCCTTCCCTCATTTGATTGAAGAAGCAAAAGGTTGCAGAGGTCTTGGGGTCCTGCAGCCTCACCAGCCTCACCAAGGCTTGCAGTGGTTTGGAAGGAGCTGAGTCACGGTGTATCCACAGCCCCAGGTCCTGGCTCTACCAAGATGGGTCCCTGGGGAGATGTGCTCGTCACTGGACCTGCGGGGCTCTAGGCAGCCTCAGCAAGGGCCAGAGTGAGTGGTGGTGTTGCAAAAACCTGGTTTGCTTTGCATGATGATGGGCAGTTGTGGTTTTTGTCCCGCTCCTCTGAGCAAGAGGTGTAAATCAGGAGAGATGGGGAGGCAGCATGGGAAGGTGATGCTCAAGGCAGGAGGCAGCAGGCAGGAGCGATGCTCACGTTGGTCTGCAGCGACTGTGAGTGACTGGTTTGCAAACACAGGGAGATTGGCACACTTGAACACCCGCACAGTTCATAGCCAGGAGAGTTTTCCCCAAAACGTAAAAGCAGAATACATCCTTGGCTGCGCCATGGGGAAGCAGAACTTGGGTGCTGAGTTGCTCCCCAGTAGTAAATTTGGGAAGGAAGAAAGAGAAACCAAGACCCTCTTGTTGCTCAACACCAGCTGCCAGTGAGCAAGGCAGCATGTGCAGCATAAACCAGTGACCCCCAAAGCCCTGTGCTTGGTCAAGGCTGCAGCCTGGGCTTCAGAAGCCGATGAGGAGGTGGGTTTATCACCCGAGCAGCAAACAAGATCCAAAGCTAGTGAAGAAATGTGTGACTTAGCTGAGAGAGCAACCAGGGTCTGACCATCAGGTGTGGATGGAGAAGTGTTGATTCAGGTGGGGATGGAGGGAATGTTGTCCCCAAGGGCAGCAGAGCATGCAGGAGAGGACCAGGGGTGGCTTCAGCCACCTTGCTTCACGGGGACATTGGTCTTTTCAGAGGGCATCACCGCCTTCCTGGGGACAAAGAAGGTCCTCCTGGTGATGAGCATCCAGCTGCAGGTGAAATCCAAGTATGACGACTGTATCTTGGTACGTGCAGAGTCTGGCCCGGTTCCTGCTTTCCCAGTTTCCCCAGGCAGCTGTTTCATGGCTGCAGCAGGGGACGGGGGTGGGTCCCCTGTCATCACAGTCCCTTGTCACACCGATGTCCCCTGCCTAGGTGCTGACACCCTGGCGAGCCTATGTGCTGCCGGTGATGCTGCCAGTGAGGGTAAGTGTTGAGGGACCCCATGCAGCGATAGTGCCCCATGGCTCCTGGGAGGGCACTGCTTAGCTGCCTGGGGCACCAGGGTGGGTGACGTGGGCCGCTGGGTCTGGGAAACCCCCCAGGAGCAGGAGGATGGAGTGAAGGGAAGGGTGTTTGGGTCAGGGGGCTGGGGGTCATGGCCAGTCACTGCCCAGGGCATGGGGAAGGGTGGAAGCTGGGGGTCACCCTTGGGTCGCCCTTCTCCATCAGCGCTGGGGCTGATCCTGCTCCTCTCACCCACAGGTTCACAGCAGCTTCAGTTTCCTGGAGGTGAGGGAGATGACAGTGCGAGAGCCCAGCTTGGTGAGTGGCATCAAGACCAGGGGCAAACCCAGCCCGGGCACCCACACCACCTTGTGCCCACCTTCTCGCATGGCAAACCCTGGCCCAGAGCCCACCGTGGGGTCTGGGGATGTCCTGGCCCCCCTGTTGCACATTGAGCGTCACCAGTCACGATCTGTGAGAGCTCCGCAGGGTATTTATCCCTTTGCCACCTCTAAAGAAATTCTCCGATGGCCTCGTCTGGGGTATTGTCCTCAGGGCTGGAGGTGCGTGGAGGCACCCAGGGGTGCTGGGGGCCAGTGTGGGTGCCTGCGCCTCTTCCCCGCTGGCAGCCACAGACAGCACCTGGCCATGGCACCTCCCACTCTGCAGGGACAAGGTGACAAACGGCTGCTGGCTTACCAAGGCAGAAGCCAAATTTAGCAAGAGGGTGTTTTAAACCCTGTTAATCCTCTTAGAGATGTGCGCGTAGGGCAGATGCGGTGGGTGGGAACCATGGAGAAGAGGAACCCTGGCTTGGATGTGTCAGCCAAAACAGGGCTGCAGTCCTCATTAACCTCTTGTCTTCTTGTCATCAGTGATGACGGCCCCAGCCTCTAAACAGGGTTTTTGCTGCTCGGCAGGCTGCATGGCTGAGCTCCGGGAGAGAAATACAGAGGAGCTGGGCAGAGAGCAAGGGGTGCTGGGGGTTGAAACCCCGGGGTGGGGGTAGGGGTGGTGGGGAGACATCTGACTGGGATATGGAAAGCCCAGGGGTTATTAATCTGCAGGCAGAGTGCAGGCAGGGCCGGACCCTGCTGCCTCCCACCGCCCCGGGCACTGGTAGAAGCACCGTCGTCCTCGGTGCTGCCAGCAGATAATTGTCATCTCGCTCCCACGCCTCAATCAGTGTGTAATTAAATCAGGGAGTGTGTTGCCATGGGATTTTTTTTCTGGTAGGAACTGAAAGCTAAAAAAGCCTCAAAACCTGATTAGATAAATTCAGGGAGGAAACCTCCATCCTCCAGCTGCAGCTGCTGTAGGCAGAGTCAAGGCTATTCTCACCCCCACTGCTTTGGGCTGCTTTTGCATTAGCTTAGCTTGAATTTTGGGGAGGTTTATGCCTTATTCTGGCACATTACAATCTCTTTAATGTATTTTATCTTCAATGGCTGGTGCTCGCAGTCTTCCCTGTGCTCACAGGGCTCTGGCTGGGTTTATAAGCAGCAGCTGGGTGTTTGCAGCAAGGAGCTGACGGCTGTCACCGTTGTGTCTGGGGGCTTGGGGACACTGTGTGCTGCCAGCTCACTCAGGCATCTCCCATCCTTTGGACCCCGCAGGTTGTCATGGAAACGGATGCAGCATCTTACGCCTTCCGGTTCATGTCCTTTGATGATTTGGAGCAAGTTGTCATCCATGTCACCATGTCGCTTAAGAAGGTCTTTCCAGATTCATCTCCTGGGTAAGGGTCCTCTGCTCCTCAGGGTTAGTTGTGTAGGTATCAGAGCAACCTCTTTGCTCAGAAAAGCCCCAAATATGGGATGGGTTCACAACAGCACCTTTTAACAGAGGAAAACAACACTCATGGAGGCCAGACCCTTCTCCCTAATCACATTGGGAAGAGTATTTCTGGCCACCCTACATACAAGGGTTACAGCTAAGCATAAAGTGGTGGAGATGCTCTTCTCCTGGCCCACTGCCACACGCCCCTCTGGTCTTTCCCCAGGACACTGCTCAAGAACTCCCCCCCCAACCTGTATGAGAGGATCCGTCGGATCACAGACTCACTAGAGGAAATGCTGCAGAGCAGCCCCGGGCCCTGTGGTAAGCCCTGTTTTTCCCCCCGCACACCTCCCCCAGGCAGGACCAGGAGCATGGAGCACCCTGGGGACCATCACAGCCCAGCGCCCATCAACATTAGCTCTGCTGACAGCCCCTGCCTCTGCTGGCAGGGCACCCATGGTGGCTTAGGTCAGAAGGAGCTCTGCTCATGGGGTCTGCTCTCCACCAGCCCATGGGGCAGGACCATGGGATGTAGTTCCCCAGAAAGGAGCAGGACAGCTGTGGGACAAGGATGCTCAATGTCCATGCATGAGGACATGCAGCTGTGGATGCTTCTACCCACCTCATACAGCATCACTGCAGAGCCGGGAGCTTTTTTCTGTAGCCTGGTTTGGAGTAGGATACCTCTGTTACCATCATAGCAATGCACCTTGCCTGGTGTCTACCTAGGTCAAGCAAAGCAAGCCACAGTCCTCCGAACTGTGCAATCACTTTGGGCTGGCACTAGACCACGCAGTATTCCTTGGCCCCTTTGAGGAGGGAAGGGAGAGCTCTCACCATCCCTATTGAGCCCCCACTATCCCTTTCCTGCTTCCTCCTCTCTCCAAAGGTCTCCTCTGTGTTCCTCTGGGAAGGTCTGCCACCAAGACTGCCTTCTCTTTACAGGGGGGTTTTCAGAGACCTACGCTGCTTTATGTGATTACAACGGCTTTGCCTTCCGTGAGGAAATCCAGTGGGTAAGCTGGTCTGTCCCATGGAGAAGAGGCAGTCGCAATGTGTCACTTGACAGGCAGGGAAGCAGGATGCTCACAGGGCTGCTGGGGCTGGGAGTATCCCAGGGATATCCCAGAGACATCCCAGAGCTGGGAACTGCAGTTTTGCCTGGCTTGAGTGCTCCCTGCTCCTTGGTGGGCTGGAATCAAGGTGCAGGTGGGGTTGAGATGCCTTGGACCAGGTTGTTTCCCAGACTGTCACGTAAGAAGAGCCCCCGGAAATCTGGGACCTTGCTGGGTGTCCCTAGTAGAGAGGAACCCTGCTGGGACCCAGCGACAGCAGGACTGGCTGTCCCTCTCTTCCTCTGGGACACTGACTCCAGCCCACCTCTCCCCACACCCTCATTCCCACCAGCCTGGGGGTGTGTTGCCCTCCTTTGGCCATTCCCTGCAGAAGTTGTCCAAGACCCACTAAGCCATCCCACCAGTCTGGGACACGTGCCCTGACAGCCACAGTGCCAAGGGGAGGCTTTAGGCTCAGGGTTTAGGCAAGGAGGGTCCCCAAGGGCTCAGCTCCCTCCAGCAGTACTGGGCACCTGAGCCGTCCCCCAGGGCTAGGTGCTGAGCATGATCTGTGTGTCCATCCATCCGGGCAGGACGTGGACAACATCTACCACAGCCAGGAATGCCGGGAGTTCAACCTGCTGGACTTCAGCCATCTGGAGAGCCGGTGAGTCCCCCAGCTGTGCTGCCTGCAGTGTCCTGTGCCACACCAGCACTCATCCTCATCCTCCCCATCAGGAGTGGCCCAGCACACTCCATCGCTTGTGTTAGAAGCTTTTTTCGCTTTACACGCTCCAAGGATGCCACATCTGCAGGCTAACACTCCCCTGCACCAAACACAGTGGGCCCTGTCCCATGGGGCGATGGCCCTTAGAGGCTGGGCAGCCTCCCATGTTCATTTTTAACACTTAAATAAGCCTGCGAGCTGCTTACAGAGGTGGAAACTGAATGTCATGGTGGCTTCTTGCAGCTCGTGGCTGTCAGGTGTTTCCCTATGCAAAACAGCCAGTGCTGCTCGCCTCCCCGGAACTTGGCACTGCTCCCTACCAGCACCCCAAATATCTGTTATAACCTTACAGTGGGGCCATGAGATCAGGCTGTGCCCTGAGTTGTCCCTGTGGGGCTCAGCTGTGTCTCCATCCCAAGAAAGATGGAGCAAGGGCTGAGCTCTGGGGGAAAGCGGCTGCTGGACTGGGCTGTAACAAGTCAAAGTTCTGGGCTGTGCATTTTGGGGAACAGAGGATCTGTGTTCAGTTGGCCAAAAAGGAGACAGGTTTAGAGATCTCTTTGGACCGAGAAATCAAAAGGAAACTTGTTTCCACTTGAGCAAAACCTGTGTTTTTCTTTACGCAAGACCTCAGAGTTTAAAAAGGAAAAAACCCAGAGGTTTTGACAGAAGCATGCAAATATTTTGATTAATTTTGTTTTTCTTGAGGGAATAATCAGGGGAAGCTGAGCTGTGTTTGTGGGTTGCTTTAAATTCATGGACCTCCAGCCTGCTCTGTTGAACACTGTGTCAGGGCACCCTGGGGCTCAGTGTCTTGGGGCATCCTAGGGTTAGTTGTGTTGGGGCATCCATTTGGGACCAGGTTTGGCTCAGCCTGACCCCTGAGTCCCTTGTCCCTGTCACCTTGCAGAGACATGGCACTGAGCGTCGCCGCCTTGTCCTTCAACCTGTGGTTCACCAAGCTCTCCTGCAAGGACTTTAGGCTGGTGAGTGCTGGCACTGCAGTGCTGGGCATGCCAGAGGTGGCCGGCTTTCCAGAAAGGCTTTCTTCTTCCCTGCCAGAACCAGGAGATTTCAGAGCAGCTGCTCTACATGCTCAGCAAATCGGTGATGTTGGAGGAGCTGGTGCTGGAAAACAGCGGGTTGAAAGTGTAAGCAAAGGCGTTGCAGGGCCCTGGCACAGCGATGAGCAGGGTCTCAGCAGCTCGGTGGTTTTCCCCTCATGTGCATGGAGCAGGGTGGTCCATGGATCCATGTGTCAGGGGGGTGTGGGTGCCCCATCCTCTCAACAGCATGAAGCTCACTGAGAGCAGAAACCCCCTGAGCCTGGAGGCCAGTGAACATCACCTAGCCTTGGAGATGCTCTGCTTTCTCCTGCTGGCTCCTCAGATGGAGTGAGCTCTGCCATGCGGGCAGGAGCTGATGGCACATCCCCATAAGGCTATGTGGTTGGTGGCTGTCTCTCCCAGAGGTGGCTGTACCTTGCTCAGATAGGTGACCCTTCTCCCAACAGTGACTTTGCACAGAGGATGGCCCAGGCACTCAGCAACCATCCTGACTCTGTCCTGCACACCATCAACCTTGCTGGCAACCAGCTGGAAGACAGAGGTACCCAAATTTTGGGCTGGGATGCATTTACACCCATGAAAACCAATGTTCAACTCTGAATCCCACTGGCAGCTTCCTCCTGCCCTGGGGGCTGTATCTCAGGGTGGGATGGACACCCACCTCCTCTGGCACAGCCTCTCAGGGCCCTCTGGTCGGTCTTTGATCAGGGATCATTGCCTTCAGCCGGCATGTGGAGAAGAGCCCCAGGGGGCTGCAGAGCCTCAGCTTGGCCAGGACGATGCTCACTGCCAAAGGTACTACCTGTGTGCCGTTGGGAGGCTGTGCACGGCGGTGCTCGGCGCCAAGCTGGCACCAAAGGGATGGCTGGAGGGGCTGCAGGAACACCCTGGAAAGGGTATCTTGAAGGATGCAATGTCCTGCTGCCCCAGCTGTAGGAAGGTGCCCCTTCCTCTGCTCCACGGCTCTCCCTAGTGCAGGGGACCCACGGGCATCCTTCTCTCCCACTCTCCTCAAGCAGGGATGAGCATATTATGCAAGGCCCTTGCAGATAACAAAGCCATTGGATCCTCCCTGCGGCACTTGGACCTCTCTGGAAACCCCGGCACCCTGGCTGGGGATGACATCAGCGTGAGTGCCTGGGCTGCGATAGGTGACGCCACCTGGACTCTGTCCCCAGCATGGTTTGGATGGCTTCAGTCTCCTGGGATCTGCACCCTGCCTTGCAGCACCCTAGGGATGGGGAGTTCACAGCTGTGACACCTCCCTGCCTACCCGGGAGCAGCTGGGGATGCACTGGGGACATCCCCCTGCATCTCCTTGCAGAAGGGTGGGAGACCCCACCTGGAGCAAGGATGTATCCCAGGAGTGAATGGCATGGGGATGAGTCCCTCTGGACAGGATTCATCCCTGTGCTCAGCAGGAGGGAGGAGGCAGGCTGGAGCTGGGATTTCTGGGCTGCAGGGTGCTGGGTGGGGGTGTCAGGGTCCTGGGCAAAGACACTGAGCCCTCTCTGCCTGCAGAACCTGCAGAGCCTCCTCCACCAGTGCCACTCGCTCTCCCACCTCAGCCTGGCCAACACGGACTGCCCTTTGGATGCTGTGAGTACCCATGCAGGGGTTCCCAAGACAGAGCCCCTGCCCTCAGCCCCCCCCCCCCCCCCCCC
>JANZLQ010000092.1:8693127-8708232 GCA_026212715.1 Elanus axillaris | reverse complement strand
CTCCGCTCCGGTTTCTTTCCCTCAGCCGGCGCCACGGCGGCCGCCCGCTCCCTGCCCACAGCCGGGGAGCTGCCCCGTTGCTGGGCCCAGCTTGCCCCGCCGCAGCGTTCGGGACATGAAGGCCTTCAGTCCCTCCCAAGTGACAGATTTCAGCTTCGTAGGAAGCACAGGGTAAGTTCTTCTCCCTGTCCTACTGGCTCTATTCTTTGTGCCGCCGGCTCTGATGTTTGCGCTATGAATGTACTGCGGTCAGGTTGCCAGTGAGGTACATGTTGGTAATAACGCGCTCGTTCTGTCCAAGAAGAGTCTCATTTATTGTCTGGAGACCTGGTTTCAGCCCTTCTCACCCTGGTTAGATTTTAAAACGAAGGTCTCCCCTTTCCATGAGAGTGCTCAAGCTGCCAGGACATAGGATGTTTTGAAATAAGACCTTCTGTTTTATCTGTTAAAACTGTGTAGTTCTAAACAAATATTTAACTATGTTAAAAAAAAATAAATTGTTTTTCTTGTCCAGTGGAAGATACCTGCTAAGCTTGTGCCTAGTGTGCTTTTGTGAGGGACCCGGTGGCAAACCCAGCAGGCACCATGCAGTCCTGGTTTCCTGCGCCTCGCGTGACACCCACGTCTCGGAAAAGCTACGGGGGAAGGAGACGGAGTAGGTGCTCCCTGGCCTCGCCTTTGCCACCTAAAGTTAGGAGATCACTCACAGCTGTGAAATTTCCTGCTTAGAAAGATTCTTCTGTTGCTGGTAATAACTGGAGTGAACTTTGACTTCTTCCTGTTCATAGCCATGCCCCATGAAGAGGCAATGGTGATGTAACATGCTTGTTGGTAATGATGAGGCCGAAGTAGAAGAACAGGATTAATGGTTTGAAATGGCGTTTTGGGTGGGCCTGAAGTTTCAGCTTCTGTTTCCTGAGATTCATTGCATCAGTGAGTACAGTGAATTATTTGCTGAGAGAAACCCAAGTTCTCAAAATAGTGATTTTCAAATCTCTTGCTGATAAAACCATTTCATGTTTGCAAACTCAAACTTTTAGCGAGATTTCAGAGTTTTTAACCAAAGATAACTCCATCTGAGCTTCTGCTTGGTCAGAAAAAAGAAAAATGTTCTGATTAAAATGGAAATTTTATTAAAAAAAGATGCATTTTGATCCAAACCCAGGCTCCTTTAAAATAATCCAAAGACAACATCATGAAATGTCTACATATCTAATAATATCCAAAGAAACATATTCCACTCTCATTTCTGTTGACCAGGTCAAATATGAGTGACTTAATATTAATTTAGGAGGTGAGCCAAGTAGTTTGCACGTACACTAATATTGTCTTTGCCCTTGAGTACATGACCCGTGTGGCAATTTGGTGGGGGAAATACAAACCTGTGTGCTTTTTATGGTTTTTATATTTGCTTGCTCATACTTCTAATAAAACTAAACAAACACATTATCAGTCTGATATACTACAGTTTCAGACAGCTAATTAAAAGTGGCACAGGGTGATGGTCATATCTGTGACAATCAATGTCACAATTAAAATTGAATCAATAAATCAACACATTCAAATGATCAAACCACCAATTAATACAGCAGGTAATCAAGTCAAATTACTCTGTGCTACTCTTGCATTAGAAAATTTGAACGAGAAGTCACTTAACCCTCATTTTAACAATTATCCAGTGCAGTTAATTGACCTAGTCAGAGAGGAATGAAGAGGTTCATTTTATATTGATATGCTTGCTTTGAGGACAGGCATGCAACAGTGTCTCCGCTCATCTTAGGAAAGAGCACCCACTGGAGTGGCTCCCTTTATGGCCTCAACTTCACAGTTCCTTGTATCTAGCTGTGGGCACAAATTCTTTTTTCCCCCTATGCCCAGTATCATGCAGATTCGTCATTAGAAGTCTGGAATTTGGAGAGCGTGCAATATCATTCAGATTAATAGCAGTTTTACACGGCTTTTTCATCTTGTGCTCCTTTAGGTTACCTGGTGGAGAACACATAGTTTAAGACATTATTGCTGGCTGCAGGGGAGACAGCAGCACTTCTCTAGAAGATCCTTGCTTTTCTGAGATCACATGGTGCTGCTTTGTTTGAGACGTTGATAACCTTACAGTCAAACAGTTGGATCCATGCATTAGGACAGGCAGTGTGGCCCAGTGTTTTCAGAATGAGCAGTCTTTGGGCCCTAAGCAATTAGGGAAGTGTCCTTAAAGCATTTTCTGGTTTTAATGATCTGAAACCCCTTCTAGTGGGAGTGTAGGTTAGGTGTTTTTCCAAGAACACAAACACAGGCTGTAACTGAGATGCATGCCTAGAACTTTGATGATGGTCTTATGTAAGGCCTAGTTCAGTAATTAACCAGCTTCTTAATACAAAAAAATCTAACCAGCACGTATCCTCCATCACTCTTTCTCCCACAAAAAATATTTTCCTACCCTGAATAAGGGAACTAATACAAAAAGGTTTAGAATGTTTTAATGATTTTTAATCTAGAAAAAAATCAGAAGCTGCTATTACATTTCGTCACAGTAAATTATGTTCATAATTAAAAATGTTAAGTTTTCCCCCAAATCAGCTGAGAATTAGGTCCTGTCCATCACGTAAGTTACATATTTTTTCTGACCCACTTACATACAAATATGTCAAATTACTTCATTTACTGAGGAATTAATCCCTATTTGCCATTACTGAAAGGTGTGATTAGAGGGAGGTTCATTATTAAATAAGCAGGAAGAAATCTGGTTCCTTCATATTTAGTCTGGAGCGCTTTTAGGATGTACTTAGCTGCAGAAAATTATATTCCCTATATCTTTGCAGACACTGGAAATAATTTGTGTTTACTTAAAAAAAAACCCAAGGAATGGAAGTGTATTAGTATTGAATATAAGGCCCACAGAACCGAAACAAACTGATTAAGAGGAATTCAAATTAGAAGGCGTAGACCTGGAAGAGATGGAGCAACCTATTTAGCAGGCAGAAATGATGTTGATAGTTTTTATAGCTTCCGTGCACTGTGGGATTTTTCAAGTTTACTATTTGGCAACAGACACTGGCATTTGGGCAAAGGGCTTTACTTTCCCACGTTGAGTTTTTGGAGCGCAGATACCAAAGCAGCATATACATTTGCAGCTGATAAGAGTATTATTTTTTCTACAAAGGCTCTTGTGGAAGTTCTTAGAGAGAATGCCAAGCATATTTCTGAGAAATTGGGAGTAATCTCTGATCTGACAAATGATTCCTAGCACTGAGTTCAAAGTCCAGAAGATCTGCAGGGCCTATGCTCGCAGTGGAGGGTGTGAAGTGTGGTAAGGAGTGGTGTTCGCTGAGCAGCCAGGAAGAGAATTGCAACTTTGCTACCATCTCATTACTTTCTTGGCATAGGGGTAATCTTGGCTTTCAGGCTCAGGAAATTTCTGGTCCCCATTTCAATGAATCACCTTAGTCCGTAGCTCAGGGTAGCCTGCCTTAAACCACTCCATTTACACATGAAATGGTATAATTTGTTGGGTTTTTTTTGTCACCCTTGCAGACAGTGGTTCTGCATATAAGTAGGTTTTTTTTCTTTGCTTTCTAACATAATCCCTAATGGGGCAGAGTTACAGAAAAACTCTTCTTTTTCAGGAAATATTTACCTAATCTTCTGCATGCAGGAATTGTAAAAGCACTCCTACTAATTTTAACCAAATAGTATGATTAGAAAAAGAAAGTTGCCTCTCCTACGCAAATGTCTTGGAGCAAAAAGTCATCATTTCTCCTCAGGATTATTAGTCGCTTTTGAACACTTGATCACATATCTTTGCATAATAACAATAATCTATGTGCTCAACTCAACAGCTCTCAATATTTTATCAGGGAGAAAGAATGCATGGTTCTATTCACAGCTGAATGCTAGGTCTGTAAATTGTTTAAGTCTGAACTGCTATAAGCATTATAGTAACAAAACACTAAATCCTATTTGGACATTGCAGCAATTTAGATTAGAATTCTTCTGATAATATTTCACACATCCCATAGCCATCTATATGCTAATGTTTCCAACAAATTATCAGATGTTATTCTACACAACCTTTTTTCCATAAATGACCTGTCATATTCATAATGGCATCTGCATTTGGTGACAGTTTTTATTTTATCTAGCAAAAACTGCAGGTCCATAAAGAAACTAATTATATAGTTTCACGGTTGATAATATGGTTTCTAGTTTTATAACTAGCAATATGCAAACTGATTCAGTACAAAAAAATTATCCCTGAACTCAAGGGATTTTCAGAGAGCTGGACCAGTTTTATAAATGACAGACAAGATTTCATAGTTGTTATTCTAAGGCATCACTTTTTGGTCTCTTCTGACAACCCCTGAATAAAATTTGTTCTTACATTCCACGTTTTTGTCCAGTGTGTCTGTTTCACACCACAATTACTTTCTAAACTATACTGCAACCCCCCAAAATAACTAGAACTATAGACCCTCACTTCTCCTTGTATGCAGAACAAAGACAAATATTTCAGGGCTCCCAAGATGAATCCAAGACTTATGTCTAAAAAAAACCCAAAAGGACTGTCCCAGTCTGGAAAGGAGCAGGAAGCAAGCCCATAGGTAAAAGGTGAGCATGAGCTGTAAGGTTCTTCTGACTTCTTTGCATCCCTCTCAGATTCAGTTCAAATGCAACAGCCCAAGGCTAAGTAGCTCCTTTCTCAAAGGTGCAATGGTAGTCTCAGACAAATTAACATGATTTGCATAATTTGGCACGTACATCTCTTTCATTTTGGTTATCGTTTGTGTCTGATTACACTGATAAAAACCATCATCTTCAGAAGGAAACGTTTTTATTTACCTGGAAGTTCATAGGATATAATCATTCCTATGTATGCATGTTTCCCCTTAATCCTTCCTTGACAAATTTTGACAGATTACTTTAAACCAGCTAATTGTGTCTCTGGCTGGAAGAGACAGAGTGCTTAGAGTATGCTGCTTCCTTCCAAGGATTTCCACTGATTTCTGATGAGCCTTCAGCCTCTATACCCTTAGTAAGCTTTACTATTGAGCCCCAGAGCCTCCTTGATAGAATAATTTTTACCAGCTGTATCTTGGAGTATTCCCTTGTTAGCAGCTCTTCTTCACCTGTCTTTAAGACACTGAAATTCCTGTGTCAATCTTCTTTCTTTACTACAGTTTCATTTCCAATTGACTTCTCTGCTATAGCCCTCTTTGGATATAAGGTCATCCAAAATACTGTGATAGACCTGGCTTGATTTTCATCTGTTAAGGATTGAAGTTTGCTTATTCAGGACAAAGAATAAAAAGAATGAAGGTAGGTCAATTTACAGTTAACTAGTAGTCTTTACTTAGGCTATTCTGAGTTAGCTTTATGCTTCTGGGTAAGGTAATATTGCTTGGTAAATCAACATATGGAAAGTATTTGTAAGCATGACACTCTGATTTTCCACGTGCTTCTCAGCAATGCAGTGTGGGAATAATTCACTTATAGTTCCAAGGTCCAGCAGAATTCATAGTTCTGCAGCATTCCTGAACAAGTTAACAACTGATTTTACAGATCCAGATGTTTGGAACATTGCTTTTCCTGACAGCTTGCACAACCCTGAGCCTGCCTTTGTCATTTTATTGTTACATCCTCTGTTCTCTGCTGAGATACTAAGATTCAGGATCACTTTCATATGAGTGGCTGATTATGGGGTTTGTTGCTTAAATGTTGGGATAACACATAAAAAGACACTGCTTGGTAGGAATTTATCACTTTACAGCACCATTATTTTTCTTTCAAATAAAAATTACATAGATTGTTAATTCCCCGGGGCACCAATAGTGTATAAAATATCAAGCACAGTATCACCTCCCTAGGGCCTCCAGCTGTTACAACAATGCAAATGCAAGCATTGGGTTGCACAAACCTGAAAGACTCTTTATTTTTCTTTTTTAATCGAAGTAGATACCAAGTTTATAATCACTAGTAGTTTTCATTCTGTCCACCAGCTAAGGAATCTGCACCAACTAGACTAGGCTAAGCCATTTCCACAGCAAGTTTGTAAGCGTGTTCGTAAGTTTGGTGTCCCCTTACCGATTGTGGGGCTAGACTTTGTGCTAACTTCTACCCTGACTGTCAGCTTTGTGCAGTCACGGACTCTTTGATGATTATCTCATAGCTCACAGGCTGGCAAGGCACTTTCTTTGTTATTACTATCTATTATGAAACTGATGGATGAAACTTGTGTCTCCATATAATTGAGGCATAAAACAACTCATTGTTCTATTCTTACTCTTTAACTAGGTCTGAGATTTCACCAGATGGTCAATATGCACAATGCATATTCTAAAGCCTTTGGAACAAAGAACATCAATAAAATGAGCCTCGTTGCAGTAATTCACAAATGTATTCTCCTTCCTTTTCTTAAGAAGAATACCTCCTGCGTTTATCAATCATTTTAGTTTGGGAGGCTTACCCTGAGCTTTGTCATGCAAGCTAACTTGCTTCTATAGTATCCTGGGGAGTAGTTTGAGCAAAGCAGCTCTCACCTTGCACTATTTCATTTTGTTTTCTATTCCTCCCTGAAAGGAACTGTCAGAAGCCATTTCCAGGGAAAAAAAAAAAGCAGTCTAGCTTTACTTCCCTTCAAAACACTGATACAGTAGATAAACCTAGCAAAATTAAACCAACTTAATAGGAATCTGTAGGTACAAAGTTATGTTTCTGAAAAATCTGTTCTAAGTTTAATTCTAAAGATGTTATGTGCATAGTAATTCATACATGTAGTAATTCTTTTCCTGATTACTTTGAAAACTAAATGATGGACTTGGGGGAAAAAAGCCCATACACAGCAAGAGAAGAATAGATCTCTTTGTTATAGTATTTGTCAGGAAGCAAGTGAGTCAACTAACAATGTAAAGGTGACTGCATCTATGTAAGCTGAAATCAGATAAAAAGATTTAAGGTCATACTTAAAAATGCGGTCACATGTAATACCATTGTTTGATGGATTATTTAAAGGAGGAGAGAAAAGGAACAGTGTGATGGAAGGATAAAACAGTGTGAAAGAAACTGAGGACGAAGTAAAGGAGCCAACAGATAAAAGGCAGACCCCCCCCCCCCCAACTGTGGCACACTGCTGGGGAGTGCTGCCACCCCATCCCGGCTGGCATGGGGCTACAGAGACACAGGTGTGTGTGGGGCAGTGGGCAGCCAGCCCAGCGATGTTCCGGTCTGTGCCCACTGCTGTGGGTGGGCTGGGGGACTCAGGGTTAGCAGGAGGAAGAAGGGAGCCTTAGCATGGGACAGAACCCCTTAGCACCTGCCATACTCATCCCATGCTATCACACATCCATCCCTGGGCTGTGTGAGGGGCCACAGCACCTCCTTGACATGGATCATCTCCCCACCCCGGCAGCTCTTTGGAGCCCTGGTCCATGGATGCCACGCCAGCCTCATCCATCTGGATCTCTCAAAAAATGTGTACTCCCACAAGTAAGCCCCTGGGATGGCGGGGAGGGGAGTGTGGTACCCAGGGGTGTGGCTGGTGCTGGGTAGCAGATGATGCCATGTTGTACCTGTCCTTTTCAGGAGGGTGAAAACCATCTCCCCTGACATCAAGGAATTTTTCAGTCAGGCCTGTGCCCTCAGGCACATCTCCCTGGCAGGTACCAAGCTGCCAGCGGATGCTGTAAGGTGAGGTGGGGCTGTGAGTCCACTGAGGGGAATGGATTTGGGGTGAGCGTGGTCCAGGGGGGACCTCGCTCAGGGCTTTGTGTGTTGAGAGGGCTGGTGAGGATGGATGGGGCTGTGAGAGGCAGAGGTCTGAGAAGGACGTCTTCTCCAGCACCCTGATCCCACTGCCTTGGACCATTGCGGGGTTGGACCCCACAGCAGGTGCTGGTCCCCCTGTTGCTCACACCGATGGGTGGGTTTGGTGAATTTTCCAGGGCGTTGCTGCAAGGGCTGGCAGACAACAGTCACATCAGTGACCTGCGCCTGGATCTTAGCAACTGCGAGGTGAGGGGCCAGCACCCCTGGGTGCTGTCAAGCCAACCAGGGGGTCCCACTGCGGTGGTTGAAGGGGCTTGCTGTCTGTGCGGGAATATCTGTACCCTGTCTGCTGTGGGGCTGGGGTGACCTGCCCGACAGCAGGATCTCATTTGCAGGGCTCGACGCCTCCCCTTGTACTGATGTCTTGCTGTTTCTTCCAAGCTGAGATCAGCGGGGGCCCAAGTCATCCAGGATCTCATCCCTGACGCCAGCTCCATCAGCGACCTGGACTTGTCTGACAATGGTAAGTTGCATTTTCCCCGCCTGGGAGATCTCCATCTGTGGGTCCAGCCACCACGGGCTTTTTGGCAGAGGCCAGCTCAGCCCCAGCACCTTGTGAGCTTGTAGGAGTCCCCAGGGAGATGGGCAGGGTCTGCTGCACTTGTCTGCCTCTTGACTGCGCTGGCTAATGCAACATTAAACTGCACTTGTCACCTGTAGAAGTCCTTCAGCAGCAGGAGCTTCAGCACTACAGGCTGTCTCATGGGGATGAAGGCACCCAACAGCCAGCAGTGGATTCTTGTCTGAGAAATCACCACCTCATCATGCTTTTGTGGCTTTTTACCCCCAAACCAACCACCCCTCTGCCTTCCCCATCGCAGGCAGTCCTCAGGTGCACTCTTCTCTCTCTGCTGATGTCCTTCCCAGTGTGACAGGCCTTTTCCATCACCTTCCAGCATTGCATCCCATGGTGGGCAGTGGTGGTGGCCCTTGCCTCTCCTCTCATTCAGACAGACCATCTCCAGCATGGGATGTGGGGTGACTTCTTCTTTCCCTCCTGCCTCAGAACTTGCAAAAAAATTCTCATTTCACAACTTTCTTGGTACACGTCTCTTCAGCTCACTGTATCCAAGGTGGTCTTGTGTTGCTAGCTCAGAGTTTGAAGCATTGAAAAGGTTTCCCTGGGCTGAAACTCTTCCCACCTCTCTGCAGGAGTTTGCAGCCTCTGCTGCTAACCTTGTCCTGCCGTGGCCTCCAAAGCCATGGGTGAGCAGTCTTAATCATCACAACCATCACGTCTGCCAGCTCTTGTTTTCACCTAAAAGGCCCTAAACCTTAAAGCAGCCTTGCTAAGATCTCATACCACACCATGCAGCTCCTTGACAGCCAGATGGCTCTGGGAAAGCTGACATGGTTTGGAGTCTTTCAAAAACCTGTTCAGGCCACCAGTGCTCCAAAATCTCATGCTCTTATCCAAAATCTCTGGACAACCTTTGCCAAATTATGCTTCTATTTTTGGCTTTCCTAGTAGAGCAGCTCCATGCAGGAGGGACAGTGCCATAAGTGGGTCTTGATGCCTCTTGCCCTTGGCTGGCAGAGCAGCTGGGCAAGCAGATCCCTGCCCCGTGGGAGGGATGTCAACTTTGCTTGCCGAATTTCCCTGGGGATGCATCAACCATGAGGGTGGGAGTGCAGGCAGCTGCCTGCCAGCTGTAAAGACTTCTCCCATGTTGTCCAGGGTATTAGGTGGGTGATGGAGGGCACATCCCTGTGGAATGGCAGAAAGCAAGAGCCATCTCTAGCTCCGTAAGCACTCCCCGTGGCTCAGCACAGCCTTAGCATCCCAAATAGCAGTAGGCCCCAGAGTGGGAGCTCCTTCCCTGGGGTCACTCCTCAGGGACCCTAGCTCTGTACAGGTCTTTGGTCTCCTTGGGGGAGCCATGAAAAGGAGGAAGATGCTCAGGAGTTGTCCTGAGCATCTCCACTATCCCATGGTGGCAGCTTGGTGGCTCTGCAGGTCTCCTGCGAGGGACCACCTTTCTGCCACCTCTGTGCACTGCTCGGAGCATCCCAGTGGGTGTCCCCCATCTCTCGCAGGCTTTGACCCTGACATGGTGACGCTGGTGCTCTCCATTGGCAGAAGCAAGTCCATTAGGCATGTTTCTCTGGGGAAAAACTTCAACATCAAATCCAAGTAAGTGCAAAACTGCAGCACCCTGGGGCCAGGAGCCATCCTGGCACCAGGCACCCACCTTGACTCTCTCTCTCCATCAAAAGCCCATGGGCTGATTGGGAATGCCAGGGATTGCTTTGCCCATCCTGCCTGCTCCAACCCAACAGGGAGCCTGGGGCTGTGGGGGGACAATCACCTGCTCCTGGTGCAGTCCCGGCCGGACCGAAGGGCTGCAGGGACAGGTTACAGCTTCAGGCAAGAGTGGGAGGGAGGATGGAGCTTTGTCAGCTGCCCCTGTGGCCCCCGGGGATGCATGTGTAATTGCTCCCACCACCTCTCCTGCAGGGAGGGGCTGTTGGATGTCCTGCACCGCATTGTCCAGCTCACCCAGGAGGATGACTGTGTAAGTCTGGCTTGCCCTCAACCACCCCAACCATCCCACCTGTGCTCCCATTTGCCCTCCTCCACCACCATGCAGCCTCCATGCCAGGGTGCTGTCCAGATCCCTCCCAGCACAGGCTGGGAGCAAACCTCCCCCCCCCCCACTGCCGTTCAAATCCTTTGGCTCTTATTTTCCTCCATCTAAAGCAGATGCTCAGACAGAGAAGCGAGAGTTGTTCCCATTCATCTGGGAAAGCAGGAGCCTGTGTCTGGCTAAAGGCGCAGAGGAGATGCTTGGTGTAACCTGGCTGCAGCCCAGCTTTCCAAAAAAACCTCTTTCCTTCTTGCTGCCTGCCAGGCATCTGAGCTAAATCCAGGGTGTTGCCTAAGCACCCATTGCCCTCCTGTTTCTTGGGGTGCAGCATGACTTGGGCTCCCCAAAACCAGCACCAGGCACCCACAGCAGCTGCCAGCCCAGTGGCTGCTAGCCAGGGATGGAGGCTGCGTCAGCAGGGATGACACATGTCCCAAAGTGTCCTGGCCACCTCTCCCCCTTCTTCTCCCTTTTCTAGCCTCTGCAGTCCCTGTCCGTGGCTGAATCACGCCTCAAGCTGGGAACCAACGTCCTGCTGAGTGCCCTGGGCAGTAACACCAGCCTCATTGCTCTGGACATCAGTGGCAATGCCATGGGGGACACGGGGGCCAAGATGCTAGCCAAGGCCCTGCAGATCAACACAAAGCTCAGGTAACAGCAGGTCCATGTTGCCCTGTGGGTGGCCTTCCCACCCTGTGCCGGGTGGCCCCGATACAGTGGTCCTTGCTGTGATGCTGATGCCATCAGAGGAGGCTTATCAGGGCTCCTGGTGACCACGAATGCTGCCACCGTATCTTGGTCTCATGGCAGTCATCTAGCAGTGCTGGCGGGGGACATGTGAAAGGCAAGAGAGCAACTCAGTCCCTACCCCAGCACTTGACAGCTCTTTGCCAGGCTCCTGCACAGCCTGGGATGCTGCAGCCAGGCCCTTGCAGTCACTGCCCTCACTCCACGCTCTGGCATCAGTTCCTAAAATGCCATTTTTGACCACATTGTGCCCACAAAGGCAAGGCAGGGGTGTCTGTAGGGGATGGGGAAGAGATCTCCCAGCCAGGGCTGTTCCTCTGGGGGATATCTGCCCCTGCCAGCAGGATGGTGCCTGACCACATCCTCTCTGCCCTTCACTCCTTCCAGGCAGCCATGTACTTTAAAGCTCCTTGCAAAGTCCAAGTTTAGGTTTTGAATATTGAGATTCAGATTTTTAACCCCATTTCTAGGCTTTCTGGTGCCTGAGGCCAGTCTTGGGCTCACTCTTTCTGGCACCTGGTGGGTGGGCACCCGCCTCCGGGCTGTGTGGGTTCAGGCAGGGCTCACTCGTGTCCTTTTCTTTGCAGGACCGTGGTTTGGGACAGGAACAACACAACTGCCCATGGGCTCCTGGAGGTGGCTCAAGCTTTGGAGAGGTAAGGAAGGAGATGCTTCATCCTCCTGGCTTGCTACACCATGCAAAAGAGCCTCTGGCACCAGGATGTCACTGTCCCCAGGGGCCTCTTGTCCCCTTGAAGCAGCAAGTGCATTACACAGTTGCATACAGGTCCCAAGGGAGTTGTGCCACAGCTTGGGCCTTGCAGCCAGCAAAACAACCTGCCACCCATTCAGTGATGGCACCTTCATTACCGACCTCAGAGTTTCCCCTGGGCTCTGCATCCCAACCCAGCACAGCCCTGTGTCACCCAAGACAGCCTCTGAGGAGCAAGGGAAAGGGATCTGCTGTTGGTGGAGATGTGATGCTCCTCTCCTCCCTGCCCATGAAAGATGCTAGGTAGAAGTTGTCCACCTGCTGAGCACACTGTCAGGTCTCATCTTTGGCCATGCAGATTTTCTGAAGGTCTGAAAGAGGGGTGGATGGAGAGCTTGGGAGCTGCTGCCTTGTTGGGGTTTGCTGATGGCCAGAGTTTAGCCATCCCCATCTCCAGGGCTGGACCCTGGGGCAATGTCCAGGCTGCTGTTGGGTGGGCTTTGGATGTCTGCGGGGAAATGCACAGCAGGGATGAGCCCTGTGAGGCTGACAAGGGGTCTGGCAGCACCCACTCACCCCTGTGCTGCCTCGCAGGAATTACACCCTCAAGTCGATGCCCTTGCCGATGAGCGATGTGGCACAGGCGTACCGCAGCAACCCCGAGAAAACAGAGGAGGCAGTGCACAAGGTGGGGGGATATGGGCTGGGGGGGTCATGGGGTCAGGTGCCACTGACACCGGCTGCTCATGGCCTCTTGCCTGCTGCAGCTCCAGTCCTGCCTGACGAGGAACCAGCTGCGGCGCACGCTGCCCACACAGACCTTCCGGCTGCAGCAGGGCATCCTCACCACCTCTTCTGAACAGGTTTGCCAGCCAAATTGCTGCATGGGGCTGCCCTCCCCTGCCCCAAACAACTCTGGCTTGCTCGTGTGAGCTCTTGCAAGCAGTACAAACCCCTTTTCACCTTTTCTGAGTGGAGGGCAGAGCAGTCTGGAGGGATGAGGGTGAGGCCAGGCAGAAAGGGTATCTCCAAGGAACCCTCCTGGCTGCATCCATGCGTTTCATGCATATACAATACGGGAATATCTCACTGCTATGTTACCTTCACAGTGTGTTGCTGGCTCCCTGTGCACACTCGCAAGCAAATCCCCACCATATGGTATCCCCAGTTATTAGTCATGGATGTTCTGGGGGGGCCATCTCCTGCCTGTGCCCCCGCTACCCCATCGGGCAGCACTGGCACATCTTTCTCCGGGAAAGTTGCAGCAAAGAGGGGAACTGGCAGTGCTGCTCCAGTGTTGGCGTGTGATGCAGCCTCTCTGTGCTCCAGATGGTGAACGAGATCTGCCTGAGCGTGCAGAAGCATGTCGACATCCTCAGCGCCTGCCCGGGCAGGGAGGTGGAGGCGGACATCGTCTGCGCAGAGGAGGCCATCAGGAATGCCAACCTTTCTGTCAGCGTGAGTCCGCTGCGCGGGGAAACCCCTCAACTCACCCAGCTTCAATTTGGGATTGAAGCAGGTTATTGATTAGTTAATGACATAATTAATTGGCAGTCAGGGTACACCAGAATCATCAATGCAACAGATGCGCATCACCAAGCGCTTGCAAAATGTTAAAGAACAGCTGCAATTTCTGAATCCCATTCTAGAATAAGGCCCAAAATGTTCTTAATCCCCTCCCCCCAGAGACACACAGTTCTGTGCATACCCCCCGGGAAGTGGGGGCTACAAGCGCACCCCCTCTTCAGCAAGGGCATCCCCTGCTTGTGCACCCCTCCTTGGGAGAGGTGGGTGCTCCAGCTTTGGGCACACCCTGCAACCCACCTGTGAGAGACACCACCTGCATCCCCAAGGGGTCCCTCCTTGGGACACCCTCATCCCACCCCAGCTGGGTGATGAAGGCCACTGCATTGGCTGGGCAGCTCCTGGTACTGTCAGCTCTGATGTGATCCTCCTGGTCCTGCTTCTTTCTCTCTCCCTATGGCACCTCCACCTCCCACTTCTATACTTCTCTTCAAACGACCTCTTTCTTCTTTTTCCTAAATTTATTGGCACCCCCCTGGGTGCTTAATCTGGCTGAGATAGGATTTAAGAGGATGGTGCTGGTGGTGGAAAGGTGGGGAAAGGGACAGGAAAGGATGTCCCCGACATGGGCAGCAGCATGGCTGGACACAGGGGGAGAAGGAGGGTCAGTGGGTAGTGGGGACCAGTTTGGGGTCTGGCTGGGGGGACACAGGGACCATGAGGGGCCAGGATGCCCAACTCTGGCCCAGCAAAGCTAGAAGGTCATTGGATCTCCCCAGCTAATGCAGGTGATGCTCATCCATGGGGCAGTCACCTATGCACGCCACACATGGAAGGGTGGAACACAAGGACAAGGTGCCATCTCTCTTCCCATGGCAGATCCTGCCGCTCTTGTACGAAGCGGGAAACACCCCATACCAGAATGGAAAGCTGCAGTACAAGCTGGAGTGTCTCATGGAGGAAGCTTCACAGACCTGCGGCCGGGAAATCCAGGTGAGCACCCATGGGGGACTGCCAGGGGGAGCAGAGAACTGACAGCAGCACAGGACGCTCATCAGCTTTGGCCTGAGGATAAGGGGCCTGGTGTTTTCCTGGAAACCATGTGAATCCTGATAGAAAAGACACTGAAAACTCCCCTTTCCTCCCCAAATTTCAGGCGATCATGCAGGCAGTGCTGGACACGGTGCACAGCCTGTGCCCAGCCGTGGTGCAGAAGAGCGGGGTCAGGGACCAGTTGGTCAATGCCATGTCAGAGCGGATCTACCTCCAGGACCATCTCAACCTCAGTGTCGTCCTGGACCAGATGGTCACCGATGTCTTCAGCAAGCTGAAGTGGGTGACGTGCTGTTCTTCCTTCTCACTTGGTGGCTGGCCACATGAGGATTTTGGGGCTCCCTACCAACTGCTCCCCTCCCCTCATGATGGTGGTGGTGTGCTGTGTCCTACAGCTGTGTTTTCCCAACTGTGGCTTTGCTTCCCACTTGGATCCAGTTCAGATGTGTCCCTAGGGAGCTGGGAAGTCCCATGGGGTGATATTCCTGCAGGCACATCCCCATCGCTGGCAGAGGGGAGCCCCAACCATCAATGGGGGATGCACTCAGCATCCTCCATCCCAGCCAGCACCTGCTCCTGTTCCTGCTCCAGCAACACACAACCAGTGAGGGCATGTCCTGGGTGCCACTCTGGGTGCCGTGGCTGAGCATCCATCTCCCTAGC
>JANZLQ010000092.1:8674245-8690692 GCA_026212715.1 Elanus axillaris | reverse complement strand
GAGGGATGGAGAGGGAGGGAGGGAGGGATGGAGGGAGAGGGATGGATGGAGAGGGATGGATGGAGGGATGGAGAGGGATAGAGGGATGGAGAGCGTTGGAGGGATGGAGGGATGGAGGGATGGAGAGGGATGGAAGGATGGAGGGACGGAGGGATGGAGGGATGGAGGGATGGATGGAGTGATGTGGAGATGGGGTGATGCTGGGCAGCAGGACATGGGACAGCAGGACACAGAGCCAGGGGACAGCAGGGACCCACCCCCACCCCACATCCCATCCCATCCCACCTCCCATCCCATCCCACCGCAGGGCACGGAGGACCCGGCCGAGGAGGACAAGCCAGCTGCAGCAGAGCGGCAGTCGCGGGGCTCCATCCGGTCCCCCCCGCAGCAGCCCATGCACGCAAACCTCCAGAGACCGCAGCAGGATCCATCCTCGGCTACGCCGCAAAGCTGCTGCCCGGGGGGGCTGCCACGCAAGCTCTCGGCCACGCTCCCCTTCCCTGACTGAGCACCCCGCTGACCCTCCGCGCGTGGGCGAAGGTGATGGCGGTGGCGATGGTGAAGATGATGCTGCTGCTGATGGGGAGGCCTGGCGAGGCTGGATGCCAACCGGGGTCCTCCCGCCCTTCGTAGGTGTCTCGGAACTGGAGCCGGCGGCGGGCAGGGACGCCAGCAGGCTCCGAGCGCACCGGGCGCCACCGTCACTCAGCCCCGCCGCGCCGCCGGCACGCCCTGCCTCCACAAAGGATGCTGAGCCTGCGAGCGGCTCGCTCCCCTCCGCGCAGCCTGCCGCCGCCGCCGGATCCCTTATGGACCTGCCGACCGCCGGCGAGAAGCTGGAGCACTGCACCAAAGCCAGGCCCCGGCCCAACCGCCGGCACAAGCAACCGCCCAGCAAGCCAAATGTAAGGGGTGGGGGTCGGGTGGATCTGGGGTTCTTTTTCTCTTTTTTTTTTTTTTTTTTCCCCGTTGGGGGAATTATCACAGTCGGTATTTGGTGCAAGGTAGGAGAATGAGAGGCACGGAGCCGCGGCTGGTTTATTATCTTGCATTTCAGCCGCTGCTGGAGCCTCCCTCCTTGGAGGAGGGGGGCAGCCTGAAAGGATGTGCAGGGGGGCTGGGGGGGGCATAGAAATCATCCATCCCCTTTCCTGCTGCCCGCTGGGAGATGCCGAGTGGTGGGAGCTGGCAGGGAGGCAGGGGGGAATGAAAAAACCTGCAGAGTTTGGGCGCAGAGGGCCCGTGCGTTCGGCAATGGCTCCGGTTGCCTCTCTCCTCCTGCACCCAATTTGCTCCCCCCCACCCAAAACCCATCGGCCCCAAAGCACCGGCAGCTGCCACAGCTCCCGGTGATGCTGGTGAGGCTCTGCCAGCTGCAGCGGGGTGGGTTGCACTTCTCCCCCTACCCAAAGGGCGAGTGGCTGGGGATCCTGCCTTCGCAGCCCCCTTCCCAAAGGAAAAGTAACTTTTGGGTGCAGTCGGCAGAGAGTCTGGCTCTGTCGCTGTCCCCAGGGCCAGATCCTGCTGGCATCACCTCGTCCCCGTGCCACAGTGATGCAGCTGGATCCTTCCACCCACCGGAAAGCCCTGGCTTACACGGCCGTGGTGGTGCTCGCCCTTGGACCGTGGTGGGACCAGCGCGTGGCTGCAGGGACAGAGGAGAGGCAGGAGCGTTTCCTGCAGGCAGGGTGGATGCTGGAGGCTGGCAGGGGCCAGGCAGGGCCTGGGGGCCATCACCTTGGCACATCTCTCTGCAGCGGGATGGGCAAGATTGGCACCCAGGTTTGGCCAAGATGGATGGGCTTTGATGGATGCAATGTGACAGGGAAAGCAGATCTCAGATGGCTGGAACAGCTCCTGAGCGGCATCAATCCAGCCGTAATGAAAAATCATTATGGACTGAAATGCCACTGAGGGGGAAGCACCTCCCTCTCATCAATAGGAAGCCACTGTTGCAGTGCCATGTGCCGGGGTGAGGAAGGTGCTGTGGAGGAAGGCTTGGCCATGGCATGGACTGCTTTGCCATGGGTGGCCTTCATCCAGGCTGTGGTGGCACTGCAAAGTTGGACTTGAGGATGGGCACCAGCCTGAAGTATGCAGATGTAGGTCCATGCAGGGTACCCACTCCATCATCCACCAAGAGTGTGGGTGCCCCTTCCTTGTGGCTCAGATGGAAGAAGCATCCTTGCTAAAGGCTCCCACAAGGACAGCAGGGTCAGAGACCTGGCCCAGCTCTCGGAGGGCTTTAGCAGGATTTGTCATTGTGTGTCACCAAGCAGGGTCAGAGGCACCTTACCTGTGGGTAACGCACAGGTGCCTGAGCATGTACGGATGCCATACCCCAGCCACTGTGCTGGCAAACCACCAGCACCCCACACGCAGCACCCAGTGGGATGCAGGGGGCTGGCAGCCAAGCTGCCCTGCCTGCGCAGGCAGGGTGAGGGCCTGGCAGGAGCCCCGGGTGAGCTGGAGCTCCCATGGCCCCAGGGATACAGTGGAGTAGAGCTAGGGTACAGCTGATAACACCACGGTCTGTCTTTCGTGCTGGATATGCAGCGAGACAGAGGGTGCCAGTAGCCATCCCTGCATGGGCACCCACTTGTCTGTCATGCGGGGGGGTATCTTTGCCCTGTGCCAGGCTGATGGCCATGCTTGCTCGCAGGTGCAGCCCATGGCTTGTGAGAACAGTGAGGACAGGAGCATCACCCGCGTGGATGAGGGGTTGGAGGACTTCTTTGCCAAGAGGCTCATCACAGAGGAGCTGCCGTAAGCCCAGGGGGGTGCCTAAGGCCCTGCACCCACCCAGCACTCTGGCACGCACATATCCCCGGGGTTTCGGCAACCCCCCTGCCTTCACCTACCCTGCAAATGCTGATGGTCCTAGTGCCAAAGGGTTGCTGGGGAAAACATCACACCCAGGGGCATCACCAGGGACAAGGCTGGTGGGAGAGGGCTGGGATGACAGCCATGGGGAGCAGGATGCAAACAGCATCCCACTCCTGCAAGCCTGGGGAGGAGGGGCTGTGGGGTCTGTCCCATAGCAGGGAGGCAATGGAGCAGCACCCATGGGGTCCCATGCTGGGAATGGCTGCCCTTGCCGGGACAGCTTTGTCTTAGGTGGGATGTCCAGCATCTGGATCCATCCCTTCAGAGTGGGTTGGGGGGGGGGGGCAGGCGGGAAATGATCCCTAGCCACTCAGCAGCCTGGAGTTCATCTTTCCCAATCCTTCATCTCTCCCCAGCCCCACGGCTCCAGAGACCTGCCTGGGATCAGCCCCTCTGGCCCCCTCCGGCTCCCGCACCCTCAAGAAGAAAATTGGGAATTTTTTTGCCTTCAAGAAACCTAAATCCAGCCGGGGCTCGAGGTATGAGAAGGAACCCGAGGGTGGCCCTGCAGTCCCCAGGAGCAGGCGCTCGATGCTCAGTGACATTTTACGAGCCCCCAGCAAGGCGGGAGAGGCGGGCAAGCCGCTGAGTAAATCAGAGGAGGGGGGGCTCGCTGCCGAGCCCCAGGCAGAGCCCGAGCACTGCCAGACCCCCGACTCTGCCCGCAGGATCCGGCCCAAGTACTCACGGGAGGGCAAATCCCAGTCGCTCATATTGCTGTCAGGGGAGGATGAGGATGCGCTGGGGGTCAGGCATGACAAGGTAAGCACTGTCACCATCACCAAGCCACTGTCGCTGACACTGCTGTTTGGCTTACCTGGTGGGTGCTGCTCCCACCCAAGGGTGCTGGTGGTGGGGTCAGCCAGGCATCGCAGGGGGATGTGGGGATAGCAGAGCCATGGCTGGGGACATACCTGCTGGGTTGTGGCCATGCCTCCATCTCCCAGGGGGCACAGCTGGGGGGTTGGGGATGGGTGCTTGTGGGTGCTGCAGTGGGTGCTGTGTCCCTGGAAGGGTTGTGTCTGTCCCACAGAAGAGACAGCTGGAGAAGAGCGAGGGGGAGCTGCCCAGCTCCTTCGAGCAGCGCATGCAGGTCATGCTCCACCGTATCGGTGTCACCAAGGGCCTGGCCACCGAGGGCAAGAAGCAGCAGGTGAGGAGCGGCTCCAATTTCAGGACGGATCCTGCACCCAAAGGGCAGGTGGAGGTGGTGGTCCACGGGATGGGGGTCTCCTGGCAGCACCCAGCTCTGTGCCACTGCTGCCACTGGCCTCTGTCCTGTCACCTAACTCTCTGCAAGGGGACCGATATGTGGGCTCCAATGCTCTGCATGGTGTCTGTCTGTCCCTCCTTCCCTGGCATGCATCCACCCCCTGCAGCCACCCCAGAGCCAGGCAGCACCCTGCCCTCTGCCACCCATTGTCCCCAAGGGCACTGCCACCCTGACCCCAACCCTCACCAGGTTTCTTTCCCCTTGCAGAGCAAAGACAGCGAGATCAAGAAAGCTGGTTCAGATGGTGAGGGGCTGCATCTTCCCTACCCTGACCCTCATCCAGCTGGGCACCCACAGGGTGTGCATGGACAGGGCTCCCAGCTGCGGGTCCCACCATGTCCGCCCCTTGATGGGTGCTGATGGCATGGGGCAGACCCCAGCTCACTGATGCTGGCCGGTGGCTTGTGCTTGCAGGGGACATTGTGGACAGCTCTGCGGACTCCCCACCCTCCCTGAAGGCCCGCACGCACTCTGTGTCCACAGGTGGGTCACCGGAGGGTGCCGTGGGGGTTCACACCAGCCCCCAGGCCAGAGGGCTGGGTCACCTCTGCAAGCACCAGGCAGCACTACAAGGGGACCGGAGCCAACGGGGACTGGTGGGCACGGGCACCTGGGCAGGGTCCCACCTTCAGGAGGTTGCTCTCCTGGTGATGGTGGACACCCAGCCCCTCACCCGGTCTCTAGGGTGACTGCAGGCATGTTCCCAGCACCAAGAGCTATCCCCTGGGGCCGTCACTGCTGGGCACCCACAACTCTGCCCTGCCTTCCCCACAGATGCACCCTTCCGCAGCCCGGCTGCTGCGATGGAGCCTGGTGCTGGCCCGGCGGAGGTCCGGCCAGCCTGGAAAGCCCTGGGGAGACAGATGCCCACCGAGCTGCAGGGCACCAGCTCCGACCAGCCCTGGCGCTCCTTCATCCTACCCGAGCCCAGCGTGCTCCCGGAGCCTGGGGCCCGGGAGGGCTGGAGCAGCAGCCTGCCACGGCTAGGAAGGAGTGTGCCAGTGGCATTGCCGCGGAGGGTCAGCCACGGTGGGGAGGCGGGTGCTGGCACACCCCTGCCCACACCACCCAACACCGAAGGTAGGGATGCGCAAGCTGCAGATGGGGTCCCCCATCCCACTTGCTGGCCTGTTCCTGGAGCCCCTTGGGAATGGAGGGCAGCAGGGACCCAAGCACCCAGCACTGATTGCTGATGGGGGGGCTGCTATGAGGTCAGAGTACTGCAGGCTCCCCCCCTGATGGCACCTCCTCGCTGCTTTTCCAGACAACCAGCTGACGCCACGGCTGGTGGCACCACGGGGCACCAGCCGCCGAGCTGTGTCTGTCCATGAGGAGCAGCTCAGGGAGCCCGAGTGCCCAGTGGAGCTGGGAAGTAAGTAGGTGCTGGAGTGGGACCCCAAACCTCCCCTTGCACCCAGAGGAGGCAAGCAGTGGTATGGTGGCATCTTACATACATGGTGGTGTCACCTGTCTCAGCTAGTGGGTGGCTGCCTGTGGTGCCGGGGTGCTAGATGATGGCATCACCACATCAGGAAGATCTGGGAAGGGGGGGGGCGGAACTTGGCATTGGGATTGGCTCCAGCAGCAGCCGGGCTGCCCAGGCTTGCAGGCAGAAAGGTGGCAAAAGCCAGGCAGCTGCACCCCACCATAACATGGGGCTGGGCTGTGTTTCTCCCAGCGGGCACCGTCCCCCTGCGCCTGCGGCGATCACCTGTTCTCAAACGGAGGACCAAGCACGACTCCCTCCCGGAGCCAGAGCGGGAGCCTGGACCATCCTCAGATGCTGCAGGTGAGATTCAATGCTCCCCTCCCTTGTGTCTCTGCTAAAGCGAGTGTGGGGTATGGAGGGTCATCCCCACCAACTCACACCAGCACCCATGACCTCTCTAGGTACCACGCCACAGGACTGGCCTCGTGCCAGGCTTGAGAAGCCACAGGCTGGAGCGGGGACTGAAGGCGAGCGGCCGCAAGCCCTGGCACAAACTGTTGTGAATGCACAAGACTCAGCAGCCATAGACCAAAGACGCCTAGTGCCGGGCCAGGGGGAGCCAGCCCTGGGACAGTGAAGCCCCTGCATGCTGCTGCACTGTTCCCAATAAAACCCTGCAAGCAAGAGTGCAGTGCTGGGGTGATTGGCAGCTGGGGTGCAGAGAGCAGAGATGCTCCGTACCGGGCTAGTGTGGATGTGGCTGCGGGGCTGGCTAACGACGGCATCGTCCACCTTTCGCTGTGGGGACGGCTGGGGCCACCAACATCACCCAGGAGGCCAGGGATGCCCAGGGACCATGCAGGAGCCCTCGGGATTCGCCAAGTGACATCCCCTTCCACAGACGGCCTCTGCTGTCGTCGGCTGCAGAGGGGGGAGCTGGTGATTTTAAGCAGCAGCTGGGCAGGCAGCGCAGGCAGCAGTGGTGCTGGCAGCCAGCCATTTTTAGCAAGCGTTACCAGGGCCCTTTCACCTCTCCAGCTCCTCACCCCGCAGGGTACCACTCTCTTCGGCCCTCCCCCCCGCTCCCCCAATACGCAGGTTTCCATCAGCAGGACCATGACCCATTGCATTTCAGCACGCAGCGCTGCAACTGAGCTCCAGCCATGCCTGCCTCGCCATCCCCGCAGCTCTCCCGACAGCACCAGCATTACCCCAACACCCAAGAGGCTTTCTCCTGTGTTGATCACCACTCTGGACCAAATGCATTCCTTACACGGATGTTTACAAAAAAGCAGCAAGATGCTTATTTTTTCTTTTTTTTTAATACAAGAGCTGTGTATTTAAAAAATATACAATTTTTATTTTTACTCTCTACAGCATAACCCTGCGGGATATTTTTTGTAACCAACAGTGCAGGACCTTACCTAAAACAATCAATAAAATGTCCAAATTCCTGCGCTGCCTTCCAAGCAGGGATCAGGTTGTGGGGCCTCTGCCATCAATGCCACCCTGCTAGGGTGGTGGCACTGGGCCACCCCTTCTCCCCACTCGCTGGGCCAGGGCATTTGGAAAGGATGGAGAGGGAGAAGGATGCTGGCTCATGCACAGGCATCCCTGAATGGATGCATTTTTCCCCTCTCAGCGCTGAGGGCGCTGGCCTTCAACAGGTCATGTCCCCAGCATCTCTGGAGCCAGTGTCTCTGCAGTCAGGCCAACTCACTCAGCGGTCCCCTTGGGGACAGGGGTCCTGGTGCCCCCCTCCCCCATCCCTCCCTCAGCTTCTGATCCCAGGCAGCCCTAAATTGTTTTGGCCAAACCGGTGAAGAAATGAAGGACAGGCTGGGCTCAGGAGTCCACCTCCCTGTCAGTGAGTATCCAGCACGCCCACTTCAGCATCGCCTTTGAGATCCTGTGAAACCAGACCGGAGGAGCCAGGGTGAGAAGGGACCCAGCTGGGGACACGCTGCCATATGCCAGGGCAGCCCAGTGACAAGGGGTAAGGCAAAATTTGGGGACCTGCTGCAGGGATGCAAGCAGCAATGCCTGCATCCCATGGAGCCAGCCGTGGGGGGAACAAGGGCCGGCCATACAACGCCATTGCTGCACTGACCTGACAGATCTTATCCGCTCGCAAAGCTGGGGGCTTGGTGCCTCGTATCTGTACTGGGCTGGCTTCTCCTTCACATACTGCAGAAGCAAAGGGGAAGGGAGGCTGGTCTGCCCCAGCTGCAAAGCCCAGAGCACAGCCCCACCAAGCAGCCCGAGACCCTGATACACCTAGGAAAACTCTGGAGACTCTCCCTCAATTGTTTCCTGCTCTGCCAATCTTATTTTACCCAGAAAGCTGGAAGATGCTCCAGCAAGTGTTGGTTCCTACCCAGCTCGGGCTCAACCACATCTTCACCCAGTGCCCCAGATCCTCCTTTGGGAAGGTTGGAGCCACCATCTATGTCAATACCTGCTTTCAACTCCCCATCCCTACCAGCCAGGTGAGGAAAGACCTTGGGCATGGACACCACCAGTGAGGTGGGACACAGAGAGCCTCCCTGGGGACCACCCCCCAGGGGACCCCACCAGCTGCTTCATCTTTACCGGCTGCAGAGCTCTGTGCTGCTCCGGCCTGGAGCTGGGGCCGCTCGTTGGGGATGCTTGCTCTGCCTCCTCCTCTGAGAACTCCTTTCCATGCTGCAGCCCAGTCTCCTCCTTTCTGCTCTTCTTCGCACCCAGTGTGCTCACAAGCTCCAGCCTCCTTCCCGTGTCTTTCCCCCTGCCCCATGGGGCACCTCGGGGATGCTGCTGCCCAACAATGGCTGGCAGTGCCTGGCCATCTCCTGCCAGCAGCTTCCTCTTGGCACTCACAGCATCTCCCTCCTGGGTCCTGGCATGAGCCGGACCATGCTTCAATGTATCTGGAGGGGAAGCTGTGCCACTGGAGTCTGCCTGCTCCCTGTGAGGCATCCCTTCAGGCAGGGATTGTGAGCAGCTGCTGGGCAAGACAGGAAAAGCTGGAGAAAGAGATGGCAGGGGGGCCTGAGAGCCCCCCGATACCTGCGGGCCTTCAGCAGCACAGGGAGCAGCACAGGGGGCATCGCAGGCTGCCTCTGTAGCTGATGTTGCCCAGGTGGTGCCGGCCTCTACTGGACTGGTATTGCCGTAGGAGTGGAGCAAGGAGGGAGAGGAGGTCTGCACCGGCTCTCCATGCGGCAAACCCTCGGGAGAGTCCTGGCTACATGGTTCCAGCAAGTCAGGGGTGTTGCTGTCAGCAGCCATGTCTTGCTGGGTCTTCAGTGAAACATCATGTTGAAAGTTCTTCTCTGGTAAGAGAAAATACATGGTCAGCTTCAGCAGGGGGCAGGTGGCTAGTGGTGGGACCTGCCCCAGCAGTTCAGGTTGGGAGGAGAGCGTCAGAGCTGGAACGATGCAGGCACAGGGCAATGAGAATGCTACTACTTTTTGGCCAGAGGAAAAAGCAAGCAAGACAGCATCCAGGAGCTATGTGGTCACCCAGCGAGAGGAGAGGGGTTGTCTCCTGCCTGCAAGGCAGGCTGGATGCACTGGGGCATGGGGACTTACCATCTGAAGAGTTCAGGGTCAAAGATATCGGGGGAAGTCCATTCCAGGGGTTGTCCGGGGATCCCTCTGAGCTCCCCGACCAGACTGTTGACTCGCCAGCTGCAATAATCAAGTCGGAGTGTGATTTTGGCAAAGAAAGCAGCTGCTTGCTCTCAACCCCGCAGCAGCTACAAAAGCTGTGCATGTGGTCTTGGGCAGAGACAGCACTTGAGAGGAGCTCTGAGAACCCTCTCCAACCAAAACTAGGGTGTACTCCAGCCAGACTCCTTTCATGACATCAGCCAGCCTCTGTAGCAGGCAGTGGAGAGGCAGATGCTGCCCCAAGAGCAGGCAGGAGGGATGAAGATCTTCCCCACACCCTGTTGTCCAAGACAGCAGCTCCCTTCGGCTGCTCCTCTATGTGGAGCTTCTGCAGGTACTTCTGCAGCACGGCTTGGAGACACCAAGCCCAATGAGGTGACACAAGCCCATCCCGGTGCTGAACCACAGCCAGCCACGAGCCCACACTCAGGTACGAGACTCAGGCTCCATGACGGCATCAAAGGGACAAAATCACTTGTGCTCCCAGCACAACAAACTGAAGCCGCTCAGCTTCAGGAGGCTGCAGGAATGGGACCATTCCCTGCCTGCTCAAGGCAGGGCTGGGAGTCCTGGTCTCCCAAAGACCTGGCTATGCTGGTACTTCCTCCGCTCAATCCAAGGAGAAGATGGGCTGAGCCAACTGCAAAGGAAACCACTAAGAGGCTGTGTGGGATATGGAGATCCCACTACTCACAGCTTGCTTGGGATATGACACTCAGGTCAGTCGGCACCGTCCTGCCACCGCTGCTCTTCCCAGGAGTTGCTTCGCTTGTGTCTGCAATGAAAGGGGCATTGCTGGTCGCACCTCAGCACGTGGCACAGCCGCAGCAAAGGAATTCTTCTCCCCGCCCCAGAGAGACCCTTGTTTTGCATGCTTGGGCACTAAACTTCCCACCTGTCTACCCTGCACTGACCTGCCTTGGAAGCAGCACAAGCAACTACCTCCTCCTCAGGAGGGATCACCAGGGTGTTGGCCAGGACCATGAAGACTTCCTCACCCTGCTGAAATGAGACATGTTACATGGTTTTTGCTGGGCAGTCCCACGCGAGATGCAGGAACCCACCCATAACTCGCAGCTGAACACCATCTCTCTCCCTAGCAAACCTTCACCTCAGCTCACCACCCTTCTTCCTTCTTCCACCCCTCCAGAGCACCATGAGCTGTCACACCCCTGTTTCAGATAGTCAGGGCAGCCAGACTGACCTCTTTCTTACGCTCTGCCTCCCACTGGGTGACAGGAACCTCATCTTTCACCATTGCTGGCATCTCCTTGGGCATCTGTAAATCCAAGCATTCCTCAGCATTTTCCTTCAAAACTTCCAGCTGGTTCTGTCCTATGGCATCGATCAGCTGAGAGATGGATGGCTCTGGAGCAAGAATACACAAAAGTCAATGGAGAAGACACCTTAATTCAGGCAAGCCTCACTTGCAAATACTTTTACTCTGCTGCATGACTGTAATGTGCACTGAAACCTGTGGAAACACACAAAAATCTGCATTTCCTCTGCTTCTAGAAACTATCTTTCCTTTCTCCACACAGGCCCTGGAGCAGCAGCATGAGCCCAGGCATGCAATGGCCCATGCTGCTTTAGCTGTCAGCACCATCTTGTCCTGCTTTGGGCTTAGCAACCTTGCCTTGTGCAATCTGGTCAGGCTTGTGCTACCTCTGCCTAACACGGACCAAGGTGAGGAGAGCCAGGAGCCCCACTAGGCAGCCAGAGCACCGCGTGCCCCACACAATCCTTTACCTGAGCTGGGAGCATTCTTCAGAGCGAGACTCCTCCTGCAATGACCAAGGAGAAGACAAAGCTAGATTAGGACTGGGGCACACGCAGGTCAGCAGTCCTTTGCAGTTCTCACTCACAGATCAAGCACCCTGGCTTGGGAGAAGCAGCTTGTAGAAGTAGTGGATTTCCTGCTGGGTGCTGGATCTGGCCACTGGCCTCAGCTCAGTATCCCAGGAATACCCATCAGGAAGCCTCATTCCTGGAGATGGACTGATGGAGACCCCTGAGGATCTCCAGAGTTGGGGCTCCAAGTATGGATTGAAGAATGAGGTGTGCAAGTCTTCACCCATCCAGCCATGCTGCCCGCAGTTGGCAAGAACAATTTCTCCATGGGTGTTTCCTCCCAGCTCCGCCAGCCCAGAGGAAGAGGCTGGGGATGGAGAGCTCTCTGCATCACCAGGACCTTGTTTGGCACGGTCTATTCGGCTCTGTCACATCCTGGGGCAGGGAGACCCACAGGTTAACCAGGACCTGCCATAACCTCTGACTGCCCTTGCTAGCCTGCTCTAACCCCAGTCAGAGCCTGCACACTCTCATCATGGTGTCTGGATATGTTCCCCAGCAATGGCCAGCCCCATACTTACAGCCAGAGCTCCTTTATCTTCTGCAGCACGGAGGGCTCCTGGTTCCTGCAGCAAGAGAGAAGCCAGTTACTGATTCCCTCTGAATACCCATCTTCCTTCACAGCTTGCAATGGAGACAATTCCTCCTTCAAAGACCAAAAAGGCCCCACCACAACCAGGTCACACCAGGACTCCCAGGGTCAGCGTTGCTCTGGCAAGATGAGGAAGCCCCACCAAGAGCAGAGTTCCCTTCCCGCCCTGTGGGCCGTACCCATCAGATGACTCCAACCTCTGCCTCTCCATGGGCAACACGATGAAACGCTGGGCTGTGAGGTAAAACTCGCAGTCCTCCTGCAGGGAAAATGGAGCCCGTAAGGCACCTCTGCAATCTCACCTCTGCTCCCACCTGCCCTGCGGCCAGTGAGCACCCACACACCCACCCCAGCTCTGCCACCAACTCTCCAAGCAAAAGTTAAGGGCCCCCTCACGAAGGACAAACCCCTTCAACAGGGGGTTTGTACCCTCCTCCATCAGCTGATGGCTCTTCAAGAGCCACACACCAGGCTGGGCCAGCCCAAGGCCACAGGGACACTCCTGAACCCCTGCAAGGGGACAGTAGGCAGCTCTGCCACTGGCAGTCCACGCAGATCTCCTGTAGCTGCGCAACCGCAGGAGGTAACAGCCTGGGGAAGATGCACCACATCCCCAGGGTGGGCTCATGCCATCCCCTGACCCAGCGCCCAGACCAACTGCCACAGACCCTCCCAGGAGCTGCAGATGAAAAGGAAAGAAGAAAGACCACCCATCATCTGCCTCCAGCTCCTGGGAGCTGCTCAAAGCAGGTAAGCATGCAGGAAATATGGCAAGGACAAGGAACAAGTTGCTTCCACTCATCAGAGCACTTACCAGTCTGGCCTCCTCCCGGAAACACACTGTGTACTTCTGCAAGACGATAATTCTGCAAATAAGGCTAGAAAGCCTGAGCTGCATGTGGGTGCTAGAAAAAGAACAGAGCAGGAACGTCTTGGAGAGATGAAGAATGGAGCTGGACCACCCAGACACATAGCGGGGCTCCCCCAACAGCCACACCAACCACACCAGGGCATGCTGGAACACGTCTCAGCATGAGTATCAGGGACTAAGGGCTCCTGATTCCTGCAATTTATTCCTGCTGCTTATCCTTGGCTCTGCTACCAGCAACCTGCCAGTCTAGGGATGTCCAAATGGGGAAATTGAGGAAAGCACTGAAGGAGCAGCCCAGGCTACCATGGTTAATGCTCTTGCTCCTTTCACAAAGCCCATGGGTTCTTTAGTCCTTTCTAATCACATCTACATGGCATCACAGCTTCCGCCATTGACCCCTGCCCATCCCAGCTAGCTGAAACCAGAGCACCAAGCACTGGTATTCTGGCCTTCTTCTCTTAGCAGCTCTTTCACGCAGACTTCCCACCCTGTGATTGCTTTAGCTTAACACAACCTGAAACAAGACCAGGCAGGAGCCCCACTAGCAGCTGTGGAGAACCGCTGTCCCAGCCACAGCCAAGTCACGGTGGAACCCACTTTTCCTCTGCCTGCAGAGCTTCGGGTGTAATGACCACACGGATGTAGTAGGACCCATCTGAGACCTGTAGGACAGCATCTTGGAGGACCCCAGGTTGGCCTGGAGCAGTTGAGTCACGCAAAACCTATCAAGAGATCAGGGAGGGGGGAGAAAAAGAAATCTCACTTACAGACTTCCCCATGAACACAGACAGGACATCATGCCTGGCTGAGAACCTGGACTCTTAGAAGAGAAGGTCACCATTCACCGTGAAGCCATGTGGTACGTGCCTGTGCCTCCCAGCTGAACTAAGCAGGCTCCCCACCAAGACAAAATAAGGGACATGCCACATTGTACAAGAGAGCAATCAAAGGCAAGGTAGGAGAGAAGCCACAACCATGCATTTTTTTCTCACCCAAACCAGCAGCAGGAATCCAGGCAAAAGGGGTCTGGGCAGGCTTGAGACACGTGCTCCTCTGCAAAGCAGAGGGAGACAGAGAGCGGCAGTAACCAGCAGGATCACTACAGCCATTCGGATCTTCTGCATGAAGCTCCTGGTGTAGCAACCCTGAGCCTGTGTTAAGCCATGTCCATGCTGGGTCAAAACAACCCTTCAGGGAAGCAATAAACTGCTCCTCCAAGTCTCATGCCTGCCTGTTCTGTGGGCTGGGAGCTATGGATCAGTCCTGGCCTGCCTCAGTCCCTACAGCCCTGGGATTCATTCCTGGTACACACGATTTGGTCACATATGTCATGTACATCATTCACCTGACTGGTGATGTTGGGACACAATGCATGAAGATGGGACATGAAAAGGCATGTCCATTTGACAAGAGGTGTGCATACATCCTTTAATAGGTGCCCACCACACTAAAAAGACCAGTCATCATCAGTTGGGACCTTCTGACAAGAAGAGCCTGCCAATCCCACTGCATAAAGTCCCTGTATAAGCCAACAAGGCCTGCTGCTGGATTTAAGGATGCCCATGACACCAGAATCCTGCTCCTGTAGGTATCACAGCTCAGCCACCTAGCAGAGCCCACTGGCTGTGTCCCCTCGCCCTGGTGGGAGAAGCCCAGCATGCAAGTGGCCAGCCCCACCACATGCTCACTCACTATGGGCAACTCTGGATTCCCAGCCAAGGCAGCACACTGCATGAGAGCACCAGTACCAGCAGCAGGCAGGGCTGCTCATGGAACTGGGTAAAGAAACAAGATAAAGAAGAGGGTAGGTTTTGAAGTTATAGTTCTGAAACAGATAGAGAGGAAGGTAGGCACAGCTGGAGCCCAGAGCAAGCTGGAGAAAGGCTCTGCTGCTCAAGATACACTTCCAACCTTCATTCATTGTGGAGGACTCTGGCAGGTGTAGGCTGGAGAGTGGTCACAACGAGGCAAGTCTCCTCATTAATCCCTTGAACCCTAGTGGGGATCCACTCATTCACTGCTGGGTCTTTATCAGCCCAGCCACAAGAGATCTCCTGCTTGGGAGGGAGGACTGGGCCAACAAGTAGGGAACCAGTGATTTCACCACCTCCACATCTTCAGACGGGATGGGGAACGGGACCACTGGATCTTCTCTCTCTCTCGCTGGCATTTTTTTCTCCCCATCTCATCTCATCTCTCCTTCTGTTTAAATCACAATACCCATTTTTCTCCTCCCTGCTCCTGTTACTGAGGAGGCATCTGAGTTGCCTCAAACATCTCACTCCCCAAAAGACATTAGGAGATGGCTAACAATGCTGTCCATGGTGGGAAGCTGCTACAAGCACTCAAAGGCTGTGAGGGAACAGTAAACCACAGCACTGCAGCTGGGTTTCTCCAGCATCCAGATCATGACCACAACCCGTCACAAGGCAGGAACCGCCTGCCTGGCCCATGAGGGTCCCACATCTGCTTGTGCACTCAGTTTTCTCACTGCTTCTTCATCCAAACCCTCCAAGTTCACAGCTAATGATCAGCCGCACCAACTCCACTCATTTGTTTTCCTCCTGCTTCCTTCCCGCTGCCCATCAGGCCTCAAACATGCAAGAATCCCCTGACTACAGCTCTCTCCTGCCACGTAGGCTAGATCAAATGTCAAAGACACCACCAACGCTGCAGAAAAAGCTCTCCAGGCACAATGCAGGAGCAAGTTTTGTGCCTCAGAGCCCCATGCCCTGAATCATCACACAAGAGGCTCTCCCAAAACAGCCACCATCTGGGGGAGAATGAGCCTGTGGTCCCACCAAGGCTCACCAACAGTCAGGATGAGGCTCCAGACACCTCAGCAGGTCCTGCCTCTGCCTCATGCTACCCACTGTGAGGACCACCCATCAACTGGTGCAGTACAAGGAAAGACAGGACGCAAAGAGGAGGAGAAGGAAGGCAAGGCAGCCTGCAAATGTGACGCTAGGAGAGAAGGTGATCTTGAAGACTGCAAACTCTTTGGATGAGAGCAGGGCACACCTACCAGAGATGCAAAAGTCAGCCAAAGCTACCAGAAATGGGCAAAGCAAAGCTCCTCCATCTCAAAGATAAGAAGGGACTTTGAGGAGGAAGGGTTGCCGATCCACAGCCACCTAACTGGGGACTCCTAAACACTTCCAGGAATTTGGATTTCAAACACTGTTGAAGGACTTTAGGACAGTCTTTCTTGGTACCTACCCGCAGGACCTGCCCAGCCAGGAGATTCTCATTGGCATCCATCTGCTCGTAATTCACCAAGAGGTTGACAATCCAAGGCTGCAGGATGTAGATTTTAGAAGACATATTCCTATTCTCAAACACAAACCTATGGGAGAAGAGACAAAGCACCAAATTCTAAGAGCAGGATCCACCAAAACTCCATCATCCCCGGAATGGTTTTGCACCCCAAATACAACCACAACCCCAGAAGATGGCTCAAATCCAACCCAAATCCACCCACTTCTCCGCAAGGACACCCATCCTAAGGCAGTCGTGCTGAGGAAGATGTGCTGCTGGGACACGCAGGTCCTGCAGCATCACGCTCATGCTGCGGCAGGGGGACGACGACGACGACATCAGCAAGCTCTGGAGCTGCGTGTGGGCTGGGGCAAGCCTTTTGTAAGTCTCCTATCCAGTTCAGCACATTTTCCCCCCTCTTCCTTTATTGTTTATTACCCTCCAATAATGATTTTCCTGTGCCCAGGACTTAACCATCGCTCTCTTAAGTGTAAAAGGGGGAAGGGGTCTCTCTTTGCTGGATAAGGGCTGTGCAGAGGGGCTAGGCCAGGCAGGGTTTGGGGACAGGCAGAGGTTTGGGACAGGCAGGGTTGGGGACCGAACCGCCCCCCGGCCCCCGCCTCACCCGGACCC
>JANZLQ010000092.1:8660332-8673163 GCA_026212715.1 Elanus axillaris | reverse complement strand
CCCTCCCCCACCCCAGCACCATCACCATCCAGGGCCGCAACACCATCCCCATCCTCATCCACATCCCCATCTGCATCCCCATCCCCACCCCCATCCCCATCCATCTGCATCCCCAACTTCATCCCCATCTGCATCCCTATCCACATCCCCAGCCCCAAACCCATCTCTGACCCCAGCCCCATCTCCAGCCCCGTTCCCATCTGCATATCCATCCCTATCCCCATCCACATCCCTAACCCCAACCCCAGCCTGCAGCAGGTTCTCTGCTCTCCTCCAGGCCTTTCCTGGGCACACACACACTTTTCCCTGTTGTTTGGCCAACTTTCTGTTACTATTTCCCATTCAGTGGTTCACGCATGATGCCAAGCCATCACTGAAACACTACCTTGTTTTCACATTGTTTCCTTTGGGTTTGGCTCCAATGGCTCTAAGCAGCCCCAGGTTCTCCCCAGGTGGTCACCCACAGGAAGAAGCACCCTTCCACAACGGGCTTGCACACACTTTGCCTCCTCTTGAGGCATTAAAGCCACTTACCTGCTCAAATCTCGCAAGCAAACCAGGAAATGTTCAGGCACTTGCTGAAGGGATGGCAAAAACCTCCTCTCGCACAGGTCAGCAGTGAAATCAGGCCATGTAAGCCATGGGTCAATCCAGTCAGTATCTCTTCATCCCCAGGCCAAAGGCTGTGGCTACATCAGTGGGCTGGAGTGAGTGCGGTAAAATGCCACAACAAGGCAGATTAGTGCTATACAGAAGAGACAGCAGGGTTTGTTTTTAAAGAAAAAAGCTGATTTGTTGGTACCTTTGCATAAGGTAGCACATGCATGGAGGATCAAACCTCTTGAGCAGGACGGCTGGTTACTGTCCAGTAAGGTCCTTGTAGCAGCATCTCCAGCTGGAGAAGGTGAGACTCCCCAAGCTTCCACCCACCTGGTCCTGCACCATCACCTCCCTGATCTGTTGTTATTTATCTTACCCATAGAACATCTCCTAACTATCTTAAATGTATCTTCCACTATTACAAACAGTTCAGGCAATGCTGCAGGAGGAACCACCTGGGGAGGCTGTGGGATGCCCAGATCCTCCACGCAGAGTGTTTGTTCATCAGCACATGGAGACAAGCAGGTGGTGCTTCTCCATTGACTTTAGGCACAGCAGGAGCTCCTGGGGGATCTTCAGGCCTGTCCCAAAGCTGTATCCACCTATCAGATGTTTTCCTTGGAAGGCAGCTGGGAGTTCAGTCTGTGGGTTGGTCCAGTGCCTTGCCACTGGAGGAACGAGCCAGAGAGTACCTGGACCACTCTGGGACTGGATGTCCATTGTGTGCTGTGTGTGCACCAGTGCACAGCCCCGATTCCCAGCCACATCCCAGTTCTATCTGGGGGGCAAAACTGAATTTTATCCTTCTATCACACTTACAACTTAAATACTATAGCTGTTGTTAGAGCAGACCCTGAGGAATGGGTTGCTCCGGGCAGCTCTGGAGGGTTTCCAAGCAGTCCTGGAGGGTTTCTAGGTTTTTCAGCCTGTTGTGGCCAAGGGACACTTGCCTGTCCCAGCTGCTCCATCCCTGAACCTGGCTTTGTCTTTGCATAAATTAAGGCCAAAAAACTGCACTGCACTGGGTCAGTGAGTCCACCCTTGCCTGCCTAACCTCAGGCAAGAGGAAGGGCAGAGCCTGATGTCCCAAGAGAGAGCATGGCAGTGGGAGGGGGCATATTGGTGGAGGAACAGGGGTAGCACTGGCCCTGAAAATCGAGTGGCTCAGGTTTGGTGGAGCAGGGGAAGTACAAAGAGCAGCTCTCCAGACATCCAGCCCAGGGCATTCCCTGCCTGGACAGGACACTTGGCTCCCTTTGCGTCATTCCTCAGCTGCTGGGAAGGGTGCATTGTGGGCATGGACCACAGCCAAGAGCCTGGGGTGCAGGCAGAGAATTTCCTAGAGCCAGGGGCTGATGCAAGCTCTTGTGGGAAAATGTGAAATAACCAAGTAGCAAAAGGCACCTGCAGAGTCAGGGCAAGAGCAGTGCAGTGGTGGACGGAGCAGCATGGCAGGGCTTCGGGTCTGTTCTGTTCTGGTGACTGGGGCCAACCAGGGAATTGGCCTGGGGCTTGTGCGGCAGTTCCTGGGGCTGCCAAACCCACCCGCATGGGTCTTTGCAGCTTGTCGGGACCCCAAGGGACAGCGAGCGCAGGTGAGGCTGGGCGGGGATGGAGTGGGTTGTGCTGGGGGACAAAGGGACAGAGCAGCAGGTTGGAGCAGGGAGGGGGTTTGCAAAGGGCTCAAGCTACAGACAGGCACCCACAGCACAGGGCAGCCAGGCTGGGATGGCTGCGGGAGCAGCTGTGCATGGGATGTGCAGAGGTGACAGTGGCATGCGGGAGGCACAGAGCCCCATCCATCGGGAGGCACAGAGCCCCATCCATTGGGAGCAGGGCAGCCAGAGTGAGTGCTGGGCATGAGGTGGTGCAGAGACAGAGACAGAGCGACACAGGCTTTGCCTGGGAAAAGCTGAACCTCTGCACAGACCCTTCTGCCTCACCATGCCCATATGGTCCACTCTCTTGCAGGAATTACAGAATTTGGCCTCCAAGCAACCCGACCAGGTCATTATCATCCCGCTCAGTAGGTTCCCCGAGGTGGGGGGTCCCTCACCCCGGTTCCCCTGGAGAGACCCTGGGCGCTGCACACACCCGGGGAGCCCTGCGCCATGAGGGAGCTGTGCTGATGGGCAGGTGCCTGCAGGGACACGAGGTACTGCCATGCCTGTGGCCAGCCCCGAGGGCATGTCCCTGGGGGCACACAGGGGCCTCCAAGTCACAACAGGGGTACGGGCACTGACCTGCCCTGGGTCAGCTCTGCAGAAGTCACTGACCCTGCCAGCATCAAGGCAGCTGCAGCCAGAGTTGGGGAGCACCTGGGGCGCTTGGGGCTGAACCTCCTCATCAACAATGCTGGAATCACCAAGCTGAACTCGCTTGATACTGAGATGCTGGAGAACATGACCCAGATTTACACCACCAACACAGTTGGGCCCCTGCTGCTGGGCCAGGTGAGACCCTCACCTAAGCTGGACTGTCCCAGGTGGGGCACAAAGAGCTGGTGGGAGAGGGTCCTGCCTCCACTCTGATGCCTGATGGGCTCTTGCTCAACAAGAAGCTTGTGGAGCCACAGGCTGGAGCTCAGGAGCTGGAGCCTGGTGGGCTGGGGCAGTGTGAAGAGGAGGGAGGATGCTCTGGTGCTGGTACCAATGTAGGCATTTTAGAAGGAGCTGATCCTCTCCCCGTGCCACCTTCATGTGGGTCCCTGTCTCCTCTTTCTCCTCACAGGCGTTCCTGCCCTTGCTGAAGAAGGCTGCCCAGGGGAGCCCGAGCTCAGTGCTGAGCTGCAGCAAGGCAGCCATCATCAACATGTCCAGCTAAGGGGGCTCCATCGCTTCTCCCTCTGGTTGGGATCTGATGCAAATTGCCTCATACCGCTGCAGCAAGGTACTGCCATGTCATGCTGGGGACAGATTTGCTTCCCCTGCCTTGTCCCTGCTGCGGGGTCTGCATGTGTCCCCTTGCAGCCACCCATCCCCTCCCACCGCTATCCCTGCCCTGTCTCCCTGCAGGCTGCTCTGAACATGCTGACCAAGTGCCAGTCCCTGGGGTACCGGGAGCACGGCATCCTCTGTGCTGCTCTCCACCCTGGCTGCATGCAAACTGACATGGGGGGCTCCATCGGACACACAGTAGGAGTTTCACCATGGCAGGTCAGAGCCCCTCTGCTGATTTTCCACAGGAGGGAGTTGCTGCCCTGAGCCCCTGACCACAACTTCCCTGTCTGCCCCATCCCTGCCTGGGCACCTCCTCCTGCCCTGGCCCTGGGTGCCTGGTGCCCCCATCCCCTCACCTCCCTGCTCAGCCTCTCTGCCTGGGGCTGGTGGTGGCTTTCCCCTTGCTATTGAGCAGCTCATTCCACTGGCCCCAGCTGCTCCAGGACAGCCCTTAGCCAGGCTTTGGACACAGGCTGCCTCCCCCCCTCTGCCCCACAGCCCCCCATGACGGTGGACACCAGCGTGTGAGGGATGCTGAAGGTGCTCTCCTCCCTCACTGAGAAGGACACTGGCACCTTCCTGGACTGGCAAGGGAAGGTTGTGCCCTGGTGAGACAGTGGCCCGGCCTCCTGGCAGTTGGGCCTTGTGCCACTGCTCCCACCTGCCCCATGTCCTCAATAAATCCCTGCCCAAGAGCTACCGGCTCTGCTGTGTGCTGCCAGCTTGTGGGGGTGGCCCCACTCCTTATCATAGGGTGTGCAGTGCCTGCGGCCTCCCCACCTGACCCACGGCTGTCGCTGGCATCCCCACAATTGCAGCCTGTGGGTTCTGTGGCACCGTGACCACCCTCTGGAGACATCCACTCCGGGAGGTACCAGAGATGGGGCAGAGCCTCTCTCCCAGGAGGGAGGTTGCCCCTGGGGGGTTGGGGCAGCCCTGGGGCCATATAGGTGCTGCTCTGGCCTGGGGAGGCTAGAGGGGCTGGAGGTCGCGGGGATCAGCTGCCCTGTCCCCTCATTCAGGAGATGCTCGGTCGCAGGCAGGACAGATGGATGCATGATGCTTGGGCAGTGCACAGGGAGCCTATGCTGAGCTCGGCCAGGGGCTTTGAGGCTGCGGGTACAGAGACAGAGCAGAAAGGCATCAGCTTTCAGCATTTACAGAGGCGGGGGGTACAGGAGGACTGCAGGGCTGTGTGTGTGGCAGGGAAGGGGAGAGAAGCTGCTTCCAATGCCCTTCCCCTCTTCCTGGCAGTGGAGGGTGAGCTGAGGATGAGCAAGCAGGGTGACCATACAGAGGGGTGAACCGGGGAGCAGGAGGCTGCGGCACTGGCAAGAGGCACTGTTCGTCCATCTGTCACCAAGGAAGGGTGTTCCCTTCCCAATCGAGGAAGGCTCCAGAGGTGTCCTGTGAGAGGCTGGCCAGCACTGTCAGGATGCCCTGCACACTGTGCTCCACCGTCAAGGGTGCCTGCAGAAGAGGACAAGGCACAGCATCACTGCCATGGGCTGTGACCGGCATGGAAATCAGCTGGGCTTGGGCAGACCAGAGGCTGCATGGCCTGGGGAATAGCACCCATGGTGCTCATGGTGGTATTTTTCCTTACTGCCAGCCCCCTATTCTCTGTTCTGGGTGGGGGTGGGGGGGACAACAGGGCTGGCTATCCCATGCACTTAGCATGTTGCAGCTTGCTGCCTGCTCCCTGCCTGCTCTGCCCCAGAGGATGGTCCTGGCAGCCCACAGCATCACACAACATCCCCTGCCCCAAGTGCCCTTGCCCTCCCCAAGAGTTGGGGGAACAGAGGGGGTCCTGCTGACCCTCCCTCTGCGCAGCACAGTACCTTCTCTGTCCCCATGTCGGTCTTCACCCAGCCAGGATGGATGGCCACGCACAAGATCCCCTTGTCTTGGAGCTCTGCAGCCATGCACCTCGTCACCATGTTCTGGGCAGCCTGGAAGAGGCACCACTGTGCCACCACAATTCGGGGCATGGGTGGGCAGGAGGTGGGAAATGGGACTTGGCCCTGGGGTAGAGCATCGGCACAACCCGCCTGAAAGGCTCAGTCCCAGGTGCTGCTGGTCTTGGTCTCCATGCTTACCCTTGGGAGAACCAGGCAGGGGGTGGGTGGCCTGGGCCAGGTGGGTGCCCCCATGGGCTCCCCTCTCCACAGGCATGGTGCACAGCAGAGCATCCCCAGCACCTCCCCTGGCAGCTCACCTTGCTGGCACGGTACGGGTACATGGGGGCCTCCGGGACCCCGAGGCACAGCCCGATGGAGCCCAGTTTGGTGGAGATGTTGATGACTGCGGCCCTGCTGCAGCTCAGCCCCTCCTTCCCTGCGCCCTTCGCTGCCTTCTCCAGGAGTGGCAGAAATTCCTGACACAAAGACACCGATGCTCTGTTAATATGTGACAAGCCCCAAAGCTTGAGGACCACCCTGGAGGTCTCTGTCACAGACCACGGATGAGCAGCTGGACAGACATCCCCAACAGAAGGGCAAAGGATGGGGAGGACACCCCAAGGAGAGGCAGGATCCTGCCTTTCCCTTCCCCAGGGAAGGAGCAAGCTGGCACAGCCAGCCCAGGGTGGGTGGGCAGGGGCTCCAGCTGGGGAGGAGGGAAGTATAGGAGATGCTGGGGCTGAGTTGAGCTGCCTCCCTCCTCCTCTAGGTGGGCAGAGGAGCCCCATGGTCCTGGTCTTGCCCCCATCAGTCTGCCTCATTTGAGAGAGCAAGAATCCACCCAGCTGAGGGCACCTTTGCCACGGGGAAAATCTCCCCAAGCAAGAGAAACCCAAAAGGCTCACATGTACCTTGGCAACCTGAACTGGCCCAACCACATTGGTGGCGAACACGGAGAGCATCTCCCGCGAATCCAGGGAGTGCAGTGTGGCATGAGAGCTGACACCTGCGTTGTTGATGAGCAGGTTCAAGCCCTGGTCCTTCAGATGAGACCCCACAACACGCATGGCCCCTTGGATGCTGGGCAAGTTCACTGCATCTGCCAGGGCAAAAAGCAAAGTGGAGGAGAGCTCCAGCAGGTCAGGCAGCATCTGCTGGAAAGCATGCTGTGGCTGAAATGGCTCTCTTTAAACAAGCATTATCCAGAAAGAAAGGACCAGGTTTAGCAGGTCAGGGTGTTAAGCACATTGAAATGAGCAGCACTTTGCCCTCAACTCTTGGTCTCACAGCCTTAGCTGAATTGAACCTCAATTTAGCTCCTTTTTGGTCATATGGAGGCTACTGGTAACAAGAACTTAGCTGTATTTGCTTTTTGTATTCAGAGAATTTATGATTGCACAAGGGATGCTCAGTCCTTGCACGTTGGGTCTCCAAGTTTTATTTCCACCAGGAGCCAATGCAGCTAGATGGGCACATTTTAAGGACAGACACCATCTTTGGGGAAACAACCTAACTACACTCTTCAAATCCTGTATTGCACAGCAGCTATAGGGACTGTTAACATAGAGGGGACCTATTCATTTTATTGTTGAATTACACAAAGATCTTTTCTGGTTGATCTGACTGATCATTTAGAGCTATCTTTGCCTTTTTTAACAATTTGTTCTTAAATTCGCCTTCCACAGCACAACTTCCCATAGATTTGCAGCTGTTTGTATGTAAAAGTCCTTCCTTTTTTCTTTTCTTTTTCTTTCATTTAGATTTTCTTTTCCCTTCACATTGTTACCAAAGAGGATTTGGAGCTGACACATGAGCTGAGGTGAGTACAAGTAATAACATATTTGGGATATAACCTGCAGTATTTGTTTGCAGGCTCTGAGTCTGAACTTCCCCATCTCTACAGCTGGTCTGGCCAAGTTGGGGGGACAACCCCTCTCAAGCAACCAGAAACAACTGAAATTGTGCTAACAGGGAAGTATTTCCAGTGCCTTTTTTCTTCACTTAAATATTGGTATCTTTTGGAAAATCTGCCACACTTTAATTGCAGGATTTTTTTTTGCTAAAGCAATAGGAATGGTATTTTTTAAGTTTGTGTTAACCTTTTGTGTTTGCTTCTTAGGATGTACATCCCCTAACATGTGCTTGTCCCACTGAAGTGGCCATTGTTGATTTAAAATGGGTCATCTAAACACCTTCAGGATCTGAAACGGGCTGGTTAGGCCAAAATTAGACTTTATATATTGCCTTTCAATATCCCAAGTACACCACCAAGCCCTTAAGAACCATGAATATTCACACGTATGGGCATGTTGGAGTGTGCCTTTCCTCCCCGCGCACATTTCTGCACACATTTTTTGCAGGTGCTAATCTGATGAGCCTGATGGGTGGGGGGGATTGCAGAGCTAGATTTCTTTTTTGCAACACTTTGGCCCCTGAGCTGTGTTTCTGTTCTCGTGCTTAGACAAGACTGACGTAGCAAAGGTTTGCAAGGATGAAAACTCCCTTCTGGGAGTATTTTATACACTGATGAGCAGTAGAACAACCCTTTTTCCTGATGTTTTTAACTTGCCTGCTGTCTTTATGGTGGTAAGCAAGTATTTGAGCAGCCTGGCACTTGTTACCACCTTGCCTTGTGCAGCATGGACCTTTGTAGAGGTATCATGAAAACATTTTGGGGGAATTTGATGAGATAATCTGCTGTGGGGCTGCTGTACATCCATGTACATCCATAAGGGGATGGAGCCTTGAGATTTAAGAGGACATGCATGGCCAGCTGTAGGACATATCACACAGGGTGCTGTTTAGTGACTTTGCTCTGGATAATGATTGGAGTTCAAGGCTCCATCACTCCACCACATGTGAGGGATCTTTCAGTTGCTTTGGTGAATGATTAACTGCTCTGTTTGGACTAGCTGGGTCATTGCACCAAGGGGCCAGGCATGTGGAACCAGCACGTTTCTAGTGCTAGGCCAGCCATATTTGCTGAAGGAACAAACTCTTGTCTCCTTGGAAGAAATAAGAGGATAAGGATGAGAAAGAAAGAAAGAGGGAGAGAAGGAAAGGAAGCAAAAGGTCTTACACATTTTGGAGTTAATTTATAACTTTCCTTTCTGAAAAGTACATTTCTGTTACTGGTTTGAAGCCAACCTTTCCTTAAGATGGAGAAAGCCATCCTGAAGCAGCTTCTCTTTTTTTAAAAAAAAATTAATTCATTGCTGTTGGATTTTTCCCAGCTTTTTAGCTTATTTTGGGACTTTATTGATAATCTGGGGTTTGGGGTGTATTTTAGTAAAGGTTGTTTATTCAGTGGTCAGCTCCTTGAGATGTCCCTTTCATGTTGGCCATGCTTTGGTGAGCAAAGTAAGTGTGCTCTTCCCATCACATACTACCAACTAGGGCTCACAGGTAATTTTAAAGATGTTATTTTTTATCATCACAGAGAAGGTGTTCTACTTTAATAATCTACTTAATAGTAAGAGAGCAATTTGCTGCCTCTTTTTAGTAAAGCCTGACCTCAGGAATGCCTTCTTTGCTAAGAAATGCTAAAAATTTACTTCAGCAAATAGGTAGGTAGAGACTGATGTGGCCTTTGCATTGCCTTAATTCAGTTTTCTTATAATTGGCTCTAAGGAAATACTCAGAAATATTTAGAAACTCCAGCTGCTTCCCACATCACTTATTACAGCAAAGGCAATTCTGGTGCAAATGCTTCCCCAAAATGCTTCTTTTGGGTTTGGATGGTTTTTTTGACCAACTCTTCTTTAAAAAAAAGTGGCTGTGAGAAGCCCCTGCTCTCTTAGACAGTGCAGCCCACCTCCTCAAAACACATTTGCAGGACACCATGTTCCTCAGCCTGGTGCTCCTTATCTCCCCATGCTTCACCCCAGTGCTGTCCACCCAGCGAACCCCCATCCCTGCTCAGGACCCTGGAAGCTTCCTGCCTCCAAATACCCCAACTTTGGCAACATCAAATGCTGCCCTGGATGCTCTCCCTTTTCTCCCCCAAGTCCCTGTGCTGTCCAGGTCCATTTGCCACCCTCTCCTGCTGCTCCCCAGCACTGCTGACAAAGGCCACCGAATCTGGCCCACCTCCATGGGAGCAGGGAAAGGACGAAAGGACATCTTCCCACTCCAGGCTGCAGACATCCCAAGCTGCAGCACGCCTCTGAGGCTGAGCATCAACCTGAGATACCAACACCACCACGAGGCCAGATTTCCCATATGCATCCTTTTAGCCAACTTCTTTTCTCCCTTTTTTACCTGCAGTGAAGGAAATGACGATTGTGGCCACCTCCAAGCAGACTCCATACCAACCCTCCTACTTAGGAACCATTCAGTAAGTTTGCTTGTTCTGCCCTGCCTTGCTTCGCTTTGTGAACCTGTGTGTCCCAGCCCAAAACTCAGGCACTGTATTTAGCATATTTGGGAACAGAGTTCATGCCTTTCCCATGAAACTTGCTCTCAGCTGAGGTGTCCGGACCCACCTCTGCCTGCCTCTGAAGCTGGTTTGACTGCTTCCAGCCAGTGGGCAGCTCTGCTTGGAGGGGGAAGCCTGCCCAGATGTGCACTGCTCTCTCCCCACCTGGCAGGGCTGGAGCTGCCTGGCTGCCAGTGTTAAGGCAGGCTGCCCAACAAAGCTGCCCCCAGTCCGATGCCCGAAGCGAGCGGAAGGCTAGAAGCAATGTTGGGTGCAACAAGGGAGATTGCTCCATACCTAGCTGGACCAGTTTGATGCTGGGGTGCTGGGCAGCTAATTCTTGCAGGGCCTGGAAATAAAGTGATGGAGCAAGGGAGGAGGTTAGAAGTCACCAGTGGCACGACCAGGTCTCCCACCCCTGCTCCCTGCTCACCGCAGCAGCAGCCAGGCCAGGGTGCCTTTGCTTTTGTTGGGAAAAGTGTGCAGGGTCATTCCCTGTAGATGGGGCAGGGTGGCCTCCCCGCAGCCAGCAAGAGAAGAGTGCTGCTGGGCTCAGGTGCTGCCCCCTGTCCTGGGTGATCCCAGCATGAAGAAGGGGTTGGCCAGCCATCAGCATGGCCAGGAGTGAGGGCTGAGGACATGGGCACCATGTCTGCCCCTCCAGCTTCATCCCACCTGGCTGGGTTGGGCACTGCCATAACCACGGAGCTGGGGTGGTTATGAGACCCCACCAGAGCACTCCTGCCCCTGTTGCCAGACCACCCAGCCAGGGCCAGATCCAGCAGCAAGCCAGCAGGACTGAGGGGACCGCCAATTCCTTTCACCTGCCTGGCTCAGGATCATCCCCATGCCCTGCGCCCGCACTGACCTTCCCTCTTGGACCCTCAGGGTCACGGCAGGTGGCAAAGATGTGCTGGGGGGGCCAGGGGCTGGCGGCAAGCTGCCTCACGAGCTCCAGCCCAATGCCCCGGTTGGACCCCGTCACTAGAACGCTCCGAGCCAGTGCAGCCATCTCCGCAGCCTCCACGCCGGGCTGTGACACACGGCAGGACTGCTGCCTGTTCGCCGTGAAGAGGAGCCGGGCACAGCCCAGGGTGTGGCTCTGGGCGCCCATGGGGACGGTGCCGGTGCCAGCATCAGCCCTGGCCCCTCGCTTGTTCCAGGCAGAGCCAGGGTCCCAGGGTGGACCAAGGGCTCCCTGTCATTTTGGCACATGAGGTTGCATGTCTCCTGCATTACCCAGTTCCCCACCACTTCACTCTTCCAAAGCCCCAGCTCCCGGAATCCCTGTAACCACAGGAGGAGGGTCACCTCTATCACAGGCCTGGAAGAGCACTTGGAAACACCACTGAGAAAAGGAAAACAGGTCCAAATCTGGCTGTGGCTGGTGATCTCCCAGTTTGGGATGGCTGAACTCAGGGATGCTAATCCAAAGCCCAGCCTGGGAAGGACAGGGAGGGCATTTCTAACACTGCAGGCTCAACTCACACTAATGCTTTCACCCAGAGCACCCAGGAGCCAGCAGAGAAGACCCCCAGCTCCCTGGACCTCTACCTGCCTGCTGCTGGGGCTCCATGCTCATGGCCACCACCCTTCTCCTTGCTGGAGGACAATGCTGGGTGCTTATCAGCCTAAGAGGTGCCTGCAAAGCCAAGGCTCCTGCAGCCCAGACCAGCCTGGGGGCATAGATTTTTAGGAGGCACAAGTGAGTAAGGTGCTAAAAAGAAACCAAGAGCTGCCATGTAAAAAGCCTCAGCACAAACAGAATTGGAACAACATGAATTTAAGGTGGGGGAGGAAGTAAGAGGGAAGTAGCAGGGATGGGTTTGTCACATCTGGATGTGCCCAAAGGGACACATCTGTTGCCCAGCCTTGCTCAGCCTGGCAGAAGGGACAGAGCTGACTATTCCCTGAGTATCTGAGTGGTTCCAGGCCTGGCAATCACCAAAAAAATACTTAGGCTAGCAGCTGAGAGATGATGAAGAGGCTATAAGTTTGGAAGATGTGCTTTCAGGTGACACAGAGCATGGAGAGGAGGAAGCAGTGATGTTTCCTTCCATCTTGGTGAGTAGACTATGGCCCTCATGAGAGGTAAGTGTGCTGGGTGTGGATTTGGATGGTGTTAGACTCAGACCCGCTGTAGCAGGCGTTACTGAGGGTGTAATCACCTGCACAAACCATTGCACTGCACAGACTTGCCCGCTCCTGCTGCTATCTGCAAGCAGTATCCAGAACACAGTTCCCATTAGAAACCGACAAGACTGGAGTTTCCTCTTTTCCTTCCAGGCTCCTTGGGAAGGAGACAACAAACACAAGCGAAGGTGGCTGCAGCACAAGGAAAGGTGGGAATGACCACAGGCCAGTGCTGAGCTGGGGGACGCAAGCAGCAAGTGACCTTTGGAAAGGGCTAACTGATGGCAACCAAGGCCAAGAAGGACAGCAGCACAAACGTGCTCATGGCTCAGGAACCACAGCTTGGGGCCAGAAGGGATGCTCTGGGGAAGAGATGAGACCACGCTACAAGATCCCAATGCTATGGAGGCACCTGGGGACCATTCAGGTTAGAGAGGACCTTGGAGGACTCTACTCCAAGCCCCCTCAGGAGGAGCAGGGTCAACAATGACTTCAGATCAGGTTGCCCAGAGCTTGAACCAGACCTCAAAAACGCCAGGGACCCCACGGTCTCCCTGGACCCCCATTCCAATGACTGACTGTCCTTATACTGAATTTTTTGTCAGTGTGGCACCTGTGTACGTGCTGTGCCTCTTGGCCTTGAACTGCATGCCTCTACCCCATCAGGTCTCCAACTGCATGACCAGAGTATGTTTGCCATACAGTGAACAACCTCCCCCCATCTCTTAGCCATGACCTTGTCCACTGAGACCCATGCAAAGGCCTTGCAGCCATTATGTCCCCCAGCAGGGAAGCCCGCAGGTCACCACTCCAGCAGCTCCCCCCCCCCCCATCCCCTTCT
>JANZLQ010000092.1:8635151-8659585 GCA_026212715.1 Elanus axillaris | reverse complement strand
GGAGGGTGGTGGGGCCGCGGGGGGGGATACCTGCCTGCTGGCCCCACGGCGGCTCTCCGCAGGGCTGCCGGGCACCCGCTATGCCCTTGCCTTTCCTTGGGCTCTTGAGACCGGGAGGTGTCTGGGCAGAGGCCCTGCTCTGCCTGGGAGCCGCCGTTGTGCCGAGACCTTCCCTCCTCAAGGCCTTCCTTCCCTGCTCGAGTCCCTCCTTTCCTCCTCCAACGACTCGCTGGCCTTGGTCATATGAGGAATTATCGTCCCTCTGTGCCGCAGCAGGTTGCTGGGAGCTTGGCCCTCCAGAGACCCGCACTGCGCTCCATTGACAGGGGACAGCTTTAGGTACCCGCTAGTATGTACAGGTGCTCACTGCCAAACTGTCACCTGCCCCGGGAGGATGGAGGAGGTGATATTAAGAGGTCATTTCCAAACTCAGCTGTTCTATGATCCTGTGATGTATTCACATTGCATGATTTTAGGACTTGGCAATTCCCCGCCCCCCCCATGTCTCCAGCAAGGCAAATGCATCCCCTTACTAAGTTCAGTATCCAGGTGAACTTGGTATTTTAAAACCATGTATTTTCAAAGAACATGTAACTTGAAGTAGAGCTCAAGAAATCAGGGAGGTTGGGGGAGAGGAAGTTTGGGGTTGGGCCAGCACTGTTTAGGGCAGACTGATGGTTGAACTGAAGAGTCAGTGAGAGTACTTATCAATGTGGGGAGGCCCTTTCAGGAGATGAAGGCAATGATCCTGGTATTATTGCTTGAGCTGACAGCTTGCAAGGGCCTTGTTTGTTGTTTCTTCAGACTGCATCAAGGCCTTGCTGCTTTTCCTTCTGCTTGCTTTGGACAGCTGTGACTTGCAGCTTCAAGATGGAAACTACGCTAACAGCTAGCCAGATCCGGCAACGGTTTATTGACTTCTTCAAGGAAAATAAGCATACCTATGTGCACTCATCTTCTACAATCCCTCTGGATGACCCCACGCTGCTCTTTGCCAATGCTGGTATGAATCAGGTAGGATTCCCACTCTGGTACTGCAGTCCTTATGAACATATCCTGTGAAGCTCTTTGCAGAGCTGTTTGTGTGGAAAATTATTGTTGTTTTCTCTGTCTTCCTTCTGGTCACAAAGATGTGGTTGGTGTGTCTGCTGGAGACTTCTCTGCTCTTGAAAAATTGGCGAGAGCACTGGAATACATTCCCGTGTCAACTGTTCAGTGACAGGAGCACTGCCAGTGTCCCTTCCTTGACCCTTTGTACCACAACTAGGGTTTGGGTTTTTTTGTCAGCTGACAATCTGGCTACTTTCAGTCTCTTTGGACGTCCTGGGGTTTGGTGGGCTCCAGGAACATGTGTGTGTGTGAGTACTAAGTTACAGGCAGTACTGCAGCCTCCTCACAGGCAGGAGACAGCAGGCTTGTTGTTTCTGAAAGCTGCCTCAGGTATGTCCAGGCTAGCGGTATTGTGATGTAGATGACACTTACTGCCTTACTGTTGCTTGCAATGTTTGAAAACAGTTTCTTAGTGCATTTCTTGATTGCCCTTTTTTCTTTCCTCTCAGTTCAAACCCATCTTCCTCAATACTATTGACCCCTCACACCCACTTGCTAAACTGAACAGAGCCACCAACACTCAGAAGTGCATCCGAGCAGGGGGCAAGCACAATGACCTGGATGATGTCGGGAAGGATGTCTACCACCACACCTTCTTTGAGATGTTGGGGTCCTGGTCCTTTGGGGATTATTTCAAGGTAAAACAGGCTAGGTGTAGCTCTGAATCCCTTGCACAGTTAACCCATCTCTCTGAACTCAGCAGAGCAATTGCCAAGAGGAAAGAGAATATCTTGGCACAGAGTGGTTCCTAAGGTGCATGTGGCTCCTTTGGAATAAATGAGCTTGGAAGCTGCCCTGACCCTGTATAATGTTTTGAGATTAATTACCTAAGGTTTACAAAGCTGATTATATTAACTCTGCTAGTTTGGAGTCTTCAGGCAGAGGTTTTAGTGGCTGTCCTGGAGCTGTGAGGAGTTACACGTGCTGTGCAACTGTGATGGACCTTCAAACAGGAGTGATCATAAAATAATGATTTCTTTTCACAAGCTTCTTGATAGGGTGGTGTTCAAAGTCAGAGAGAGTATGTTAAGAACATAGAATAACAGCAGAATTAAAAGGCTTTTTGGGGGCCTTGAACATGCTAAGAGTTACCTTGGGCTGGATCTGGAAAGCCATATGAGATGTTTCCTGTGCCCTGTTAACTGCCCATATTAATTTGCCTCTTTCTTACATCAAAAGTCTGAAAGTTTTTGGCTGTTTAGCTGCTGATACCTACAATAGCCAGTACTTTGCATGTTGAAGAGAAACTCTCTTTGCATTCACTTGCTGACCTAATCTTTCCTTCTGCAGGAACTTGCTTGTAAACTAGCACTGGACCTTCTCACCAAGGAGTTCGGCATCCCTGCTGAAAGACTCTACGTCACTTACTTTGGTGGAAATGAGGCTGCAGGACTGCAACCAGACCTGGAGTGCAAGCAGATATGGTTGAATTTAGGGTAAGGCCTTTAACTGAGGAAGGTGCATGTTTTGATGAGCGATAGTCACTCAGAGAAAGATGGCATGTGTTATGTGGTAGAGCACATATAACAGAGGTTTTAACAAAATTGAAGTGTTACAAAGAATGTTTACAAGGTGGTGGATCTGCAAAACCAAAGGAAAGTACTGGTATTAGATAGAAAATACTGAGAGCTTTTGTTTCAAATTCTCTTGTGTAAGCTTAAGAACCTAAGTAGTGCCCTGCTGGGTCAGATCAACGGTCTGTCCAGCCCAGTGTGCTGCCTCTGACAGCAGTTGAGAAGATGCTATTCAGGCAAAGCAGGTACGCCTGACTGTGGCCTGCACTCTGTTTACTTCTTCACCTCCCAGCATCCACAGTCACTGGATTAAGTATGTTAGAGGGTCATCCATCTATTCCCCTTAGCCTCTGTTTGGGGCGCTGCTCCTTCAGAGTACATCTGATTCTGTTTTGAATCTGTTGTTTTTTTCTAAATCTCAGTCATAGTCTCCCACCCAGCCTTGTCCTCTCCAAATTGAACAGTCCTACTCTTTTCTATACTCTCTTCCTAAGGCAGCTGTTCCACCCCTAGGTAGTTTTAGTTGCCCTTCTCTATACATTTGCTACTTCTACCTCACCTTCCTTGAGATGAGGAAGCAAGAACCGCACTGAGCACTCAAGCTGTGGGTGGGCCAAAGCTTGTAGCAATGAAATGATGCCTTTGGTCTTGTGGCTGTAGTCCCCTCTGAAACGTGCCACTGACCCCATGACACACCTCTAAATTGTGGGGCCAAACGTGCCTTGTGTGTATTAAAAGTCAGAGATCCACATGTCTTCTTGCTGGTGGCTTTGCTGAGGTGTTGTGTAGGCCTTTGCCCCCACCTGGAACAAGTGCCAAGCGCTAATGTTCACTCGATTCTCAGCGGGGGTCCTGAGAACTTGCATTGGGCTCCTGCATTGGTCTGTCTCAAGACTTTGACAATTCGTCTGCTCATCCAGGGAATTAGTGAGCTGAGGTTTCTCTGGTATAGCCCTTAGTTTGGGGAATTCTTGCCTTGTTGTTAGTCTCTGTTGTTCAATAAGAGTATCTTGTTACAGGCTGGCTGAGGGTAGGATTCTGCCTGGCAATATGAAGGATAACTTCTGGGAAATGGGAGACACAGGCCCCTGTGGTCCTTGCAGCGAGATCCATTATGACCGGATTGGGGACAGAGATGCTTCCCACCTAGTCAATCAGGATGACCCCAATGTCCTGGAGATCTGGAACCTGGTGTTCATACAGTTCAACAGGTGAGCAAGACCTGCTTCCCTCACCAGGCTGCTGCAGCTCAGTGTGAGGGATTGCTCAGACTTCGCACTGTTTTAACTGCCCCTGGCTTGCTCGCCATTCCCTCTTGTCCAGGAGCTGTGCACTTTGTGATGCTCTGTCCCCTTACCCACCTGTACAGAAGAGGTTGGTCACACTGGCTCTGGAGACAGACTGGAAATATTTTCTCAGTTCATCTGCCAGGAGTTCAGTAGGGAATAAGTGCCATCCTGCTCTGGGTCTAAGCTGTCATTGAGAGTCTTAGTTAACTGTATTTTATTGAAGTTGTACTTTTGAGGGCTTGCATATGGGCCTGTGTCATAAATGTAATGGAACAAAATCTCATGGAGAATGAGGAGAGGTATGGGGTTGCCCCTGCAGAGCCTCCATCCATAACAGCTCATCTTTCTTTATGTGGCTGGGCAGAGAAGCTGATGGGACACTGAAACCTCTTCCTAAGAAAAGTATTGATACTGGGATGGGCCTGGAGAGGCTGGTCTCTGTGCTGCAGAACAAGATGTCCAACTATGACACCGACCTTTTCCTACCTTACTTTGAAGCCATCCAAAAGGTATGAACTGAGGAGCCTGGGTCTGGGCCTGACCCAGCTGCATCCATTCCCTGAATCCCTGGGGACATGTGTGGGGCTGGTTGCAGGGCGATTATGTCTGCAGGTCACTGCTTTCCCAGCTGCTGTGAGCCCCAGGGATTTGTACTTTGCTGAGGGCAGGGAATGCAGGCTGGCACAGTAATTGCTGCCCTGGGGCACATTTCCAAGGAAAAACACGGGACAGTGAGCGGTGCAGCTTTCACAGGTGTTTCTGTGAACTGTACTGATGGTGCACTCCTTGGCCCTCTCTGAGTGGGAGACACTCTGCAGTCCCATATGGCCAAGTGCCATCTTTTTGCCATGTAGTAGAGAGCATGTGGTGCTGCTAACCCAGAATCAGAGTTTGTCCTTCAGTCTCCCACTTGGAACATTCTGATCTGTAGAAAATCCTGAGAAAGGAGGTCTTTGCCATAAACCATGACAGTCACTTGCAGAACCAGTGTGCTGTTGCTGCATCTTCCGGGGTGGGGATCGCATTACTGGTGCTGGGAACATCATGTGCAAATCCAAGTGGTTTTTTTTGCTCTGTGGAAGAGGCAGAGCTTCCTGGCTGCAGACTGAGCTGGAAAAATTGCAGGGAGAAGAGCCCAGGCTGCTGCTGCCTCTGAGGAATGAGGTGCAGAGCTCCAGAGCTGGAATTAGAGGGCTGCGTTTCTTTGACGTTAAAGCCACTGGCTAGACACACCCCATGTGTCCCGTGTTTGCCTTCGTGCAGTGTGCTGGGAGCCTGGCTGTAGGGACTGTCCTGTGGTGTGAGGTTTGCACCATGTACAAGCACTGCTTTGTCAGAGCAGTACCTTTCCCTTGGGTATGGATAAAAACACCCTAAAAGAGGGAAGGTGGGACCATCTCCCATGTGCCAGAATTTGAAAAGTTTCTTGGCTGGGCAGCTTATGCCAGGCCAGAGTCCTTGAGCCAGCGTGCAAAACATGATTTCCGTGCACTTTCTCCCTCTCACTCTCTTCTGTCCTGGGTTCTTAATGTTGGGATAAATTGGCCCTTCTTCTCTCTGGTCTTGGAGATTCTTTGGCACTGGAAATACAGACTGTGGCACCATGCAGAGCCTCGCAGCTATGAGTCTTCCCTGGCTTCATTGAGTCCCCTCTTTCCAAGAGGAGTGTGCCTCCTCTGTGGCCGCAAGCAGTTGGATGGGGTTGGCTTCTGAGGCACTTCCCTGTTTTTCTGTCATGTTGCCAGTCCCCACCGTCTGTAATTGTCCCCTTTGCCCACCACCTTCTCCTCTCTGCACAGGGCACAGGTGCCAGGCCATACATGGGGCAGGTTGGTGCTGAGGACGCCGACGGTATAGACATGGCCTACCGTGTGCTGGCTGACCATGCACGGACCATCACGCTGGCCCTTTCTGATGGGGGCAGACCTGACAACACAGGCAGAGGGTAAGAAGGGAGCTGCTGCAAGGCTGCTGCTCCCATTCTGTTCGGCACAGCTTCCCTGAGGGGACTGGGATCTCGTATGTCTCTGGGATGTCTTCAAATTTGTCACCGAAGCAGTGGATAGCAGAGTGTTTGCTCAGTATATTTGATACTTGAATCCTTGTAGCAAGATTTGCCCAAAAGGCCACGACACACAGGTCTGAGGGTTCTTGTGAGTACCAGTCCTGCAGTGTCAGCCCCCAAAAACTATCGCTGTGGGCAGACAGGCACAAACCCCTGCTTGGTGCAGTGCTGCTGTCAAAAAAACAATGAAGCTTGGGATGGGGATGCTGTTCTGTGGGTGCCGCTGGACTTGCAGGACTGACTCTTAAGCACGCAGTGAGTCTTGGTCACAGAGCTGAGGCCTGGCACCTCACCTCTGGCTTGCTGCTGCTGTGAGCAGCTACTTGAGAGAAAATGTGGGGAGAGAACCTTCTGCTCTTGGTCCTGGGAGGAGGTGCTGGTACGTGGATGTTAGTGGATCCCCTGAGAACAACTCAGAGGTGTAAGATTTGCATCAGGGGCTCTGCTATTCCATAGGTATGTGCTGAGGCGGATTCTCCGACGGGCTGTGCGCTACTCCCATGAGAAGCTCAATGCCCCCAAGGGTTTCTTTGCTACTCTGGTTGATGTGGTGGTGCAGTCACTAGTAAGTGCTTCCCCCGCTCCACTGTATTTGCTGAAGACTTCCTCTGCTGAGGTGTGCAGACCTCCCCTCTGGAGGTCTAATCCTCTTGGGTCTGCAGGGAGATGCCTTTCCTGAGCTGAAGAAGGACCCAGATATGGTGAAGGACATTATCAATGAAGAAGAGGATCAGTTCCTGAAAACGCTCAGCAGAGGACGTCGCATCCTGGACAGGAAGATCCAGAGCCTGGGTGACAGCAAAACAATCCCTGGTAAGGCTGTGACTTCTGTCTGCATGCACCAAAAGGCATTTATTATCTGGGAACAAGTTAGGGCTCAGCTGGGCTGGGAACTGAGGGATGGTGGAAGGTCTGGGGGAGCAGAGTTGGAGTCAGAAGACCATCACTCAGAGCTGGGCCACATGTTTCTCCTCTGGCCTGTGTTCACTTGCTCAGGTTTCTGAGCTGCCCAGACACAACGTGATAGTGTGAGGTCTGTGCTGTCAGAGAGGAGCCTTTTAGATGTTCACGTTCATCAGACCTGTTTGCTGTTGTGCCATAGTGCTGAGCCAGTTGAGTGGGACAGAGCCAGTCGGAGAGCAGGGGAAGGAGCAGTGTCTCACAGAACAGGAGCGCTGACTGCTCTGTTTTTTCTCTGAAGGTGATACTGCCTGGCTTCTGTATGACACCTATGGTTTTCCTGCGGATCTCACTGGGCTGATTGCAGAGGAGAAGGGCCTTGTAGTGGACATGGAGGGCTTTGAAGAAGAGCGGAAAAATGCGCAGGTAGATAACCGCTTCAGGGCAGGCTGGTCTATAAGTGGGCAGGGAGGATTCCCTTCCTTGCAGTTTGCAGTCACGAGTCCACTCCTTTCTTAGCAGGTCTGCTCACGTCCTGCATGCCCCAGTGCCCTGTGGGAAGGACCAGGCACAGCACCGCAGTTGTTGTGGGACATGTCTTTTCTGTGTAGCTGGGGCTGGTTTTTCTCACTAGCACTGCGAGTCGTGGGGTCTTGAGCTCAGCCTTCAGACAGGAGGTAGCAGAGCGCTGGGAGCACCTCCCCACTGTCCTGTCCTGGATAGGAAAGTTTGGGCCTTCCCTGGCTGATGAGCAGTGTCCAGGCAGGCCTGCAGCTTGGGTGCCTCTCCCAACATGTTTGCTGGAGCAGCAGGGAGTGGCATTGGCCAGGTGGCTGGGTACTTGCCTTGCCCTTGCTGGGCTCAGGTTTGCTTTTGTCTGCATGCTGGTAGCACTGGAACAGCCTGCTCTGAAGCCAGAAAAGGCAGCGTTCCAGCTGCTGGCACGCAGCTTCCCAGGGCAGAGTTCTAAACCAAGGAGCTCTCGGGTGCGTGTGAGGTGTGCAACTAGGCTGGTGTGCATGGGACAGTCCTGAGGTGGGTTTTCTCAAACTGGTGCTTGTCATTGGCAGCTCAAATCCCAGGGCAAGGGTGCTGGAGGAGAGGACCTCCTCATGCTGGACATCTATGCCATCGAAGAGCTAAGGGCCCGAGGGCTGGAAGTGACTGACGACTCGCCAAAATACAGCTACGCTTCAGATCTGAGCGGTACCTATGGTATGAAAAAACCTTCTCAGAATCATGTTTTGCTGCCAAACCTTTCCTGCCATGTATCTCAACAACGTCCCCTCTGGGCTGACCTTTCCTGGGACGTTGGGGGTGGGAGTGAAAACAGATGCAGGTGAATAGCCTACTTGTTGCAAACTGAGCAGGGAAAGAGAAGGGCAGGCTGTTGAAGGGCTGCTGTACTGTTCAGGTCAGTTGTTGCCCACTTAAGGGGATTCCCGTTCGCTGCAACTTTGTCTCCACACTCCTATGTTTGTGTTTCTCAGCTGCTCCTTTGCCAGTGCCAGGGAGACTGCAGTTTCTCCTTGGTCTGTTAGAGGGCCCTTGGCTCACTTGCTCTGGCTCCTGCTAATTCTTTGATTTGGTGGAGATTCAGGAGGCCACAGGCTCGTAGTCATGTGTACTGCTGACTTCTGCTGCATAGGTGTGGAAGAAATTGACAGTCTTTGCCTTGGAAAGCACTGAATGAAATTCCCTCTTATCTAACTAACTGTCATTCTAGTTCTTTCTTCTTACCCCCTGCAAATGTGGTAGCTGCTGAGCTCCTGCAACAGCTGGGAGGTGTTGCTATGAAGTTCTGCTCCCATGTGGTGTCTACAAGGTTTTCCTATTTTACTGACACTGCCTGTTCTTGTGGTGACAGATTTTGGGAGCCTCATGGCCACAGTGAAAGCCATCCGTAGGGAGAAGAAGTTTGTGGAGGAGGTATCCACTGGTCAGGAGTGTGGGATAGTGCTGGACCGGACCTGCTTCTACGCTGAGCAGGGTGGGCAGATCTATGACGAGGGCTACATGGTCAAGGATGACGACAGCAGGGAGGATGTAAGTGGGCTTGAGAACCTTTTGCTAGACTCAGTCTGACCTGGGGCCTGGGCGGAAGAGGAGAAGGGGCCAAGGAAGCTCCAGGCATTACACAGATTTCCTTTATGGGGGTGCAGCATGGCATAGATGTGCTGCTGTCTTGTTCCCCTTGCTTCTGGGGGAACTGAACCCTGTGCTGCAGCATCAAGCTGTTACCAGAATGTGGGTGCCTGCGGTGGTGGTGCTGGGATTGCTGTGCAGAGGGACAGTGCTTTCAAGCCATGATGGGAAGCTGAGGTGGGGAGCTCTTTCAGCTCTGCAGTGCCCCATAACCATGCCCCACCTTCATTCGCTTCTCTGCTTTGCGGATGTGTGCTGTAACTGGGGGTACTCATCTTTCTGCTATCACACAGACCAGTCTGGCTCTCAGCTGAGATGCTTCCAGTTGCAGCTCAGAACTCTGGCTGAACAATATGTCTCCCCATGGCCTCTCACCGTACTCGCTAGGTGCATTTTCCTCTTTGTACAGAAAACAGAATTCACGGTGAAGAACGTGCAGGTCCGAGGAGGCTATGTGCTTCACATAGGAACTCTATATGGAAGCTTGAAAGTAGGAGATCAGGTCCACCTGTCTATTGATGAGGTAAGACATGGTGTAACATGTGGCTTCATCTCTTTTCCCTGGGTTTTGTCGTCTTTCTTTTCATTGGTGCCACTCTGGGGGCCTGGTGTTTAGGGCCTGCTTTCCCTGCAGCATGAGGTGGATAACGACCAGCTGGCTGAGAGCCACGCTCACTAGGTTTTGCTGATCAGCAGCAGAAACACGTTTTGGGTCACAACTAGGAGGTAGAACATGTATGGTGCCCCCACTGCATTTTTTATGACAGTGGAGAGCCTGAGCTGCCTGCCCCACTCCAGACTCTGCTCCTGTGGGCTCAGCCTGCTGAGTGAGTGCTGGGTTGAGCCTAGTCTGAAAAATACATTTCCCTTCCCTATAGAGGCAGCACCTTTGGAGCAAGAGGGAAGGCTTCCATCTTGCAGTGCTTTCCCTGCTGAGGAGCAGAGATCAGTGTCTGTGACCTGGTCTGTCCCTGGCCTGTCTCCAGACAGGCCCAACAATGGGACTGCCAGGGAAAAGCTGTGCACAAATTTGGTGGGGAGCATCCTGCTCCCTTAGCTGAGGCTCCAAGGCAGGAAGTGTGATAAGTTGTTTCTGGTTTCCTGAGCTAGTTTACGTTCCTGTTGGAGCAGTGTGTTAACCTGCACTTCTGCTGCTAGAGGTGACCTTGGCTCCGCAGTGCAGGACCCCATCTAACAATGGCTTCCTCCATCAGACTAGGCGGAGGCCAGTCATGAGCAACCACACGGCCACCCACATCCTCAACTTTGCCCTGCGCTCTGTGTTGGGGGAAGCTGACCAAAGAGGGTCGCTGGTTGCACCAGACAGGCTGCGGTTTGACTTCACAGCCAAGGGAGCCTTGTCTACCCAGGAAATCAAGAAAGTTGAAGGGATTGCCAACCAGATGATTGAGGAGGCAAAGGTGGGTATGGCTGCCAGGTTGGATATGCTTGGGGAAAAAAATACTTTGAGTCAAGTTTTTGGGTGATCTGGGATGCTGGGAGTTTGGCCCAGTGGGAGTCTTCTGAGATGCTTATGCGGTACTATGACAGATTTGCATCACCTTAGAGGATTTTGAGTGGGAAAACTCCATGTAGATTGCTCCATTCATTGGTACTGAGTCCTCTCTAGGTCTGGAGTGTTTCTATGCCTCCTCTAGTGTCACAGTAGCTACAAGAGCCAAGAAGTTTGGCAGAGTAGTTTTGCAGGCCTGGCTGGATTTACAGTGTACACTCAGATGCCCCAGTGATATGTCCACAATAGTGAGAGAGTTGATCTGTCTGGTCCCAGCCCTGGGTCAGAAAAGACCCTGGAGGACCCTGTGATTAGAAACCATTTGAATGTATGGGAGCACATGGGCAGTCTGAGCAGACAGTGGTATCAGGAATTTTGAAGATGGGGCGTCTGTCAATGACTTTGGGATCTCTGCAGCTCAACAAACCCCAGCTTAGGTGAGGCACAGAACTTCCCCTTTAGGATCTTTCAGAGGAAGTCAGGATTCCCTGTGAATGCTGGCACTTAGTCACAGCTGACAGGACCAGCTCTTAACCTGCATCCCGTTCCTGTTCTCTGCAGACTGTGTATGCCAAGGACTGCCCTCTTGCAGCAGCCAAAGCTATCCAAGGACTGCGGGCAGTTTTTGATGAGACCTACCCTGATCCTGTCCGTGTGGTCTCGATTGGCATCCCTGTGGAGGAGCTACTGGCTGACCCCTCTGGCCCTGCGGGCTCTGTCACTTCTGTTGAGTTCTGTGGAGGGACGTGAGTATCTGGAGAGGCTGGGGAAGGCAGCACGGTGGCTGAAAAAGGAGTCCCTGTGGAGCCCAAGCTCTGTTGTGAGTGCTGTGGGCATACCCTGAGCACAACCAGGGCAGAGCTGGAGGTAGTGGTGATGATATGCCTTTGCATTCCCAGTCCTGAGTCAAGCTGCGATTAAATCAGCCTTTGCAGGCAGGGAAACTGCCTGTATGGTGTCCCTGCCCACACACATAGTCTCTGTCAGTGCTGGGAATATTGCCCTTGCCACCCTTTCCTTGCTTGTTTGCTTTTAGCAGCTAGGTTGGGTTTTCTGCCTGTCCCCACACTTGCTGCATCTATGGCAGGGTGGTTTTCTTGTTTCCATGCTGATTTCCTGCCAAGATGAGAGGTGGACTTCTCACTCTCTTGTGGGTCTTTCTGGGTTCTTTTCAAAGGCACTTGCAGAACTCCAGCCATGCTGGGCCCTTTGTGATTGTTTCAGAAGAAGCAATTGCTAAAGGCATCCGGAGGATAGTTGCAGTCACCGGGACTGAAGCTCGGAAGGTAAGGGGAGGCAGGAGGGATCCTCTGTGAAGTCCCACATATTAACCCTGTGCCAAAGTTCCATTTGTTCAAATTTGCCCAGTATCTCTGTTGGGATACTCAGCACCAGGGATAACTGGCGTGAGTGTCTGAGGGACTTGTGGAGAAGGATGCTGCTGTTGGCAAAAGCTGTGCTGGAGGCCCCTGGCTGTGCTACAGTCAGAGGAGAGAGCAGGGAAGGGAAAGGGGGGAAATGTCAGCTGTAGCTGTTGTGTTTGTGTGGCAGAAGGGCTTGGGGTGGGTCTGTGAGGTGGCTGCAGGGTTAGCTCAGGTTGCTTTGCAGAATGGGCTGCAGATCTAGGCTCTTAGCAGCTGGCAAGATTGGCAGGAGACTTGTGTCTGCTGCAGGAGGCAGGTGACTGATCCTGGGCTAGTGTAGACTGGTGTTCCCTAGAATGGGAGAAGGGGCTTCGTGAGGAGATAGTTTTCTCTTTTTGGAGGGTCTTGGCATTCCTTCTGGCAAATAAGAGTGTGGAGGCCTGGCTGCCAGCATCACACCCTCATTCTGGTCAAGTGCTGCCTGCTTTGGCTCTGCTGCTTCCCAAGGAGTTACTAACTCCATCCTGGGGCTGCGGCATTCCTCACCCCTTCTCATGGTGGTGGCCAAGAGCCCAGCATGCTAAATCTCCCTGCCTGACTTAACAGGGATTGTATTCTGCTAGGCCCTCAGGAAAGTCGACAGCCTCAAGAAACTGCTGTTAGCCCTGGAGGCCAAGGTGAAGGTCCAGACAGCTCCCAACAAGGATGTGCAGAAGGAGATCACAGATCTCAGTGAGGTGAGGATGGTAGCAGTGCTCTGCCTTCCCAAAGTGAATGGGACCTTGATTGCCAGCACTAGGTGGTATTAATGAGGCCCAAGTTCAGCTTCCTGCTCCTGTCCGAACAGCCCTGCATCCTGTGGGTCCTGCACCCAGCACCTCATGCCTGGGGCTGTCAGGAAGAGGAGGGGAGCTTACTGGGTTCTACCAGTTGAGGCACTTAAGGTTCACGAGTGTGGTGCAGCATCTCCTGCTGTGGTCACTGGTACCTTTAACTCTCTCCACCTGCTTCTGTTTTGCAGACATTGGCTACTGCAGTTATCCCACAGTGGCAGAAAGATGAACTGAGAGAGGCTGTTAAAGCACTGAAGAAAGTTATGGATGACCTGGACCGAGCAAGCAAAGCCGACATCCAGAAACGAGTGAGCTCTGCATGGGAATAAAGGACAGTGTGGGAGAACTGTGGGGGGCTCCCTTGGGAGCTCCACCTGTGTCCAGTGTGGAAGGGAGCTGAAGGGGTGCCCCTCACGCTGTTCAGCTTTCCAACCTCTCCTGGTCCTTCTCAGGGCATGGCCACCTCCATGCCTGTTCCCTGGGTTGAAACACTGGCAGCGTGTCTTGGAAGTTGGAGTGCTTCTGCTTTAACAGTGCCCCTGGGTGCATGCTTCTTCCTCCTGGATCCCGTTGGATTTTCCTGGGGGAGGAATCACACCCAGCACTCCTGCTGCCTTGCAGGCCACACACCTGCCTGACAACATGTTTTGCTCCTGGCTCCGCAGCATGAGGCTGCTCCTGGCTGGGCTATGGGTGTGTTGGGGAGCCTTGGGGACCTCTGTAGTTGCAGGAAAGCTCTACCAAGGTGGTTCTTGCGTCCATATGGAATGTGTGTGCTCTGGCATCTGACCATTGTCCTCAGGTGCTGGAGAAGACCAAGCAAGTCATTGAGAGTCACCCTAACCAGCCATTGGTCATCATGGAAATGGAAAATGGAGCCTCAGCAAAGGTATGGAGGGGTCCTCAAGAACCTTCCTTGTGCCTGAGGAGCAGTTGGGTGGTCTCTGTTCACTTAGGGAAGTAGTGCTGTGTTACAGGGCTGTCTCTCTTGCCACCTACCAGCCCTGAGTGGTGGCTAGTGAAGAGGAGGAGGACCACCGGGACACTCTGTGTCCCACCACCTTGACTAACAAGATGGGTTTGCAGGGGTGCGTGGGGTCTTGACCATTTGCTGAGCTTCCAAACCTGGCAGTGGATAGGGACCCCAATAGGAATCACTTTGTGTCCCAGGTAAGACTCATCCAGCAGCAGTCATGACACTAAAATGCAGGCTTAAGGAACTCTGAACAGTAGCTCTGTCAAGCTGTGGTAGTCGTGATGGCTGTGGCCATGGCAGATCAGCTCTGGCAACAGTATCCTGTGCTGAGTGTATGGCCAGGGCTGGGCCAGAGAGCTGCTCCCCAGCTTCTGGGTGCTGTCTGCTGCAGCGGGGTTCAAGTTCTTCTCTGGCCAGGGCTGAAACTGCTCCTTTCCTCCTCCACTCACGAGTTAAGTTTTCTTTCTGAGTGATTTCTGTTGTGAATAAAAGCTCCCTTGTGCGCACTGTGCCACAGTGCTGAGCCCAGCAAGTGCCAGGTGGCACGGGCTGATCATGCCTTGAGGTTGGACCACTCTGGTTTCAATGCCCTATTTAAATTTCCGCTCCGGGAGTCTCGGAGCTGATCCTGCTTACAGATCACTCACACTCTGTGGCTGTCCCCATCGCCACGATGCCAGTGCTGCTGCTTGCAGTGGGTGCCAATGCAGCATTCTCCTTGGCAGAAGGCTGCATGTCAGGGGGTGGCAGTGCTGGCAGCCCGGGGAGCTGCATATTCCCTATGCAGCTAGAGCAGCAGGGCTTTGCTCACTGGAGGGCCCACTCCCGGAGCTCTGCGCTATATCATGCTGTCTATGTGAGCAAAGGATGACTGTTTCCTTGGGAATAACAGGATGTGTGGCAGTCTCCCTGATTTCTCCAGCATGCCTGCTGTGTCTGATAATCCTTGCAGCTTCTTCATGCTGCATTTGAGTCCTCCTGACTTGCTGCAGAACAGCTGCTCCCTCCTGCTGGGAGCTCACAGCGCAGGACAGTATTTTCCCCTCTAGCCAGTACACTTGGGTAAAGGTTCACTTGCTTTGGGGCTAATTCTGCCAGTTCCTGGGTAACTGAAGGTGGGGAAATAAAAGCAGCTCCTCACTCCTGCCTCCTTGCAGCTGTGAGGGGACACAGCCAGGGCTTGTGTCCCCTGCCAAGGCTTCTGCACAGCTGGGGATGTGAATATTGCTCATGGTTGGGAGAAGGCATGCTGCAGGGTGCTGCTGGCTGGTCTAATGCAAGTCCAGATCCCTGAGGTCTCTGTGGGGGCTGGAGCAGGGCTGGTTGTGAATGTGGGGAGGTGTGCTGCAATGACTTTGTCCTCCTGCAGGCCCTGAATGAATCTTTGAAGCTTTTCAAGACTCACTCCCCCCAGACTGCCACCATGCTCTTCACTGTAGATAACGAAGCTGGCAGAATCACTTGCCTGTGTCAGGTTCCCCAGGTAAGGCTGAGACTCTGTCTGCCTTTCTCTGAGCCTCGGTGGAAGATCTACAGCCTCCAGACAGTAACTATCTAACACTACACAGCCAAAACTCTTGGGTTGGCAAGAGCTGTGACTTGTGCTTTGGGTTATCATCAGGCTGCAGAGCGGGGGGAAGAGCTGTTGTGCTCCGCAGATGGGGAAGGGAGTAGAGCCAGGACTTCATGGGGTTGTAGGCATGGGACATGTGGACTGCTCCTGGACTGCTAGCCTGGCTCTCCTCTGGGAGATGCCCCGGGAAGAGCTTTGTCCTGTTGTACCATGCTCGTCGACCCTCTTCCCTTGCTGCCGACTGGATTGAGGTCGAGCTGCCTCTGTCTTTGTTTCTTTTCATGCTCAGGAGACCGCAAATAAGGGCCTGAAGGCCAGCCAGTGGGTGCAAGAGGTGTCTGGCTTGATGGATGGCAAAGGTGGTGGGAAGGACGTCTCTGCCCAGGCGACAGGCAAGAATGTGGGCTGCCTGCAGGAGGCCCTGAAACTGGCCACAGACTTTGCCAGGCTCCGGCTGGAGGAGCTGAAAAACTGACGATGGGTGTGGGGGGGGCGTCACCGGCACCCCTTTGCCCTCCTGCCCGTCCCCTGCCTGCTGCTGAGCCGCCACCCGCGTTTCCTATGAATAAAACCTGCCTGTTGCGCCCGCTGCCGCCTCGGCTCTGCTTACGGGGGCGGGCCGGGCCGGGCTCCTCCTCCTCTTCCTCCTGCCTGCCTCCCCGCCTGTTTTCGCCACCGACCATGCCGCTGGATCACCGCCGCTTGCGGGGCCCGGAGGAGTCGCAGCCGCCGGAGCTGTGGGCAGCGGGAACGGGGGAGGTGCCGGAGAAGGAGGAGGAGGAAGATAGGGCTCCGCGGGACCCCTGCGCCCTGCGGCCCCTCTTCGCCCGGGCCGGGCTGCTGAGCCAGGCGGAGGGCTCGGCCTACGTGGAGCTGGGCGGCGGAACCAAGGTCCTCTGCGCCGCATGGGGCCCGCGGGAAGCTGCCGAGCCCGGCGCGCCGGCGGCGGTGGGAGGGGGGCGGCTGCTCTGCGAGTTCTACCGGGCCCCCTTCGCCGGGCGCGGAGCGCGGCGGAGGCCGGGTTCGGCGGCGGAGCGGGAAGCGGAACGAGAAGCGGCGGCGGCTCTGCGGGAAGCGCTGGAACCGGCGGTGAGGTTGGCTCGTTACCCGCGGGCTCGCCTGGCCGTCAGCGCCTTGCTGCTGCAGGACGGTGGTTCCGCCTTGGCTGCCGCCATCAGCGCCGCTGCCTTGGCCCTGGCTGATGCCGGGGTGGAGATGTACGACCTGGTGGTGGGTTGCGCGTTGTGCCGCTCCCCCGGTCTCGCTGCTGGGTGGATGCTGCAACCCGGGGAACCCGAAGAGCGTCGTGCTGTCGCCCAGCTCACCGTGGCTCTGCTGCCCGCTCTCAACCAGGTGTCGGCGGTGCTGGGCGGTGGGCAGGGCAGCCCGCCCGATGACTGGGCGCAGGCACTGCGCCTCGGCCTTGATGGCTGCCATCGTCTCTACCCCGTGCTGCGGCAGAGCCTGCTGCGGGCCACCCGCCGCCGCGATGCTGCTGCTGCCGCTGCTGCCACCACTGCCTGAGCACTGACGATGCCCGGGTGGCCCCTGTCTGGGGATGCGATCTACTCCCAGAGCTGCTCTCGGTGCTGCCAGAAACCCCAGAGCCTGCCCAACGCACACTTCATGCTCCCAGAGAGCCCCCGAAGCCAGCCTGAGCCAGCCTTCAAGCTCCCAGAGACACCCTTGGAGCCTGCCTGAGCCAGCCCTTGAGGTGCCCACATAGTTGGAGGCCCAAGAAACTTGCCCAAGGACACTGGACCCTGCCTCCGCCCCCACAGCTAGAGACACACACCCCCCGTGCTGCCTAAGCACCCTGGAGCCTGTTTGAGGAGCCCCTGTGTCTCAGGAGACCCCTCCTGCATGGCCCCATAGGACCCAAGCAGCCCCATGTGCTGCCAGAGCCCCCCCAAGAACAGCCTCCACCCTGTCTCAGCTGCCAGAGCCTGTCTGCACCAGCCCTACACAGCTGGACCCTGCCTGAGACCTCCCTCCAAGCAGCTGCCTGCACTGAGGGGAACCCCACAACCCACCCTGGGGTGGCCCCAGCACCAGGGCTGAGACCTTCACACCAGGCTGCTCACCATGACTAGCCATGCAGGCAGAGTCCAGGCAGCACCAGGCAGGAACCACATCATGGGACAGACTGCAGTCCTTGGGACTCCTGCCCAGGCAGTGATTCAGGGTGGCAGAGGTATGTTTTGTTGGGTTTTTTTTTATAATAAATCAGGTTTTTCTGGTGAGTCTTCTGCCTGTGTGGCTCTGCTGGGGCCTCTACCAGCTGCGGGCAGAGGTGGAAGGATGTACTTGTGGTGACTGGCTGCCAGGCATTGGGGTCACTGCCCTCTGCTCCCACTGTCATTCCTCAAGGGGTGCAGAGGGAGCTGGGTGCTGCCTTGGGGTCCAGTTATTCCTGGGGATTGAGAGGAGCTGGTCCTGTCTGCCCAGCAGCACTGTGCCAGGCTGGTAGGGAATATTGTGGGTAAAGGTGGTAATTAATGTTTCCATTGAGAAACATGGCAGAGCTGCGCTCCTCCTGCCTCTGGGTTGAGTTGCAGAGAAAGCAGCATCCTAGAAAGACCCCAGAGCCTAGGGCTGTGTCAGGCAGCACACAAAATTGGGTACAAAAATTACACAGGTGCTTCAGAGGGTTAAAAATGGCATCAGAGTCGAATAACCAGAGAAAAGAAATAAAAATTATTTTTCTTCCCAACACAGTACACTCTTTTACCAGAGCAAATTAGAAATACAGAACAAGTTCCTACCAGCGAGAGAAGGTCAACCTAGAAATGAGGGACACTGAACTGAGATGCAGTGCTGGGGAGCACGGGACAGGGACCATGACTTCCTCGGGCGCAGGCGAGGAGCCCTGGCACAGCTGCTCACGGGAGTCCTGCTGACTGCAAACGTGATCTGTGGCTGAGAACAGCCCGTGATAAATCAGTAAGGGAAACCCATTTGTGAGCAGAGGTGACTGGGAGCAATGAGGTTTGCATCACCCTGCAGCTGGCATTGGAGCTGGGCTCAGCACCACACGTCTATCCCAAAATCCCATGAAAGCCCCTTGGAGTTGTCTCAGGGTGGTCCGTCCTTCCCATGTGATGCCAAGCAGCTCCGAAAGCCTTCCTGGGCTGTACCCATGCCTGCTGAAACTTGCTGAAACAATTCCTGGGGGGGACTGAAGCACGGAGATGGTGGCTTGCAGGGCAGGGGAGGTTGGGATGCGACCTGTGCCATAGGGGCTGGGAGCCCTGGTCTGCACCCCACAGCACCCTATGGGTGGGGGGATGCTGGCACACAAGGCAGCTGGGATTTGGGATGCTCCTTTGGGATATGGTCCTTTTTATTCCTCCCATCCCTCCCCTGGCCACATCTGCTTATCCCTAGGTCTGAAAACAGGAGGAAAAAAGAAAACAAGCACACTCAAACACAAAAGACTTCTCTCGCCACGGCTGGCCAGCATCTCACAGGAGTGGGATGTGGAGCTGCGGGCGCCAGCGGCAGGGGATGGCCGTGCCGAGAGTGGGCACCTCGCATCATATGTGGCACTAGCTGGAAGCCTCAAAAGACATACAAACACAAGACTGGAAGGGCTGGCCACGTGGGGAGGCCATGGCATCCCAGTCCGTCTACTGGCTCCCCTCGGGGTCCGACATGTGGTTTTTCACCTGCAAGGAAAAACGCACAGGGCGGCCATCCTCTGATGTGCCTGGGCAGCAGGATCAAACCCAGCGCCTTGCCTGGCATGGGGATCTCTGGGGTCCTGCACCCAGCCGGGGGATGTGGGTGTGGGAGCAGTAGTGTTGATAAAAGGTATTTCTATTCCAAAGTGTGTGGGGGGTTGCAGCCTGTACTGCTGGAGTAATGCACGCCTAGGGGTTTGCTGCAGGGTGCTTGGGGCTGTCCTGGAGGAGCAGGCAGTTGCAGCCCTGGCAAGCAGCCGGGACGGCTAGGGGGACCCTGATGGAGCATCTCCTCTGCTCCGGGCATCCCCTACCAGGACCCACGCAGGTAGCAAGTGGGGATGAATTCTAGGAAAGCAGAGATCTGGTGCAAGATCTAGCCCTCCTCTTACCGTCTCCTCCGTGTCTGTGCTCTCCTCGGCGCTGTCGATGTTGCGCAGGTCGCTGTGCCCGTCAGCTCCCATCCCTTCCTTCCCCAGGGGCTCCCGTGACCCCTCTCCTGCTGGGGACAGTGACTCTGCCCCTGTCTCTACCCTCTTCTTCTCACTTTCCTTGGACCCTGTAGGGACAGAGACAGCAGAAAGTTGGGGTACCCATGCAAATATCAGCCCTGTCCTCGCAGGGTCCCCTTGTGCCAAAGGGCTGGACTCTGCCCTGCCAGGCCAGGGAAGGGGGAGGATGCAGGGAATTTGCCCAGCCGGCTCTGGATGCCCAACTGCCTCCTGGGCACAGAGGGAGGGAATCCCTTACACCCAACTCTGGGTCCAGGCTGGCATGCACCCACAGGCCGCCCGGCACGGACACATGGGTGTAGGAGGGTCTATGACCCGTCCCCTCACCCGCGAGACGCTCTCTCCGCTGGTCCATGCGGTCCAGGCTCTCCAGCAGACTGTCCACCTGCGCCTTGATCTGGCTCAGCTCTCCTTTGATGGAGTGCAGCTCTTCAGCCCGCACTGCGGGGAAGAGGAGCTGTTAAGATCCCACCCTGCCCTACAGCCTGCCCGGAGCTGGGGGAACATGCCGTCCTGGACAGCCACCTCCGGAGCATCCTCCTCTCCAGAGCATACTTGGGGAACAGGGATGGGTCCAGGGGACAGCCACCAGCCCAGTGCAGTCCAGGCTGTGTCTGCTGGAGCTGGGGACTTGTAGCCACAGGGTCAGCACTGAGCGGGACCTTTGGGCAACCAGCATTTCTCTAATGCGCCAAGACATGCGGGCCGTGCCTCATCTTCCTCTCAGCCCCATCGCACTTACATTTTGTCCGTCCTGCTGTGGAGCTGGTGCTGCTCCTTGCCCCAGGCTGGGGGCTCAGGCTGCTTTTGCTTCCTGCTCCTACATGAGTTCGTCTGGCCTTGACCGGGATGCGGTTAATGAGGGGGGGGATCTTCTGGTACTCGTACACCCTGCAAGGGCACAAGAGCACAGTGGCATGAGTGCAGCCCCAGAGGTGCAGCAGCAGCAGCCCCAGCCAGCTAAAAGTGTATCTCTTGGGGTCCCTCTGTGGTGAAGGCCCCCCAGCCTGGGCATTGTCCAGCCCATATGCTGCCCCTGTCCCACATACCCCTTCCCCAAGGCCCCCAGCCTGGGGAAGCTGTGGCATACGTGCTCCTCGAAGGGGCAACACTGCTGAGCCTCTCTTGGAGGTGGGGAGAGAAATGGCCAGGGACACCCCGCTTTCTGCCTTTGGTAGAGGCATGCTTAGCCCACCCTGTTCCTGGGATGCTGTGCTCACCGGTATGGAAAGTCGTCCCTGTAGAGATCATAGTCCAGGTCACAGTTACTGCTGCAGGAGGGGGAGAGACGAGAACAAGTCACCCGCTCTGTGAGGCCATGGATGCTGTGGAGCAGCTAGCGTTGGGCACAGCAGGGCAGAGGCACCCACCCAGCTTCCATCCCCAGGGAGTGGGAGGCATGCTGGAGGGTACCACGCAAGCTGCCTGGGCTGCCTCACAGCCCAGGGAGGTGGCTGTGCTCTGGCAGGGGTTTGCCCTGGCACCAGACAAGGGTGTTAGGGGGGGGAATGGAGAGAATCCCTGGGGCGGCATCAGCAGGCTGTGCTCTCAGGAAGCTGCATTTAGAGCACCCTGATGTTAAATTTCATGGTCCCTGGCTCTGCATGCACGCTGCCGGCTCACTCGGCTCCAAATTAAGAAGCGATCTGTCAACAGATCGCCTCCAATGCGGGCAGCCGACATGCCGGTAATAAATCATGCTCCGTGGACCAGGAGCAGGGAGGGGGAGGAGGAGGAGGAAAGATGCTGAAGCTCATTTTGCTGCTTCAGCTCTTGTGGAGTCAGGAAGCGTAGGATTAAGCCTAACCAGAAGGGAGACAAAGCCGTGCTCAGAGCATCGCTGGGGGTGGGCACCCTTTCCCAGCCACACTACTGGGAATGGGGGGAACAAGGACAAGGTCCCCCAGGGCTCCAGATTTTGCTGCAGATGAGCTTGTTACCATGGGACCGATGCTGGAGCTCGGGGAGAGCTGGAGGTCTGCTGAGGGGGCTAATAGGCAACCTGGGCTGCTCTGCCTGGGGCAGGCTTTCCAAACCCAGAAGGTGGTTCAGAGCCCATCACAGGGCAAAGACACCCCCAGCCCTGCTGCTGCCCTGCCTTATTCAAGAATAATCTGCATGGGGGACAGCCCGCAAGCACCAGCCCTCCTAGTAAGGGCAAGCTGGCAGCCCTGGGGTGCCAGGACCCGCCTGCTCCTGTTGTTTGCACCTGGGCATATTTTGGGAGCTTTCGGGCCAGCCTTGCTGCCATCAACTTTCCATCACTGTGATGGGGATGGTGAGTCCTTCGCATCCCCACCTCTTGCCCGTCACCCGGGGAGGAAGGTCACAACCTGCCTTGGGGACGAGGGGAATGGGCAGCCAGAGAGGAGTCCCAACCCACACACAGGGCACAGGGAAGGTGCCAGCTCTGATGGCTGCTGCTGCCCAGAGCCACTGCCAAGAGGGATGGGGATGCCAAAGGTCACCTCCTGCCATGGGAGCATTGGTGGCTCCACAAGAGACCTGGTCTTGGGGTCTGGCACCCAGCTAGGGACTTAGCAAAGGTTTTCCCAGCTCAGCTTTTTGCTCAGAGCATCCCCCAGGAAGAGCAAAAGCAGCAGTTGCCACGCTCCAGTGGCCCGAGGGGGCTGGCGGTCCCTGCCCTGCCAGCGCTGCATCCCTCCAGCGCCATGGCAACGGGCAGAGCAATTAGTTCAATCAGGGCATTCGCAAAAAGCTCTCTAACAAGACAGACGGCTCTGGTCCTCTCCTTGCCACATGTCTGCAGAGCTAGGGAGCTGAAAACAAGCAGGGATGGGAACCTGCTCTTCTGCTACCATCAGTGCCACCATCACCATCACCTACTGCCATCGTCAGGACCATCGCCAGCCCTGTGTGCCTCTGCAGGGGTGTCTGTCCCCTGAGGAACAGCATTTAAAGGCCAGAACTGCAATCAACATCGACATCTGTAACAGGCGTGGAGACCACAGGGCTCTGCTCTTCTCCTGGCACCTTCAGATGGGGAAGGGCGAGCTCCACACCCCATCAGCAACACACACCGGGCAGGACCTGGTAAGGACTCCAGCCACCACTGGTGCAGCAAGGTGATGTTCCGAGAGCCCCATGAGGCAGGTACATCCCATGGACCCATGCCCACGACTGTGGGCAGGCAGCTGGAATAGTCGGAGGGCGAGTGATGGAGAGCAGGGGGAAGAAGAGGAGCCAACTGTGGGACAGTCCCCAGCTGGAGCTGAGTGTCCCCCCCTGTCACAGCCCCCACCCCATGCGCCGGCACTCACTGGTACAGGCTGCTGCCGTGCTGCCGCTTCTGGCCCAGCCTGGCCCGGCTTGGCTTGGGTTCCCTGGCCATGTCCAAATCTGCGGGGAAAGAGAGGAGGGGAATGAGCAGTGGGAAGAAAAGGGGATGCCAACACGCTACTCCACATGGACGTGTCTCTGGCACCGGCTTTCCAGGGGGTCCTGGCCACGCTCCTCTCCTGGCTGCAGATGTCCCACTCCAGAGCATCTGCAGGATGAGCCTGAGGCTGGCAGCTCTCTCGACTTAAGTTTTTGGGGAAGGACAGGAACGGCCCAGGGTTGTGCCAGGACATGGAGTGGCTCCAGCTGCCCCTGCAGCAGCCCCTTCCTGTGGGTGTCTCGACCCCAGGAGCCCGTGCCCAGCCGAGACCAGGCAGGCTCCAGTTAGGGTAGCAGAAAGCACCTCTGATGATGACAGTTAATTAACACCCAGAGACATTTCCCACCACTGCAGTGAATCCACCTTCACTATCGCTTCTGCTGGGTGGTTGAGCCATTTTTTGGGGAGCCCCAGGCCAGTGGGCCGCTGGCAAGCACTGCCCACCATGAATGGGTGCCAGGGATGGGGGAAGCTCCGCACCGAGCCACCTCACAGTCCCAAAGGCTACCGAGACACATGTGATGCCGAGATGTGGGGTGGAGATGTCTCTGGACGCACAGCTCAGTGATGCCACATAACACTGCCCCAGCAATGCTCTTCACCCCTTCTTCAGGATTTCACAGGCAATGTCCATATAAAAGCCAGCTCGAATATATTTTCTGAGTATACATCTGAGAGCCACCAATGCAATGCTTTACTAACACCTCCATATATTTAATTTTGTAATTTTGGGGGGCTCCAAAACCTCTCTGGCCCCTGGGGTAGGAGCTGGTAGGTGAGATGTTGAGGGCTCCCTCTTGCATGCTCCCACTTGGCCATGGTAAGCGTGACCAGCTGTCCCACAGGTGACATTGTGGATGCCACTGCAGCAGGGAATCCTGAGCTGAAGCCTTCTGAGTCCTCTGAGAACACACCAACTCATCAGAGAGGTCTAGACTTCCCCAGGAGCGTGGACACTGGCCACGGGTCCCCTCCAGCCCCACAACCTGCAGAGGAGATCTGAGCAGAAGGAAACCAGCACTGGTTTGCTTTTCAGGCTGTCACCTTGTGTGACAGTCTGCGGGCTGGCTCTGATCTCGGGGTGAACTGGGGAAGGTGCTCCACTTGCCCTTGCACATGCACTAGGTAATGCTGGCACCCATTTTCTGTGGGTGCAGCCAGCATCCCCAGGGATGGCCGAGCTCACCGCTCAGGACGGGAGCCTGCTGTCAACATTTCCCTCTCTCCAACCCATCACACCCACCTGGCCGAGCCACCTGTGTCTCCCTGCCAGCAGGATGGAGACCTCAGTACCCCAGCCAGGGACCCCAACCATGGCCAGGTGCCCTGTCATGGGCCACCGGGCACTGAGGGGACTGTCCTGCTGGGGCAGGGGACCTGCGCCAGCAGGGCTTCATCACCCTGGAGTCATTGGCCCTGCATCTGGGCTTTCTTCCCTGTAATGGCAGGGGGGGCATCCCAGTACTGGGAGAACATCCCTGTCCTGGGTGGGGGGTAATGGTGTGGGGTTGTAATGGTATGGGGGGAACCCCAGTACTGGGAGGACATCCCTGTCCT
>JANZLQ010000092.1:8580565-8629129 GCA_026212715.1 Elanus axillaris | reverse complement strand
ATCTCATCCCCGGACCCCATCAAGCACTGAGACCCCTGTTGCCATCCCTGGGTGCCCATCACCCACCCAGCCCCCTGCCAGCCTGGCCTGGCCCCAGGGGATGGTGCTTAGGGTGCACCCACCTCCCCAAACCAGTTGCCCCCCAGTCCTGCTGCCAGCAGCAGATACCCCCAAGCCCCTGTCCCAATTACCTCCTGGAGCCAGCGCAGACAACTTCTCTGGAGCATCTGACCCCGTCTCACCCACCCTAAACGCCAGGAGGTTACAAACTAGGAACACGAAGAGCTTCATGCAGGTGCCTGGGGTTGGGGGGAACCAGACCCCCACAGCTCTGGAGGGAGGATTCGGGAGAGACGAGCCACCCCGCAGCAGCCCTGGCATCAGGGCGAGCTCGGCTGCACGCTCCTGCGCGCTTGTGCATGCTTGTGTGTGTGTGTCTGGTTGCAGGATTTGATCCTATTCAGGACTCCAGACAGGCACTGCTGGTCAGCTCAAACAAAAGCTTGACGGGTGAGTAATAGCTCTGTCAAAACAGTTGCTCGCTGCCGCGAACACAGCAGACAACTCCCAGGGCCCTGGGCTGCAGCCCCGCTGGGATGTCCCATAGAGGGGTTGGCCCCCTGTCTTCTGCCCCAGCCCTGCTGCTGAGCCAGGGTTGGGATGGGAAGGCAGGCAGGACCAGGGGTCCCAAGCGGCACCCACTTCGGAGCACTGGGAGATTGGATGGCACGGGGCTGGAGGGGCAGCTAAGGGGGCCCCAGCTGCCAGCCTTCCTCCTGCCCCATGAATTAAACATGCTGGGGAGGTAACACACACCACAGTAGGCATGAAGCCAAATACCCGCTCCAGCGAGCTGGGCAGCGTGGTTACAGGGTGGGAGGATGTGAGGGCTGGGGGGCCGGCAGTGGGAGAGATGCTGGGCTCAGCAGGGCACGTATCAGCAAGCACTCGGGGTCAGACAGAGGTCCTGGAGCCCATGCTGCTCGGGGGGCTCAGTAGCACCCCAATGGCTCTGCCCCAGCGCCGGGCTCCCAGCACCCATGCTGGGGCTGGGGGTGCTCCCCTGGCACAGGGCAGATATGTGGGCTTCAGACATACCTGCTTGGGGCTGACTGGGGGACAGGCACATGCTGCCATGCCCCTTCCTCTGTGCTGTCACAGGTGGGAGGGATGGGGAGCATCCCACCTACCAGCTATCAGGGCTGAGCTGGATGTCAGCAGAAATCCAGCTCTGAATGCTTTCAGTTCCCTCGACCTGAGCCTAACCCTAATGCTGACCCTGACATTAACCCTAACCCTAATGCCGACCCTAATGCCAACCTGCACCCCAATTCTAGGCTGCAGCAGAGCCCTGAGTCCCCCCTGTAGGCTCCAGCTGTGGCTGAGCTCACCCCAGCAAAGCTGTGCCAAGGCTGGCAAGTCCACAGTGCTGCTGGGCTGCCTTTCTCAGCAGCCCCAGCCCCACCAGAGAGCTGGATCCCAGCACCGACTCCAAAACCATCCTTTCTCCCGGGAGACTTTCCCATGCTTAGCAAACACATGGGATTAGCCTCATCCTTCACCCCTGCGTGCTGGAGAGCCCCAGAGCCGTGGCTGGCCGTGGGGGGAGCCCAGAACCTCTGGTACTGCAGCAAGTGCTGTGACAGCCACTGCCTGGCCCCGGCATCTGCTGGCCCTGTGACATGAAAGGCCCCAAAGCCTCTGATGTGCAGAGAGGGAAGGGAAGGGAGAGGCTGGTACCAGTGCCAAGGGGAAACTTTCCTACGGCTCGGCCTCGGTCAGGGGAAAAACCAACAAACACGCGGGCACGCGCTGTGAATAAATCCCGGTGAGCACAGGAGTGCGGCTGCGAGCGAGCAGGGCAGGACCGGACTGCCAGCATCTCGTCCCTGCAGCCTGTGTGGCTGGATCCAGCCTCGGCACAATGCTCCTCATCCCTCTGCCAGCCTGGCTGGCCCTGGGCATCCTGCAGCTGCCCAGCAGCGCCCAGGTAAGGACACTCGTGCCCCCCATCCAGCCTCCTTGCAGAACCCCCCACTGGGGGCTTCTCAGCACCCACCTCTCTCATCCCAGCATCCCATCACTGCTCCAGGGTGGGGGGTACATCACAGCCATGGTGCCCACAGGGCTGCCCAGGGACAGGGGGGGATGGTTGTGGGGCTTTTCTCCTGCAGCAGCAAGGTAATGCTAAACCCACCTGGGGCATCTGAGCTGCTCCTCAGCATCCAAGTGCCAGGGCAGGACCAAGCAGAGGGGCTGAAGCTGCAGCAGATACAGAGCCAGGGGCAGCCCCCACACTGGGATGGGGAGGAAGGGGCTCTGCCAGGGCAGGGCATCCAAACAAACCCCAGAGATGCTGCCTGCTTGGGAGGGTCCCCCCCGGGCTGCAGCAGGGTGGCGGCGGAGTCCAGCGGGTGATGGGGATGTCCTTTTGTCCCCCCAGGAGTGCCTGAGCCAGCGGCAGGCACTCAGTGTGGTGCGGCAGATGCAGAAGCTGCTGGCGGCACAGGAGGCTGCCCATCTGCGGGGCATGCGTGGGCTCCAGCAGCAGCTCTCCATCCTCCAGAACCGCCTCCAGAGACAGGCCACCAAACGCAATGGTAACCCCGGCCAGGGGTGACATCCCCATGGGGCTGGCTCCGAGCCCTGGACACCTGGCGAGCAGCCTGGCTGAAGGACGCTCAGCTCCTCACCAGGGCTGAGGTTGGCTCCCGTCTGGCAATGTCTGTCCTTACCCATGTCTGTCTGTCTGCAGAGACCTGTCCGCAGCCAGCAGTGCCTCTGAACGGACGGATGCTGGGCCGGACCATGCAGGTGGGCCACGACGTTCACTTCATCTGCGACGCCGGCTTCCAGCTGGTGGGCTCGGAGACGCGCGCCTGCCAACATGACCGCACGTGGAGTGGCACCCAGTCCTTCTGCAGAAGTGAAGTGGGATGGGGTTGGGGTGCCACAGGCTCAGCCCTGCCCGGGGCCTACTCTGTCACCCCAAGCTGCAGGGTCCCATTGTTCTGCTCCCCCAGCTGTAGGGAGAGCAGCCCAGAGGCTGCAGCAATGGGCACTGAGGCTGGGCAGCAGGGTGGGGCGAGGATGCGCTGGTGTTCATGAGCTGCTTCTCCCTAGGTATTGATGACTGCTCCAGCAACCCGTGTGCCAACAGTGGGACCTGCGTGGATGGCAACCAGAGCTACACATGCCTCTGCCCCCGGGGCTGGTCAGGCCCCAGCTGCCAGAGCCCTGTCTATACCTGTAGGTGCCCAGGTTTGGGCTGCAGAGGATGGGGATGTTCATGGAGACAGCACCCAGCCATGCTGCACCCTCCTCCCCCTTCCCTGGCAGCCCCCCGGGACCTCATCCCCCAGCCATCCCCCCATGCCCCCCACCCCGGCAGTGACACCTGCTCCCCCCTGCAGACTGGGTGACGCTGAGCAACGCCTCCTTCAGCCACCAGCCCCGCTGTGCCAAGGGCCGCCCGGGCTCCCAGCGCTGCAGCTGCGACGCTGGCTTCCAGATGCGAGCCAGTGGCATGTGCCAGGGTAAAAGGGGCATGAGGATGGTGGGGGTTGTGGAAACTGAGGCTCGGCATTAATGGGAGCCCTAGCCATGCTCTGCTCTGTCCCCCCAGATGTGGACGAGTGCCAGCTCTTCCAGTCCAGTCCCCAGACCCGGCTTTGCCTCCATGACTGCCTCAACCTCCCTGGCTCCTACCGCTGCCTCTGCCCCCCTGGCTACCTGCTCCACGCTGACCGCAACACCTGCGAGGGTAAGAGCAGTGGGTGCGGGGCAGAGAGCATCCCACGGGACCAGGGGTGCAGTGGGGAGCAGCAAGGACAGCCCTGTTCACCCCATGTCACCGCCGCAGACGTGAATGAGTGCGCTGGGAAGCAGCACAACTGCACCCAGGGTGAACTCTGCATCAACACCTTTGGGGGCCATCGCTGTGTGCGCCCCAAGTGCCCCCCACCACGCCACAACACCAGCTATGTCAAGACCTCTGCTTTGTGAGTACTGCGTGTGGCTCGGTCTATGTCATGCTCTCTCCCCTAGGTGATGGGCCCTACTGTGCCCTGGGGACCAAGCGTGTCAACCAGAGGCAGCAGGGAGAATGCCAGCCAGTGCTGGTAGCAAATTGCCAGGTAGGGTGCCCGGGTGTGCTTGGCATGTTCCCTGATAGTTTTGGGATGCCAGTGGCTGGGGGTGCAAGGTGGGAGCACCCTGATACATGGTGGTTTTATCCAGGTCCCCAGCCCCCTAGAGCCCCAGCCTGGGTGGAACAATGCCATATCCCCTCTGCTATACATCCACGCAGAGCTGTCGGCTGCCATCCAGCAGGCAAACCCCCCCTGGTCCTGCTTATGAGACAACTGTTTTGTGGCCGAGCATAAGTGATCCAAGCAGAGCAGCATCCCTGCTCTGAACAAGGGATGTTCCACTGCGGGAGGCACATCTGAGCCTGGGTCCATCCCTGGCCTCCAGCTGGGACTGTGGTAACCCGAGTCCCAGCCTCAGAGTGTAACCCAGAGCTGCGTCCCTGCAAGGCATGGCATTTGCCTGGCAGAGGCAGGGGTGGGACAGAGATCCCATGCTGGGCACACTTGGATGTGGCTGGCTTGGGTTGCTCTGCCGCAGGACTGGCAGTGGGGCTGGAGATGCTACCTGCAGCGCGGGCTAGACTAGTTTGCAAAGGTGCAGGCAGCTCCCTAAGAGCCAAACCACTGCACTGAGAGGTTGCATTCCTTCTCTCCTGGCAGCCAGTGCGAGAGGAACCCCTGCCCCATGGAGAGCCGAGCCTGCCGCCTGGCTGCCACCTCCATCTCCTTCCACTATCTGCCACTCCAGGCCAACCGCACCGTGCCCCGCGTCCTCTTCAAGATGTCCACCACCCGCTTCGTGGGTGACAGCCTGCGCTTTGCCATCATGGGTGGCCGGGGCCAAGGTGTCTTTGCCGTGCGGCGCTCCGACCGGCAGACGGGAGAGCTGGTGCTCACCACCCCTGTGGTGGGGCCCGCCACGCTAGAGGTGGAGCTGGAGATGAGCGAGTTCTCCCGCAAGGTCCTCCTGGGAAAGCACATCTTTAAGGTCACAGCCTTTGTGTCCCCATATGAGTTTTGATCCCCTCTGGAGGTGGGTGTGGGGCCAAGCCAGGGTCTCTACTGGGGAGTGATGGAGAGGGTTCAGCTCAGTGGTCCCAGTTCTTGTCCCACTGGGGACATCCCTCTCCCGTAATGCTTGCTCATGGCTGGCAGGACAAAGCCATTGCAGCAGAAATGGTGCCTGTTGCAAAGGCTGCAAGGAAAACCCTGGGAGCAATGGGGGGAGCAGTCTGGGGGTGCCTGCCTCTGCCAGCCCCCCTCCTCTCTGCCTTCATGGCACATGGAGGGGCACAGCAGAGCAAGCTGATGGCATGTGGCATTCAGGTCTGGCTCCTTGTATCTTTTAACCTCTAATAAAAGAAAAGTGGCTGTAGGAAGAGTGTCCTCCTTGCTGTATGCCTGCTGCGTGGAAGCAGCCCGTGCTCCTAGGTCAAGGCTCCTGGGGAGAGCTGGGGGCTGTGGTCACAGCAAGGTCCCCTTGCAGAGCTGTCAAACCCACCCAGGATCACACAGTGTCCATGTCCGCCCCAGAACCACTGTTCCTGGGGGCCACACTGAAGAGCCCTCCAGTGTAGGACTGGGAGATGGGCTGAACATGCTGCCCTGCATGTCCTGCACAGCCAAGGCTTGTCCCCAGCCCCTTTGGCAGGTGCCAGCAAAGCGCAGCAGGGCTCCCTGGCACCACCTAAGAAGGGGACGGTGACCAGGGGCCATGCTTCCTTGTGGCCAGGAGACATCCCTCTGCAACAGCTCTGACAGGAGCCGACTGCACGGGCGGTCAAAGCGGCAGCTCTGTAGCTCGCCAAGCACTCGAACTGTTCCCCTGCTCAAAGGGGTGGGCAAGAAGGACAAAAGAGGTGCAGACCCCCATGCTCTTCGGGCACCCCCTGCCACCACCAACATGGCCAGACGCCTGTGCAGGGAGGCTGGAGGTTGACAAGGTGACAAGGGCCTTTCGGGACAGCAAGCGAAGGACATGCTGCTCCGGGGACACCCTTCCCAATGCACACAGAAGCCTTCTTAGGTGCATGGCTGGCTGGCGGGTGCCAGCACCCCTCGCACAAAGCAGCTGCTGTGCACAGACCGCAGGCAGCTCATAAAGACCTCCTTATGCACCCGCAGCCGGCACTGCCACCAGCTCTGCTTGCCAGCTCCTAGGGATCGGCATGGCTGCTTTGCTGGAGGACGGAGAAAAGCCTTCCCTGAGGGCAGCAGAGCTGCAGACTGAGCTGGCGGGCTGGCCATGCTGCGTCACGAAAATCCACAGCTGGCCTGTGCCAACTGAGGAGAAAGGCTGGGATGCAAAGTAGAGAATTAGAAGGGTAAATATTTATTCCTGCACATGCAGTGTCCCAGCCAAACCGGGCACCCCAAATGTGCTTTTGCACAGGTTTCTTATTACCCTTCAAACCTTCAGGTACAACACGACTTGACTAATCACAGACACCCCCATTTCTGATTACGAATCACCATAAAACTTTGCAAGGCAACAATATTTTTCCAGCATTCTTGCTGCTTGTCCATTGATCTAGATGTCCATGGAGTCTTGCTGGAGTTACTGATCTATGACGCCAGACGATGCTGGGAGGGTTTCAAAGCCGTGTCAGAGAGGTGTTTTCATACTATAAAGACTGGTTGATATAATACTTAGGGAAGGGAATTTTCCTAACAGCTTCTAGGGAGTTGGACGGCTGGCTCCAGCTCACGAACAGCCTCCCATTCTTCCACCGCCGGCTCCCAGAGCCTCCCTGACTCTGGCTAACCTACAAAATCTTGGGTGTTTTCCTAAAAACACAGCCAGTGTTCCCAGCAGCGCTTCACAGCTGTCTTTGGGGGTGACAAAGGGAAAAACAAGCACCTTCCCAAAGGAGGCCTTTTGAAGGGTCGTGACTTTTCCGGTCTCTCGGGGAGGATTCTCCACCTCCTTTAGTGATGAAAGGCTAGGATGGAGGGATGGTGTAGGTCTTTCCAATCCAAATTACTCCGTGCCACCAGGTGTAAAACCCCTGTCTGCACCTCAAGGGTAGGTGCGGAAGGGTTGGGAGGGAATGGTGGGGAGGAAGCATGCGTAGCCAGGCTTTCCCCAGGTGTGGGAGTCCAAAGCCTCGCTCTTTCCACCCCACCATCTCCGCCGAACGGATCGCGCCCGGCGCTTTCTGTCGCCTGCGCCCCGCCGTAGCCCCGTCCGTTGCCATGACGACGGGCCCAGCGGCCGGAACCCGCTGCAGGCGCTGGGAGCTGCCCCGCCGGATTTAACCGCAGGCCCCGTTACCCGCTCTGGGCATGAAGCGGGGACGGGGCTGTCCTCAACCCCCTCTGAGGGAAGAAGGTGAGGATAGAGAGGTGGCGAAGCGGCGGGAGGGGTCTGTCCGACCCTCCCCACAATGGCCGACCGGGATACTGTTCGCCCGACACGGCCCCCGGTGCCTGCCCCGACATCCCCGGGAGGTGCCGGTGCCTCAGGGCGGCTGGTTGCATGTTCCTTCCCGCTGCCCAGCGCTTGGCTGTCCGGTGGCTGAACAACCGGAGGGGTGAACCTGCTAACTCCCGGCTGACTTATAGTTAGCTAGTTAACTAGTATAGTTAACAACCAGCGTCAACTCAGTTACCTCTCCTCTGTCTCTGGTGACCAAGTAAGCCCTGATGGTGACTTAGTGCCCTGTTTCTTATATTCGATGTTTTCTGTAGTGGAGTAGAAAGGAGTGCCGAGTATACCCACAGCACTGGGCACTCCACCGGGAAGGGGAGATGCGATATCCTTGAGTCTCTTCACATACAGCTTTGTTTTTCATTGATATTGGTGGATAATTCAGCGCATCAGATACAAGAGAAGTCATCGAGTTGTGAGGGAAAGGCAAGAGGAACTTCGCTTCTGAAACAGGATGGACGAAGCAGCTTGCTTCCTTTGTGAGAGTCTGTCACCAGACGCTGCTGTGGGATGACTGCAGCCTGAGGGATAGTTCAGCCAGGAGGTAGCTTATGTTAGCTTTAGTCACAGTTCACTATGTGAAACATTCTGTTGAATTGTTACCAAGGTTTTTGATATTAAATAACATAATGTGAAAACCATCTGGTGTAATAAAACAGCAAAATCTGGCAGCAAAATAGGGATTCCATGGTTTGGGTGGGCCTGGCTCCCCCAGCCACAGTCTGATTAGGAGAAAGGAGAAATAGGGTAATATCTTCAAATAATATGAGTTGGTTTTGTAACAGGTAGCTCAAAGTGATGTGCGAACAAGTTTTCAACAACCTAATGAGAAAAGCATCACATGATTAGTAACCCTTTCTCATCATTCATGAGGCATTTGCCATGTAGCAAACTATGAGTGCAGGCAGATACTGCTAATTTCTTCAAAGACTGAAGTTAGGAATATTTTTTTTTCCAGCCAGTTTGTTGATAAGACTGTGCTGATAAGATTTAATTACATTCTTTCGTATTCTTACCCACTAGTTCTCTACCAGTTGACCCCAAAAGACATTTCCAGCCCTTTGCCTGGGACTGATGCAGGACCATTGGTATACCAAGTTCTGAATCATTCTGCTCGCTCTTTCAGCATGTTGGCATGCTTGCTGTCTTCCAGCCCTTTAGCATTTTTCTGGTACTGGAACCATTCTCAAAAATACCACAAGGGAGCTAGAGACCTCCTCTTTTTCTTTCAGCATGCTCATGTGCAAGTTAATCAGACTAATTGAAGTTGCTTATCCCTGTTAGATGTTAATTTAACATCCTCTTAGTAACTAAGGAACAGTGAGCATGGTGCAGAGGTACCTCGAGTCAGCTCAGGTCCAGCAGAGCTTCTTCGTGCCAGTTTTGCAATGCGACCCCTGGCCTGCTGCCTGTATTGTACTCCCTAGTATCTGTTGCACCTGAGTTTTCTGTGAAGCCGAGCAGCCCAACTCGCTGTTGTCAAAAGCTCATCCTGGCTCTGTGGCAAGCAAAAAGCAACAACTAATAATCCAACACAAGTTGAAAGAAGGAGACATCACTTCTGAGCTCAGCTGTTGTGCAAACAGGAATCATAAACATCAGGAACTTCCCAGGTTATGGTTTGTTTCTCGTCTTTGCAGTTAAATCTTGTGTTCTCCTGCCAGCAGTCCAGACATTGTAGGACAGCTGAATAATCAAGCTGCTTCCTGCATGGATGTCCTGCATAGGTAACTTTCTGTTCTGTTCTTCTAGCAACAGTCTGCTTTATACTTGCACTGTGGAGTAAGTCCTGCTTCTTTCCCCCTTTTTGTCATTAAAGTTCACTTTTTTGGTTTCTAGTCTTTCCACTTCCTTTGTTGCTGACAAAGAGTCTCTATTTTTTTGGATGCTGTGTAGTGCTAAACTGTGGTTCCAGACCATGTGCTCCAGTGGGGCCACCCGCTCTCACTACACTTCTCTGCACTAGCTGGAAGGAAAACATGGCATATCTGAGACAGGTGAAAGCATTTGTTCTGCCATCATCCATAACAGCGTCCTGACATGACCACATCCCCAGACCACCAAAGTACCCTCTTTGCTCTTTTTACTTAATTTACGTCTAGATCCATCCAAAGACTGGCAAAACCTGCAAGTTTCCCTTAGCTCAAAGTTTGGGGTATTGTTGTTTCACACAGACATCAGCACTTGCTTTTAGAGTGTGTAATTGTTTTTTCCCTTTTTTTGCTATAGGTCACAAATCCCCTGTGCAGAAAGAAGTCTTTCCTCAGATGTGTTGTCACCTTAGTCTGTCCAAGTTTCTGTCCACCCTAGAGCATAACTCCAGGACTGGGGCTCAGTCACAATATTTTTGTATTACATATTTTTTTGTTTTCCATTTTTTATTTATGTAGATGAATATCTGCAATAAACCTCCTAATAAGACAACTCCAGAGAATTTGGGCGAAGCTGTTCCTGAGGTGCAGGTCCAACGTGCTCGAAGGAATGGCTGGAGCTGGCCTCTGCACCTTTTCCAGATTGTTGCTTGGTTGCTGTACCTCTTCTTTGCACTGGTTGGCTTTGGAATCCTGGTTCCTCTCCTGCCCCGCCACTGGCTGCCCGCTGGCTATATTGTATCCTTTGGTCAAGAGGAGAACATGGACTGTAATAAAGTATCAGTGCGATTTTTTTAAAATAGTTGTTGGGTAGCATAGAAAGCCTAGGAGAAAGCAGCTGAGCGAAAATCTTTTTCTCAACTATAGCCATAATCTTGATCTTCTCCTGTCTATAAAAAAGAGTTATTTTGAGATCCTCTCTGCCCTTCATCCTTAGGTAGGACACTAACATTCTGCTTGTCTCCTTCATCAGTCTGTTAAGGTTACTATCTTTGCCTCCAAGGCTCTTCTGCTGTCTACTTCTGCCTGTGTGTCTCCTTTACTTTATATTATTCTTCTACAAGGGTGCTGCAGAGTTCAAGGGGATTCATACTAAAAAAGACCCTCCTGAAACATCCTTGCCACAGTGGGTAGCCACACCTCCCTGTGCTGACTGAATGAGTCTTGAAAGGCAGCTTTATATGTTCATGATTATACAGTGTGGTTGCTCGCGATAGCTGGCAGTTGATCTTCTCCCAGGGCCCTCCCCTGTCCTCTGTAGAAAGTCTGTGAGTGAAAGACAAGGTGGTGTAGTTTGAACCTCAGAGGAGAGGTCTCTCATGGGACAGTCTTGTGTCTCTAATACACATCTAACTGTCCTCTAAATGTGGGCAGTACCAGAAGATGGGGTGCTTACACTGTGAAGGCATCTTGTCTTGCGTGCTGCTCAGCAAAGCCTAACTCGGCCCAGCCCAATGTGTTTTCCACCTCCTGTCCTCAAGCCCCCTCTCTAGAGCTGTGCATGCTTGCTGCTTCTGCAGCTGGGGAGGAGAGGACTAGAGATGGGGTGTGCTGGCAAGCAATCCCAATGCTCCCAGTGCCACCTTGTACTATCACCTGCACCCAGGGAAGGAACTTCCTCAAAGCTAGGCCCTAGCTTCTGGTGGACTAGATTGTCTGAGGAGTGGCAGATGGGAAGAGGGTATCCTGAGATTTGAATTTAGTGCTTAACAAGCTGGTGAGGGTTTATAATTTGTGAGCAAGTGTTTGCTTTTGTCATCTCTCTGGTAACATCTTCAGGGTGCAAATAAAATTGACTAAGTGGCTGGGTGCCACTTTCTTAGTGGTTTCTTAGCAGAACCAGGTAACCAAGAAATATTATAGAGAGAATCTTGGAAAAAGTTCTGAAGAGATCCAATATGTACTTACATCATTTATACATCTGATTTATGTATGTCTGTGGAGCCTTTGATATGTTTGGGATGCTTTTGCTTATTGTTGTCTTAGTTACACCTGTGTGATTTAGGCATTAATATCATTAGCTCACAGTGGTCTTACATCTATTTATCTTGTCCAAATCCTTGGTATTATCACGGTTCAAACCTAATGAATTTGTCTACCAAATATCTTTATAACTCAATCTAAAGTCAGTCTAATTCAACAAGTTTATGTATCCCAAAGTTTTACTACCAGTTACTAAAGCACTAACGTCTCTTTTGTGTCAAAGGCAAATTCCTTCCTGTTCTACTACACCAGTCATCAGAGCTCCAGTCAGCTAGACCTCTCACAGACCTCCTTTTTTTCCTTACTACACTGCTCTATTTTCCATAGGCCTTAGTAGCATCAATGATGTGCACATCTGGGTGTGTAACAAATAGACTGGAAGGTTAATTTTTGCACGCATGCTCATTTAGTTGCAGTATATTGAAAAGTGAACTCTTGAGCACAGTGGTACTCCAGGCATGCAGGATTGCTGCTTTCTATTTGTATATTCTTATGTATTTGTATATTCTTTCCAAATATTGGCAGTTAGTTCAGGTGTCTGATCAAAAGTACTGCTAAAGCATATTTGCTCTAACTTGCTACTGCATTTAAAAGTAAGAATCCAAACTGGTAATCTTTCAAGAACCAATGACAAATCCTGGATACTGTCTGTCTGTAAATTGTGTGGGAGCCTACTTTAAAGGGGTGATACTCTTCCCTGGGATTCTGACTAAGGAAAAGGAAAGCAAGGTGATCAGTACTAGTTCCTTGATGTGACTTTTTTTTTTTCTTTCTTGGAAGTCTGGTCTTGTGAAGGGGCAAGTGCACAGCCTTAACTGATTGTTCCTTCCCAAGGAGTCTGTATGGACTAAGAAATGTGGACCTATGTCAACAGTGGGGTCAGATTCTGGTAAGTAAAGGTAATTTTTAAAAACTCCTGTGCTAGGAAGGACATTTCTGTGAGGCAGAGTAGTACATTATAAGGAGGGTTGTTCTTGTAGATTTAGTTACCTTTTTCCAGAGGATATTTATTACAGCGCAAACGTCTCTATTAATAAAGCTTAGATGAATGTGCTGCAATCAGTTATATAGTGATTTCTAATTCTAAGCCATGTATTTCTCATCTGTGTAGGCTTTGTGTATTAAGGATAAAGATATATGCATTAAATCACTCATAAAATCCTTAACTGTATACTTCAGTGTCCAGGAGTGTGTTTTATCTACCATTTAGTTGTTCATCTTACTGCAGTTTCCATTGATCCTGCGGATGCAAATGTGCGAGAAAAAAACTATCTAGGGCCTCTGGCCACCTTCAATCGTAATCAACATGCGCATGTCATTGAAAACCATCATTGCCATGTCTGTGATGTAGATGTGTAAGTATCTTCTTTTTTCCTTCTACTACTCTGTCTTCTTCACCATTACACTTCATTAATCTTAAATGTCAGACTATAAGATTGAAATTGAGCCCCTGAAGCTCTATAGCGTGAGTTAAACTTCATCCTGTGGCAGAGTTCAGTTAGCTGGGTAGGTGCCTGCTGTCAAATGTGTGCATGGTTCTGTACTTTATTTGATTGCTCACCTGTTGTGTGGAGGGAACTGTTCTGTTCTACATGATCTGGATGTTGGTGTTTGACCTAACAACATGTAACTTGGGCATGTGTGCTTGTATCTGGCTAGATGCTAATAGGGTAGCAGAAAATGCTTGGAGGGCAGATACTGAGATCAAACTTTGTAGAACCGCTGAAGGCTTTCAAATAAGAAATGAATGATCTCTAAATTAGAAATTGCACAGTGCATTGAAAGGCAAATTTTGCAGTGTTTGGGACTGTGGTCCAACAATGGCCAATACAGCCGGTACGTTTGGGTGTTGAAGTATTCCTGATGTAGAAGGTTTTCTCACTATTACGAGGATTTCTACTGCTGTAACCCCCTGTATTTGTGTCACTGGAAAGTAACCGTAATGAGCTGGTGCTGCCACGCTAACACCACCCTTTCTTTGGCAGGAGTGCCAAGTCAAAGCACTGTGGAACTTGCAACAAGTGTGTGTGTGGCTTTGATCACCACTGCAAATGGCTCAACAACTGTGTGGGAGAGAGGAATTACTGGTAAGACCCTGGCATTGTGACAGGAGTGCAACACTGCATCAATAATGTCACCCCTTCTCTTCCCAAGATTCTCTTGCATCTCAGCCCAGTCTGTACTCAGCCACACAGAACCACTTTTCTTTCAGCCCCCGGCTGAAAAGAAAACTAGATGAGAAAATCATGAGAAAACTAGATGGAAAATGCAAGCATGATTATGAGATTCAAATAACCAGGGATAAAACTCCTACACTTAGGATTTTGTAGCTGAACATCTACGAGTGAAAACAGAGAACATAATCTTATTATTTGGTATTAGGAAAAGCTTATGGGATGTTAATTGGGTGTCCTTAATGCTTCTGAGAGCTGGAGTGGGAATAGAACCATGATTGTGCTGGTTTTGTCTCTTAAACACCCTGCATCCAGTTTGCATGCTTTCCCTACAAGACTTGCCAGTTAGCAGGAGTTACAGCAGCATGTAGGCACCTCTAATCTGTGCCAGGTTTAAGATAAAGAACAAGGAGGCAATCACTAATTATTGCTTCTCCGTTTTCTTTCCTGCACTAAAACCACATGGAAAGCAAAGCCACATTACACTGCCTTCAGATTTTGTGCAGGGAGCTCTTTGTCTGTCCTAGATATACTTGACTGTTTTGAAACCATGGTTGCTCTAAAGGGTCACGGTTTAGTCCCTCAGGGTAACAAATCAAAAGTAAGACTGTTCACCAGTATTGATCGCAAGTGTAAGAAAGCATCACAGTAATTTGGGATAGCTGTCTGTATCTCCCGACTTTATCAGAGGTTGGGATTTTGAACTGTATGTGTGATGTTATTGAAGCCACTCAGACTTCTCACTTTCTTGGCAGGCTCTTTTTGAATAGCGTGCTGTCTGCCATTCTGGGCCTTGGGCTTCTGCTGCTCGTTGCTTGCTACGTCTTTGTAGAGTTCTTCATTGACCCCACAATGCTTCGTTCCGACCAGCACTTTGACGGTATGAGCAGTGTTTCAGCTGAGCATCCTGTGAATCAGCCAGCATATCCCAGTACAGGATTGGATTCTGTGGGCTCTCTCACTGACAAGGAACTCCATTCCTTACTCCTTCAATTTTATATTTCTGCAAGAATATCTGTGCTCAGCTGGATGGAATGTCTTTCCTTACAGAGCTAACTGCTCTTCCTGAAGACCTTGCAGACACAAAATTTCTTGGGCCTCCAGTGCATAATCAGTCTGCAGCTATTTCTGAGTTAACAATATTTCCAGCTGTAAAGTTTAGGTTAGAGATATTTAATACCTAGACAATCTGCTTACCTCCAACTCTTTTTGCTTTACAGCTCTAAAGAACCACACGGACCGCTGGTTTGTGTTTCTTCCTGCCGCTCCTGTTGAGACTCAGGCATCTGCCATTTTGGTCACGGCTGGGATTTTTATTCTTTTGAGCCTAATGACTGTGATCCTGCTGGGCCACCTCTTGACCTTTCACATCTATCTCAGTAGGTATTATGTTCCTGTCACCTGCATCTCCATTTCATTTTCACTTAGCTACTTCTACTCATTCTGCATTCACTGTGTGTTCACCCATGTTACAAATATACACACCTCGTGCAAGATTGCCATTGAAAAGGTAGAAAATTTAGGTTTAACATTATACTTCTGATTTTCCCCCAGGACCAGGTAGCCTTATCAGTGCATGTGCAATATGGGGCTTGCGTTGGGCCTGTGCATTCCTGTGTCTAAGCTATATTATCCTGGAACGGAAAGCATGTGTGAGAGTAGTAGAGAAGCTAGGTGGGATGAACTGGTTAATTCCAACTCAGTATTAGCGTTGGCAGATTCAGATTGGCTCCCCAGTACTTCTGTTGTGTGAGAGAGCCTGTTTCTCTGTTACCCCAGAGAAGTGTGGATGGTATTGATCTAAATTTCTAATAGGAGGCCTGATGTTCAGGTCAAGGTCCCTTTATGGAAGTTATACCATATCAACACAAAAAGACTTGTGGAATTCAGAGGAAGATGTTTTCAGAAAGGCTCCTAATTAGATCCCTTACTTGTTGCTCTGTCAAGAAGGGATATTTATGTTTGCTTATGTATAGATGGGCATCAAAACCCTTTTTTTCAGCCATCGTCTAAAATAAAGCCAAAGCTATTTGGCTGCCTGATGTAAGTCATGATGAGAAAAGATCTTACACTTGCAGTAGTCAGTGGTGCCAAAACCAGGGAAGAAGGGATGTGGTGGAAGAGAAGTGAGGATGGCAGTTACAGAGGATCCCTGGATGGACTTTTAGGTTGTCAGTTAACAGCAATGCAGTTGCCAACACAAACTAGGTCAGACAAACCAGTGCAGCTCCAGAAGCAAAATGGTTGCGCTGCTGAAATGTAGCATTTGATGGGTGAGTGTTCCTCAGCTGGCATTAATGTTACAGCCAGTGAGGTCATTGACCATCGTTTTCTTTTACAGGCTCTTCGAGTTTAACTTAAATTTGGTCATGCTGCGATTTTGCTTTCTTGGTGGAATTGAAAATTGACTTTGCTGGGTTAATGGTGATGCCTGGAGATTTCAAAGGCCAATCTAGCACTGTAGAAAGACTAAAAGCGTAACAAAGCTGGGGCCGCTCCAGGAAGATTTCTTTTGGATGAAAACGAAAGACATTTGGTTTAGTACTGAGCGGTATTTATCCTGGTTTTGTGTACAACTTCCACAAGAGGGTGCTCCCTCCTTGGGATAAAGACATGTTTTCTCATGTCGAACAAGAATGTGTGTGTGTTAACTAGTTCTACTCCGGGTTTAGGGGATTTTTTGTTGCTGTTGTCTTGGGGTGATTTTTTTTTTTCCTCTTTCAGAATAAATTTTGAGCCAAATTAACTTTTATTTCTGGCCCAATTTTAAATCTTTATGACTTACATGGAAACAGAATTTAATTATTGTTAATTTTTTTAACATTTTATTATATTTAAATCTGCTGCCCTATTGAAACTGGTTCCAGCTGTGCAGAAGTGCAGTGTGTAAGTCCTTACTTAAAAGGAGTGATGTTACCATATTGAAGCCTATATTGTGTGTTGCATAGGAGTAGGCATTGCACTTACAACTGGGATTCAGGGAGATAGACAATGTATGTCTGGTTTAAATTCCTCTTATTTCATACCTGTAATTGTCAGGAATCTCATCTGAATGCTTTAAGGTAGACAGTGTTGGAATGAACCGTCTAACCTCTTCTGGGACTAGAAATACAGTTTACCAATTAAAACGTAGTTACTGTTTGTAAGTATTTCTTCATAAACCTTTTTTTTTAAAATAATTAAATTACAGAAAGAAAATAGCACCCCTGTGAGTGGTATTGCCTTTAAGCTGCACATAAAAAAACCTGGCTTAAGTCAGGTATGACTATGAAAATTTTAGAATCTAGTTTTGTTGCAACCATAATGAAATTTTCAGAATTACTGTCCTGATTTTAATTACTCACTGCTGTCACTCAAAAGGAAGGAAGTAGGTTATTCTCAAAATAATCATTCTCAAAATGATTGAGACTCAGTGCTAGAGGCATTCAGTGAAGCATGGCACTTCAGAAGTTTGGAAGGAGGGTATTTTTTTCTTCAATACTGAGAGGCCAATAGTAAGCAGAATGAAAAAGAAAATAATAGTAGAGAATATAGGAAAAGGATATAGGAAAGCATATAGGGCTCTTCACAGGCTATGATTATATATTGCATAGTATGTGCTGCAGTGTTATCTGGCCAGACAAATGCAGTATTTTTTAACTAAATAGCTCTATTAAAATATTTTAAAAGTTACTCTGTTAAGTATTCAGAAACCAACAAACTCTAAATTAAAAATGGTTTATAGCCCTTTGCTTATGAAGGAATATTCTGTTTCTCAAATAAAGCATACGGTACCATTCTAGGAACATTTGCCAGTGCCCAGCATTGTCCCTGTTAAGTGCATTCACTAATCACTTGGCTGCAGACTCACATTCATTTTTATGCTCTGACTTCTTGGCCAAATGGATCTTGAATGCTTATTTCTTCATCAGGTCATTGCTTTAACAGGAGGGGCACCTTCTCTGCTCTCCCCCACTTCCCTGTGAAGTAGTCCTGTGTTTAGGGTATGGTTTCGAGAGGTAAGGTATTACTGATACAGACACCTTCAGGCAAGAGGAAGGATTTTAGTCTGCATGTCCCACATCCTAGGCATCTGCTTTAACTGCTATGCTTCTGTGAAAAGGAAGAATGACTACCTGGCTGTGCACTAAAAACCTGCAGCATCCATTTCTGGGGTTTGTGTTCTAAAAATACTTACCATAACAGGATCATTATGGGAGGAGTGTCTAAGTTTTGGATCCTCATAACATTTTGGGTCTCATGAAGAAACCAAGCTGCTCAGAAATGTCATATGCTTTTGGTCATTCATGGAAGCACGTGTGTTTGTGTGGGGGACCTTAAGAGCGCATAAACTCAGGCACACGTAAACTCCTGGCACATCTATTTGTCACAAGGCAAGCTGTGTGTTTGATGCTCACTGTTTTGGACATGAAGTGTCTCAGTCTCTTCTACAGGACCCACTAACCTGCTGAATTTCTTTTCTCCGTTTAGCATCAAGTATCACATACCTTCTGACTACTCACTGAGCTTTCTGTACAATACAGATCTTACCCTTATTGGGTATGAATAATGGATTTGCTCTGAAATGAGCTAACAAATTACTACAGTATAGAAGGCTGTACAATGTACCTAAGACTTTAGAATAGTAGGACTATGAGAAAGTGTGGTGATGAGGACAATAAAGGATATAGTAAGATGTACAGTGCAAAGGTACTTTTGGCTTAGAGTATGAGTCTTTTCATGTTTATAGTTATGATTTGATTGTATAGTTATTCAGACTGTTTGTCTACATGTAATCCGGGAGTGGCCTTTCCTGTGCTAACAGCTCTTTCTTTCCTCCCAGTGTGGAACAAATTGACTACGTACGAGTACATCCTGCAGCAGCGTCCCCAGCAAGAGACAAAAGGGGTAGACAAGCAACTGGAGTCTTGTCCCTCCCAAGTGAGACCCAGTCAGGTACTTATGGACCTTTCAGTCCATTTCTCAAAAACAGCCTCACTTGTCTGCAGTGTAAAGTTTGCTTCACTTTTGCGAGCTCCAAATTTTAGAGGCAGTTGCTACAGATAAGACTTTAGAGGTACTTTGGTGGAGTTGAGTGGGATGCAAGAGAGTGTAGGGCCTGTAATTTGATGAACACTCTAGGCATAAGCAAGTACTGCTTTCAAAGCAACAAATCCCACCCACTCTCTTCCTCCACCGGTTGTTTTGGGCCCTGCGCTATCTATTCTCTTCTGCCAGCGCAGCTGTTTGTTACAGTCATGCAGTGAACAGGGTGGGGGAACTCATCTGGGTAAGAATAAACTTTATTAAAAAAAATAGTTGAGCTCGTGTTTAGCTGGCTCAGTTCCCTCCCATTTGGTTCACCAAGCAGTCACATAAATGCCTGTGTCAGCATGAATGAGGATGACTGAAGAGTGGGAAGGGTCCTGTCCCTGGAAAGGGCAGGACCATCTGTTTCGGTGGCACTGCATGTCTGGCTGGCTTAATGTGAGCAGTGTGCAGGTCATGACTGAAAGCAAGATAGGATCTAAGGCTGGAAAAACTAGGGCTAATCATTGAGCAGCTAATAATACGAAGTAGTTTAACCATCTTGAAAAGGAAAAGGATACCAATGGTTTTCAGAAATGACCCAGATATCTGCTTTTCGTTGAATTGAGTCTACATAGTGATAAGGGTCCTTGTGATTACTGTGATGTTGAGCTGTATCACTGTAAAAAGTGTTCCACAATGCTGTTACAGTCTGCAGTGGCATATATATTCTGCTATGAATTGAGACGTTCAGTGTAATTTATTTTGCTGCAAGGCAGCTGTATCCCTGGAGTTACTCAAAGTTTGACAGGACAAATTCTGTACTGTCTTTAACTGGGGGTTGGACTAGAAACTTCCAGAAATTCCTCCTAGTTTAAATTATTGTGTGACTCTGTGATCCTCTGTAACTCTAGCTTTATGCAATAAGTTACCTCCTATACAACCAGTTTTGTACTGGGTAAGAAATTAATTAAATCCAAACTTCATCCCAGTATTCTGTGTAGAGATACTGAGATCTCTCTGGACTCATTCATAGTTTTCTCCTATCAAAGCAAAGGGGTGAGTGAGCTAATTCCCCTTCTGTATAATATGGAGACCCCAGCTTTTCATATACATTTTTCTACTGCCTTGGAAAAATTGAACTTTCAGTTTAAACAGAGGTTTCCATAACAACAAAAATATTTGGCACCTTGTCTCATGGAGCTTTTGCTTACCGTGCAAATTAAAACAATAGTAAAGCATTAGCTCTAGTAATTTCCTAGTTTCTAAATTTTGATTGATACTGAAAATCTATCTGAACAGGGCTGGACTCTCTGTGTGTGCATATTTGGGATGTAGCCATTCGACAATGTTCTCCTGTCTGCACTGGTGCTTATCTAGATGTGTGTGAATATGGTTAATTTGAAGCAGCAGGCCTGGAAGAAGCAGGGCAAAAAGTAGTTCTGTGTTTCAGGACTGCAGTTAATACCCTGGGGAACAAGAAAGACTGGATGATGCCCAGTAACATTGTTAAGAAAAATGTTAACCCTCCAGATTTTCCTTGTTTCTTACATAGCAACCAGGGATAAATACAAACAAATAGATTGGAGTAGGAGTACACCAAGTGACTTGCAGTTTGTAAGCTGTGTTGACTACAGCCTTCTTTAGCTTGAACACAGAAATCCTTTGTAATTGATCCAAGACGCTGCAAGCATAAAATGGAAGTCATCCTCTTCCCACTTTTGTCCTAACTGTTCATTCATTTTAGGGTGTAAGAAGAAATATGCATTTCTCCTTTAATCCTTGTTTTTGAGCCTTATTTGAGCTTGGGTGTTGGTTTTGGCTTCAGTTTTCCATGTTTGTCTGTGGTTAAGTCTTCAGCTATGTTCAGGTTAAAGATTCTTCTTTGGGTTAAAGAATTCTTATGTGCTTGTAGAATCCTTCTCAGAACACGCACAAAGTAAAAGTCCTAATTTTTCATACTGGAGTGGTTCAGATGTCACAAAAAATGCAAAACAGTTGAACATACACAGCCTTTGCCTCTATTACCACACCCAAAGCAGCATGTGCAAGTAACAGTTTTTTCTGTAGGTGGTTGCACAGCAGTCCAAAGAAATATAAACTAAACCAAAAATGATGCTTTAATGCATAATTGCATTCATACCAGGGAGCTGGCTTTCATAGTGAGACCAGCTGGGATGTGATTTTTTTTTTTCACGTTCCTAAAGCTTTGAACTTGCTTTAGACACTGATTCAGGTTGGTGAGGTTTGATTTTAAATAATAAACATGGATTTTACTCAGCTTCCCCCATGTTTTCAATATTGCTTCTCTTTTCCAACATCTGGTTAAGATGAACCTTGTCTTCACTCTCAGCCTCAACACTTGCAACAGACTCACTTTTCCTGGGACAAGAACCATTTTTTCCTGTACTATTCTGCACCTCCCACCCCAGCCAGACAACATTTCAGGGCACTGGCTGCCACTGAAGTGGTTGATAAGAGCAGCTCTAGCGGGTAAAGGAGCTGAATTCATCCTGAAGATACAACCATGAAACTTGGGGTGGACACAGCTGGTATTCAGCCTCTGGAGGAGGTGTGAGCATGACCAGGGTTTGCAATAAACTTGGGCAGTCTGTCAATTTAGCAGTCTGTTTTCAGCAAGAGTAAAACCTGAATCCAAACAACCCAATTGGAAAGGGTAAATTTGTCTTGCTGTCACAGTTGAAGGATGCTGGCTGTCCTGCTGACGACTGTGGGAGCGGAGAGAGGCTGGGACTCTGCTGTGGTTGTATTTTTTGTCACACTGAGAATACACTGTATTTTCTACTGATTGAGTCTTCTTCCATTTGCTTCTGCTAGTCAGCTCTAATGTTTGCTTTCATTTATGTGGCTGCTTTGGTTATACATAATTTATACAAGGCTGAAATGGACAAAATGGATTTAAAAAGCTCTTTCATTCCCTGCTTGGAAAGAAGTTGTTAATGATATTCTCAAGACGTATCATTTATTAATCTCCTTTGAAATGCCAGTCCTGTTTGTATGCTGTGGACATGGAATGTTGATTGTTTTCAGTTACTCTGCAGAGTCGTACGAGGATGTGTCCTGCTGCAGCTCATTTCAGCCACAGTGCTTTTCCTCTGAAAGGATTTACCACCTGTATGCTTACAGTGACATGAGATTGTTCCTGGTCTCCATTTGCAACTCAAGTGCATGAGACTTGGATGTAAATGTTAAGAATTTGGTCCCCAATGAAATTTGAAGAAACAGTTATGTACATTTGGTGTTCAGCTGATGATGAGCAATGGTCTGACTTGAGTTACCAGTTCTATTTGAAATACATGTAAATTTCTGCAGATTATCAATCCTGCACTTGGATAAACTCTGCCTGTAATAGAACTAAATAGCATAATTCTCAAATCAGAAAGTTCTAATGTTTGGGATTGCTAAACCAATTCCCTTCAAATTTAATGTTACCACCTATAAAGCAGCTGGAAATCCCCTTCCATCTCTTTTTTTTGTTTACAAGACCCATTAAACTCAGAGCATGTTACAAAAGGCAACAGGCCTAAGGCTCCAGACATTGATGTTCAAAAGCAACTAGTAATTTTGGAAGTATCTCTTCTGGCATGTAAAGAAGGCTAGACAAAGCTAATCAGACCAGTGTGCTGGCTCTGACACTGGCCAGTTGTGGATATTGCGAAAGAGTACAGGAGTTGTAGTCCCCAGTACCCTCTCCCAGCACTTGGCAATATGTGTTAGGGGCCTTTGGAGCACAGAACTTTGAGTGGCTTTGTATTTGCTGGTTTCTCACACAAACTTTTCTCATTTCTTCTTGAATCCATTTAGCACCTGAACATTTAGCACCTGCAGCATCCCATGGCAGTGACTGCTACAGCTTATTTCCATCCTGTGTCAAAAATGCAGCCTGCCTTCTGTTTCTTTTGAAACTACTACCTGATTTTTTTCATTTGATGCTCTCTAAATATTCTGTTAGATAGATGGTAAACAATTATTCCCCATTTGCTTTTTCCACTCATATCTGCCCTGAGTATTTCCTCTCCCAACTGAAGACTCCTGGTCCATTAGCTGTTTCTTGTACAGAAACTGCTCCATACCTTTCATTGGTCCTGTCACTCTTCTCTGTACCTTCTTCCAGGTCTTCTTGGGGGAAAGTAACATGAGACTATTTTCCTTTTTCTTTTTTTTCCCTTTCCTTTTCATTCCTGTAATCTGAAATTATTTCTTGGCTGCCACTGAATATGCAGCTCCGTGAATTCTTTTCTAGTTCAGAGACCATTTGCTTTGTATGTAAAGTTACACTACTTTTCCCATGTGCATCACATTACATCTTTACATCTAGCAATATTGATTTTTGTGTGCCATTTTATCACCCTGTAATTCAATATTGCAAGAATCTTCTGCAACTCCTTGCAGCTGCTTTTCATTTTTACTGCCTTGCATAAGGAAGTATCATCACCAGACTTCTCACTGCTCCGCTTTTTTGTCGATTGTTTATGAATTTGGTGAAGTGCAGAGGCCCTGGGTCTCTCAGGAACCCATCTGTGGGATGTCCAACTTTGACTTAATTTTCTCAAGTTTGCTGATCAGGCTGTTCAGACAAATAGGTCTTCATGAGCTTGTTTAAGATTTTTTGGAAGCTAATGACTATCATATTTAAAATCCCTCTTTCTTTACCAACTGATAGATGCCTTAAAATGTATATGTGTATATATGGCCACTGCGCACTGAAATGTTGATGAGGAAGTTATCTTGCTAATTATTCAAGTTTAAGAGCAGCTGGAAAGTAGTGTCAAGCTTCTCCTGAGCACAGTTTATCCTTTTTGACAACAAAGCTTCATACCCTGCATCACTTGGTACTCTGACCATCTTAACTGTGTCCTTTCGAGGGAGAACTGGGAGCCCTTTTCTGTAATGCAGACACTTGGATTTAGGAGGCTTATTCCTTGAGTCTTCTTATATGTTTATGAAAGTATGCAATTTTAAAATTCAGGATGGCATTACTTTGAATTCATCCACACCTGAGGCAAATGAGCAATATATCACATCTGAAACCAGCAGTTATTAGCCATACAGGATTCACACAAGAAACAGAAAATACTTTATGTTTTTCCTGGATGTTGCATGCTTTCATTTTCCTCACCTCCATTTTGAATTTAAAAGAAGTTTTTTGCATTCACTGCTTAAGTCCTATGATTGAACTGTATAACTAATGAGGGCTTTAAGTGATATTTTGAATGTGGTCCCAAGAAATGATTAAGCTGGTCTCCGTAAGTGTGCTCTGATATGATTTGGAGTCACATGAAATGCTGGATGGACTAAATGAATGAATCAGGGACTTCTAATTGTCTCAATCTTGGTTTTCCATCTTCTTAAGCAGCAGACTCCTGCTGAGTTTCAGCTGTGCTAGCTGTAAGGACAGAAAATGTCTGGCATGTGGCTGAGGAAGGAGGAAGAAGACATCTCTCTTGTGAAAATCCCTCTTCTCCCCTCTGTGTCCATATTGGTCTGAAAATGTGAATCCTTTTTTTTTTTTCTTTTCTTCAGGAAGCAGACTTTCTTTCAGGTAACCCGGGCTATACAGACCCTGGTATTCAAGTAGAGGAATTCTCAACAGTAACTTCAGGAAAAGGGTGAGTAAACTCATATATAGGAGTCTCCTAGCAGCATGTATGGTGAATGGGAAATTGTCACCAAAATCATTTATGGACCCTAAGACAAAAGTACTTAGGCAGATAGGGAGCACCCATGTTTTGACCAAGGCATGGTGAAATCTTTGAGTTTCAGGTGGGTAAACACCTGCAGGAGTACTTGCCTCCCCTCCCCTGGGAAAATATATTTCCTAGAATACTCTATTTAGGCTGTTTTATATTAAAATTACTTTAAAGCTGCCTGATTTGCCCTGTAATTCCTATACTGAGCTCATTATAGTTAGATGATTCAGGTTGTCAAGAGATGAATCACAACAGCAAATTTTATAACACAGGCAAGCACTCATGGGAAAACACCATCCTTGTCTCTTAATTAATCATTGCCTATTAACTCATGTCCCTCGGGAAGAGAGAGGAAACCTTTCATATTTTGCACAGTTGCACAGGAAAAGTTACCCTGCAGTTTTGCTGGGAATGCTGTGCAAAGTAGGGGATGCTTCAGTCAGGCTGATGCGTATGTGAAAACAAAGTAGGCGTCAGAGTTAAGTCATGTCTAAGGGAAGTATCTTGTATGTCTGCTGTGTGTTTTAGCTTTTCAAAGCTCTATGTGCACAGTGATGAAGCTGACCCCAAGCAGAGCTCCTCCCCTGACCTCCCGTCTCTTCACTTTGCGGTCCCCTCTCAGGTAAGCCAGAGACTTGCTGCATACCATAACCTCTGCTGCTGACAATTCACTATGGTGCATGGGTGCACACTCACTCTAGTGCAGACTGTGGTTACCTCCTTCGTACATGTGCTCTTCCTGTCCTCAGCATGCATCTGCAGGTATGGCTGTGCCCTGCAGTCACGGTGTCTAAGTGATAGTCTCCTGTCTCATCTCCCACATGTGATCAGATGTATTCCACAGTTCCTCATAAGCTTGCAGCTCAGCTGTAATACACTGTCTTGCTGCTCCAATGCAGTTCAGTCACTGTATCTATGCTACTTTGTGGATGTAACAAGCTATGCATGTCTCTGTAGAGCAAAATCCAACAGTTTACATGTTCAAATATGGATGTTTAAAGCATCTGTCCCAGGGAAAGATGGTGTGTGTGGATATGAAGCTTGAGTGTATGAAACAGCTGTCCAAAGTCAAGTACCTACATCCAGATGCTCTCCTTCCTTGCTCAAATGGCAGGTGGTGGTGCTCTCCCCCTTTCCTCCAAGCTTATTAATCAAAGTCTTGTCATCTAGATGATAAGAAAAATTCCTTTTAACTACACTTGTATTTTGGACAAGAGTGATCTCTCTCTTGGGATGTCCTGTGCTATGTGACATTTGGTCCCCTCTTCTAGTTTGGCTTTACAAATGCATTTGTCCACCAATGTCTCATACATCCTCCGGCTGTATGAGACAACAGCTTAAAGGTACCTACACACAGAGAATCACTGTATGCAGACAATATATGCGTTCATTAAATACCCATTTTCTGTTATTGCTTTATAGTAACTCAGTCTTAAGCTATACAATATTCTTGCTCTTTGGTCATACTTAATGTTCATTATTAAAAATAGGAGGAATTAAAAAGAGGTAGAAGTTAAAAAAACTGCCTGTCTCATTGCTTTGGACTGATGAAGTGACTTCCCTTCTCTTGGGCCACTTGCTTTCACAGCAACAGAAAAAAAGAAGAAACAAGACACATAAAGCTTCTTCCTCAGCAATGGACAGCAGATCTAAAACGCACACTAGACCTTGGCCCTCTTTACAAGATCCCCAGTCAGGTGAGAGTGCGCCAGTCAGCTTCTCTGCTTCTGGACTGGATTTCTGGTTGCTGGCACACAGAAATAAAATGTGTCATGAAAACCCAGCACTGGCAGAAGGTTACCTTGCCTAAGAAGGGAAAATGAGTGCTTCAAGATATTCTAAAATAATCAGACTTGGGTACACTGCTGAGTGTAGAATTCTGTACATTTTTATATCTATATTACATAAATATATGTATGATTTTCTTTAACACTAGTAGATCAGTCATATCAGAGTTTCTGGGCTTTGTGGGGCTGAGGGATCTCTCTCTCTCTCTCTCCCTCCTCAAGCTTTCTTCTCCCTTTCTTTCCATCTGTAGAGTTCCCAGCCATGGCTGCTGCCACCTCATCTTCCCACAGCCTTCGCCTCCTAGTGCCAGCTTTTCCTCTGAGAGCTGCTGTGCCCCCTAGCAGCATCGGCCTCATCCAGGCAGCAGGACCCCCAGCTGACTATCACTCAGAGTCCGCCGAGTCCATGGATGAGATTCCCGTGGCTCAGACTCGCCTTGGGAGCACAGCCCTTCATGGGCCTCCTAAGAATAACTCAAGCAACTCTCAACACTATCCTTTGTCCACAGACAGTCCCAGAGGTGACAGGAAGAAGAATCTGTATTCTGGACACAAGGTAAAAAGGAAAAGCTGCCAGCAAGACAGACGCATGGAACGAGACCTGGAAATTTTTTCTAAGATTCCTGCTGTGTTTGTAAGTAAGAGCAGTGGAGAACCTCGTGTTTCTCAGCCCCAGCCCAGTGAGAGCACATCTGAGCCACACCACAGAAAATGCACCAGCAAGCAGCACATGGGCAGACATGATTCATGCTTTAAGGACATAAGGACAAACACCAAAGCGGCCTAGTGATAGCTTTCCAAAGCCATAGCCTTTGGGGACAAGGCAAGAGGTTCTCTTTCTGTTTGTATTTTGCTGTTCAAAGATCTTGACTCCAGTGACTTGCCTTTTTCCCTGGAGGTAGCAGCGTCCCTTTACCTGATGCTGTCCATCTTCCAGCAAACTAGCTGAGAGGCAGTAAAAAACCTGCTGCATCATTGTTTCTGGCTACTGCCTCTTCCTAAGCCAGGAGTGCCCCCAAGCCCAGTTCCACTCTCCTTGTCAAGGGGGAATGGTCTCCCCTGATAGGGATGTGTCCAGGGCTGCCACTGGTTAAAGACTGCAGCGTTAGTAGTCCGTAGAGGGCTAAGGGACTCATGCCTGCACTATATGCTAGCCATCAGACTGCAGTGAGACATTTGTCATGCTCAACCAAAGGCAAGAAGCAATAAGGTGGCAAACCTGAGGTAGTCATGTTGCTAGAGAGAACTCAAATGCCTTCTGTAGGAAAGGGCTTCAGCCTCCTGGCCCTCTGCACTCCAGTACTGCAGTAACTTTCTGGGAGAGCGTCTGAGGAAGAACAAGGCTGCATTTCTGCTGTTCCTTGGCACCCTGGAAACTAAATTTCCCATCTGCCTACATCCTGTCAGTTTTTGGCTTGCGCCCAGGGGCTTCAGCAGGCGGTCAGGGAGTAACCTCAGGATTGACCTGTCCCTGTACTGCTTTCCACTGTGTGCCCTCAAGCCAAGTCCACTACCAGCATGTACTCTGTGGGGTGGTGTAGTTTGACCTGCTCCACCTTCCCAGCAGCCTGAGGTGCTGTACAGTGCAGCTTTCTCATCAGAGAGCTTTCTCACCTTTTCATTTCCTGGGCTGCCAGATCTCCATTAGTCCACAGCCAAGCCTGGAGTCTCTGTACTGCAGAAAAATCCTGCAGCAGACACTGGGGCACATAGCCAGTGCCTCAAGTCACAGCACCTTATGCTGGTGGTGAGAAGCAGAGAGCTGCCTGTGCTGCCGACCTACAGCACCTCAGCTTTCCCTGCCCTCTTGGCTTCCCCAGGCAGCATGCCCCGTTCCAAATTCCTGGCTGAGTGCTGAGGCTGGGGCTGCCAGCAAGCCCAGATCTGCCTAGCAGCCAGCTAACCTCAGAGCCCAGGATAGCAGCTATGCACACATCCCGATGGGCATTGCCACTGGCATGGGTGTGCCTGACGTGATTTGTCACTTGACAGCTGTGGCACCTGCACAGCTCCTGCCTCCCCAGCATGGCTGGTGCCCTGAGTGGCAGTGGCTGGCTTGGCTGGTTGCACTGTTTCTGGACAAGCCCTTGATGCTGCATGCTTCTGGTGTGTGTGAACAAACAGGTGTATCAGCAGGAAAGAGGAAGCCCGGGAAGTGCTTATTATTCTACCAAATGTTTTGATGCTTGGAAACCACAATCAACCCTTTCTCCAGTCTATGGTGGGTGCAGGTAAGGGAAGACAAGACAAAATGGGGTGCCATGTGAGTCGAGCTAAGCTGTTCCTCCCCTCACCTAGCTCAGTCTGCGAGCATTCATCAGAAATGGTTCAGAGCAAGACAGAATATCTGGGGATAAATGCCCTCTGGGCAAAGCCAGCACTGGACAGGCAGGATGGACTCCTTGGTTTGATGTACACACTTCCCAGCCTGGCTGTTGCCTGTCATCCCAGTGCTCACACTGGCTTCTGTGCTGGTCTGAGGTCCACACGAAGTCTGCTTCCCCTGGAACTTTAGGTCCAGACAGATTTCCTTCTTGGGAGCTCACTGCAGCAGAGAGAGGCAGGAAGGTGGCTACTGTGTGTTGAAAGCCTCAGCTCATTCCAGGGACACCCCTGAATGCCAGCAGCTGGCTCAGCTGTCTTGGGAAGCACCCCAGCACTGTCACCTGGCCAACACCATGCTGTGTGGTGCTCATGCAGTGGACATTTCAAGTAGTGCTTGCCTTCAAGGAGAAGGCAAAGTGCTGCGGCTAATCCTGGAAACCCATGATCCTTACAGAGCTGAAGCTGGAGTAGGGGAGTCCTCCCTTTGTGGAAGGGTTTATGGGCTAAGTGTGTCTCATAGACAGGACCGTCCAGGCCAAGCTCTCCCTGGGATGGTCCTTGGGAAATTCTGGCAAGGCAGCGTAGCTACGATCACTGACCCTGGGCTTCTTTAAAAGCCTGTCTTACCATCCTTCTCTGTTGTCTGTTTTTGACTCCTGAAAGAGCTGGAATGAAGAGCCTTGACTCTTCGTCGAATTACATGGGGCATTGATCAGCAAAAGTGAAGTCTCATGTAGCTGTTGAAGTCATTATGTCTCAATTTGCAGGAAGGGTTGGCCTGTGGTCACACTCCTTGCAGCTTCCCTTGCTGCTGTGGCCAGTGGTACCTGCTGGAAGTGTGACCCTTTGGAAAAGCAGGTACGTGTGGGACCAGCCCTTGTGGGCCAGCAGACATGGCACTGCTTGACTGCAGAGACCAGGGCATCTGCTTACTGATGGATCCTGGTTAGACAACGTCCTTCCAGTTGTTTCTCCACATATCTGCTGTCATCCAAGGAAACTATACCCTGCAGTAATGCTGGGCTCCGGATTTTCAAAGGCCAGCTGGCCCTCCACCCAGAAGGCATTGGTAATTTCTTTCCAGCAGGTGTCCCTGAGAAGACCTTGTGTGTTTTCTTATGCTTCATCCATGCAGAACCAGTCCCAAAGTCATTGTATGGAGCTCTTTAGTAGCTCTGTCCATAATAAATTTTTCTATGCCCTTTGCTAAATAGTTTCCTCCTTTTTTGCAGTCATTAATTTATCTGCCCTGTTGATGGTCCCTCCACTTTTCCCTGCACCTCTGATGTCCCAGCTGGGCTTAGCACCTTAACCTGTGTGGGGATGACAGTGGTCCCCTCTCCATAGGACCCTATGGATGTTAGGTAGGACTGCCTTCCCTGCCTTCCCAGAGGGGTAGGGTGTAGACCACCTTCTCCAGGAGATATGTAACTCCACCCTGGTTTCTGTGCTGCAGCAGGGTGAGCACCACTGGGAGGAGGCCAGTCCGGCTGTGCACCATGCTGTAGGAAGACTGCTATGCCCTTTGGGATGAGTGGAGCTGGGTTTCCTGGTCTATCATATGTCCAGGGAAAGAAAGGTCTGGCATGTCCTGAGGTGGCAGGTGCTGAGCACAAGCTGGGAAGGAAGGGGATGTCCTACAGTTTGCTGGGACATGACCTTCTCAAGGAGCACAGGGCTTACCCTCAGGTCCAGCATTTAGTTGTCCTCTCCATCCCAGGCTGTGCTCACCAGCCAGTTGTCCTGCTGAGAATGGCCCGTAAGCCCCAAATTCCCCTGCCACACACACAGACACCCACCTGAGAAAGGTCTTTGCTCCCAGAGTCCCGGACAACCAGTGCAGAGCCCCATAAGCTGCTGGGCTGTACTGGTTATGTCCTGCCCTGCAGGCTTTTCCACAAGGAGCAGGTAACCACACTTGTTGTTGGAGGACAACAGAATGCCCTGGGGACCCTGATTTGGGAGTTCCTCTGGGTAGGGGAGACATCCTTCTGCTGCCTTCAGCTGAGCCATGGACTATTGTCTCCACTACATCAAGTGCTGGAAGAGGCAGAATAAATCAAGGCTGCAAAATGCACAATGCCTTGTCTGTGCATTGTGGCAGCTGGGTGCTGAGCAAAGAGCCAGGCCCCAGCAGGACGGGCTCCCAGCGCTGCCAGTGTTGGCCTCTGATCTCCTGAACCTCACAGGTGGCAGGTAGGATTGTGTGTGCTGTGGGGTGTTCAATTTTGGCTGGGTTTTGTGTTTTCACCACAGCCACATTAAAGGAGGACTGTTGAAGATGCATATTGGGCACCCAAGAATGAAAATGGTAAACCTGAGATGGTTTTAACCCCTGGGAGAATTGCTTTCTGCCTCAGATCTGTTCCCAGCAAGAATGAACCTTTGCAAGTGCAGTCCAGCATCTCAGCTGAACTGCTTCATGCCGGGAGAGCCTTTTGCAGACATTGCTTTGCAATATGCATGTGCCTTCGGGGCCCTGGCTTTGGATGCTGTGTGTGGTGTCCCACAAAGTCAGGGAAGTTTTCTACAGCAGGCAGCTGGTACCTTCCAGGATGGTCACAGCAGGGGCAGGCACAGCCTGGGCTCTCTCCGTCCCCACCTCATTTCTGTCCTTTTGGGACCATAATGCCGATACTGTGTGGGTTCAGGTGCTGAGGGCATTTCTGCTGCCCTGGTGAGGCTGCTGCCCTGAATGAGGAAGGTCCATAGCAGACCTGTGGCAGCAAGGAGAAGGAAGGAGTCCCATTAGGGTACTGCTGCAGAGGCCAGCTTGTGGGCAGAGCGGTCCTGGCCATGATACCAAGGGACTGCAATGACCGTGAGCTAAGCTCTTGCTACAGCCCAAGATGATCAGGGAGCTGGGTTAAGGCAAAAGCAGAAGTCCTGATGCCTTCAGCTCCCCATGGCTGCAGAAACATTGAGGTCTGGCATCCCTGGGGACCTTCTCCAGCACTCAATAAAAGGTTTTTGCCAGGGCATGAACTGTCCCATCAGCAAGAGGCAGTGCCCTGGGCTGGCCATTTCCACCACAAGATGCTGTGGCTTTTTATTAGGAACAAGCAAAGCATTTGCAGGATGGTGACAGCTTTCCAGAGTCCTCTAAAATCATAAATCACTGTCCCTGGCCACTCACCAGCAGCTGTGCCAGGCAGGCCTTGCAGTGCCTGCTCTAAGCCTCTCAGCCTCGGTGTGGGACGTACTCCCTGCTTGCTTTCATCTTTGGGCCTGACTCAAGTTTCTTAGTTTTCTCTTTGAAGTCAAGGGGACCTTCCTAGGGGAAGTGACTTTTGGTGAGTCTGTTCCTGGGCTCTGCTTTTGACACGTCCTGAAAGCATGGTGGGTGGGGGAAGGAACCTCCTGCCAGAGGATGGAGCTTTTTTCCCCCCTCTTCTCTGCCTGGTGCTGTGCATCCCAGCTGGGACCTCAGCTTGAGTGGCAGATCCCCCCTCGGCTCTGTGTGCTGCTGGCACACCCAGCACGCACACATGCACACAGGGCGCACTGCTCGTCAGCCGCAGCTAAGCCTCAGTTAATGCCTTGTGGACACGCTGTTGCTGGGGTTACTGTATACATATTGCACAACCTCCGAAACACTTCCCTCTGTTTTGTAGCAACTTGTGCTAGAGAAGCAGCAGTCCTGCATAACCTCATCCCACCCCAAATGCAGCCCAGCCAGCAACTCATTCCTGAAACAAGATGACTCCGGGGAGCCTGCAGTGCCCAGCCCTGGGGGACGCAAGAGGCAAAGAGGACTGAGGGTGAGCAGAGAGGGTGCTCCAAGGTTGTGCTTGTGCTCTTGTGCAAGCTCTGAGCTGCACCCTGGAGCTATTGCAGCACGCCAGGACTCTGCATGAAGATGGGGAGCTAGACATGGTCCTAGGAGGGACAAGCCCAGCATCAGAAGCCATATCTTGGTGACACTGAGCTGTGAGCCTCGGTGTGCCTTGGGCAAGCTCTGGAGTTATGCGGCTCATTAAGTTCCCCAGAGCAGGAGACAGCCTGGCAACATCCTGACCTTTATTGGAAATCACAAGAAGGGAAAGGTCCCCAGGGGAGCTGAGCACTGTGCCGTGTCCATGTTCCTCCACCACATCACAGGACCTGTGCAACCTCCTCCTCAGCTCCTGCCTGCACTCCAGGCTCCGGACCAAGTCACAGCCTCCTCCTGGGCTTCCTTTTCCGGGCTGCATGAGGAACAGCAGGAGCCAGCCAAGGACCATCCTCCATCCCTACAGGGCTGTCATGGTGACAACAAATGCACAACAAACCCCAGCTCTTAGGAACCGAAACCTGACCTGCTCAGCCCGACCCCGTGGGGCAACTCGCCAGCCCTGGCTTGGTGCCCCCAGCTCTCCCCACGTGCCGCCTCTTGGCTCTTTGGGCTCTGCAGCCCCCGGGGCCGGCTGGAGCTCCGGCAGAGGAGCTGCTGATGTGCCCAGCTCCCGCCTAGTTCCTGCTTGCTGCCAGCTCAGTGCATCTGGGCTCTTGCGCTGCCTGCTGCTGCCAAGCCCTGCCAGAGCTGCTGCAGGCTGGATGTTCCAGCCACCGTTAGCTGGGCTGGTCTCTGGAGCTGTCGGCTGGAAACAAAGCCAAAGACACCTGCTTCTAGTGGGGAGTTGCAGGGCAAGCTGAGGACAAGGCTGTACCTTCAGCAAGACTTAACTACCCTTCTCGATATGGCAGCCCCAATTATTGCTCCTTCCTTAAAGCAGAGAGCAAGCAAGCAGCTCTTCCCAACTTTCTGAGGGGTGGGACGACAGCCCTAGGTCCTTGCTGGCCTGGGTGGAAGCTCCACTTCACAGCTAGCCGGTGTAACCGCTGAGCCTCTGCACTTAGGAACCTGCTTTTGTAGTTTCTGAAGAGTGAGATGCATGTGTGTTCAGGACAGAGTCCTGGTGCCACCTTTGTGCAGCACCCAGACTCTGGCCGTGTCTGAGCTCTACCAGGACAAGCTGGACAGAGGAGAGACACTCGTGGGTGAGGTCTGCCTGGACTCAGGCATCAGGCTGGTCCAGCCCTGGTAGATGAGCCTCCACACCTGTCCTGCCCACCCTTGCCTGTCCCCTCCAGGATGTCCTTGCCACCTGGCAGCCATGGGTTGTCACCCTGTCTCTGGCTGGGCTGTGATACAGCAGCTCCTGCCGATGGAGGGGTCACAAGGCTGGTTGGGGGCCATGACAAAGTGAGATCCTTCATGTCGCCTTGAGCATCTGGAGCTACCCAAAGCAGACAGGTGCTGTGGCATGCCTGTGTCCTCTGACACCAGCCCTGGCATTCACCTCTGAGGCAGGAGGTAAAGTTAGTGATTGCAAATCACAGACTTGCAGAGTTGGCTGGCGGTCACCTCTGGAGGTCTCCGGACCCTGCTCCAAGCCAGGATCAGTATGAGCAAATTGCTCAGGGCTTTGTCCAGTCAACAAGGTCCCGGCAGAGAACACATGCCCCTCAGCCAAGAGGGAGGAGGTTGTCACTGGGGCTGTACCCCAAAGCAGAGGGCTCTGGGTGCAAGAGCAGAACTGGGATACCCCTGGGGCAGCTCAGCCATGGGGATGCCTGTGTCCATCCTTGCCCTGCAGCTCCTCTGCACAGGGACTAGGGCAGACGGAGACTGCAGGGTGCCAAAGGCCACCCAGCTCCCTAAGCTGCTGATTTACCCGCAGGACCCTGCATGGCAGCAGCAAACCACACGCTGCATCCCCTCAGTGTGAACAACTGGTGATGCTGCGGCTGGCCGTGCACAACGCCTGCCGGAGCGAGGACAGGGAGTGCCAGGGGAGCGCAGAGGTCGGAACAGGCTGTGGGCAAACAGCTGAGGTGGGGCGGTGAGTAAGTGGTGTGGATTGTGTTGGGACTCCATGGCAACCACAATATTTGGGTGCTGCTCTTCAGCCCGCAGCACCCGCCAGGAGCCCCACGTGTGGTTGGGCTCTGGGTGAGGGCAGCAATGGGCAGCACTGGCATGCCGCTGGCTGTCTCCAGGTTGCTCCAAGGGTGTCCCACCGGGCTGTGCAGAGGAGACCAGCACTCACCACAGTGACTGGCACGCCAGGATGGTTGGCATTTGCCCCCAGAGCTCGAGCAGTGGCCTTTGGTCCACGATGTCATCCACCAAGAGGGGCCAGCTCCTTTATGGAGAGGCATGCTGGGCATGTGGGGCAGGGAGCAGGGCAGAGCACAGGGGGACTGCCAGGGGGGAGCCTGCGGTGGCAGGGTGGTGGAGGAACCTCGTGGGGTGATGGAGGGGCCTTGTGGGGTGGAGGAAAGACCTTGTGGGGTGATGATTGGTCCTTGCTGGGTGCTGGTGGGTCCTCGTGGGGTGATGGAGGGGCCTCATGGGGTGGCGGAGGGTGTTTGTGAGGTGCTGGTGGGTCCTCGCGGGGTGGCAGAGGGACCTCGGCGGATGGCGGAGAGCGTCCCAGAGGCGGTCCGGGACGGCTGCCCGGGCTCCGTCTCCCCGCCCCGAGGGCGCTCCCCGGCCGTGCCGCGGCCCGGGGGAGGCGGGAGGGGGCGGCCCAGAGCCCCGTGCGGGCGCGGCCCGCGGCCCCTCCCGTCGCCATGGCGGCTCCTTAAACAGGCGGTGGCGGCCGCCCCCCCCGCCTCAGAGCTCGGCGCCGGGAGGTGAGTGAGCGCGGCCGCGACGGTGCCGGGACCCCCCGGACCCCCGGCTCCGACCGCTGCCCGTCCCGGGGGCCGGTGCGCGGGCGGGGGCCGCCGCTTCCCCGCCATCTCCCAGCCGCCGCCGGGGAGGGTCCCGGCTCCGTGCTGCGGGGCCGTGCGGTGTGGGGCCCCGGGGCGGCGGGTGGGCCGCGGGAGCCCGGGGCGGGCAGGGACCAGCGGCTTCCCCGCCCCGTCCCGCCGCTCCTCCCTAGCGACGGTCGCCAGGCAACGCCGCTCCTCCCTAGCGACGGTCGCCAGGCAGCGCAAGGGCAGGCGGCGCAGGGACCGAGCCCGCTGCTCCTTCGCGCCCGCCCTCCGGCTCTCGCCAAGGCCCCGGGGGAGGGGGGGGGAGGGCGGCGGGGCACGGGGCGATGTACCCGCTCTGCACTTCGGGGTGCTGGAGTCACACCCGGGTACCGCTGCGCCCGGTCCTGGCTGAGATGCTGTGGGTACATGGTCAGCGCCTGGTGAGGGATGCTGAGCCGGCAGGGCGAGGCTGGAGAGGCGACGGCAGGCGGGGAGCCGGGATGGAGCAGCGGCCACTGCGCTGTGCGACTCGGCACCCCAGCACCGCTGCCTGCGGGTCACCGTGTTTGGTCCAGCCCCCGGGTGGGGGGCAGGTTGCAGAGCTGGGGTGCTGCCGGCTCCACACAGGGGAATGTGGCCATTGGCAGAGCCAGCGGGCAGGGGAGAGGTGGGGCCGGAGGCAGGCAGCGGTGCCGTTTCTCATGATCGGCGAGCAGGAGGAAGGCGGCCGCATTGCGTCATTCCTGGAGAGTGCTTCCAAGGGGACAGGCTGATGCGCTCACTCCTCACCATCCCCTGGAGCCGACAGCCTCGCCGCTGACAGCTCTTAGTCGGGAGCCTCCATCCCCCAAGACGCATCCCAGCTGTTGGCCTCGGGGGTTGTCTGAGGCTGCCGTCAGCCCTTCACCCCACACTGCAATCCCTCCACCCTCATCAGCCCTCCTCCTCCTGCCCTCACGGACCTGCAGGCTGAGCCAACTGAGCCTTGCCGGCACAGCCAGCCAGAGCCTGGGCAGTAACAGGCCCCTCTGCCCCCCTGTCCTGCAGCCCCATGGCTGGGAGCACTGAGATGGCGTCCCTGGAAGAAAGCTTCCGCAAATTTGCCATCTACGGCGACACCAAGGCTACGGGACAAGAAATGAATGGGAAGAACTGGGCCAAGCTGTGCAAAGACTGCAAAGTCACTGACGGCAAAAGCATCACCAGCACTGACGTGGACATTGTCTTCTCCAAGGTGAAGTAAGTGACTTGGTTTTTCAGGGCCTCCAGTCGCCTGGAGGGTGGGGATGCCCTTGCAGTGCAGGGAGGGTGGCAGTGCCTGGCTGTGGTGGTCCCTGGGGAGGTGTTGTACCCCGGCTCTGTTCCATTCCTGTGTTGCATATGGCATGGAGCAGCGGGTGCTGCCTTCAGGGAGTTTGTGTGGCTGCTTTGGCAGACCTAATAATAAATTAATCCAAAATTGTGGGGTTGGAAGGCTCAGATTTTGGTGCAGAGGCTGTGCCCCTGCTCCCACTCCCAGGCATCAGGGTGGGCCTGGCTGATTCTGCCAGATTCCCATCTAGCAAGAAGATGCCACAGGGAGCAGAGGAGGGTGCTCAAGGGTGTTCCGTGTGATGTGGCATGGCCCATCCCAGGGCCTGGCGAGCTCACACCTGAGCTTGAGGAGGACTCTGGTCCTTGGAGGTCACAGGGGCAGCTGAAGAGCTAAAGGCACCTGGGGCTGCTTTTGGGGTCCCTGAGGACACGGTGACATCCAATGTTCCACACCAGGGTGCAGGAGCAAGGATGGGTGGAAAACCTGCTCCCTCCATGCCTTCTGTCCAGGCATCCCGTTGTTCCCTGGTGGGGCCAGGAGGGTCTGAGCACTGGGAGGTTTTTGGCACATGGAAGGGTGGGTCAGTGTGCTGCCCTGGAGATGAGGACCAGGCGCTTGTGGGAGAGATGCTCTGTGCATGTCTTCCCGAATTTGACCAGAGGACTGATGCCTGCCAAGGGAGAGAGGGCGCTGGGCATCCCAGGCAGGCTGGGAGCAGTGGGAATGGATGCATGTCCCCTCCTGCCGCCAGCACCCAAGTCCCAGGACACTTCCATGCAGGGATGAGGTTTTTGGCACCAGGGACTTTAACAGCATGCGGCTGAAAAGCTCCTGGAGCTCAGCACCAGCTGTGCCCAGCCCAACCCATTTGGCTGGGATTTCCCTGGCTGTAGCTGCATTTTGGAGGTAGGCAAGGGGCCTGAGGCTGATGGAGGACAAAGCCGGGGTCTCCCTGATGCACCTCATCCTGCTGCAGCCCCGTTTGGAGGCACAACCTGAAGATGTGCTGACGGCAGCCTGGGTTTTGTGCTTGCAGAGGGAAGACAGCCCGCGTCATCAACTATGAGGAGTTCAAGAAGGCGCTGGAAGAGCTGGCCCCCAAGAGATTTAAGGACAAGAGCAAAGAGGAGGCCTATGAAGCCATCTGCCAGCTGGTGGCAGGGAAGGAGCCCATTAATGTGGGTGTCACGGTGAGTGAAGAACCCCTTGGCTCCTGGGAGTAGGAAGGATGGTCAGGAGGGGAAGACGGAGCTCTGCCCACAGTACAAATGCTTTCCTGGGGACCCCATGGCCCCGGGTGGGTTGGGGGGGTCTGGGAGTTACATAGATTTGGTGGGCACGGGGAGCACAGCAGGGTCTTCAGGGGGTGTCAGGGTCTTGTGTGGGGCAAGGGATGAAGGGGACGGGGCATATTCTTGACTCCCATGTCCCATCTCACCACTGCAGAAAGCCAAGACGGTGGGGGCCGTGGAGAGGCTGACGGACACGTCCAAGTATACGGGCTCCCACAAGGAGCGCTTTGATGAGAGTGGCAAGGGCAAGGGCAAGAGCGGGCGGGAGAACATCGTGGACACCAGTGGCTACGTCAGTGCCTACAAGAACGCGGGCACCTACGACGCCAAAGTGAAAAAGTAGGGATGGGTGCCCTTGGCGCCCACCACCCCGGTCCCTGCGCGTCGACCATGGGGCCGGCGCTCACATCAGCCTTGGGACATGCCCGCGTGACGTGGGGCCCGGGAGGCTGCGCTGGGGGCCAGCCCCAGGCTGGCAGGATGTCGGCCACCCAGCGCTGATGTGATTGAGAAAGTCGCCGAGCCGTGTGCTCTGCCCCAGCGCTATGTCTGTCCCCCTCTCTGTGCTGTGACCCCCCCAGCCCTTCCTGTCCACCCCAACCCCTGCGTGGTGTCACCCCCAGCCCCCTGCCACTGGCAGTGCTTGCCGTACTAAGAGCACTGCTCCTCAGGGCTCCCCTGGCCAGCTGGCACCCAGACCCTCCCTACCTCAGCCCCAGATTATAGGGCACCCTCCCTGCCAGTCCCACTGGGGAATGCAGCCTGTCCTCCCTGCAGACCTCCCGGGGACCTGCGTTAACCCTGCACCAGTTACACCACAGACGACGCCTCCCTTCCCCACCGGTGCCCTCGCCACGGGGCTGCCCAGCTTTGCTGCTTGCCCAGCGCTGCAGGAGGTTCAGACCCCGCGGTGCCATTAGTGCTGCCAGGGTGCTCCCAGCCCAGCCCTGGGATGCACCCCGGGAGAGCTTGGTGTTGCCTGGCCATCAGCAAAGGTCTCTGACCTGAACCCCTGTGGCCTCCTGCTGCCTTTGTGAAGCCCAAACCAAAGGATGCTGCAGACCCGCGCTGCAATAAAACCCCATCCGCACTGATGCCCCCAGTCTGGTTGTGTTCAGCGGGACCGAGCAGCAAGAGCCCCTTTGCCCGCTCACCCAGCCGGATGGGGGGAGGCTCGGCTGGCCATGCCACCCCAGGGCAGCCATGCCATGGGCTCAGCCCTGGCCATCGGTGGTTTTGGCAGCCTCTGGCTGGCCCCACGTTGCCTGAGCAACCACAGGCACACAAACACGAGCGCCTGGCTCCCGCTCCTGTTCTGTTTGCAACCAAACACACGAGCTCCTGGTAACGATCCCTGGGAACAGGCTCGGCTCCAGGATGGGAAAGCAGCTCTGGGATGGAATTGGGTGCAGGAGGCTGGGTGCAGGCGCTGCCACCCAGATCCCAGGCGTGGGCAGAGCTGGCTGCAGCACTGCCTGGCTGGCACTGCCAGGCTTTCCAGCTAGATACCCACATACGTGGTCATTGTTCGGGGCCAGCCTCCCTATGTAACCCACAGGGGGTATTTCACAGGTGCCTTGGCTGTGGTGCTGGCACTACCCACGCTGCGAGGGATGTGCTGGGGGCATGCATGTGGCTGGGGCAGGCTCTCTCCCTGCCAACGCACAGCATTGCACCTTCTGCATCCTAGCCACCTGCTTTTTAAAACACAGGAGAAGGAAGAGGTTGTTGTCTTCTGGACTGGTTTCAGCCTCACTTCAGTGAGGGTCTACCAGTGTCTACCAGTGGCAGGCTGGGGGTAAGGGCAGAGGGGGATATTAGCCCTCCTTTGAGCAGATCAGAGGGAGTTAGTGGCTGACTGTGCCCCTAAATGGTCTTTTGGACATCCAATGTTCCTCCTTTGAAAAGTTGTTGCTGGGGGGGAGGGGCCTTTAACCTTTTGCTGACTCCATGGCCTGGCTGCAAAAATGAGATGCAAAATTCCCAGAGCAAGGCTGTCCTGCATTGCCTCACAGTCCGTGGAGGTGCCATCATTGTACACAGACTTGGAGGCTTTGCGAAAGAAGAACATTCTGTGAAGAGGCAAGCAGGCTAGGCCTTGTGGTGGGACTCATCCCCTGCCTGTACGTGGCTCTGTTCAGGACCTGGTGGTGGAGCAAGGAAGGGTACCCATGTTGGGGCAGCTCTGAAGGGGAGTTGTGGGTGCTGGCATGCTTTTGATACTGGGAAATCAAGACTGGGAAGGGGATTTCTGCCTGGTTTTAAGCTTGCATGTGGCAAGAGCAGCAGCTCTGGCACCCCTGTGTCCAGCAGCAGAGCACAGCATGGCATTTGGGAGCAGCAGTCGTTCCTCCCCCCAGCTGCTCACCCCACCTCTGCCTTTGAGCCTGGCTACCTCAGCAGCTCAGCTGTCCACCTAGCAGCTGCTGAACACCCATAGTTTGTAAGCCTGCAAGGAGGGTGGATGGGTCCTCACTTGGACTTAGCTCCATAAGTTCATCTAGAATCAAGGGGAGCTAAGCTGCCGCTGCTCAGGTGATGGAGCAGCCAGGGCAGAGACAGCAGGACCTCACCCCAGACAGTCAGCTTGGCCGAGCCTTACCATCAGTCAGTTGCATCCTGGTCTGAATCCTGAACAGAAGCAGCTTCTTTGCAGCCTGTGAAATCATGGCAGAGGTCATGCAGTGGCTAGCAGTTCCCATGCACTGCCAAACTGCCCAGCCTAAAGGTGCTCCTTACCTGCTTCAGCTCCTCTTCAAGTTCTCCACCACTCATTCCACAGTTTACACGAGACTTTCCCCCTCCGACCTTCTTGTTCCCAAGGAGACAGCTCCAGTGCATGCAGTTCCCTGCATGGGGACAGGGCTGGATGGTGAGGGTAGCAATGGCCAGACCACTCTGGCCAGGCTGGTTGGCATCGCCTAGGCTGGCATCTTAGTCCTGCCAAACCAGCCCCAGGACAATTAGTGCCAGTAAAGACCCAGTAGGGTCTAATGGCTGCAAAGTGCCTAAGATCAACCTGAAAAGAAGTCACTTCCCCTGAAGTGATGGGAACAGCTTCCTGGGAACAATGAGATGTTGATTTGGGTCTTCACCAAAAATGGAAAACTTTCTAAATACCAGTGTAGTGATCTCCTGGGGAGCTGTTGACTGTGTGTACAAGGCTTGCCCCATTCATCCTTGCAGGAGAGTATGAAGGCTCTTCAGAAAAAGCACCCAAAGTACTGCAGCTGTGATCTGCATTACAGATACATCACATGACGTCTATGCGTGGTTGAAACCAGGTGGAGACACGGCCTCATAGGGAGGGAATATGGCCTTAAAACATCAGTCTTCATGTCTAATGTGGACAGGGAAGGAGAGGTCCCCAGGATAGTTGGCACTGGAGCACAGGTCGGACAAGGAGAGGCCAAGCTGGGGTGCTCAGCCCTCAAGAAGACCATAACCTGAAGGAACTTCATTGGGACCCCCGGCTGTTTTCCCAGTGAAGCTTGAAGTGGTGCCACAGGCTGCTGAGACAGCAGAGACCTTAAAATACTCGTTGCAGAACTCCTTTCTGTGATGAAAATGACACAGCCCAAACAAAAGGGCTTGCAGCCATTTCCCCTGTGCTAATGACTTTGCTGTGGCCAAGCATTTGTTCTGAGGCTGGCTCCATATCAGCTCAAGAAAGACATTTTGCAGGCAGCATGTAATTCCCTCACAGTGGAGAAGCCAGCGGGAGGAAGGTGTCTCAGCCATTATTTAAGCTGTTTGCATTGATCCAAGTTCCAAACATGAAGCTTTTTTCTCCTTCCCAATTGTTTCTTCCCCTTGGTCACTCTCTGGCTGCACTCCCGCAGTGGAGGGGCACGCCAGACCTCGCCCCCAACCTTGCCACCACAAACACTTACCTGCTACACCATTTTGGACAAACCCAGACCCTCTTACAGGCTGATGTCCCAGCTTGCCAGTGAGACATGCAGCCCAGAAGGCCCAGCTGAGTGGTTATGACAAATTTAGCTGTACTATGTGTTCTCTGCCCTCAAGGTCACTTCCTTAGAGTTTCTAAAAACATCTGGGGTCATGTCTGATGTGCTTCACATTCACACTTTGACAACAAGCTGTGTGCCTGGGACAAGTGCTCCTGGCCCTTCTGAGAGGTCATTTTTCTTTGGGATGAGTGGTTAGACCAGACATACTGATGAGGACTGATCACTCTGTTCCTCAAAGACATACGTTCATTCCTAGAAGAGTGAGACAGTGGATGCCAGTAAGCCCAGCAAGGTCTCACCCTTTCTGTCCCTGTGTAGGAGCATCAGGAAGAGCTCACAGATGTTGCCATTCCAAAAAAGTGCTCCCACAGAGAGCATCCCTCCATGGAGTATATTGAGCTGGTACAGCGCAGATCCTTGGTCTCAGGCCAGGCAAAACAGCTTCCCTACTGAGTTGTACCTGTGCTGCCTTCCTCAGTACTTTTCCATTTCACTGCTAATATGATGGACAACAGTTTCCAAAATACACAGACTAGGCTGTAAATCATGTTCAGACAAGACTCAGAGAACAGCTTGTATCCCGGTCAGTCAGGCACTTTCTCGGAGGTATACATCTAAACCTGGGACTAAAATTTCAAATCCTTGCACTCAGTGCCCTGAGATATTGGTTTGACCACAAAAGTTACATACAATACTTCATTGCCAGCTACGTGCTGCCAGCACTGTGCTGGAATATTGATTCATTACCATTTTAGAGGGAATTCAACTAACTAAATTGCCATCTTCCCAGCACAGCATGGTTTCAGATAAAACGTTATTATACAGGTGTCATCCCCACTTTTTGTTAATGTAATAACTGTGGCAGAAATGTAAGAACACAGGGGAAGATAGAAGCAGGAAGACGCAGAGAAATAAAAAAACCGCCAAGGATTAAATTCACCAGCTTTAAATACAGCATGAGATTTCATACAAATAAAACTGAACACAATCCATATTTAAGGTCTATTTTTTCCCTGTACAGAGGACAATTGTGTAATTGCTGTGAACTGCAGTGCTGACCAGAGCCATGTGCTGATGGTACCAATGTAGTTCTTCCTAATGGGGATGATGTCTCACGACTAGTACATTTCTCAGCTGGATGAGATGTTTTGTGAACAGTGTGGCTGCTCTCTTTAGTCAACTGCTGCAGCAGGACAGTTTTTGGGCACTAAAGACCTGAGAAAGGTTGTTGCAGAAAAAAAAGCCAATGAGCGTGCATTCAGGAGAGTTAACCTGCTATAAAGATTTCCATTTATTCAAAATTACATTTTAAAACTTTTGTACTTAGACCTCTAAGTTTGTAGCTTAGAACTCTGTATTTCAAGATGACTACAACTACAGCTATGATTCATTTTAAGATTTCACGCATAGCTGGCTTACAATGGTTAATAACTGATAGAAACCATTCAAAGAGATTGATAGCATGTGCCAAGACAGCTGGAAGCACATCAGTGGAGTGCTATGATTACAAAAGGCAAGTGTCCTCTCTCTCATTTTGACCTGACATGCTTTCTCTAAAAAAAGCAGTTTCATCAGACCCAGAATGTTCCTGACTTTCCACTCTCTGAACTGGCATTTTTGTAGCTTGGCTTAAAAGTCTGTAACCAGTTCCAGCCTCCTGAACTGTACAATGTGCACTAATGATCACCGAATTAGCTCACTCGTGTCAAAGCCCTGAATTCATCCATTTGCCATCAGTGCAGGGGTATTACAAGAAGCATACGTGACTTAGGACCAGAGGAGCTCTGCTGGGACACAGATACCACCTCCTGCCATGACAGGCAAGCTGTGTACCCAACCTGTGACTGGCCTGTACCTCTGGCTGTCCTGCAGAAGAGCCCTGGTCTCCTGAGGTCTGGTAAGTTGTTTCACTTCCAGTCTTAGAAATTCCACCTGGGAACTCAGATGGTCATTTTTCCAAAATAACTCATCTGAAGGAAACACAGGGAGAAGGTTGAGCTTAAAAGGACTGCTGTACTGAGCACCTTACTAACAGGCAGGGCTGTTCTTAGAGACAAAAGGGGACTGTGGGATCCAGCAGCTGGAGCTTACATTCAGCAAAATATCTCCAGAGCAGCCTGTGCGGGATTGTGGAACATTCTTTGTAACCCAGGGTCTTTAAAACTCAGGGCTATAGGGGTGGCTAAAGCCCATCCTGCAGTTCAGTGCTACCTTCCTGACCCTGCAGCATCCAGGGCACAGAACTGTGCGGCCTCTGCTCCAGGGCAGGTCAGAGGAGATGCTCAAACCTCCTTAGCCTTCCAACCTGTGAGGCTATCTCAGATTACATCATTCCTATTATCTTTTATACCAGCCATTGAAGTGTGCTGGACAAATGGGGATGAAGGTTTGGACTGCTGTCTGTTTGCCTGTCTGAGGGGAAGGACAGACTGAAAATACCTGATAATCACAGTTTGTAGGAGAGCTTGTTTTGGTCCTTCAGCAGTCAAGGTTTCCATCCTATGATGTTACTGGTTCCTTATTACCTTACAGTAATCTTGGTTTTGCTGTACAGTGACTCAAAGCTCCCAGAAAAGGCATATATGGCATAGCTGGCACTGGCAAAACACATGTGGTTGTATTGCACCAGTTCTTGAGAGCCTTATAAAGCCACATCAGCCACCATTTACTTGATGCCCAGGAGGCTATAAAGGAATCCTTCCATTTTGCCCTACTGTATGTGGGTGTTTGACTTCTTGAGATGCGATAACTAGAAGCAGCAGCCTGATCCATCTCTTGTAACGTGCAAGCTGATACATGTCTCTCCTCCAGCCCTTCACCCAGTGGCTGCATCAGATAACCTGTCTGTGATGAGGCAAGGCAAAAGAAAACAAAATAAAAATCCCCCAAATCACAAAGGGTCACAAATGTCAAGAGAAATTAATCCCTTTTCTACAGTTCTGCCAGTGGCTGGTAAGTCCCTAGGAGCCTTTCCAATGATACTGGTGAGCCCTCTAAGAGTGATAAATGACAATGAGAGAAACACGGTGTTAGTTTAAGTGAATCCTTATGTCACTGCTTTGAAGTATTTGTTTGAAACACAATTCTAAAGAAAAAAGACATTTTCAAAGCATTCCTGCATAGGTGTGCAAAAAATGAACCTAAACAAACAGTAAAATCTGAAACACAAAAAGCTATTCAGGCATTTTGGCAGGGAGCTTAGGTGATGTCAGAAAACAAATCTAAACAGCAATGTTTCTATGGATTTTTAATTTTTTTTTAGACCTAATTTGAAACAGATTTTAGCTTTGGATTTAAACATTTCCCTGCAGCATCTGCAATGCTATCCTTGCATTATGCATTTTAGTGTCAAGGAGCATGAGTACGAGGCTACAGAGCAGAGGAGGGAAAAACTCAGCATCCTCCTGCTCACATTATTGCTACAGGTTTAGCCAGTGGTCTTGGGAAAGTCATGCAGCCTCATCCTACTGGGGTTTTTACCCAGTAGACTTCAAGGTAAATTACAAAATCAAAAGAGGCTCCTATCCATTGAGCTCTGTCTTTCTGCCCTCATAAATGCAGCAAGCATTTCTTGCTCCACTGAGACAGAGCTTTGAGAAGAGTGAGGAGCTTGGAGGGGTTAACATCACAATTGGATGAGCTTGGGCTCTTCCCTTGGTGGACCATGTCAGGGAGGGTATCTCACTGAGCCCAGACATCTCATTTCCTGACTCAATGTTTTAGGGTGAGTAAGATCCACCAAGAAAAAGATGATCAGTTTTCCATTGGATTAAGAGTCCAATTTGATGTGAAGCGCCCCACAGCCATGTGTTTGTTAAATCCACCCTAAGGAGGAAGGGAGCAGGAGCACAGCTGGAGGCAGTGCAATGGACCAGGACCTGTGACAAGCTACAGTATGATTGTCAAGTAAAACATAAAACCACAGCCCAAATGCATGTGCAACATCTGGGAAATGCAAAAATTTGAACAGCTATGGTACTTGGCCCTGAAGATCATCCAGAGGATGACAAGTGTTGCTATGGAATGGACAGACCCAGATCTTTCCAGGGTTGATTGTGAGACAAAATGGGTATGAACAGGGCGGCGAAGGCTGGCAGATGAGTGTTTGCTGTTTGCTTGCTTTCCTGGGAACGAGGATAGGCCACTTGACAGCTGAACAGCTCCTCTGTGCGGCAGCTGTCTGACCATCACGGATGTGCCGTGGGGGATGTCAAAGTGAAACACTTAGCTGAATATGGATAAAACTCCATATGCATCATCTAAAGATGGGACTCATCTGATAGCAAAGCTTTTGAACTGTCAATGGGTTCACACTGTGCAGGTGAGAGAGGACAATGGTTACCATCCATTTCTTTATACATTATGTATTTATCAATAGCATAATAAAATTATCCTTATTTTATGCTTTATTTTTCAGAAAACAAACTCTTCCCTTTTCCCCCTTATGCCAAAATATAGTCTGGCAGCTCTTCCTTCATGCTCCCTAATAGATCTATCATTAAAAACATCCAGCACTGGTGCAATATTGCTGTGATATTTTTGCAGGCAAACCTACCACGAGAAGATGGCAGAGAAACTGGCAACTCCGAAATCAAAAACCTGACGCAAAACCCTGCCTCAGTAGGAGTCTCCAAATTGCTGTCTGGGGAGATTATTAATAAGGCCATTAAATAAAGTAGTCTTCGTGCCAGCTGAGACTTCCAGTAAGCAGAGCTGATAATGGGTGAACCTAAGTACATGCTAAAGACATATAATCCCATTGGTGAGGTGTGACACAGTCCCAGGATGAAGTTACTATTTTGCACATTTATTTATATATTAACATTTAATATATAAATTATTAATATATAAAACCCATATATTTAACATGTGGAGTTAGCGTGCATTCATATCAATGCTCTTTTTTTTTTAATGCTGGCCTTGTCCCCACAGAAATCATAAAAATATTGGTGAGCACTCCTATATCTTTATCTAAAGCCTTCCTTAAATTATTTGTTTTTAAAACCTAAAAATCCTGCATGCTAACAATGATTAGTCAAGTAATGAGCTGTCATATTCCAGTTTACCTTGGCTTTTTTTTTAATTCTTTGGGTCTTGCTTCTCACCTGTTTCCTATTTCTAAGAGAAATGACACAAACAGCATCTAATTAACAAACTGTCATTGTGTTAATTGGCTTTTAAAATAAATTGTGGTCCTGCCCCTTCCTCTGGGGTATTGAGAGGCTCAGTTCCTGCAGCAGGATGGTTCCTTCCTTCCTTTCTAAGTGATCCTCATTTGGGAGCCCCCTGGTCGTGAGGTTGTCACAAAACCTATATATGTAGGTAAAATAGATAATGAAGTAACTCATGGTGAAGGGATTTTAAAACTGAGCCTCTCCACAGTACTGCCAGCTTTATGTTCAAAGAACAGCAGTATGCTGTTCACAACTAAAAGACAGAATTTATATGGGGTCTGATCACCAGGTGTACAAACAACTTTGGGTGCTATGCTTTCATTCACTGGTATAAAATTGAGAGTCTTTGTTCTTGAATCACTTCTAAAATAGGAATTTGCTGGTTTGGGGTTGGGGTATTTTTGTTTGGTTTTTTTTTTGAAAGCGAGCCCTGAACGTTACACGCTCCCCTCATTCACTGCAGATCAAGGTATATACTTGTCCTCTTCCTGCCTGTAGGTAGTTGCTCATCCCAGCACCCAGGATGGAAATGAGAGCCCAAACTGGCCATGCTTGACTGTACAGTCCACCTCATGGTATGAGCTTGCGAAGTCAAGCATGATAAGAAGTCGTAGACCCTTTTTTACCTTCTGTTGTGCCTACAGACTGCAATGCAATAAGCTCAGGAGGAAGACTTAATCATAAAGCCATCAGAAAAAAACCACTGCATGTTTGCATCACTATTTTCAGCAATAACAGAAGAAATGAAAAGCCAAACTGAGGTGTAGCTCCCCATAGATGCCTGCTTTATATTTCACAGACTTGTCCTGTTGAGTTTTGTGTTTGGTTGTCTCATTTACTGGGTCAAATAACACTTTATCCCTTTCACTACTGCTGCTTCTGCAGAGCTAAGGCAGCTCAGAGCAGCATGGTGGCAGCTGATCCGGGCACATATTTTTAACTAATCTTCATAGCTGTAACTTGTGTTTGATCAGAAACCACTGAGACAGTAAAAAAAGAACCCCTTTGGTATTATTTTATGCGTTTTGTGGGTTTAATTGTGGTTTGTAGTACAAGTGGTACTTTCAAGATATTTGAGTACATACTCTTAGTGATGGCACACACTTGTATTTTATGGTGAGTTTTGGGTCGCAGTAACAACAGGATTACTACCACCTTTTTATTAACTTGCTGGCTCACAAATTCCCAATTAATCTGCATCCTGAAGATGGGAAGTTTACGAAGCTTAACCTGTGGGTACTGGAACTGGAAGGAATTCACCTTCTCTGGCCTCAACTGCCAAGGTGAGCATCTCCACCCTGCAAACAAATGCATCTAAGGACCCGCTCCTGGGGGAGAGAGAGGCCTTCCCAAAGCAGGTAGGCACGGCTGGGAACAGGTTATAATTATAATTTGCTAATTATGCTATTGCAGCAACCTCAGGGTGTGTGAGTAGCCTGTGTGCTCTGGCTTTAAACCCAGCTCTGTGGGCACAGGTAACCTTGCCCTGTTCCTGTGCCCCCCATCACCTCAAGTCCTTTAGCTGCCCACGACTCCCCTACCCCAATGACTGGGCTCCTGTCACCCACCACCCTGTTTTGTCCTCTGGCCTTGTCACCCTCACCATACCTGGGCCTTTTGCCTGTTGCCTAGCGACACTGCCACGTTAGGACCTGCCTGCTGCCTGCTGAGGTGAGGCAGAAGGGAAAGGGCCTCCCCTCACAGACCAGGCCCAGGGGAGCAGGCAGGCCTGGGCGGGGGGGG
>JANZLQ010000092.1:8498468-8580465 GCA_026212715.1 Elanus axillaris | reverse complement strand
TGCCATTTCTTGCTATTTTAAGTGAGTTGGATTAGCCCAAGACCTGATGTGATGGAGGGGCACAAGACATGGCTGAGAGCAGGGCATGGGAGAAGGGGGTAAGACCCCTTTTGCACAGCAGTGGGCTGCTAGCTTGGGGCTGATGCCCATAAAATGGCAGCTGGAGCACTGTGAATTGCCTCAAGCGTGTCTGGAAGTAGTATTCTTGGAGCAATGGTACAGATGAAAAGGTTTTGGTGGTGCTGGCTCTCTTCTCCTGTCCCCCCAAATTAGAAATGAGCTTTAGAAATATCAAGATTGTAGTATCTTGTCATTTTTCTTTTAAAAGTTTTCTTCTTTCTTGCTGAACAGGGTTGGTTTTTTCAAGTGTTGTATTCAAATATTTAATCTGTTTTGAAATTGGTGGGTAGTATCGGTCTTAAGAAGTTGATGAGAGTATCTATGAAAGAGTCTTGGCTAAGGATACTTTGAGGGCAACATAATTGTGGTTCTGCATCATTATTTTTCATTATGAGCTCTCTCTAGAAGCTACTAAATTCAATTCCTGCATTCATTAAGAGTGGGTTTTTTTTTCCCCCCATCCTTTCCAAATTTCCTTTTGATTCCCTTTTTTTGTAGTCACTCATATGAGAAATAGCCTAAAAACATTGCAGACATCAGGTGTCATTTTCCACTCTGGTTTTTTTGTGCTCCAAGAATTGTGTTGTCCATTGTCAGTACAAACTCTGTCTCCTTGGCTTTGGAAGCTAGCTGCTGTGGCAAAGGCAGGCAAGCTTTCTCTGTTTTCAGGCTTGAATTGACTTTTCTATCCATTTTAGTAGGCCACAGACTAATCCATATCTCAGTGTGATACAATAACATGAAAAAGTTGGCTACAGGCCTCAAGTGTGTGTTCTGTCCTGCTTTAGGTGAATTTTCTCTCTGCTTAGCTGACAACCACCTATGTGCTTACCAAGCATCCTTTCACTGTCAACAATTATTTTCTTTCCTGTCTTGTCAAGAGGATTGTGACCGACATAGTAATAAATATCTGCACATTGAATTAGTAACTAACTATATAGAATGGTGTGTCCATAGGCAACGGGTTGTGTAGGAGGCTATGTGCATTTATTTGCATTTTACTACTTTTATTTGAATACTTAAGGAAGGCATTTGTCATATTTCATTTGCTTTTCTGTGTAACAAACTCAGTATATGTGTATACCAGGTTGGTCCAAGGTTTAACCTTAAGTATTACATTATGTAAAACCTTGCAATTTGCTGACTTGACGTGACCCATGACTATAAACACATATTAACTAAGGAATGTGCATGCACAAGTGACCGGGAAGGTAATGCTCTAGGTCATTTGCCCCATGCTTTATTTTTTGCCATGAAAAATAAAATGCAAAGCCCAATGGAGTTTTAAAATAAAACGTCGCATTGTTTCAGAGTTTACAGGTTCATTCTTGCCTCTTGATATGTTTTCCTCTTCTATTTGAAGGAATCAGACAGAATTATGGAATCTGCAGAAGAAGAGTTAGTTAATTTTAATGTTGGTGGATGGTATTTCTCAATTCCCAAAAGTAAAGTTGCTCAGTTTCCTGAATCTCTGTTGTGGAAAGAGGCTTCTGTACAAGATCAGTCTGAAAATCTAAGATAATCTATTGACTAAGATGGTATTGAATTTAGGCACCTTCATTATTACATGCAGGCTTCAAAATTATCTTTTTTTCAGCTGTGCTGAATTGAACTTATTGTATGAGCAAGCATTAATTTTGCAGCTGACACCTTTATTACAGGTAAAGTAGGATATTCTGTGTGGCTTTTCTAGATTTATTATTATTTTTTTATTCTTAGATAATATTGTCTGTAGAAGGATGTGAAAGAGTTTGTGTATGTAACTTTATCAATGCTTGTAATAGGTAACCAAACAAATAATTGCCACATTCAACTCATCTGCCTTGGTTGGTAAGTACAGAAAATGTTACAAATTTGATGCTTGACCTTTCTGTAAGAGCTCATTCAACAGTCATTACTTGCTTTTTTAAACTAAAGTTAAAGCAAGCATAGTCTTTTATCTGCCAGCTGTTGTCCTTGATGACAATTATATTGACTGATCTTGTTGAATACGAACCTTCTAATCTGAAGAAGGTGGGACTGCCCCTTCTGTTGTTTCCTGGGAAAGTTCAGTCTGCCTGAAACAAATTCATCCTAATGGGACACTACTGAATTCACTGACCTATGAAATGGGGAAATAACGATTCTTCCTCTCCTCCTATACTGTAGCAGTATAAACAGAAATGTTAAATGGATATCTGTAACGAATATTTTATTTGCTATTTAGCTACAAGTATTTTTTATTGTGATTACAGTGTTGTGCCAGTGAAGGTTGAGTCCATACTTGCTGGCTGGATGAAATGTGTATTTTCATACATTAATTTGCATTTCCTCTAAGTTTAGATTAAACTCTGAGTTTCTCTTTCTTTCTAGTTCTTTTTTTGTGGAATTGTCTCAAAAATACTATGATGCTTGATCTTTTTAACCTAAAATATTAACATTTTGGGTTTAACACAAATATTTTTGGATTTTCAGATGTAACATCTCCCAAACAGGTTGGGAAAGAAACACCACCAAACCTCAGTAGTCTATTGTATTAACAATCCGTACATGATCATGTTTAACATGGACCTGTTGCAGTATGGCCAGGAACACGTTCCACCAAACTAGAATTCTTGCATTTTCTGGCTTTTAAGCACTTGTCAGTGTAACCTTATTAATTAATGAAGGTATTTTACACATGTGCTTTAGAAGTCATAACCATGGCTCTAAAGTTACTTTATATTTAATATGCTACAACAGTATGTAATAATTTTTTCCAATTTTAAATTTGTTTATTATTTGGTAAAAGATTAGAAAATACAGACTGTTAATCATTCCTATCACTGACCCCCTTTTTAATCATTGAATTCCTACAGCTTATCATAAAGATGTTATTATAAGAGCCCGAAAGGTTTTTCAAGCTTTCTGTTGGGTTCTTGGCTATTTCTGTTGTTCTATACTTTTACGCATGCCAGTGTGCTGTCTTGAATTCCAGAGCTAGAATATAAGGATATGCCATTAAAACTCAAATGTTAAAAAATAGTTGGCTTTTTTTGAATATATGAATGACTCTAATTATATTACTAGTTCTTATAAATATTCTTCACATTTTCACTCCAGTTACCTTGAGGTACCTAAAAACTTAGGAATCTAATACATGTTTGTTCCTGCCTGTACACTATATTCCCTGGCATATTTTAGTAGATGTCAAGTACAGCATAGAATGCATTAGACTTGCCCATGGGTGCTTTTAATTTTTGAATTAACTACTTGAAGTAACAAATAGAAAAACTTTACATAACAGATTTTAGATAATCTGAAGGAGAAATATAACTTGCGTGTCCAGCCTGCAGATATACCAGTAGCTGAAAGAACATCTCTGAATTACTGGAGAACATAAAAGTGTACTAGCAAGCCACCAGAGATTCCTCCCAACATTCCAGCATTCCCAGGCGAGTGACCCAAATTGACAAATCCTTTTGCATCCTTAGTCCATAGACTGTTGTCAGTTGTTGCAAGCCAGGAATAGTTTAGTCTTGCAAAGTTTATTTTGTGTGATTTTTTTGTCATTAGTCATCTTTGTTTTAAAAATAGGAAACCCCATGCAAATGTTTGTTCATTTGTGCTGGGCTGTAAGACTTCGTTCTTTGGTGAACATTAAAAATTGCACAAGATCAATGCACTTTTATTGGCTTTGTTGTACTAGTCAGATCTCCAAAGTGTATATTTGACTTCCAGTTTTCTTTGTCTTGGTTTTTCTCTGATTTTCTTTGCCTAGGGTTACTTGAAAGAGCTCCCCTAGGGCTAGTGGATGCACCTTTACTAGACACAGAAGACAAAGTGAATTACTGGTTTTTGCCACTAGATTTGGTGGCAAAATATCCTACACTAGTTAATGACAACAACTTGCTGTGGCTGCTTGAGGATACAGCCCTGATTGAGTGCAAGTGCAGTGAGTTCCACTTCATAGGTAACTGCTCTTTTTTTTTTTAAAATTATTCTGATGTCTAAATAATTTTTTATATTAAACTGTTTCTGTCTGTCTTCAATAATACTTCTTTAAAGATCAGAATCTTTTAATCTTTTGGTTTGGTTTTGCTGTCTGCCACTTTTACTTCCCTGTTTATCAGTCAAGAAACAAACACTCTACTGGGTGGCTTCCAGAGTACATGTACCTAAATTTACACGCTTACAGCCCTACTTCTTTGGGTTTTATTAATCCAGTGTTTTTCTAAACTAAAGTGCATTAATGGCATCAGGTACCAGAACTGCTGTTAACAATCAGTAATTAAGGTAGACAATGCTTACATGGTGACTCTAAATAATCTACTCAATCTTGTATCTTTTCACTAGTAAAAAGTCATGTTTCATTCACTAAATAATCTTCTAGTTTCAAGAAAAGACAAGTACTTTTCAAAAGTCTGGCAGGGTCACATACATCTCCCATCAACATAGCATTTAATCCTCTGTGAACTTGGTTAAGATGAGATAGATACAGAGTTGCTGCAGTTTTGCTCTTCCAGCCCTCTGATGTTAGCATATGGGGAAGCACGTTTAAATGCACCGTGGGATGTGACTGTGCCTAGCGGGGAAAAGTAGCCAAACAAACAGGAAACCTCTTACATGAATCTCAGGATGCTGTGATAAACAAAACTAACCTAGTTCTGTGCTTCCCCTATCGTTTATGCTGCGTCTGGTCTCCTCTAGCATAAACCTTGGTTTTAGGACTGTGTTTTCATAGACAAAGTGTTCCCTGCTGTCCATTTATCTGCTGTGTATATGTGCATATGTGAATAGTACTACTGAAGGAAATTACAAGAACCTGTTTTGGCTAGATCTGAGCAGTGGACAGAAGACATCAACACACACTTCCTATGTTTTATTTTTATTTTCAAGTTAATTTTATTCACTCAGAGAAGATGTTGTTGCCTCATGACTTCTCCAACATAGATGCCTTGGAGGAAGAAGTTTTAATTCTGGGAATCCCTGAGCTTATAGATGCTGTGAAGATTTATAGAGCTAATAGAATGTACATAGCTATATATTTTCTTCCTTATATGCATTGGTTTTAATGTTATCTTGTGAAATTGGGTGTTTGAAACAGAAATTATATTAATATGATCAATGCTGAGGTTAGTGACTTATTTCCATAAGTGTTAAAAACAGTGGAAAATACAGTGATAATTATTAACCACTGACTTTCTGGGGTGCATTTTCGACCTTTCCTTGCAGGCAGCTGCTCCATGGGGGCTGGGGGGTGGCAGGGGAGTCCCCGCTGCAGTCCCCGCTCTACGCCATGGCACTGGGGCTGCTGGCCATCTACCTGAATTTGGCACTGGGTCAGCTCTGCATGGGCAACAACCTGGGCAGGAGCCACCTGCACCTCTCTGGCGACAGCATTATCTTCCAGCATGCCAGGTACCCACCCTGCCTTCATACCAGGCAATATCAACATAACTTAAGGTTCTTTCAAAAGGTTATCTAATGGGTTTTGTAGTTGAAGAAGAGTCTGGTTTTCAGTAGCTTGTCTTTTAGAATTTGTATTCATTTTCAGCTAAACTTGCAGATGACAATAATTATGTGAGTTGGCATTCTTCTATTATATTGTAGGCTTGTAAGCCTGAAATCCTGAAGTAGTATATGTAAACTTTTTAATAATCACATGTTCTTAAAACTTAACAATTTACCATTCATTCAGAAAACTTTGTATTGCATTTTCAAAAGCATCTAAATGCCTATGGGTACAGGCTTTTCTGAAGTGACACAAAGTCTTAATTCTATGTCTAGTCCATGAAAGAATGTACTGTGTTTGAACTTGGTCCTTTGAGACGTACTTCTCCATATTGTTAGCATTATTGCTCAGACTTACCATACTAGTGTACTGGTACTTAATAAAGCCCCTATCATATAGGAAAATGGCTCCTTAATGAATCATTAGCACCTCTTTCCTGAAATAAGTGAAATTGTAAATGTAGAAGTCTGACATCTTTGCGGTGACAGAGACGTTTCTTAAATGCAGACACTCATTAGGTGAGTCATAAAGCTGGTCATTAAAATACACATTTTAATACTCTATTAAAAAGCGTGTACCATTTTCTTTCACCTGCTTGTTGTGATTTGAATTAAGAAAACCAAAAGAAATCACAATGAATCCAATTGGTTGCGATTCAAGCCTGCCATGCAATGAGATGCTCAGCTGTGCATATTTCCATCAACCATGGACTGAAAAACTTCCTCCACCTTTTAGCCAACTTTAAATCTAGCTCAAACACATAATACCCAGTCTGTAAAGGGCGATAAAAGGACACAGGAAGATCAAACATACAGTCAGCTCATCTCTGCCCCAGCATCTTGTCTGTACTTGCTGTTGGCACTAGTGAATGACCCAGTGCAGGAGAAATACCATATTAAAAACTTTATTGAAAACTATTGAAGATCATATTTGATGGCTCCATTGCAATTGCTTTATTTGTCAATGTTGGATTGTTCTCCATACAAAAAAAGATGTGGAAAGTTATGAGTAAAGCTCAGTAGGTATAAAGCACTTTTAGGAGAATTCATGTTTCCTAACTTGTATTCATTAAAAAATAAGCAGTAAAAATATAAAGCAAAGATAAAAGATTTAGTGATTTCCCCCTCTTTTGGATAGGAATTGGCTGGGAACTTGCAGACTTCCTCACACTGAAAATATTTCTGAAATCAAAGACCTCTGTGCTTATTTGGACAAAAGGGACACCACACACGAACCAATGAAAGATCCTTTAAAATGCTATCTGAAACAACAGATACCAGAAGGGAGCAGAGATTTTAGTAAGTCAGGATTTCTCAAGAACTCTTTCATTTTAAAGTAGAATGAGCAGTGTTGCCTGAATACAATTAATCAGTCAATCTACATCTACTTTTGAGGAACTGTTAAGTACAAAACCAACCTGAAAGTCTAACTGACTGACAGTGTTGTGTTTTCCAAAGTGCTACTGTTACCCTGTTGCTTTAACTGGTTGTTGCTGATCAGTTAACACTAGACTAGTAACATTAGGTTCTAGGTGAAATATAGAGCAAGTCTACACTGGATTTAGGTAGTGCTATTCATGTTTTTGGATAATTTTACTTGCTAAACTTGCCAGTCTTATTCATCACTGAACTAATTTACTGAATCCAGTTCTTTCAAGTTTAGAGTGTCCAAGCTACTTTCATCCAAACATATTCTACCTTAAAGATGGTGAGGTTTCTTCTGCTCCCACTCTTCTGATGTGGGACTTCTTACAACTCTTGCTGTTAAACTAAGGAATCTATTTCTAACTTCCAGCCTCAGTGCATTCACAGCCACACTTTACTCTTGTTAAAACTGACCTCTAACTTAAATGCTGTTTCCACTTTGTTTTATACCCTCTTCTCTAATGCATCTATAGAAAATTCATGACACTTCCTATCAACCTTTATTGTGGCTTCTTAATAAGAGTTAATATGTTCTTCTGACCTAGGGACTTTTCTTTTCACTTATCCCTATTTCCCCATATTCATAGAATTTAGGCCAGAAGAGATCTCTGGAGGTCATTTAGTCCAACTCTCTGCTCAGGCAGGATCAATTAGGCTGGGTTGCTCAGAACCTTGCCAGGAAAAGCTTTGAGTATCTCCAAGGATGGAGATCCTGCAGCCTTTCTGGACTCCTGTTCCAATAGTTGACTATCTTTGTGCTAATTAAATAAATAGTCATACATGTAATTTCCCATGTTCCAACTTTTTTCCATTGCCACTTGGCCTAGCACTTTGTACTGCTAAGAAGGATCTGGATCTGTCTTTTCTATATCCTCCATTAGCTGTAGACAATAAGATCCTCTTCTAACCTGTTCTTCCAAAGCCTGAACACAGCCAGCTCTTTCCACCTTTTCTGTTATGCTGTGTGCTCAAGGAAAGAAATTTAATCACACTCTGTACAAGGTAATCCAGTTGAAATCTTCTTAATATTTTAGACTACACTACAATTAATTCTGCTGGACTTAGCCCTCTCAGTTACATCCTGCAGTCCCATTTGCAGTTCCTTGTTCCATTGGTGGCAATCACTTTGTGATGAATGAGCACAGGTGGCCCTTTGCCCCATCCAGGCACAAACCTCCTGGCTCAAACTTCAGCTTGTAGGATCCAAAATGTACTTCCTGTTGTTTATTTGTAAGTCTAGCTTCTTATTTTGTAGTAGTGACCTTACTTCCAGCTTACTCCACCCTTGAGGTCCTCTGAGTCTTTCTGCAGGGGATGATTATCCTTCCTGTTTTGAGCCATCAGCATATTACAGCAGAGTAAGGTGAAGGGGCTGATGTTCAAAGTATTCTTCCCTGCCCCACACAATAGGTGTGCATGCAAAAGGGGATGAATCTTATCAATTTTTAGATGGAATTATAATCCTTGAGAAAGAGGGTTTGATCTTAAATTGAAACACCAGTTAATTAATTCTGTGTCATTATTGTGTAGCCTGGTGGATAACACATGCTAGAAAAAGTAACTCAACTCAAATGCCTTAGCAATAAATGACACTTCAGTTGCACATATGTTATGGGAGATGGATAGTCCCATTACAGTAGCTATATCAGACAAGTATATGATAGTTTTTTCATTGTTTAGAGCTAATAGAATCTATTTATATCATTATCCATAGCCCTATAAATAATTTAAGAGTGTGACTTGTCTATATCTTCTGTAAAGGCCTGGGTTTTGTAAGAAACACAATTCTCCGATCTGGACCCCTTTTCAAAGTTAGTGGTTTGGTTTTTTTTTTTTTAAACCATTTCTTTTTAATGCAAATGTATTTTGATTTTCCTAGAACAGTGTCCCGGAACTTACTGACTATAAATAATAATGTGAAATACACTATTAAAAATTCCAACAGAAACTTTCCTAGATCTTTGTTGCCACACTGAGGTAAGACATGGGCTGAACCCAGACTGAAATATATCCAAAGCTGTTATGTTATATCTGCTCTCTGTGCCTATAGAGCTCTTTGAGGCCTGCACCTGCCCTGATACTGTCATCTTCAAAGGAAATAAAGAAGTGGGGCTCCTTGCAAAGATGGGAAATGATGTGGTAGCTCTATTCCAGGTTGCCCTGGAATTCCACTAGCTTTTCCCTTGCTGACAAGCTGAGTCTTTACTTTCAAAGACTTTTCAGATTTTCCCCTTATTTCCAGTACTTTAGAAATAAATTTTTTTTTTTTTCTGTGGCAGTGTAACAGCATACTCAAATTCCCCTACCTTAGGTGACATAAATGAGCAAACATGACTGTGCTGCTGCATATAGCCTTCTTGCTGTTATTTTAAATCTACTGAGGAGGAGTGGTTTGGCTGCAGCACGGATGGACCAAGTTGCCCGCTACTTTGACATTACATCCTGACTTGCCTTTTGTTTGCAGTTGCATATGACCCCTGAAAAAGCCCATGAGAGTTCCAGCTCCATGTGCATAGAGTACACTCTATTAGTTCACTATTTCAAAGAATTATTATTTGCAATATTTGATGTAAAATCTCATATCTTATTAATTTGGAATACATAACAAAATAATTACTACTTGGCAGTTATTCTAGTTGTCACCTTTCCATTTGTTACTCTGTCTCTAGATGCAGACTGGACAGCAGAAGTATCTGTATGCTCAGTCCATCAGATTGTGAAAGTTTACGTAGGAAGTAACTGGTATGAAACTTGTTTACAGACTTTAGTGAAGGTATGGTAATTGTCTTTGGATTGCCTTCACATGAACCTTCCTAGACAGAATGTATAATTCTATTGACTAGAAGCTAGTATTCTAGTAATAATTCTTATTAGAGTGGTTTTGACCTGAAAACTTGGAATTATCAGAACTTCACATGTAGACTGGGCCTTTTATACTTGGGGAGGTATGTTCAGGAACCTGAGAGGAAATAAATCTTGGACTTCCCCAAAAAGTACTTTCTAGGCTAACATTATAAGTAGTTTGGATAATAATATAAGTCGACTTGATGGAACTGGTTTCATTCTTTCACTGAGAAAAGAAATCCAAACAGGATTTTTCCTTCTTTCTATATACCTAACACCAGAAATATGGTCTTAATGTATTTTTATTTCTGTAGTACCCAGAGCTGTTGTCAAATGACAAGAAAGTCTGTTGGATTACATATGGTCAAAGTCTTCTAGTCCATGGAGATGGGCGAATGTTTCAACACATTCTCAACTTTCTAAGACTTGGGAAATTGGTTTTGCCAGCTGAATTTAAGTAAGCAGAGTGAATGCATGTGGTTCTTTTATATTATTAGATGGTTGTAGGGGAAGTAAGCATAGGGATTTATCTTCTGATTTTTGTAGAAATATTATCCAGAAGAATTAAGACTCTTCAGTCCTAAAGTAAACTATTCTATCTAAACATAAATTATTGGGATTGTAGAGATTGTGATATGTTTTTGTTCCAGTGTGTGTGCCTTTATTTTAATGATTGATATGCCAGACACTGTACTGCAGGGTATATCACAGATTGGTAAATTGTGTGCATGCCTTTAATGAAAAGGAAAATGTTTTTATTGATGAGATCATTGCATCCCTCTTCAGATTTTTGTCTTTTTATACAGCAGGGACAGCAATCTGGCTAGTCCAGCTGAAAGATACGCCATCTGCCCCCTCTACTGGTATCTCTGTTCTAATGCTAAAAAATGATTGTCCAAAACTGCAATGGTATAGGAGTGGAGGAACAGGGGAAGCTTAAAGAGGAGAGGGCACTCTCCATCCATACACATATCAGTCTATTAGATCTCTAAATCTTATCAGTCATCAGAAATTGAGATGGCTTAAAACACCAGTCTTCTAAGGATATTGCTTCAACGTGTCTCACTTGCCCCTGAGATTGCCCAGACCTGACCCTTCGGTGCTATGGCTTCTTGTAGCAGTTTCCCTGCTTCTGCCACCACTACGTTACAATTTTTGGCATTCAGCAATGAAGGTCTGCCTGGCATCAGAAGATCTTTTGGCATCTTCAGTCCTTGAAACCCTTGTTTGTTGGATCATTTCTAGTAGGCAGATTATCCACTACAGATCACCAGCTGATGTGGTCAATTTTAGTGCACTAAGCCATTTCCAAGGGGAGTATGGGTTTTGATTCTTTTCCCCGAAGTCAATAGCAATGTTACACCAGTGACTGCTTTGATATAATAACTGCTGGTTGCTTTCATGTCTGTTATCAAAGGCATAGGAAGCCAGATGTCAGATGCTGTGGTTCTATATACAAACAAAGTATGTCTAGGAATGTTTCTGGTCACTGAGGCCAGCTGCCTCTCTGCTTTAACCTACTGGAGATAGTGGCTTCACTTCTGTCCACTGCAAACAGTCCCAGGAACATCCAAATAGCCAAACCATGCCTGGGAATTGTTGGAGAGAGTGTAAATTGGGTAGGACCAAGTACAGTGCTAAGAGCTTACTAGCACAGATAATCATGTTGTAGGGCTAAGAGTATTTCTGGGAATGGTGGACTTCCTAGTAGCCCGTTGAACCCATGAACCCTCTTTATGGGATTCCCTATGGAAAATCCCATGGTAAATTTTCCACATGAAAAAAGTGTCATGAGTGTCACAGAGCAGAATAGGATTCCTTCTTCTCAGAATTTTATCATCAATACCCATGGCTAATTAAAGAAAAAAAAAGAAAAAGAAGGGACAGAGGTTTTCACTTAACTAGTAGAAAGGTAATAGCTCAAAGTGTTGAAAATAGCAAGTTTCACAAAGATTCAGAGGGGTGCTGCTGAACACCTCTAGTTCAGGAGCTCATTTATTTTGGTTGCACCTTTTCAAAAGTGTGCAATCTATTTTTGGATTCCTGACATGAAATTCAGACTCTGTGGAAGTCAACAGTAGCAAATAGGAAGATTTCTATTTATGTCAGTAAAACCAGCTTCCCCTTGCCCCCCCCCTTCATTGTTTGGATGCCAGATGTAAAACAGGGAGAAAAAAGAAAAAAAAAATGGTTTGGGTACTTTCAGTATTTAAAATTATAAGCTATTTGTCCATCTGTTAAAAGAAGAAAATCACTTGTGTGAATGCATCTTTCATTTTGTGCAGTGATTGCCTAAACTTCCAAAATTAATATATATGCTTAGAAAAGATAATCTGGTTTTTTTTAGTGATTTTACAGTTCAGTTTATTTGTAATTTACAGAGAATGGCCTCTCTTTTGTCAAGAAGCAGAGGATTACCAGATCCCTTCTTTTTTAGAGGCACTTTATCACTCTGATGCATACAGGTAGAGAAAAATTCTTTCTTTTTCTTTTCTGTCATATAACATCCTTTCATCTGACCTACCAGTGTTTGTCCTTTGAAAGGGGCACAACTTTCTGCTTTCCTTCTGAAACACAGCCACTGGAAGATGAGCAATTCCACTATCTTTTGGGCCACGCTTTTTCCCATCAGTTATTTGAGTACTAGAACAGTAACAGAATAGTCCTTGGTCAGTTCTCCAATAACCAAGGAAAAAGGCAACAGAGATATGTCCCTAGGTCCAGATACTGAGGATATTGCAATGCACGCTGGAAACCATTGTACAGAGACAGCAGACCAAGCAAAGACATTCTGATTTATTAGCTTTGGTTCAGCCCTGGCTTTGCCAAGCCCTGGCTGGTTTCTGCAGACCCATTGGAGGATTTACCAGCACTGCAGTGTGGAATGGTATATCTTTGATGCAGCATCACAGAAAAGGATTGAGACCTGCTGGAATTTAAATCTTGATAAATTAATATTGAAAATAAGCCATAATTTTTGTATATGAATTCATCATTTAATGTTTTCTCAGAGACTTATTTTTTCATTGCCATCAACTTTAAAAATAAGATTGGATGTTCTTCTTAGAGATGTCTTGCTATTAAAATAGCAATTAGCATTTAGTGTTACTGGAGACCAGGCTTCATAATCACAGTGGTCTTCTCTGGCCCTATAAAATCTGTGAATCTGCAAACCCTAGTGTTTTCTTCTCTACTGTGCTCATTAGAGGGATAGACAAAATGTCAAAATGTAGGTCTTTTGGAAAGTCCACAGAACTGATATTTCAACTCCTGACTGCAGAGTACTTTAGAAGATGACCTAGCATGGCCCTTCTCTTCACTATTTTTCTGAGAGCGCTCTAGAAGTTAGTGGATTCTTACTTAGGCCTTTTAAAGTAAAAATATATCTATTAAAATCTTCCCAGAATATCAAGAATTGCTGCAGTAGGTTTTGAAATACCAGTGCTATGGGCTGTTCACATCAGGATTTCCGACTTGATTTTACTGCCACAAGCAACAGTAGGACATGCTAGTGGTAGCTGCCAGTACCCCACCAGTGGTGACAGCAGTTTCTAGATTTTATTGTAGATCTCTACAAAGAAGTAATCCTAAATGTCATTCCTCAACTTTCTCATCCCAGTGCAGGAGTCTAACCTCACTTTCCTATAACTGTAGAGCAAGAGGAGGATGGCAGAGGAACTCTGAAGTACTCTACATGTGAATGAAAAAATTTTACATTCCCTAGGAGGTTTTAGCTAAGGACTAGTACTACTCTAACATAGGCTCCTCCACTGCTCTTTGGTGCTTTCCCATCAGGGAAGGTGTCAGCATCTCTATCATATACACCACAGGCCTCTAACAAAGTAAAACAATTGGGGATTGGTCCCTAGATTTCTTCCCTAGATCTTTGGCCAGCTCCACAGGCAATCTTAGCAAATATCTGCCTATAGGAGACAGAGAGCAGCAGCTACTCTATTCTTCCAGAGTTGTTTCACCTTTTCAGAAACTTCTGTGCAGCTCAGGCTGTCGCTGTAAGGAGACAAGTTTCTTAATGAGACTCAAAATTAAATTTTGAAACCATTAATGTAGATGGTTGACCTGACTCTGACTAGCTTGCTCCCCGAAGTGTCTAGAACCTCTTCATAAAAAAAAAGAGGACCCCCCCAAATATGATGTCAAGTGGACATAGCTTGGATTGATCAGCAAGGCTTACCTAAATCCATTGGTCAAGGTTTTGTGAATGCTGGAAAGAGACAAGAAATCATTTTTGTCCCCTATGTATCTGCAGTGTCACATTTCAGAAATTCTCATCACAGGTGGGCCATGAAAACTCCTGGTCCTTTGCTACCCCTGTATTGTGTACTAGTGATAATTGTGAACTTCCGTTACCCCTTAGGTTAAATGTAATTCATAACAATGACTTTGATGCACACAGATCCATTGGTGACTGGAAGTCCTGGCAGCTCCTTTTACAGATCGACTGGTGGTTGCCCCTGGAAAAATATTCTATAATAGTTGTAAATATTCCTTTTCTAGATATGGAACCAAAACAATTAATTGCACAATGAAGTTTATTTTCCACGTAGAAGATTAAGTCCTGTGTCTTGGAATGAAGAGAACAAATTCAGCAAAGGCCCAAAAGAAGTAAGATTTGGTTTTCAGAATATGTTGCCACAAAGCACTCCTAGAAAAGCGCCAGATTTAAATTCTCCAGTGCCATTTTTTCTCTCCAAAACCAGCTACAAAATGAGTCTTGGAAAATCTCTCTCTACAAAAAAAAAAGAACACCTTCATTTTACAAAGGCAGGCTTTGAACATCAAGAGAGAATGGAGAGCAGGAATAGACATTCTGTTTGCATATCACAAAATCCACGAAAGAGCTCCTTCTCTAAAGAGATAATTTAGATGGAGATCCACACTCAATTCTGCAGTAGATTTCAAGGCAGGGTGCTTTAGCACTGCCTGAGTGCTGGGCTTTTATTTCTGATTTTATCCAATGACTGTATGCTGTAAAGTCATGCAGTCCAAAGGATAACATCAAGATCCTCTGGTCTGTCTTAGCTTGATCTAAACCCCACAAGCCTTATACTTTTTTTTAGATTCTCCTTTTGGTCCTGTGATTAGCATTCCTGGTTACTTAGAGAGTCCCTGTCACCAAAGGGTGGGAAGTGTTTTCATGCAGATGTCAGTGTAGCTTGGAAACTGGGGCACTTTGCTGAGTCACAGGATGTAGGGGTTCTGACCCCCCTGCGCAAGGGGGACCTAGAAGCCAGATCTCTTGGTTCCTAGGTTGTAATGATGGGAGTGGCAAGCTTAGGTAGTGCACTCAGGCAAGATAGTGTCCTGCAGAAATTATCTAGTCTTCGAATTCAGTGGAAAGGGGAAAAGTTCTTCCTCCTCCTTCCTCAAGTCTTTGAATACTTTAGTCCTTGGCTGGACACCAGCAGCTGAAAGTGGCTTTCGGTCTATGAAAGAAAGGCAAAATGAAGGTGCTGCCTCTGTAGCATTTACACACTGATAACAGCTTCTTCACCCTGTAGCTTAACAGTTGTGTTCGTGTGGCAGAGTAGTTGCACAGCTTGATTTAACTTGCCAAACTGTCTTTCTTGTATGGAATGTGCTGCTGTCAGTTTAGAAAACCAAAATTATCTTAGCTGTAGTGGTAGCAAGGATGTTGAGATGCTGCCTGTCTGCCTTGGCCACTCCAGTGTCTGTCTTCAGGTTCAGCAAAATTCAGTGGTAGGAACTGAGGTGATTCAGGACAGTGTAACATCAGTGCTGAGTTATCAGGGCAGGGTTTGGTGAGCCTTAAGACACTGCATCCAGCACAGAAGTGAGAATGCATTTTCCAGGATTAAGAACCCAGTCCTTAAATGCTTGTATTATAATGAGTAAAATACCTCAGTTATTAGGAAAGGCAAAACTTACACTTCCTTCCATATCAATTAGAAATAACCACATTTCACTGTCTTTTTAGGTGTACTCATTAACTGCTGTGGATTCCAGTAAATGCATATTAATATATGGAGTAATAGAAAAGATCTGAAGGGAAAGCAAGAGACCAGTGGGGCAAAGTATTCCAAAATTATTTCGTGGGCTAAAGAGATAAAGCAGAGGAATACACTTGGAGGATATGATGAAGCCTCAGACAGCCTGGTAAACTCCAGCTGTTACAAACATTTGGTAAGCCCTCCAAGGAAGAGAGGAATAGAGCACTTTTTGACAAAGAAAGTGGAAAGTAAAGACTTGGCAAGTCACATCCAGAAATTAATTTCCCTGGTAAAGGAATGGGATGCGGTGAGGTGTGATTTTCAGCACGTGAGAACCTCTGACAGTTGTATCACAGAGCCCATACCTCAGTCCAACACTCCTGAAAAAGACTGGGATGTCGAAGATCCTGTTGCCTCTGCTCCTGGGAAAATAAGCTTTACAATTCAAGGAAACAATTGCATTACCCAGTACAAAGTCGGGGCTGAAGGAAAGCAGATGGAGCAATATGTGTTCACACAGAGTTTGCCAGTTACTCCAAGTGCTGGAACATATCAGCTCAGCACCATGAAAATTACTCCCACAGTAGGAAATGATGCAGAGAATATAAACAGGGAGCAACCGGAACATAAATGACTGCTTTGTGATTGTTGTTTTCAAAAGTGATGGGAGTAATTAACTGAATGACTTATATATATAAGATGCTTTGATCACGCTGATGAATTTCAGAGTGACAGTCTCAACCTTTTCTTGTTCCCCTGCTTGTAGAAAGCATTTCCAGTGAAGAAAGAGACAAGACCTTGCAAATGAAGCTTATCCCTCTAAAACAGTGAGTTGACTGCCAGCTGCTAAGCAAGGGCTGGATCTTACTGCTTGTCTATGTAGAGTTTAATACTAAGTGTTTGCCAGAAAGGTGGAGCAGCTTTTAGCTTCACTGGCATCAATGAGTTGTTCTTTCACTGTGTCCTTGTGACTGCCTTTAAAGCTGTGCAAGGAACAGTGAAGCTAGTTTGATGTACTTAAGTTATCCAGTTAGTGACAGAAATCTGTAATTTCTTATAAAGACTAAAAGATTTATATGCTAAACATAGATGTGTCTATAGAAATGTTTAGAAGTTAAAAAGATTTACCTGATTAGCCATGATACTAAATGCAAACTCAAGAAAGCTCAGTGGAAAGTGTCAGTCCAAGACTTCTCCTGACAGCCTGGGAAGGATGTGATTTACCCTGTACTGCTCCCACTGTGGGTAACGGATCCCACCCCACAGCCCCTCCCCAGCAGTCCTGCTTTAAGTAGCTCCAACCAGAAGCATTTTTCATCTCCCCAAGGGAGAGGAGGGAAAAAGATGTACAGAGCAGGACTGGGGAGAGCTTGCCCTCTGCTAGTAGTACCTGTGACCACTTCCAGCGAGCACACCTGCCTGTTGGTAACAACCATGTCATAGCCTGTATTTTAGACCCAGCAGATCACACTCAGGGAGTTTGTTGCCGATTTACTGGACACGGAGTATTTTCAAGGGGACAGAAATGTTCACGAAGAGCTACTTCAGTGGGTGGAAGTAAGTAGCGTGTGCCACCAGGTGGTGCTGTATGGCTGGGCCTTTTTTCTTCCAAACGCTGTCAGCTTGGGGTTTAAACTAGTTCACTGTTCCCAGTTTTGTTTGCAGAGCGAGTTAAGTGGCAGAGGGGGCGTTTTACAGCACAAATTGACTAATGTAATGTATAGTCTTAATAGAAGTTTAAAATTCTGCTGCTTATTTAGGAGATTGTCTCCCCAAAAGGGGGCAGAAGGCTTCTAGGGTTGCTAAGAACTGGAGAGAGTCGGGGATGCTGCTGTTCTGCCATCAGCAGGTGATTTAAGAGAGGCCTCAGTTTTGTGCTTTTTTAGTTTACCCTGCCCTTCACGTACAGCTGCTGCCTCAGTTTACTGATCCAGAGAGGGTTTGCTAGATCGGTCTCGTATTTTGCCTTGGGAATATAAGTTCACAGAACATTAATAAAAATTTGAGCCAGCTCCTTTTTGGTAGTTTTATTAGTAACCTGTGGGGTTTATTTAAAGAATCCCCTCTTTCTGATAACATATTTGTTAATATTAATTGCCCAATACAATCAGAATAATAATCAGAGGACTAGTGCAGTAACTTCACATGTCAGTTTAAGCACACTGTGCAGGCAGGGCACTGCTCGTCCTGTTTTAAAACCTCCAGGGAGCTGCTGCTTCTCAGCATGGAAGAAGCCAACAACTGCTCTTCTTGGCATACACACATTTCTTCTTCTGCAGCCCAGAAATCAAGATACAATGCAAACAGGATTCATATTAAGAAAATAACCTTTATTAGACAAATCAATCAAACCCTGAAAAAACAGTGTCAGGTAAACATTACTAAAGGTTTTTCCAGCAATGCAGAAACCTTTGAAACAGAGAAATTCAGCAAGTATCACGTTCCTCTTGTTGCATTAGTAAATTCTCTCCCTCGTGACATGAGCTACTGCTGTCTTGACAGCCCCAAAAATCTTGCATTAACTCAGCAATTATTTCAAAACAGTAACTTCTAAAATCTTCCCTGTGCAACTGTTTCCCATGCCATTTTGTACAAAGGTGTCAACCTGTGTTCTCCTTGCTGTCTAAAAAAAGAACAAGGTTTAAAAAACATCCAGCTTATTCAAAATAAACAAGTGTTTTATGTACAGTACAGGAATTCCCAAAGTTGAAGGAACATGGTCAGTATGTTGAGGGTAACTCAGGTAGGTACGAGACTACAGCACAGCCCTGCCAAGGGCCTGGCAGCTCCCCTGCCCCAGCAGCTATGGGGGAAAAAAACTGCAGTTAAAATAAGTTACTGCTCCACCTTCTTCTCAGGCTGGATGTGACACCACTGTTGTCACACCTGGGGGAGCCCAATTTACAACACTTCATAAACCAGGAGTAAACAGGAGGCTTGGCAGCAACTAACTCTGGTTTCCAAAAAAGCTACTTCTCCTTTCCTCCAAGAACAGGGAGAGGTTGTCACAGCCATGCCCTGAGCTTTGATGTTACTCAGGAATAGGCCACCTGAGAACACAGGGCACGTTCATCCTGCAGTGATGTTATGCTCCTTCAGGCACCACACATTTAAGGGTCAGCGTTATAGTCAACCCATTATACTCAAAACCTGTTGGCCTCAGATGCCGCCACCACCCAAAGCTCCTCAAACAAGCCACGACAGTGGAACTGAAGTACCCAGAGGTGAAGCAAGCAGCCAGCCCCTGTCACCCCAAAGCCCAGGTCACAGCCCGGCCACCAGGAGAAGGCATGCTGGAGTTTGAACACTGCCACTGGAACCTGACCCAGCAGGGAGACAGAGAGAGACTTGCCGCTGGGACAGCAGCTATGCTGGGTAAGTGGCTTAAATTAAAGGCAGGAACTTTGGAGACTTGTGCCTCCTGACCTCTGGCAGACAGCTCCCTCTTCCTCATGCCCAGCCAGGTCTCTGCTGGCTGCACTGGATGACTCCCTGCTCTGCCTCAGCCTTCCCATTGGCATCTGGGAAGTCTCCACCTGGGGATCTTCCCCTTCTCCTGGGGAACGCACTTGGGATTTACAGGGTTTAGCTGGCAGTTGGTTAGTACAGAAATTGCACAGCGAGAGTGGAAGAGCTGACAGGTAGGTGGTTAAGACAGAGATAAGCTCAGCACTGAGGCACTGGTAGAATCATCTGAAGAAATGATTCACTGTAACAATGAAATTGCTTTTAATAAAACAGGAGTGTTAAGCCAAGAAAATAAATTATTGCTATGACAGACATATTTAGAACATAAGGAAGGACGTTAAATCTTAAGCTCCAGGTCAATATAACCCTGAAACAGAAAGTTACACTACTCTTAAATACCTCAGTTTCTCTTCATGCCCTTCCAAAAACTTTATAAAATGTGCAGCTTACAGAACAAATAGTAACCAAGTCACTTGTAACAAAAATCTGTACAGCTCATAGCTTTAAAAATAATACTTTTTTTCCCAAACTGCTATGTTACTTATTACTCATAAATATAGGGCTAACAAGTTTTGAATGCCCAAGGTCCCATCCAACACCAAATCTATTACGTGTAGTTGACAGAAACCTTCTTGGGACTTCACCCCAGCCAGAGGTCAGGTTTTGGGCTGTTTGAAAGAGGCTGATTATGTGTAAAAAAAAAAAAAATATATATATATATACACATCTATCTATCTTCACAGGTGAAGACTGTCTCCTTCTGCTGGTCAGAGGCTTGGGGTCTTCAAGGAGTTTGAAATGGCAATCAAACCTGGAACACAGCACCATGCAATGGGTTAGACTGGCTGCACTCCTGTGACATGGCAGGTTGTTCTGGCCTGGCCAGCAGCGACTTTGCAAAAGGCTTGAAAACCACTGTTTGTCAGAGCTGTGTTTTGGTGGGGAAAGAATGTTTTACCGGAAGAGCCTCGCAGGAGAAGTGCAGCTCTTCCCTCATACAGAGGGCTCCCTCTGCGCCTCAGGACTCACCCAAAGGCTATGTGCTGCTGTCCCAGCAGCAGTGGGCCAGCAAACCCCGCTGCTTCTGTACCCACTTCAGAAGTCTTGTCTCTGACTGTCCCCTCCTGCCAGAAGGGGCTCTGGATCTTAAATTTTAACTTGGCTGGTGCTGTTTAGCTGGTTATGAACTCCTGTACCTGCTGATCACAAGTTGTGGGCCCGTGTGCTTGTAACACCCCCACAGTGCCAAACCCATGAGGCATCTACCTCCCTTGGCCTTGACCCTTCAAGCCCTACTCCTACATCTCTCACGTTCCTACCTCTTTGCTCCCTGGGGAAAGGCAGGCTCAGGCCTAAGGCCAGAGAGGAAAAAGCTGAGCCAGAAGCAGACCAGTTTGGGTGGGTCATGACATGACTTCCCAAGGGCTGCCACCCACACGTAGGAAGCCCCGCTTGGCCGTGTGTCTTGCCAGGGGGCTCCCCCCTCCTCAGTTCAACAACGATTTCCTTGAAGACAAGGCATCCTCCAGCTCCCTCAGGACATCCTGACCACCACCTAGCAGGTTCCTCTGCCTGGTGATCTGCACTTTCCTTTGGAGGTTCAAAGGAAACTGTGGGATAAATTCAGCTGGGGGAGAATACTGTGGATTCCCCAAGGCAGTTCAAAGGGACTAACAAAGAGCAGGATTTTGGCAAACAGCCACAAGAAACAGATTAGTGGTTAGACAGCTGGGCAGCATTCAGGGGAAAGAAGCTCATCTGAACACCGACGACTAGGTGGTGCTCGAGCCTCTGCTACCTCAAAGTGATATGGCTTGTTTTGCTTCTGCTTCTTCCAACTAGGGAGGCATCAGACTAGCTGTTGAAGGCAACAGCTCTATGGGAGCAGTCTCTGTGGGAGCTGGTCTCCTCTAAGCAGATGAATCAGAGCCGCAGAGACCAGTCAGGAACACGTGTGGAAAACTTCTCATTGAGAAGCAGAGGGTGAGGCCCTCCTGACTCAGAGCTACTGACAAACCTGACCAGCACTCAAGAGCTGCTGGAAAATCCCCTTCAGGGGCTACTTACAGCAACTCCACTTCCTTAGGCGGTATACACGTGCAGAGGGGCTCACACTATTGTCGAGGGACTTATGGTGACCTGGCCTGCTTTCTGCGGAGGAGAGAAGCCAGCATTAGTACAGGGTTAGAGGACAAGAGCATCAGGACACGATCTAGTGGGAAGGGAAGCAGCTGAAAACTCTCAGGAACATTAAGACACACTGCCATCTCAGAGCAACAGACACCCAAACCTCCCAGAAAAGGACCTTAACGGCATCTGCAGCAGAGCTCCATCCATTCCAGGAGGTTATGTATGTAGCCCAGCCCATGACAGCATTATAGCTCCTGTGTGTGCAGCACCCCCTCCTGCTGCAGCCTCCAGCACTGCAGAACCTTTCCAGAGCATCTCCTCAGAGGTCTTTGCCACCACAGGGGAGGCTCTCACAGCAGAGGGGCTTTCACCTGCCCCAGAGGAGGCAAGTCTCTGCAAGAGGAAAGGTCACTTCCCCACAGTGACCCCTAGCCCAAAAGCAGCATCTTCAGTCCCCCCATTAGAGGCAGCAGCTTGAACCGGGGAGGCAGTTGCAGGAACAGGCAAAGCAAAGAGAGTATTTTGGCCGCTTGCACTTACGGCAGAAATGTACTGGCTGTTTGTGAACCTGGGTTTCTCCTCCATCGCAGAGGTGTGTTGTGAGCCTAGGGGCATGTAGGGGGGCGAGCCCATGTCTTCACAGAAGCTTTCTTGTGGGATGCTGGAGACACAGCCACTGTCAGAGCCACTGGAGCCACTGCCTGACATGCAGTGCGATGACTCCGAGCTCTCTGTTGCTGGGGGAAGAAAGGAAGATCACTGATGATGATGAATTTGGCCTACATACACTTGACAATGTATCTGTCTGCAGGGACACTGGCCACACAAGCCCACAGATAAATGACACTTCTGTCTGGGCCTCTTTAAAGCCATAGGCAACAAAATAACCCGAGGAAATGTAGCAAATGATGCTGGAGATCAGTATAGACTGGCCTGGGAAGTTTACACAGGGGAAGCCAAGGTGTCACTGGACCAGGCTGGAGAGAACAAGGGACAGAGTGCCTTGTACTACAGGGGCAGAAACTAGAGGGCCCCAGCAGACCCAGTATGTGGCACCAAGCCTGCCATGGGCATGGCTGCAAATCATTGGGCACTTTACTAATCCCTGTATCTGACCTAACTCCCCCACAAAAGCTGGGACAGAGCTGGCATGGAAGGACAGGGCCCTCCTTGCCCTGGTCTGGGTACGAGACAGGGACTGCCACGACCCCAGTGAGCCTGGCCTGACTGCACAGCGCAGAGCAAGGTGTGGGAATAAGCCCACACATCCCAGGGCGCGTTACAGAACGGTGAGGCTCAAACGTACTCAGTGATGGCTGGCTGCTCGTCTCGTGCTCCAGCTCGTCTTCCTCGATGCAGGTGCCAATGTCAAAGGGGCGGCTGGGGGCCAGGACGCCTGGCAGCAGAGCCTGGTCCAGGTACATGTGGAGGTTGAGGGGCCCCAGAAGGGAGGAGGAGGAAGGGCTGTATGCAGCAGGGGTGCTGCCAGCAGAGAGCTGTGCTTGTGTCCTCTTGTACGGGTTGGAATGGTCAAACAGAGACACCGCGATTGATGCTCTGGTCCTGGCACCTGCCAGAAAACATACCAAAGAACCCTTGAGCACCAGTCCTGCCTAGCTCACATGGAGCAAGGGGGCAGGCATGGCTGGCACTTACCTCTTCCTTTCATGATGTAATCGATAGCACGGTCATTGATAGCTGCCTCACTGGGTTTGATATCCAGGAATGGCTTGTTGCCCACACCCATGGAGACCATCTCCTGCATACGGATTTCTGGAGAGGAAGAGACCCACAGCCACATTTGTGAGGTTGACCCAACCCTCCCCACAGGCATGATGCAGCCCCAGGCCACAACACTCCTGGCCAGGCTGCTCCTGAACTACTGAGATCAGATCTGTTCTCTCCTTACTCCCCAGTCCTGAGGAGTCTCCACGGACAAGCAATCATGCCCTGCTCTGGCCAAGTAGCTCAGTGCCATGCCACCTATGAGAGTCCTGCCAAGCAGGAAGCCTGGAGCAGAGAGGAGGGACTCAGCCAGACAGCTGCCACTCCAGTAGTGGCCTAGACCGTGAGGAGAACAGGGAGCCGTTCAGGAGCACAGCCCACACTCACAGGGCAGGGAACCCTGTGCTAATATCTTCCTTTGGGATGAGTGACAGGAAAGGGACATGCCCAGCCAAGCCCAGCACATGCTCCTGAGGCTGCATGCTGGCACACAGTTGCTCGCCACACAGAACTGCCTGGTAACAGGCTGCAAACCTACTCGACAGCATGAGCTGAATAGGGCTCCCGCACCTTTTGCGGCACAGACGCCCCAGGAAGGAATCACACCTTTATTGCGGGCTGCCTGCTGCCACAGAATCTTGGCAATGTCACTAGTCCAGGCCTGCTTAGTCTCAGCTGAGCTGGCCTGGAGGATGTAGGTGTCACTGGACTTCCGCCTTCGGAACCAGATCTCAAAGCGCAGGCCACTGTCTCCAGAGTTCTCCGTCAGACCGATGTCTGCAGTCTGCCAGAAAAAGGAAGAGCAAAGCATAAACTGAGGCTCCAACAGGAGCAGAAAGGTTAAACCCTGCCTGCACCCTGTGCCAGAGCTGCCCCCAGCTCAGCAGACCCACTGGGAAGGAGCCTGAGGGCCTGGACGGGAGCAGGTATGATCTGGACAGAGACAGTCCAAGCAATTCCCAGTGCTTCATCCACAGTCAGCACCACCTCCCTGCCCCACACACGCTGCCATTCCCTCACACTCCCTGTCCCCATGTCTCACAGCATGGAGGGAGCCCAGGCATTAATGCATGAAGTATTCCCTTCTGGCTTCACTGCATAGCCTGGAGAAGGCTTAGCAGTGGTGGGAGGAGTCCTTCTGCTGAAGGTGCTCCTGCTCCCCATTTCAGAGCCATGCATCCATGGGGAAACCAGCCACGTACACCTCCTGCACAAGAGGGAGCTGCAGGGCTGCCCGTACCTTGAAGGAGCGTTTGTAGATATACACATCAAAGCCACCCTCGATCCTCTTGGGCTTGCTGAACAGGATCAGATCCTCAAAGAGGAAGACGTGTCGCTGGCACTTCCTACGGCCCAGCCAGATGGTGAACTCATCCTGCCGCACCAGCTGCCCCTGCTCCTTCAGGTTCACCTGGACACAGGGAACATCCTGGTAAGACCCCTAGACTTAGAGAGCAGAGTCCCATACGGCTGTAGCCCAGGTGGTGAAGAAGTGGCAGCTACCTGTCATCTTAGGAGGGCTCTTGAAGAGGCAGGGCTGTGTGGCACTGCTAGAGGCCACATCAGGCTGAAACTGGCCCAGAGCTCAGAGAAGAGCTGCACCTTTCTCCTAGGCATAATCCACAGATGACCCTCTCCTGTCACCCTGTGCAGATCTGTGACAAACCTCTGGGGTGGCAACTGGAGGCAGCAGCCAGAGCTTTCTCTTGGGGGAAAGAAGAGAGCTGAAGAGGAAAGGAGTCCTATCAGACTGCTGGGAGCTCATCTGGGTCAGAAGGCCAGTCCCTCATTTCTCCTGCTCCAGACCCACCTTATTCCACCCTGAGCCCTGTGGTTTCTCCTCCTCCAGCGCTGCACTTTGCATGCCTCTCCTTCAAGTCCTACCTAGCTGATTTTGGCCTACCCCTGGCATCAGCATCAGTTTGAATTCCTTCTTGCAAACTGCCTGACCCTCTTATCATCAGCTCAAAGGAGACTGAAGGGCCTGAGGCAGCCTGTAGGACACCATCTGCAAGTGCTGCCAGGCTCCCTCACGTCACCTCAGTAAGCACCTGGGCGCATGTTTATGAAAAGCAGCTTACCCAGCTCAAGTAACAGCATCCAGGCTGTCTGTTCTAGTGAACCAAGGACACCTTGCTCCCTGCCTCAGTAGTCCCACTATGCTGTACTGGCAGACAGCACCCTGATCACTCTGGGAATTTGAGGGGAGGCTCACCATACGATCCAAAGAGCCCAAGTCTAGAGAAGGGGAAGAAGTGTGGCTCTGCCCCCCCGGGCTAGGGAGGACACTGGAACGTACATCACAGTCACGGATGGCATCCATGGCCAGCAGGTCATTTCCATGCCGGAGCTGAAACTTCACCATCTCCTCAGCCGCACGGAGGTAGCCCAGCTCCTGCTCTTGTGCCTCGCTGCACTCCTTGATCAGGTCCTTCAGGAGCAGTGCATATTTGCTCATCCGCTGGATGGGTTTCAGCAGGTAGGAGGCCAGGTCCATCTTATCTCCAAGCTGCACCTGCTTGAACTGTGAAATGCAGTAGAGAGTGAAAGCAGCAGCTTCCTGTGGAGAGCCCTGTGCCGCGAGGCAGGCACTAGCACCCAGAGCTTTCCTGACTGGGGTACTCTGTTTATTCTGCAGGGAAACGCAAGGCCATAGGACCAATGCTGCTGTTTTCTGGGCTCCTTTCCAAAGCACTCACCACATCTCTGCCCCCATCCCCCAGCATACACTTGTGCAGACAGCTGCACCAGGAAAGCAGAGGTAGTGCTGAACATTACCCTCAACGAGGAAAGTTGGGCTCGTTTAAACAAATCAGTGACCCAAACGCCAAGAGTAACCATGATGCAGGCAGTTGAATTTACCTTGAAGAAGGTATTCCCATGGCTGGCCAGCAGCGAGTCAGACTTTGGCTTGTTCTTGCTATACAATGCGTACATTCCAAACTGGTCTTTCTGCAAAAAAAGAGGTCCCCACATGAGACAATGCACATCCAGGACATAGTGACAGCCATGCCCCCGGGTTGGTTACTCAAGTACTTCTGCCTCTCCCAGGCTGCATCAGAGCCTCCTATGACACCAGGAATGACTTTGCTTCAAGTTCATTAAGAGCCAGGGAATGTTCTTGTCTTATTACTCCTACAGTAGCTAAGACTTTCCAATCCACTGTACTGTTATACCTTCCGCCTTATGTACCCCAACAAATACCACTCACCTGGTAGCAGCAAACACGCATGGTGCAGCTGAGCTTAAGGCTGGTGCCCCATGCTTCTCCCTAGCAGCCCTTTTCAATAAGGGCAGCAGGTCTGTACTTCTCCATTTCCTGAAGTTATTCCACACTGACACCACAGACAGAAGATAGGGTAAGGGATGCCCCTGTGGAAGCAGGCAGTCTTTAAGGAGCAGACATTTTACTTCCCTGGCAGTGTCTCTTGGTAGCAAAGAGCAACAGGAAAAGCAAAGAGCGTCCACTGCTGCCTGGGCCCAGCCTCGCAGAGCCATCCCAGTCTGACCTAGCATGTGAGCTGGCAGGCGACAAATCAACCCAGCACAGGGTAGTCCTTCCCCTCCCAAAAAGGGCCACAGCCCACTAACACGCAGGTGAGCAGCTAAACGTATAGGCACTGCTGGGCATAGGAGCCAAGCTCGTGTCTGGAGGAGCCCTACCCCAGGGGGAAGGTGCTGATGCCTTACATGTCGGAGGAAGCAGTGGCTGACCCGCAGTGGGTGGTTGCAGCAGCTCTCAAGCTCTCGCAGGAAGTACTGGCTGTGGAAGTCATAGAGTTTCTCCAGGTTCCCAAAAATGACGCTGCGTTTCCCACGCAGGTCCTGGGGGAGGTCGAGGCGCTCCATCTCAGGGAAGTAGCTATCGATGATGTAGCAAAGCGACCTCACGTATTCCCGTTCCGTGGTTACCATCTCATCAATGATGTGCCGCAGCTTGCTGCAATAGGAAACACTCAGCCTTGAAGGGATACAGACTGCAGAAGGGCTACAGCAGTCAGAGTGCCTGCAAAGCACTGGACTATCCCTAGAGAAGCTCTCCCTGAGACCCAACACAAGAATTAGATGGTCCTTTAGCACCATCCAACCTCAGATTCACAACTGCCTGCAATAGCTCTGACACTGAACACTGACAAAGCTCGTGGCTGATCCAAGGAACTCTTGGCTTTTCTGTTCAGGAAGGGTGAGCCCCAGGTTGGCTGTGGTCCTGACCCAACCCCAGCAGGACACACACATCTAGGCTCACCCAGCCCCTGCTCTGGACACAACAGGCTGCTCCACAAACAGCTGCATTCCTGACACAACAGGGACAGCAAAAGTAGCAATAACTTCTGTGAGGAGGAGTCAGCCTGATGACTGGATGCTGTGGGAGGCAATGTTTACCCTGGGAGAACATAAGCAAGTGCAGTTGGGCTTGTCCCAGTAAAAATACGAGTGGGAAACAAACCTCGTATCACTTCATCAGCAAACAGCAGCTCCTAGCATGGGTTGCTCTGCACATCTAAGGATTGCTCTTAGGTACTTGAGGTTTCCACTATGAGGCAGTGCAGCACCGAACATAACTACTCTAAACTGGTGCCTGCCTTCCCTGCCTCAGCTTTCCCCCAAGCCAACTCTTGGCTGTTCAGTGGACTGAACAGTACGATTGCCTCAGCACCCATGGACTGGAGGGCTGCTGCATTGCTCCCTTGAGAAGCAAAGCAGTTCGCCTCCTGTCTACTGGTGTTCATCCCCTGCCATGAGCTTTCCTGACACATGCTGGGCTATCAGAGACCCCTTCCAGAGGATTTCACTGTCTCCAGCCAATCCCATCCAGAGCAGAAGCAGTGGAGGAGCTCTGTGGTCCCCCCACATCCAGCACTCGTTTCTCACTTCTACCACCATTTAAAAAAAGATTTTTCTTTTTTTAAATCTTTTCCAATGAGAGCAGCTTAAAGACCTGCCTGGTGACCCCTTTCAAGAACAGCTCACATCCCTGGGCTCTCCATGTCCTAGGCACATTGCAGTACTACAACAAAGTTGAGATTCTTAAGGACAGAGAAGGAAAAGAAGAGAACAAAAGCTAGCTGTTGGCCACACAAACAGAGATCTCGGCCCCAAAGGGCAAATACAAACACCCTCTTACCTATGAAGCAGCTGTCACAGAGTACTGGAAGTGTCTCCCTACCTGTCTGGCTACAGCACTCCCCAAAAGTGTGCAGGATGATGCACTATGCTTCTGCTTTCCCACTGCACCTGTACCACTGGTTTACCAGGTCCCTGAATACTGTTTCTGCAAACCCTCACCCTCCAATGCCAGCAACGTTCAGACTCCATCCTCTCCTGCCTGGGAACTGCCCTTTACCCTCTTACAGAGGAACCATTCTGTGGGGGAAGAGCAACAGAATCCCATTTCCCTGCCTCCCCGCAGAGGGAGGTGCCAGGCTATGTGAGGACATCCCTGTGGGCCTGCTCAGTGCCACATGTGTGTGCAGGGAAGCTGGAGCTACATGTCCATCTGCCCTGTACCCACTGCTAAAGTTCACTGTCACCGCAGAGCTCTTCACATCTTTGCTTGCTGCCTTTTCACCAACCTGAGGACCAGAGCACCGAGTGTCACTGCCACTTACCTGCCCCAGCTCTTGGCTTCCAACATGGAGAGGCAGCCCCTCTGTCCCTCCAGCAGGCAGTCCGCAGCCCAGCTGTGAGCAGCTTGCTGCCGCAGCACAAAAGTCCTGTCCACCAGCTCAGTGCTGCTCACCTCCAGCCCCTTAATAAAGACGCCAGTGTTGCCGTATCTGGCTGGCTCACTCAGCGTCCTCTGGCAGCCTGACCACAGGCTCTCACCACAAGGGAGGTCAAAGCTTTGGGCCTTCCGGAGCATCCTTCTGGGAGGCAGCTTCCCAGAGGCTGGAGTGGATGTGCAGGATGGCTTCACCTCCAAGGTTTCCAGTATGCTCTCCAGGTTTGGCTTTTCTTCAGGCAGCTTGGGAGACTTGGAGTCCCCACTGGCAAAAGAAACTCTGCTTGAGTGAGGACCAGGGCTGAGAGCAGTTTGGCAGGCAAATTCTTCCCCAGCACCAACATTGCCAGGGCAGCTCAAGGAGGGTGAGGGAGTTTTCTCCTTAGTCCAAACCGGAGAGCAGTTGGGCCTGTTGTAGCAGTGGGACGCACTGTAAGTCCTGTCCCAGTGGGACCCGGAGGTGGCCCCCTCGGAGTGCCTCCGGTGGGACAGACTGCCAGCCTCACTGCCAGCCTGGGGCTGCTCCCCTGCAGCTGGTTTGTGGTCTGACAGCACAGACTTCCTTGTTCTCAAGGCTGCTTCGAGTTTCTTTTCAAAAACCAGCTTGGTCTCCTGGCATTTGGACCATGCAAATTTCCACTGCTTCAGTCCCTTGTCACTCTTCAGCTCACAGGCCAGCTCCTTCATCTCCTGGAACCGGGCATCGCTGATGTCCGGGTGCTGCCCCTTGTAACTCTCCAGGCACTTGATGACACCTGCACAGTGTTCGGCAGAGCTGCAGTCCTCCATGCTGATGCAGGCAAGGTGTCGCATCCCTTCCAAGGCCCACTCGTATGCCTGCAGAGAGCAAGAACAAAAGGCAACAGCCAGTCAGAGGGACTCAGGGAAGAATAACCCCAATTTGATGCCTGAAGATAAGAGAAAGGGTCAGTGTGTGGCCACCACAGTTCCTCGAGTGTGAGAGGAGGGGGAGGCTGCTATTGTCAACAGGGCTTAACAATTGAGCTAAACAAACAGCTCCTTATGCGAAGGCTTCAGCTGTGCTGGCTGCTCTGCCACAGCTCCACCTCCCTGCCAGGTCCCTGTGACACTGGGCACACACGCTGCTGGGCACGTTTGTCCTCTCTGGGCAGGAGGGCCCAGGGGAAGCTGCTGCCAAGATTGCAGGAATTCACGCCGCTGTGCGGCCCTGCTCTGTATGAAACCTGGAACTCACCCTCCTCCTTTGCCCAGCCATTCCCACCACTACCATGCAGTACAAGGTCATGGGTGCATCAGTAAGCTGCAGGGAGTAGGACTGCTGCTCCCCATGCCATTTCCCCAGAGCTGATGGCATGCAGAGGCCTGGAACTCAATCAGAGCTGGGCTCTGTGGATCACGCCAAGTGCTCTGACCCATCCTTGCAGCAAGTAGAAATCTGAGACCATGCAAGCCCAGTTGCAGCTTCTGCATTTTCTGTGCCTGCTGGCACCTGCATGGCGTGCTGTGCCCTGCCTACCTGCCTGGCCCTGCTTGCTACTGCACTACATGCTTGTGCTGGTTAGTCAAATACCAAGGTCAGCAGTTTATTTCTAACACTCCAGAAATGCTGGAAGCAGTTTCACGGGGCTTAACTCTAGCAGTGGTGCATATGCTGGCTTTGCTAAAACGGCTCTGCTGTATCAGTCAAACAAGAGAAGCAGGACAAAATGTGGTCCAGTGTGACAGATGCAAGGTAAGAATGCCTTACCACCGTGGCAGGAAAAGGGCTAATGAAGCACCATGCACTAAGACTTGTCTGTCACTAATAAAAATGAAAGGAAAGGCAAGCATCTGAATTAGTCAGGCTCATAAGCCACTACTTTCTCTATAAAGCAGGGATGATGACAAGGTTTAACTATAGAATGGATAAGATGTGACCAGCTGCCATAGGCCTGGCCAGGGAACTTTACTGCTCATCAGTGAAAACACAGAGCTATTTGTCAAAATTAGATGCACAAGGCAGAGCAAACACCCAGGGCAAGCCTGCCTGGCACCTTCCATCAACTGTCCAAGGCCAGTGGATCTGCAGAAATACCACAGGCTGCCCTTGAAGTCAGCCAGACCATCTCTAGCACTTGACCTGTCAGGCCCTGCATACCTGCTATGTTTCTGCAGAGAAGCAACATTCAGGAACAAAGTGACCACCCTTAGACCATTTTCCACAGGCTGAACAGCCTTACTGTGACAGACTTCACTCAGAGAGCTTAAAGCACTTACTTTTATGCAGAATAGAGCCTTAAACACCAAGAAAATCCACCCAAGCATTTTGCAGATGTGGAGCAGACACTGCATCCCCATCAGGGACCCGGTGGTCAAACAGATCAGGTGCCAGGCTCACTCTCTGTTGGTGACAGAGGTAGGCAGGGCAAGAGGTGCTTCATTTACATGGTGCCCAGCTCCCGGATGGGGACAGCTATGAGAGCCAAGCACTGGTGTTTGTACAAGAGCTGAATGCCAGCACATGATGGGTAGCCTGCAGACTGAGCAGAATCACTCCAGGGACAGATTCCACAGGAGCTCCCACAGCCGTCCACGTTGCTCTTTTGAGCTGCAGCTGCACAGTGTGTATGCAGCCAGCCCCATTACTCATGCAGAGCAAGAAGCTGCTTCAGAAACACCAGCAGCTGCTCAGTGAAAGTGCTTCTCAAACAGCCCCATGCAACTGCAGCACAGGACAATCAAAAGAGCAGCAGTCCCATTACCCTGCCTAGTGCAGCAACAGGCTCCCGATCTGCCTCTCTTGATCCAGGCTTTATGGTCTAGACTTGCCCACTGCTGGGGGGGCAGGAGGGGCATGCAGAGGCAGAGGATGTCAGAGGATGTGCCAGACCCTGGTGAGAATCTGCATTTATCTGTGATGTGGAGGGTCTTTTATTCCCTGGAGGCAGACACATATCAAGCCAAGGTGAAACGTCGAGTACAGCAGAGCACCCAGCAGATCTGCACAGCAGTGACAGATGGCCTATTTTGCTGTGTTTTTTTGAGATGCTCCCTCCAGCTGTACACAAACCAACACCAACCCCTTTGAGCTCTGCCTGGAGCAAGGGCTGGCCATCAGTGTGGGCTAAGGGTACATCTCACCTCTGGCTGTGAAGGTCAGTGGGTGATCCTGACCAAAGACTGCATGCTGGCTCCCTTTCGCTCACTGATGTGAAAAGCTGAGCTCAGAAGGCACATGGGGCTCTGAAAGAGGATGCCAAGAGCAATGTGCAGGAGAGGCACAGTCAGCAGGCCAGCATAGCCTTTACAGCAGCCAGTCAGGAAGGCAGCCACCCTGCGAAGGCCTCTGAGGCTTGGGACCTCATTTCCATGCACAGATGGGAAAGAGAGAGAGAGAAAAGAGGCTTCTTTTATTTCTAGAAAACTCCACGGATCTGCATGGGGCTACAGTGAGGAGGAATCAGGGCTGCAAACCACACAGGCAGGCAGCCCCACCATCTCATATGGTACCTGTCTGTTCTTGGTGAGGACTCCAAGGGCTGTGCGGAAATTACTCTAAATCTTGATGGCATTTCTTCTATCCCCAGTGCCTGTCACAGGCCAGTGAATAGCTCAGTTTTGTTCCCTGCACAATGGGAGCAGCGCTACACACCCTGCAGCTTGCTCAGTAACATGCTAAGTGGCCACCAAGGCTTTTTCCAGTCACATCACCTGCTTCAACTGCCCCTTTTAGCACATGAAATGGCACCTTCCTCCAGCGACCAAGAGTGCCCCGGCAGCCAGGAGAGAACACCCTCATGCAGGCAGGGGTATTGCCACCATCTGTGTCCTGGTAAGGTTACAAACCACACTCAGCCAAGCTGGGATACTGCCCTCCAGCTGTGGGGCTTTTGGGGAGCAGGTAGACCTACAGCTTCTCTGCAAAGCTGTAAGAGCTGCCCCAATATAAGAGGAGGCACCCGTATGCAGTGAAGCTGAATCTTCCCAACCATGTCTGGAACAAGGCAGGAAGGAGCCTGTACCTCAGCTTTTGATCTTTACAGACAAGTCGTTACTGAAACTCTCAATTACGGGATTAAAGACAAATGTGCTTCCTGCATACACAGGGCTCACCTATCCAGCATTGGCATGAGGAGTCAGCAACAGGTTGGTCCTGCCAGGCTGCCTAGGGGAGGCAGGGGCTCTTGGCGACCTGCTGTGCCATTAGGAAGAGCTAGGGACCTCACTGGAGCACAGTGCAACCCTCAAGCCCATCACCCTGTGTTTGTCCCTGCTCATTTCACCATGGACAAGGCTTGCAGTGCACCGAGGACAGAAGCTCCTGGAGTCTGTTGTCTTTGGCACCACAGAAGTGCCATCTGGAAATACAGGCCAAAAGAAGCTGCTCGGCCCTGGCTCAGGGCACATTGCCAGCACTGCATAGAAAGCCTTCCAGGGGTCCTAGATCCTCACCTGAGCCACCACTCAGATATTACACCCCTCTAACCCAAACCTATCACAAATCCACCAGATTACTCTCATACTCAAGGTCCAGTGATCTCCAAGACACCTTCTGGGTAGCCAAGACAGGAGACAGACACTGCATCTGAAGACATATGCCAGAAGTAGCAATTTCAAGGGAGCCTGCCTTTGTCCAAACCTTCTCTTTCATCTCTTTCTGTGGGGAGACAATGATTGTAACCATTTTCCTTGTCACATAGGAAACTGTGTATCTCCATAGGCAGAGACAGGTGGAGTAGGCAGATCACAAACCCTCCAATTTTCTGCAGAAGAAAGATGCACCTAGGTGGGTGACCAACTCTGCTGCGAGAAGGCTTCCTTCTGAATCTGACGAGACTGTACAGGGGAGCTGCAACAGGGGTGATGTAAAGCCAAGACTGATCTTGATGGGAGCAACATCACAGGCAGGGATGCAATACAGCTGTGGGTATGATGACTGAAGCTGACAACTGAAGCACAGCAACAGACAGACCAAGTCCCCCATCTTTCTGTGGGTATGTCCCAGGACTGCAAGCCCCCCACTCCCTTGCTTTCTACAACACAGAGAGAAGGAAGCAGCACAACAGCTGGGAACATTGCCAAGCACAGCAAAAAAGAAACCATCATCATCAAACAGGCCCTAATCCAGCTTGCGTGCAGCTTCTGTATGCAAACTGTGCTTCACTCTGCTGTTTGTTAGTGAGACACAACAAATCACGTGTCTTTGGGGCAAGAAACAACTGCACAACTCCCCTTTTAACAAGACCTCCTCTCACCACCACTATGTTCACTCTAAGTGCCCTTAACTTCAGCTGTGAGTTAGAAGAGCAAGATGAGGCTGGCTTGCAGCAAATGAGACAGAACTGCTGCAGCCAGAAAAGGTCAAAGTTTCACAGGTACTGTTGTGAACTGAGCCAAGCTATTCCCAACAGCTATACATGGGGCCACGTAGGCACCGACTCCTGCAGCTGCCCTGCTCTGCTAGCAGCCCAAGGTATTGGCACTGAACCCTGCAGAGCTGAGACGCTGGTCACAGTGCTTGCAGCACAAGAGTAAAAAGTGACAGGGCGCTTACCAGAATACAAGTCCAAAGTAAATGCTGCTCTCTTGCACAAAAATGCCTGCTCCCACGTGTGCTTCTCCCATTACAAATGCCCATTTGGGCTTACTCCCTCTGAAGTCCAACATGACTTTAGGCTGCTTTGAGAACTGACTCCTGCTCACAACACTTGTGTCACTTGTCACAGGCTGCTGCATGCACAGCATTCGCAGGGACCTATGGCTGGAGACTGCTTGTATGCTGACAGTTCAGAAAGACCACAATTAAAAAGCCATTTTACATCAAAATATATTGAAAGCAAAATTATCCAGGCTAAAACCTTATTGTCACAAGAGCTGTCAGAGGGCAAATAGTGACAAGCCTGTTTCTCTGCTAATTCAGAGACCAAATAGCTATAGCAGAAAGTGGTCGGCTCACCACTCACTTAGATCTGCTTTGGGCTTTGCTCAGGCTCCCACCCACCAATCCTAATAGCACCCATGAAGGAAGGAGCAGGGAAAGGGCAAGACTTCAGGACCTGCAGATGCCCCCCTGGCAATTCAATTAATCAGTTAAAAATAGACCTCATCCTACCTTCCCATGTCTACAGAGGGGGTCCATATCCTGGCTGCGTCCAGCTCTGTGCTGTACATTACCATCCCCTATGGCTGGACTGAGGCAAGGCCGCTGCTTCAGTGCATCGTCTCAGCTCTGGCTATTCACAAGCAAATGCTGCTAGCCTAAATACCGGATTGAGGAGCCCTGGTAACCAGAGACAAGGGGAAGGAGGAAGGGGCCGCACTTTACACGAGAACTACTCAAGTGTGCGGAGAACACCCTGACTGGATGCAGGCCAGATCCCCTTTCTTTCACAGTGCAAAAAACTGGGAGAGAAAACATCCCAACCCACCCCAATTCAAGCAAAATTCAAAGCAAGCCACCACCAGACACACGAGAGCTTTGGAGAAAACAGTGATCCCTCTTAGACATTGCAATGCTTTTTCCACATCTCTGAAAGCCAAAGCCCCTGCTCACTTCTAGCAAGATTTGCGACTCTACGAGCAGGCAGCCACACTTGGCTGTACAAGAAACCATGTCATTTCAGAACACAAGCATTTCAGCAAAGCCACCAAGTTAGAAGTAATCTCTTCTCTATGCAGAGGTTCACTGTTACTCTCTTCCCCACCCTGTAGCATTCAACTTTTCCAAACTACACTTGAAACCTTACTGGAATTCATTAGCAGCAGAAACCAAACTAATCAAAACTGTGTCCTACATGGGACATGGTAAAAGCTCAGCTTTAAACACAGAGGAAAGGACTCACCCTCTTCAAATAAAAAGCTAAACCATTTCTGAGTTGCTGTGCAGCTCATATAGCTCCCCTCCTCTCTCCAAGGGAGGAGAGACCACTGAAATCATCAGTTTGCCTAAAACTAGCTGCTAAGGAAAACAAACTTTAAATCCTGTATTTGCATTTCTGCCTGTTACCAAGTGCCAGATGCTGTACAAACACTGTGGGAGGGCAAAGGATGAGAGACAAGTGCAGACTACAAACTCCTGGGATTTAAACATAAGAAAGGAGAACAAGTAGATACCCACAGCTGGGCAGGAAAGAGCAAGGGGTCAAGGAAGCAACACTGGTCAGGGTTGGTTCTTGGCATGCCACAGCCCAAGCACCATCAAAGGCTGCTCATTAGAGCAACTTGCTTGGAAATCCTTTTGCAGCAGCACTCTGGGTGAACACGAACAGAGCTCAAAAATCCCTTCATTTCCCCTCTGGGCAGCCAGGCTTGACAAGTCCAGAAGAGTCTAATTACAGGAGAATATAATTGGATAAAATAGGATGGCACATGATTTCAGCTCTCTTGACGACAGCATGAGGACCCAAAGGGCAAATGTGGCTTGTTGTGCTGGAGCTGGCGTGCAGGACGCGTGCTTGCCCTTCTTTTCTCTTACTGCTGCAACTGCCAGGCTACACCTAGGGCAGCTCCATTAGAAACAGGCTGACTCAAGTGATGAATCACAACAAGCTACAATAACCCCTGCTTCAGTACAATTCAGAGCTTCCACAAAGCAGCCTGTGCCAGTTTCATTATGTATCTATATACAGACACACGCCTATGTATATATAACACACATATGTATGTATTTATATGTGTGTGTATGTATAAAATTACTCCCTAAGAAGGTGGGCAGCAAGTGTCTGAGATTTACCCACCCCACAGCTTCCACTGCTCTGCAGCTACAGAAAACCTCCCAACAACTGATAATGTGCAGTTTTCCCTCAGTTTTTCCTTTTTGCTCCACAGTCCCTCATGACTTTGCATCCCTGCGTAGATTCTGCACTGATTTTTCTTCCTCCCACCAAGGGGATTTTCTCAGCACTTAAGAGCTCCCAAGTCCAAAGGACCAGGGGCTGAGTTTGCTCCCAGTAAAATCAGAAACTTTAATGTTTGCCTTTGCTGCAAACCAGCCTCTTCACATCTGAGGCACTGCTCATTTTTTCAGCAGCTTTCAGCACCTATAGCAAAGCTTTTCTGTCAGTGAAATTCTTCTCACAACCTCTTCCTACCAGAGTAAGAGCAGATGCTGTTTCAGTGCCTTGGTGAGTGTTATCCTCCCTCCTTTCTGGTGCTTCACCAGTTACAAACCCAAACTGCATGCCACAGTCTGTTTTGGCCACTGTCCTTCTCTCCGGCTGCCTCTAACAACTGGAATCTGGTTGCTCGTCCTTCATTTGGGTACAGCCTACACCAGTCACACTACAGAGTCACGAAACCATCTGAAGATTGACTTGAAAGAAGTTACACATTGAGTAAAAAGGGCAACATGTTTTCAGGCTTCTTTTAGCGAAGGGGAGAACTCCCCTCTTTGGAGAGGGCCAAGAGCCTCAAGTTACCAGCCAGATTCAAAATCAAGCCACAGTGAGATGCATGAGTCACCAAAGCTGGCAACTTGCAAAACAGCAACAAATCACTTTTTTTGCATGCTTCGCTTTTACATCTGTCCCGACAGCCACATTGTTATGCTGTACAAACACCCCGCTGTAATAATACACCACAAGCCAGTAAGGACAGACTGGACCGTGGCAGGTATCTCCTGTCTGCTCTGCACTGGCTCCCTTCTAATGAGGGCCTCCATGCCCAACTGGGGATTGCAAAACCTCCAGTATGCCTTTGGGCCAGGATGGGGGGAGTGTGGATGCTTCCTCTGTAGCCTTCAGTTCACATCCTTTCCCCTGTGACAAGCTGAGCCAAACTCCACTTAATTATTCAATGATGTGCTGGGAACTCTCTGCACTGCACTGTGGGTGCTTGTGCCTTGGGAGATGTGAAGCTGAAACTGAATTCAGACACCCAGCACATCTGTTGGGCCTCCCTCCTTCAGGGTAGCTGACAAAGCTAGAAATAGCTCCCCAGTTTAAGAGCATGGAAGTTGCACTCAGAGGATGCAAGCCCCCATTGGAGCAGCGAAAGGAGCCTGGACAGAGGCAGTGGGTGCTTGGGAGAACCCTGTCCATATGTCCAGGGCTTTGATATGCAGATGGGAGCCATTGTGAGCCTCAGCCCCATCTGTACACTGAGAGGAGCTTCATGTCCAGATTGCTTGAACAGATCTATTTAACTCCCGTGACTAAAGCGAATTCCAGCCTCCAAGAGGATCTGAGCATCCAGATGGATGCCTGCACACAAACATTCGGAAAACCTGTCACCCTGTGCAGCTCCTATCCCAAGATCAGAATGAAAAAAAGCACCTGAACCCAAAATTTTGCACATGTGCACGAGGCTGCAGTCAGTTGAGGAAAGATCTCTGCTAGCATCAGACCTTATACCTCCGGTGCAATGCACTCCCCTTGCAGATCAGCTGCGATGTGAGCTGGGAAATCCCTAAGCCTGCTGGGAGGAAATGCTTCTTCCCTGTCATTACTGACTGGCTACCAGTGTTGTGATCCTCCAGGAGATTTGAGATCCCACCTGACTTGGAGAAGGCGAGCCCCAGACTTTCAGACAGCTGTCAGTTTATGGCTGCCAAGGACACCAAGGAATATTTACAGAGAGGTGCTCGGTGATCAAGGATGAAGGCAGAAGGTGCTTTCAGCATGCCAAGCATTGCCCCCTGCATACACAGCGGTGGCAAAACACACTGGCACTGCTGGGATCAGGGAAGGCACTTGGGTGACCAGTCTACATCCAAAAAGATGCTACACACTGGCTGGCTCCCCCAGTCTCTTCTTCCTGCTGTGCCACTCAGAAATGCGGAGGATTTGGCCAGCACAGTGGGAGGGAGAAGGACCCCAGACAGTCAGATCAAGGCTTTGCCCCCCTGCACATGCCACAAACACATCACACAGACCTCATACTGCACTAAAGCACGGCCTGGGATGCTGGAAACAGGTGCTCAAAAGCATCTCAACTGAAGAACCCCTAACCTTCAACTGCATATTGTACTTGGATTTATCACATGAAAAACCCTACTTAATTCACTGCTGCCCTGTAACACTGAGGGACAAACTTAAGCACCAGTCTCACACCCGTGTTGTGCACCCAGAAAAGAGCACCAAGTGCTGCTGGTGCTAACTACCATTTAGCATTCACCTACTGACACAGAGCTTGCAGGAGCTAGGGGCACTGCTGTGATGCCAATTTGACAATAAAGTAATTGATGAAACACAGGAGAAAACAGCTTGGGCACCAGTAGATCCAGCAGTGAATTACTGGAGAATTCATAAAACAGAACAGTTTCCAAATCACAGATTTTGCAAGACAGAAAAATACAGGGGAGCTGTAGCAGACCAGATTTAAATGTCCAGTACTTCTTGTTTGTGCAAGAGGGCTATCTTGAACTCCAAGGTGAAGCAGAAACTTTCTGATACATGAACACCCTTTGATGGGAAAGTAAACATTAGAGGCTTATTAACCTTGCAAGAAGACTTCTCCAGCAAAAACCTGGTGAGAAGGAGAAGGGAGAGATTTCACACATTAACCTTGCATGAACTCTGCCAGAGGATCGATTTTCCAACCTCAAGGCTCATTCCCCCAACTGCTTCAGGCTGTGCATGAAAAAGGACACCCAAGAAATGGGAGAGCAAATCAGACTAGATTTCTGTCTAGGGGCCAACTTTACAAGCGTAACTGAGGAAGGAAAGAGAAGAGAGAGAGAGATGAGACAGCTGCTGTCAGACAGTGCTGAAGCCAGACAACAGCAGCTTCCTCTAAAACAGTTTTTCAGCATCAGGAAGGCACAGTATATATTCCTCTCTGTTGCACTACTCAGATCTTCTTCCATCATCTTGAGAACCTGCACCAGTAATCAGATGAAAGCTATTATTTTGGAATGTTGCACAGCCCATCCCCAGAAAAGTAAAGCCAATCTCTGCACAGAGGCAGAGAGAGAATAATGCACGTTAAACCTCTCCCAAAGACTTTATTATAAGCCACAGCAAACACTTCATTGGCTTGGAGGTGCTGGGGGGCAAAGCCATATTCTGACCTGCACAGGACTGCTAGCAAGTGACAAGCATCGTGGCACGGTGACCTGCGTCGCTGTTCATAGTAAGTACGCTACAGTAAGGACACATCAAATGCCTCTTTCGCCACCTTGGTGCTAAGTTCCATTCTCCACTTCTCCAAGCACATTCCCAGAGCAGGGAATCATAATGCCTTTTCAGTCAAATTAACTCTCAAACTGTCCCAAACAGCCAGTGATAGAAAAAAAATCACACTTTTAGGTCGCAGCCACCAGGATCCTTTCCAGGTTCCCACAGACCAGCATTCACAACCTTTCTTTCCTCATCAAAGGCTAAGCAAAAAGAAACATCAATAATTTATTGCCTGAAGGGGACTTGATTTTTTTTTCCCCTCAAAACCATCATCTGCAATATTATAGCTGGTACATCATCAGAAACAAAGCACAGCAGAAAACATGGTATCAGCAGGTCGCTGTTCTGAGTCTTTTGGGGAGAAGTGAGAAGTAATGACATCTATGGAAGTCAGCTAATTTATCATGCTCTGGATTTCTGCTGTCACATCTAAGATCAAATCCATCTCTCAAAGCTGGGAACACTGCGCCTGCAGTGTCAGTCACCCACAAGACAGAAGCCCAGCAAACCCTGAAGCAGTCGAGGAGAAAAGCCCACTTTCATGCTGTCCACAACCTTTAACAGAAGTCTGGGCAGATCAAAAGGTACCACCTGCCCTGTGCATACATCCAGCTAGTCTGGAGGAGTGCAATCCCAGCAACAACTTCTAGGTGCAGTTAAATTACTCCTACTGAAATGATCATGCTATAATCTCTAATAGAGAGAAAGAGGGACAGGCACTGCTGTATTACAGACAGCACAACCCTGGCATTCGGAGGGACCATGCAAAGATGCTCACAGGGTTCTGTCTGAGCACACAAAAGACGCACACAAAGCACTCTGATTCATGCTGGATGCATACAAACACACACAAGGAACAGAGTGAAAAGCCTTCCCTTACATTGGTTCCAAACAATCTCAATACAACTCACACGTCAGCCGGGGCGCCAGACCCTTGGTACTTACAAGAGGGCTCGCTGTGTCTGTCTGCTGCTGAACTCAGGACAGGGTGTATGCGACTCAGAGGGAAGGTGCATGGAGATGTGCAGAGAGGATCTCCTGCCAGCCGGGCCTGGATGGGTGGGAAGAAGGGCCTCAGCCCCTCTTTGGGCCCCAGAGGCAGCAACACTTGTTCACTGGATGGAGCGCAAAAAAGGCTGGCATTGCTACAGCAGCAAGGACAATGGGGAGGGATGAGGAGGCGCTGCCATAATCAAATGCAGGCCAGCTGGCCCTCCCCCAGGAAAGGCAGGCACCTCCTTCACTTGCCAAAGGCTTTGGTCTCTAAGCCACAAAGAACAAAGTGGCTGAGGAGGAGAGGGAGAGGAGGAGAACCCGCAGTGGGGGCAGATCCACAGGTGAGTGCAGGTAACCCACTCGGTGAGAGATGTCAGAGATGGAGAGGGGCTGGGCAACACTCTGCCTGCTCCAAGCAGAGCTCAGTAGCAACAGCTCCTTGCACACAGCAGAAGGAAGCCAGGGATGACTGAAGATCGCTACTGAGGATCCAGAATCAGCACAGGATGACAGCCAGGGGTCCTTTCAGAGGAGGGATCCAAGAGTGGCAGCCAGAGAACACCACTGAAGGAACAGCTCATGTAGCAGAGCCCCAAGAAATCCTAACAAGGGAGACGCTACTATTTCTTGACCATCCTCACCCCAACAATCCTGAGTACTGGGCCTCCAACTGGCTTCCCTCAGAAAGCAAATGCAAGACAAGGCCCCAAGCTGCAAAAGGCTCCCAGGCCGTGGCAGAGCAATGCCCATACTTTCCCTGAGCACCAAAAGAGGCATCATCTTGCACAACATCCTGACAAGCAGGAAAAAGCCCTTGGAGCTGCCTCAGGCCCTCCTGTAATGATACAGGCAGTTCAGCTGTGAGGCTCTGGGCACCACACCATCACACAGCTGCAGGGTATGCAGGTGCTGAGCTGGTGTGATGGGACTCTGCCCCTTCCAGTTGGGTCAGTGCTTTCTTCCAACGGAGTGACTTTTGCCAGCAAGTGCACCTTCACCACCGACCTTCTGCAGGACTAATTGTCATCCCAGGGCTGGCAGAGACAGTGCTGTGTGCTCTGGCTTATTAGACATGCCACTGCAAGTTAGGTAGCTGTGGTCCTGACAGGGCACACAGCTCTCACGTGGGCCATTTCAAGCCTGCAGTTCAGGCAGCTGGGCACTTTGCTTGTAGTAAAGTCAAGAGTATGCAGAGAGCTGGGATATAGGAGTGACCTGGGAAATAATTTCACCCAAAGCAAGCTTGAGAAAGTAAAAAATGAGAAGGCTAACAAGGTAAGCAAGGAGAGTGAGACTTGCTCTAGCTCCTCCTGGTAATGATGGTGTGCCTATGGCAGTGTTACTGTGAAGCCAGGATAGGCAGTGGGAGAGAAGGGTACTGGGGTCCACCCTTGCAGGCACCCCAGAACAAAGCAGACATCAATACTTTCAGTACAACATACACACCCTTGCTTGCTCAGCCTTCCAGTTCTCCCCCAAAGCGCTGTGTGGTGTCAGATCCCAACAGAGTCTTGGAACTGAGTAAACAAGGGACAGCGGCCAGATCAGGCTTGAAGCCACAGGAAGATGTCAGGTCCCCGACTATGCCTGTGCCAAGTTTATGGTACTGAAAAACAATCCTTTGCCCGCAGTCAGAGATGGGGAAGGCAGCTTCCCTCACCGCTCCTCCTGCCTCAGTCCAACCATCATCCAGCCCTTGTCAGGCACCAAGAGCTCATGCCACAAAGGAAGTGGGGACAAATGGAAACATCCAGCTTGGCACTGGTCATGGCTTTGGGGAGGGAACCCTGCCAGCCCATGTGCAAGCTCCATGTGGTCTGGCCCAGTTCAGCCTGCCTCATCACAGGGAGCTCTGACAGGCCATCAGTAACTGCCAAGCAGTGAAAAAACACAGTACAGTGTCTTGACGGACCATCTGGGGTTGTGCTGTCCTGCCCATGGCCTGTCCAGCAACTACAGGCAACACCCTGTGAAACACTTGCCCACCACATGCATAAGGGGCAGCAGGACGGAGCCTTCCATTCCTAGCAGGCAGCAAGATTACACGAGGGATGAATACTATGATCCCCACGATGGGCACTCCACTCCCTTGGCACATGCTGAGATGTTTGGAGAGATCTGAGCTTGCCAGTTCATTACCACAGTGTACATTGCTTATGCATTCTCGGGCTTCTTCCCCAAATCCTGGGGTCTGGCACACTGCAGACTCTTTACAAGAAGGAAAATCAAGGAGACTGCTAGTGTAGACTCCTGCTGCTGATAACCCCTCAGATATTAGGGAAGAGAGAAGAGGGTTAGACAGGCACTGACAAGATCACTGCAGGAAGGCCAAAGCAGCTCAGCAACAGAAGAGAGTGACATTAGCTTAGATAAAATCTTCTGCTTTCCCCCCACCTCCCAGACCACAACACTGACTTTGCTCTGGGAAGGCAGAAAGCATTCTGGAGATCAAGATCAAAATAACCGGCACTGAAAGAACTTTCATGCTGCGCAGCGATTTCTGCACTCATCCTACAGCTTCAGGATGTATCCCCCTCCACACTCCTGGTTTCGGTTGGCCAGCGGTTCACAATACACGTGTGTTAATATTTACACCACCAGCATTGTTTATAGTTCTACTGAAACCAGTGAGATCAAAATCCTCCTCCCTCACTAAGCGAGATACCTCTCCTCCACACCACAGTAGTGTGCAAACACACTGTGCCACTGTAATTCAGTTTTCACTGGGGCTGTGCAGCATGGAAGGCATGACCAAGAGGGATGCTGCTGCCAAGGACTGCATCCCCCAGTTGTCATCCACCAAAAAGATGCTCTATGAGCGGTACTATGACACCCTAAGAAAAGAAACGGTCCATCTTTGGGGTCTGTGTAACATTTATGCCCCTAGGAATGGCCCAGGTTTTGAAAGGCTTTGAAGCTGTGGAAGAAAGAACACCCACTGCTGTTGAGTCACATCTAACTACCCTGGCAGCCCAAGAGGTACCTACTCTTTCTGAACAGAGAACAGAGAAGCCATCAGGTGCTACAGCCCACATCTGTGCTCCAGAGATTTCCAACTTTGGCTGGGTGGGTTCATACAGGAGCAATGTTTGGCTTGGCCACAGAATTGCCAATATGCCAAGTAAGGCATGTCTCAGTTTATCAGAAGAAACATGACAAAAGCCATCTTTACCAGGATCCTTCCCAGGATCCTCCATGATGGCAAGTGGTGTTCAGGGCCTAGAGCAGCCCCTGAACGTCTGTGCTCAGTGAGCGAGCAGAGCACAGGTTCTTGCCATTTTCCTATGGCACAGGAGGCACTTCTCTCTCCCTTGGGTGAAAAAAAATTAAGTGACACATCCCCACAGCAAGAGGGTCCCCCACCTGCACAGCAAACTGCACAGATGAGCTACAGCATACCTGTAGAGCACCACCAAACCAACCCAATCCTCACATGTCCTGACAGCAATGTTCTGGGCTGCCTTCTCCACTTTCCTCCCTCTCACAGGATGTTTCTCAATGTTTTCATGTTTAGCTGAATCTCTTCCCCCCCTCCTCTGAGCACTTTTGGCTGCCAAGGCAGCTCAGAGACAGCAGCTAAGTGGCACCTACATCTGGTGCAGCTTAACTTTTAGTGTCTATTCTTTCTGGAATTTGAGAACTTCAATACCCAATGTTTGTACAAGTGTGGAATAAATGGAGCACAGGCTCCCTGGCCTTCTGTGCTTGCCAAAGCTGTATTTTAAAATGCACTTAGAAAATCCTACTGTTTATTCATCTGCAGCTTTGGAAATCAAAGGACTTCAAATCTAACTGCAGGTCTGCTGAATGGGTACATTTGCATTAAACCAAACAAGTGAGAAGGCTAGGCACTCAGCAGTCACCACATACAACCTCTCCTCCTGCTTCCCAGATACCCAGCCCAACCCAGTCCCCTTGTTCCCTCAGCCACACCTCACAGCACCTCATTCTGGTACTCCATTTCCTCACACAGGCCTCCACAAGAGAGGAGCTGGCTATATTTAAGGCTGAATAGGGTGCTGCTCCTCATGGATCAACAGGCTGACTTTATCAGTGTGTAAGGATACAGTATGAACAAAATGCAAGCAGCCTACCCTGGCATGGTGGCCAAGACTGGACACAAGCAGCCAATCTCTTGGCCCTTGTCATCAGAGCCAGTACTGCCATGATCCTTCTGTCCACTGTGGCCATGAGAAGGCCCTAAAAGCTACAGCTCAGACAGCAGAAGACCTCTATTCTTAACAGATGTGGACATTTTCTTGAATATACACCTAGCCCTTCTGCCACATACTGACTTGAAAAAAATCACTGCAGACATATAAGTGTGTGGGGGTTTTTGCAGGTCATAGATCCAGCTCCCTGTTGGTGCACACACCACATTTCACACCCTTAATAAACAACCAAGCTCTGGACTGAGTCCGAGCATGCTTTTTAAACACTCCTCCGTGCAGCAGATGCCTTGTCTTACCTTGTCAAAGAATTCATACAGCCTGACTGTCTCACAGATTCGGTGCCTGTTTTCATCCAGTTGAGTGCAGAACTCCTCCAGTTGATCTTTGTAGGTCTGGAGCTTTACCCTGTAAGAATGTACATCCACAGAAGAATAGTCTTCCCATCGATCCATCTTCTTTAGTGCTTCCTGCCCCCTTCTGCAATATTCCTGAAAGCAAAATGGGATTGTGTATGAGGATGGAGACCTAATAGAAGATAGTCTTCAAGGAAATTAACAGCTAGGGCTAATTAGACTGGTTTTTAAGGTTCAAATCACATGAGCAGGGGTGTACTTTTTTACGGTAGAATTCTGGAGCCCTGACATCTTTTATGATTTATGTTAGCCACACAGCAGCTTATAAAGGCCTACACAGCAAGGCCACAGGTTAATTAGGATCAGAAAAAAAAGGCAGTGTTACAAGCACATCAAGAGAGTAACAAAGAAATCCATCTTCCATCACAGTAGTTATTTTCCTCAAGACTGGCAAATATCATCTACTAAGGTGCTGAGCTGGTGTCTTTATCTACATGAGGAGAGCAGGGAAGCTAAGTAGTATGAAGAAATGACACACACCTTGGTGTTCAACCCTCTACCAATGCCATCTTAGCATCATGGGTTTGGCTGAGCACATACAAGGCACACATGCTACCAACTCAGACTCTGAAGATGATATTTTTCCGATCAGACAACACTTACACTGGCAACAAGATCAAACTCCCTGAATTGTTTTTGTGCTTGAAGCAGCATCTCCAAAGAATCATCCAGGTTGATCGTTTCCTTTAGCCGTTTTCTGCCAACATTCTCGATCCAACTGCTGACCTAGGAGAAAAGGGAAAAGCCCCACTATTAGTCACCCTGTGCTACTCACCAAGGTAGGCCTTTATGTGGAAAGAGCAAGGAACTGCTCTCACAATGCTGGTCACTTCATTACTGGAAAGAATGTGCATGTACATTTCTCCCTCCATCTTGGCATTTCAGGCTGAGCCTCCTGCTAGAAGTTTTTCCACTTCAGGTTACCTAGTAATTGCAAAGCTCTGCTATTGCTCAGTAGCCTTAGGCATAAACAGGGTGAGCAGCTGCTTGGGCTCTGTTTCAGGTGAGCCACAGTCTAACGTGAGCTCTACAACCTGCAGGCTGGCCTGATATTCCTATTAGTGTTACCCCCAAGTGTGACAAAATTTCCCTGCTGCCAGATTTCCTACATCACTTCCCTCTTCTGACTGGCAGGATGTGAACTACATCAGTGTGAATGTACTGATGGATTCTCCCCATCTGCAATGTTTCACGGTTCTCTGGGACTCTCAGCTACTGGTTTTCTGAAGGCAGCTTGCCGTAAAGCTGTGCAGGAACTGCAGGTTCCTTGACAGAGCCCAGCCACTGCCACAGTTATAAGCCTATATCCTCAAACACAGGTAGAAGACTGACTAACAAGAGTGTCCTAAAAAGCAAAGAAGATACAGGAGGACAGGCAGGGTAACACTGCATCTCCATCAACAGTGGGTTTTAAAAACAGGCTAGTAAACTTGTCTGCAATGCTTCAGGCATAGCTACACCTGGGGGAAGGGACAGACTAAATGTTTCATAATGCCCATGCATCCTGTCTTCCTGTATCATCTAAATCCATATCCCAACTCAACCCCACAGTCAAGGACAAACTCCTAGTCTTGTGGACTGAGAGATGGTTCGTGCTCATGGAACAAGCCCGTCAGCAAGAGATGATGAGGCTGGGTTCCTAGGTTGTGACCCATACTGCAGAAGGCCACATTGCTGCTGTCTAGAGCTCCTAGGCAGGCTTAAAAGCAGGAGCAGCTGCTGCCACCATTGATGATCTGCAAGCAAAGCAAGCTGGGAGCAGGCAGTTTTGCTGAATTCAATCAAAAAAAGTTCAGTTTAAAGGAAGGACAGGTTGCAGAGCCTGCCTTTGTGCCTTTTTCATTTCTGCTTGGTATTAGGAACCTGTGTGTTTAAGGGAGTCTTTACTAGGTTCTTGCATCACACTTCTTGTCCTGAACACATAGTACATGGCGCCCGAGTGTCTACCTCCAAATGGGAAGTCATTAAAACTCTTGGATCCACCTTGGCCTGTGAAAGCAGCAGGTAGGCTACAGCCTCCTTTGCAAATCCAGTTCTCTCCAGAGGAGACAAGCCCAGAATCCTAGGAGGGCAATGGTGAAACTGGTCATGGTACTGATCTTTAAGAATGCAGGTTCCTAAGGTGAGGTCCAAACAGTGCACAAGCCTTCACACACACAGTTATCAGTGTGATAAATTTCTCATTGTTGTCAAGTTACAGCAAGGAAGACTATGCAACTCCATAATCTCGAGGCTGAACTCAGGCTTAAGAATCTGCAACACTGAACATCTGGGATCTACAATACTGAAAGAACTGATGAGATCTTGTAGGATGCTCGGACAGCCTGAGCTACTTTATGACTTTTTAAGGTTCTCTTATCTGCACAGCTACAGGTTTCAAAGGTCCTTCTGAAAGCCAGTGCCTGTGTGCTTCATTTATCCCACAGCTGTACAGAGTTTCAATGAGCACCACATGAAGGGAAGTTTAAGCTCCCACAGAAGTACAGGGGTGTGGGGGGGGTTGAGCAAAGCTCTTGGGCTAAGGACGAGAGGCTGTTGCCCTGCCTGGAGACTGTATATAGGGCTGCATCAGAGGCAAAAGGAGCGTGCCTGGGGCTTATCAGATAGCAGGGACCTGAGCACTGCACAGGAATCTAAACAGAATGCCCAGCAGGGACAGGCTGATAGTGTGGGGTATGCAATGCATGGTTCATTCAGCAGCAGGATGTAGACAAACCCTGCAGGAAGTACATCCCAGAGGGGACACACAGACTCTTCATTAGCTTATTGCCATTGCTTTGCTGCTTCTCAAGGTGGACCATGAAGAATGGCTCCTAAACATTCTTGCTGGGAGGGTACTTTTGCTGACCAACGTGAAAAGACACCTCACCTCCAGGTGTGCTGCCTACCAATAAGCCATTACACTGTGGCCTTTAAGTATGTAAAAACATCACAGATGTTTACGGGGTTTGATTAATCCACACCTAGAGAGCAGCCAGAATACTTTTACCTGGCATCAGGAGATGCCAGGAAAAACAGTGGCTTGGCTGTCAGTACATGTGGGGGTGGAGAGCGGGGGGGACTCTATCTTTCATTCTTATGTTCGGTTGTTCTTTTTAAGGATCTACAGGCATCATTCTACACCTTCATACAAGACATCAACAGGCCCAGTACCTGCTGTGGGACACACAGTCACAGGGTGGCAACAGGCAGTCACTGGAACCAACAGACAGGCCTTACCTCCTTAAAACACTCTTCCACTTTCTCGAACTCCATCACCAGCTCCAGTTCCTGGATGCGTTTGTTTGACAGCATCACCAGTCGGTGAACGCCCTCATCAACTCGATTATAAAGCACACTGGCAGCATCAAGTGCGTCTCTGGAAGGGGACACAAGTCTGGTCAAGGGTTTTGCATTAAGTCCTTCCCCCAGCACTTCATGCAAACATGACCTGACCTGGCTAACAGCAGTGCTTCAGTCACTCTCCCTGTGGGACCCATAATGGCCATCTCCATATGGAGAACAGAAAGAGAATAATGCTGCTCCCTGCACATTCCCATGATTCACTACTCTGATCTCAATGCAGACAACCTGGCAGGAGGGACAAGAGCATCTCCTCCCAGCCAGGCTCCTTACAAAATTTACTGCACTTGTCACACTTTCAGATTGGATACTCAGTTTTTTATAAATGCAGATTATTGCATTAATGGGATTTCAGAAAACACAGGCTCAGGCAGTCTCAGCATCCAAAACCACCATTTGAATTTAATTTAGATAAGTAAATAAGCAATCACTAGAAAGAAAATCTCTCCTAAATGACAACACTAGTGTAAAGCACCTGATGCCCCACTCACTCTCAGGAATTTCTGCCAGCCAAACAAAATGCAAAGCATGCAACACCCCAGAGCCAAGAGGAATTTAATTTTACAAAGACAGAACTCCCAGTCTTCCATAGGCAGCTGTGCTGACCAAAGCCCAGTCGGCAACACCATGCGGCACTCTCCCGGTCAGCCTGGCCACAATTGAAGTTAACCTCCTCAGTGCACAGGCAGGGATGGAGAGATTCAAGGTGGAGCCCAGTGCCCTTGGATGCTGGAGCGAGGGACTGAGCACACCCTCTAATGCTGACACAATGACTAATGTTAGCAAGCTCCTTTCAGATGCATGCAGCACAGCTCCAGCACAGGTTCACATGAATTATAGCCAGGATCCAGGATAGCATTCAAGAATATTCTTTCTTTGTGTCCCTAAACTTCTCATATTTCTTCTGCTTCTAGATTTCTCCTCCTTTTACAAGTATAGACTCAATGGACACCTACAACAAAACACTACAGCCTCCTTCAGCTGTACCCTACACTGGCACATTCAGCTGCCTGACCACCTCCTGTACTCACCCTAAACCATCTTTCATTTTGCAATTGTCTTACAACCTTCTGGCTTATGAGAGCATGGCTGTTTTATCATATTATTAAAATTATCCAAAGCACTTGTGAAATAGGTAGCTAATAAAACTCTGAAAGCTTTGCTCATGGAAATTAATACAAGCAATTCAGCATACATGTTTCTTTCTTCCCTGGGTTACAGGCAATCATGAACCTATGAAATGCAACTGAATACGAGCATTTAGTGGCAACCATCCTGTAGTTTTTAGATAGTACTTAAATGACATGAGATAGTGCAATAGGTCTGGACAACTAGCTCTGCATAGCAGAAATCCACAGGATTTTTCCATTCAGAATTCCACCCTGTGTGCAACAGCCAACTTCTCAAACCTCAGGCTCTCAAATACTTTTGTTTTTCCTCTTCAGAATGCCATTAGACTGAATGAATTTCTTCAAAGTGTAGCCAAAAAACCTCCAAATTGTTTCTGGACTAAGATCAACATTACTGCAGTGCAGAGGAGACAGGTTCTCTACAGAGAATCTGCAAGGTTCAATGGAAAGATCCAAGCTGTAATGCTGCTCCTGCATTTCCCGAAACCACCATAAACAAACAGTGATGATATGAGCCTTCTGTTTTGTAATCCTTTCCTAAGGACGGACCCAGATCCAACCCAGGAGACTCACAGCAGCAGAGCTGTAACCACTGTCCAAGCAGAGCTCTGGAAAGTATGTTCACAGAGCAAGTTGTGAAGGCCAGTTCCCATCAGCAGCAGTGACACAGCTAGGACAGCTAATGAGAAACAGTTTGCAAAATCACTGGACATTATATTCAGCAACAACATTAACGTGGTTAGGTTTTGTGCAGCAGAGAGTATCTGTGAGGTCCTAGTTTCTATATAATGCTCCAGCACAATACAATACTGATGGCCAGTCAGGCAGACACCCTTTGGTCTTACTCCCACAGGCCTTAAGTCCCTGCTGGCATGAATGCTCTCATCCACTCAGGAAAGCACAGCAGTACACCAAATGCTCTTCCTCACACAGGTACAGACAAGCAAGCACTTGTAACTTCAGACATTAGAGGCTGTTATATGTAAACATTTGCAATTATCCTCTTGTGAGACAAAATATTTTTCCAACCTTTCTCTGAGCTTTCATGGAAATCACTTTGGTGTTGATACTACTTCTTTGATGGCACTCATCAACAAGCTAGATTGACCTGCTCTACCTTTCCATAATGGGAGTTCTTATGTCCACCCAAGCCCATAAGAAAGCAAGCGTGGTTTTGACGCTTAACAAGACATTGCAAGATAGTAACCTTAAGGCGTAGCAACTGGAAACAAGAGTTCCAGCTCTTGCATTAGCTGACCTAGCGCAGAATGAGGTCTGACATAGGGGAAGGGAACCAGGGAGTCCCACTCCTTTCCATACCTGATGGAGGAAACAGGACTCCAGTTGTCTCAAATTTGAGCAGTTTTCCTTGACAGGAGTCAGTCACAACCTGGGCTGCAATGCTCTAAATACTACAGATTCCCACACAGCAGACAGTGCATTTCCGAAAGTCACAAATCATAGGCTTTCCTGAAGACAACAATGCAACTAAGGGAAAAATCACTCTCAGGGTAGAGGGATAGGAAGTGATTACAAAACAAACATGTTTTAATTACTTTTTTATAAACAGAAATCGCAAGCTCACTGTATAAAGAGATAAATTCACCATGTCATCAGGGACAAGACCAGCCTCTTGAAGTACACTTGAGATCAGTATTGGCCTTATGATGAGCGAACCACACCAGGGAAAGCGAGGTTCAAAAATGCAGCAATAAAATACTACTTCTGGCCCAAACACCAAGCCCCGAGGAGCCCAATTCAGGAGAAAAGGGGCTCAGGTGAACTGTTTGTTGCCGAGCTGAAAGACTGAAAAAAAATCCACCCCAAACAGTGCTCTTCTGACCCTACCCATATTCCTTCCACAGAAGGAATTATCCCAGATTATTGGCAATATTACAAAAATAGAGTGCCAGACCCTGAAGATCTCAGTAAGACCAAGCCTTTCTTGCATTTGCAGAAAGTGGTAGGGAAGAACCAAGCTATAGCATCCAGCTTAGAATTGAGCACTCAGCCCTCTAAGCTATCCAATGCAATCCATGTCCTGGCAAATAATGTGACGGCTACACACATCTACACATAATCAGTCATCCTCCCTCTATCTCAGCTGATTAAATGGTACTAAAAGTGACATCTGTTACTGAAAACACACATGGGAAAACCTTTGCTTTACCAATCCACGGGCATCTCAAACTTAGCTAGAGTCAGTCTAGGATGCATTCGGGAGTTCATATTATAAGCAGGGACTGGACAGAGAATTCATTTCAGGTAAGACGGATGGAAATTAGCTCTTGTTTGTAAGTTGGGTTGTTTAGGATATATATCATTATCTAAAATCCCTTACTCTTGTCATTTAAGTGATTTTGTTTCCTGTGAACGCTTGCAGCAGGCTATTGATATGCTTAACAGCGCACAACCTGACACTCTAAGGCTGCCCCTTCTCCTGGTCCTGCCAAAAGTTTGCTGAGTGACTGCACACAAGCCACCCAGAAAAAAAAAAAAGTTTCCAAACCACTCCTCCAGGCTCAGAGCCCCAGAGGGACTTCAGGTGTGGCCTTACACCATCCTTTCTCCTCCTCCTCCTCCTCCATGGAGTTCCTCCAGCATCCCAGCACCTCAGTCCTTTGTTTCAAAGTCCAGCCATGCTGTTTTCACACATTCTGCCTTGCTTGGCAGGCATTCATTAAAACCTCAACGTCTAGTTTTTGGTCTTCATTGCATCTCCAAGGTAACTCCATTCATATGTTGTCAGCTCCTGACAGTTCACTTTCACCAGCCTGACAGGCTCTCTGACTAACATCCATCTTTCACTTACTTACACAGAGGAAAATATAACCCTTTCCACCCTGTAGTATAAAGTAGGTAGGCAAACTGAGCCAAACAAAGAAATCACTCACAGTCCATGGGAAAGTTTGTTTTTTTGATTCACTTGGGCACTTCCAATGCTCACAGAAAGCATACATTGGGCATTATGTGTGTTATCCCAAGTCTCAGTACATGTTTACCTATCTACACACACCCACCCATTGCCAATATATCTGTTAAAAACTTCTTCCTAAATAATTTCTAGTAAACTCGATATCCTGCAACAGGTAGTTTCATGGGAAAATGATACCTTGCATAAACAACTACTTCTTTTTCAGAGCCAGACTCAGAAGTTTTTCATTCCTGTCCTTCATTACTTTCAAGACAGCCTGGAGTAAACAAAGCAAATATTGTAAATTTGGTTGAAGAAGAAAAAGTGACTTCCATCCTGTCGCACAAAGGGAAACACCTGGTTGTTAAGGACCTTAAAGATATTTTAATAGGGGCCTATGCAACTCTGAGGAAGAAAAGCAGAGAGTTGTTTGAAGTCAGTGGAAAGTCTCATCTAAGCTTAGATTTGTTTGGATGCATTGCAATTTCCCTGCACACGTGACTGTGGTAATAAGAGTCTTTCACTACATTCTTCCATGGTCAAATCATCCCAAGTAATTTTGCAATACTGCAGAGTCAATATAATTTATAGCAAAAAGGAGTAGCTTGATGTCAGTTTATGTTTCCCCAAATCCTGTTTTCATTGGGCAATTATCCTTTCAGTGGAAAAGGTTCCAAACTTCTTCAGTTTTCTGGAGAAGTGCCAAGCAATTGTATAATGGTGGGGTAATTTTAAACCTATAATTTAGAAAGACCATTTCTGTCTGAATCCATCCTTCCAAAAAGCTAGCCTAGGAGAGTTACACTTTAGTTTTCAAAGCAAAATACCTGATTTGTTTTCAAAAATAAATGGCCAACAGAAGAGGCATCCACCAGGCTTGCAAAAGCAGGTGCTGCATAAGCCATGCCTGCTGATGCCAGCAAGATGCAAAAAGAAGAGCACAGGGAGGGAAGCAGCAGAACCATTACTATTCTGCAACTTACCGTCTGCTCCTGAAAAACTGCTCTAGCTAACAGCAAGAGGAACAGCTGAAGTGAAGGCTAGAAACCAGAGCTCATCCTCTGACTAACCTGGGTTAATTTTAAAATGGCAAAAATTCATGGATGGAAGGAACATGAGACACACTGCCTTTTGCTAGTGTATTTGATGCTTTTTAGGCAAGTATATTGCAGCTAACTTGCCCTGGAAAATCAGATATCCCTGATCATTCTGTAATTTAGAAGAAACACAGTCAGACATTACCACATTAACCTCATCTAGTGTTCTACTCCTGGTGCTGAACTTCTCTTGTGGATCTCTCTACAGGTTTTGGCAGAAAAGGAATAGGATCTGGCAACTAGGAGATTTAAAGGATGGCTTGGTCCAAGGACATAACCCAAACCATTTGTGCTGATGCCTTGGCTACAAATCATTTACACATCCTGAGCAATGCTTCAGGAAGAAATCCTTCCAGCTTTGCAGGGAAAGTCCTGTGTGCCTGAGGGCTGTTTTGCAGGAAGAGAAATGCATTAGAGCCATTCTTGATCATTAATGCATTTTGGTAGTAGCAACCTACATGACTGCCACATTTCTAATAATTCCATAAAAGGAGGTCAACTTCAGATGCACGCTCCTGCTCTTGAAGCTGAAAACTGCACATGCAGCTGACATTAAAATTCAAACTGGCCATGGTAAAGCTAACACAGATACTGCTAAATAAACTGTAATTATTCTCTGCAGCACACAAACAGTCATGGTGGTTTTAATTACCTAATAAAAGTATTTGAGGAACTGGGTACAGTTTTTAGAACACTAAAGTGTCCTTAGAAAGGCACAGAGGTCAAACATCAGGTTTGGGGTTGCCTGTGGGATTCCTGCCATTCATGATGGGAACAGTGGATCTAGCCGAGACCACAAACCTGACAATCCCTCCTCACTGGGTTACCTGACAAGCACATGCCCTAGGAACAACCCATCCAATTAATACAACACACCACAGACCATAATTGCTGAGAGAATTCTATTCTAAACACAGTTCATTTAAACATATTTTTAAACAGAAATGTACTCTGAAGTCCTTTTAAAAGCAAAGGGATTGATGCATACAATTAAACAAGTGTCCAGGAGCAGTCCCAAGCTGTGACCTTTGATTCTTTTCCCCAGCCTGGCTTGCATTCAGTTACAATAAAACTTGTGTTCAGTCTCTGGTTGATTTTAAATCCCAGTAAGATCCATAAAACAGACTGGAAAAAAAATATTATATGAAATCCCAAACCAAGAAGTACCCTACTTATGGGGAAAGCTCACCCCGCAGTGGAGCCTGAGATAGGATGTGGAAACACCACTCTGGGAACACCAAGCATCAAGCTATAGTTTTCTCCCAGTCATAAAAAGCTCCTGCCTCCAAACCTCATCCCATGCACATTAACCTATTTATGTTTGTATTTGTTATCTAGGTCAACTGCGCTAGTCTAACAGCTGTGTTCCTGGAGTTAGGACCACCAGAGTTCAAAGATGCCCTGCTCAAATATATACCCGCTGTCGTTTAAAGCCACACACCTATTTCCCCGATACATACTCCTTTTGCACACTCACAGTGTTTATGATACACACAATAGCAGTGACTGTGCTATTAACTACCACAGCAACATCTACCCCAACTTAGCCATATAAAAAACAGTGCTTGTGGGATGGTCTGGGCTGAGCCAGGAACTTCAGGCAGTTCAGCTAATATCCAATACTGGAAACTTTTTGCAACTTTTTCTGAAATATTTTTAAACAGATAAAACACACAGTGTGTCATTAATTACCTAATGCCCTGTTGGAATGACAAACATTGCAAACTAGAACAAGCAAAACCAGAGTCTTCTGGGTAAATTCCCACTGAACCCAGGAAGATTTATGACATAAGCAGAAAATAAGTGGCAGAAAGGGAGCTGAGTGGGATTATCTCATGAAAAGCCTAAGAGAACAACAAAAACTTACCTAGACAGAACCCTGCAATCTTTTACCTCTCTGCAAGTGCCACAACTGGCTCCACACAGCACTTCATACACTCAGAATGACAATGGCTCCACTCTCCTTTATGTGCAGAGCAATGAGGTTTGTTTAATGTGAGCCTAAGTGCTTTTTACCAGCATAAAACCACCAAGCAGACAGAGGGAACAGGTTAGACTGTAACGAAAATGAATACCAAGCAGCACCATATATGTTTGGATAGAAATGTCACCATGTGCTCCTCCCTCCACCTGACACAAACAAGTAAGACCATGGGAAAAGCACTGCCACCCATGCACTGCTACGAGCCAAAGGTTTAGTGTTTGTCAGCATCTTCTGTGTTGCCAGCAACAGCACAGAGGCGTCTCATGGCAGAAAGCTGCCAATCTTTGAGGCCAGGATTTAAGCATGTATTTTCATCTCACTTTAAGGTATACTGAGAGCTTGTCCTAACCAGGAGATGAAGGTTTTAGGATTAGGTCCACAGGAGAAACATGCAAAGGATACCTACCAATGAAAGGTGCTTCTCACAGACCACGTCAGGAGCGTGCGTTATGGCAAGGGGTAGCACAAGAGGTTCCCCAAAGGTCCCAGAGAGGCAGGAACATGAGCAAGCACCAGTTAGGCAAACCAGGAAAATGGCATCAATGAGAGGGATGCAAACACTGCCTTGTTTTGAAGCAGGTACAAACACACAGAGTAGGAACCATCAAACTGGCCACAGCACAGACAGAAACAAAGTCATCTTTAAAGCAGAAAGGGGATGGTAGAAGACAATAATACCTGCAGGAAGGATTTCCCAATGTAGGTTGCTTGGCCATAATCACCAGCGTATGGCAGCAGCTGTCAGCTTGCAGGTGCACGCCTCCTACCTTCCAAACCGAGAATACCAGCCATCCCAGTCTCCCTAGACTGGGACTTACACACCAGACACCTGTCTCCCCTCTACCCTTGCCCCCAACTTGTCCCACATTTTGGATGATCAGCTTAGTCTCTCTGCCTCTAACCCAGACAGAGAGAGCTTCAGACAGTGCTTGTGCAGTCCCATGGCAGGCCCTCCTGGAGCCCGAGAGCCTGTACATTATCCAAGTTTACTTCTGCCAAAAGGAGCTCGTACACCACTTTGCAGAGTGGCACATGCCTGCCTTGGAGCATCCCAGGTGCTGCTACTAATAGGAGTCTTGCTAAAGACCCACAAACATGAGCTCCTACAACACCACACAGCTATAACCCACTGCATCATTAATTGGCCACAGCTTCAAGCAGACCTAGTCCCTCAATACTACATGTGAAAGCTAGGCACAAGAATTGTAAAGGCTGTTAGCCATAAGTTCACCCTCTTTGTTGCTGTAATTGAGCCAGGTCCAGCATCAGGAACCTGGCAGCTGCTGCTCAGGAAGTCTGCTCCACACTGCCCATTACCTCCACTCAGCTCATGTCCCCACCCAGGGCTTCCAACCAGATCACCAAGCCACACTAAAAATAGCCAGCTCACAAAACCAGCTCTTGGCTCTAGCCACTCCACCCTCAAAGTACAGAGACTAACTATACTGCCTTCTGCAAACAAAAGGAGAATTCACTCCTCCATCTATTTATAAGCTGCTTATTCACAGCTTGCAAGCACAAATTCTTTTCAGATGAGGAGCTTGGGAGGAGAGATTATGCTTTTTTCTGGTTCCATGTTACACAGAGCCCAACACTCAACCTGGTCATTCTTCACCATCTGAGGTTTTTCTCTTTCTTTCAGCTCTCACATCTAGTTTTGTGGCTATCTTGCCCACCAACATGCAGAGCATGATGCAATCCCACTCCCATGCCACACTGAGAACACCAGTTTGCTGGTAAAGCCAGGCATGTGCCAGGTGTATTCTGGTCTGACTAGTATAAAGGCATTTTTATATTAATATAAAATGTTTATATCTTCCTTACTCACTTCTGGCTCATAGCATATCTAGAGGACTAAAGGCATCACTGGATACCTTGTCTAGGCAAGTGTTCCCAGCTCTTGGCTATGCTGGAAGAACAGCAATAATGAGAACAACAGTGGAAAATGTCTGGCTAAAGACCAGGTTAAAAGTCTCCCTGTCTTGCTGCCCAGCCCTATGTAACTGCCTCACTTCAGTAAGAGCTCCCAGTGCTGCTGCCTGGCTTCTGGCAGCTTCTCTGACACTTCCATCATAAGCCTGGAGAAGTCTTTGAAATCCACCACAAAATAAGCAATGCATTAGTCTACCTTCCACAACTGGCTTAGTGAGTTGCCTGCAAGCCACAGGTTGGTTGATCAATACACTACATATCCAGAAGACACTAGATATCTAGAAGGCTGCTAGCCAACTCTATGTAACTTATTAAAAAGACTGTGTTTATTCAAAATTTCCTGTCCAAAAGTGCAGAAGCAAGTATTAAAAGCATTAAAGTGATGGATGTCTCCGTGGCATTAGTCCACACTTACCAATAGGAACTTCAGCTCAGCTAACAGCTCTGCACTTCAATCCCCAAAAAGACTGGGACAGCAAAACCTGGAAGCTTTCAGCTAACAGACCTGGAGAAGCACTGAGCCTTCAGCCCAGGAGATGGTGTGAAGGCAAATGTGCTGGCTTTAAAGCCAGCCAGCTCCACCAACAATGAATAAGTGACCATGTTGCCTTCAGCAGTCCACCTGCACTTCTGGGTGGACAGCCTGTGTTGAAGCTATCATTACAGCACTTAAAAGAGGTGCTACAAAGATACTGGCTCATCAGTACCACACCCACGCCAACTCTAGGCCAAATTCAGCCTCGTCTTCCTGGAGGTGGGGGAGCGGTGTGGGACCAGCTGAGCACACCACATCCCCTTGGCCAACTCCTTGTGATGGTCTGCCTGCAGGATGTGTATTCTGGTAACAGAGCTCCTCCTTTCCAAGCCAGGAAAAGGCTGAGATCCAGAAAGACTGCTTGGAGAAGTCCTTCCCTCTGTGGATAAGTGGCTGAATGGGCAAGGCTGTCTTTTACAGCAGTACTTGGTGTAGAAAGGAGTACGGAGACTTCTGGTCAGCTCACATTGGGAACAGAGAGCAAGTAGAGTTACCGGTCAAAGCCACTGCTGTGGTGCTACAGCATCTCTTAGGATGGGACCATTCAGGAATGATTCCCGGAGGCTCTTAAAGCATCTGTCAGAAACAGATGTACCACAATGCATGTCTCCTGCATGACCACATCTCTGATGTGATGAGTTCAATTCCTGCAGGAAAGGAGCTGTATCGCTGGCTTAGCAAGCCCTCACAAAGCCTACTACTCTGTGGCATGAAACACTCCAAAGGGCATCTCGGCTCTCCAGGAGGGCAGAGCAGGGAAACATGCCAAAACCAACCACAAGGGAAGAGCTTCATGAGCCTCAAAGAAAAGCTAAAGCAAGTCTTGTTTGCTCTGTGCTCCAGCAAAGTATTTGGCAGATAACATCTGACCGCATAGAGCACAAGCCTGCTTCCTTGCCTGTTTTAGCATACTATCTCTAACACGCATTCAAGCGTTTTCAGACAGGTTTGTCGATCTCTATTCTTACCACCCCCTGTTATTCCTTTTCCCAACTGAAGCCACAAACTAGCAAGAAAGTAAGCCATAAGAGTTGGCAAAACATGTCCCCTGCAAAGAAGCAAGTCAATCTCTTGCTTGTTTAATCCTAAGGTGATGGTGCAGCTGGGCTTGTCCTCTTTGTGTCTCTTAAGAAAAATCACATTTTTTACCTTCAGCTCTGTACTTCAAGGTGGCATATTTGAACTAACTGGATCCAAGAGTCCAGAAAACTCCTCTTAGAATTTTTGTCTCTATTTATGTGCAATTCTTGCACATTTTGACAGTTACCTGTTCACAGCTGGCATCAACTTCTGACAAAGAAGTCTTCGCAGTTGGGACTGTGCTTGATCAGGCTTTTGCACCACAAAAGAGAAGAAAAAACTAAAATAATGGGACATGACTAACACAAGAGCCAAAAGGTGACTCCGAAGTGTAAAGCCACTTGACTTGCTTTTGTAAATAAATCGATTTCAAGTATTTGGGGAGTGGGTGTGGAATTAAAGACTGTTAAGCACTGATCAAGATTTTACAATTCAAAGCTCAGAAAAGCCATACAACAGAACCTGCTGAGTGCACAGACACAACCAGTCCTGTGCCATTTTCACACATCACCAGTCAAAAAATCTAGTATTAGACCCACATACATCAACAGCCACTCCATGCTAGCTTAGTAGGCCAACTACAATATTTTGTCCCTACCCTGCTTTGATCCTATCTGTTAAAGAAGCCTTTGAAAATCATAACCACAGAAGCCTTTACAGGGTTAGCAGAGCTCAGAAACTTTAATATCTGCACACCAGTTTGGAGAGAGGGAGCAAGTGCCATGTGGGATCTAAAACCAACAGTGCCTTATACAGAGCTCTCTGGCCAAGTGACAGAACTTTTCCCCCTGTTTAAAAGGATCCTGAAACAAGGAAGAGTGGACTTCTTTAGTCCTCTGCCTCGAGGCAGGCATTTCCTCAATTAAAATACTGCATGGATTTTAGTTTCTGCAACTACTCCACAGGCTAAGACTAACTTTCTCCCATTATATTTATTCACCTACACTCCTCAGGCTGGAGACAGCCACGTATTTGACCTGTAGCATACACTCTCCATTCATCCTGGCAGGCAATTAATATAACCTGAATTAAACAGAGAACATGCTACACAGCCTCAGCATGTGCCCAAACACTGTGCAATCAAAGAACTATGTGTGTATCCCCTGCCCCTACCCTTGCTAAGGTAATCAAAGCAGTAAATTATCCTTAGGGGTTCTGTCAGATCAGGTTTCAAAGTTGATCATTTGCCTGCACAAGAACACAGGCTTAGCTTAAAACCAAAACAAAACAAAAAGCATGCACATTCTCCCCATTCTCCTAAGACTCTAAAGTTGCTGTGTGTTGCTTAAAATAAAATTTAAAAACCAAACCACAACAACCCGCATTATCTGTGCTTCTTGCATTGTGTCAGAATGAAAAGGCTTTAGTGTACTAATTCTACCCAAAATTGCATCAAAGGTACTTCACCAGTCCAGCAAGAAAATTGTGTCTGCATGGCCTGCCAGAGCTGCTGACAGGCATCACAGCAAGCAGGGAAAAGAAAGAGTTACACAGCCTGTCCCCACCATCCCCTCTCACTCAGCACCAAAATGCTGACCCCCGTCTCCCCCAGTGGGTAGCAACTTGCACTGTCATCCACTTGCTGTATTTTCAAAGAGAAATGTCAATCTTTTCCCAGTGTTTGGGTGACATACTATGCAAGTTATTTTGTTATCTTCTCTCCATTCCCTCCCTTAAAACCTCCCAGCTCGCGATAGCAACAGAGAGTTTAACCAGAACAAGGCTGCAGATGCACGGAGCCATTACACACCACTCTGCCATCTGCTACGCCCTCGTGTCTGCACTCACATGCCAGCATTTATCTCACACTTGGGCTGGAAGCTCCAGGGTGGAAGGGCTGTCTTTCTACCTTACTGTTTGCACAGCACATAGCACAGAGGCCTTCACACGCTGATAGGCTTCAGGTGTTCTAACAGTACAAACAGGAGTTGTGCAATGCCCTGGGGGTTTCAAACACCTTGTCTCTCTGTCCCTGCTTCTCATACCAATTCTGCACATGGGCAGTGAATACTTATTTGTGCAAACCATATCAATGTGCAAAGAGATCAGAGCTTGCTTCAGCCAGAAAGCATTCCTTGTAGTTAAGGTCCTTGGAAATCCCCTTGCATAAGGAGTGCCTTGGTAAATCACACAGCCGTAATGCCATTCATCACTGGCATGATCAATTAAGGCTTGTGTTTTAGAGGTGCACAAAATATCCAGACCTCTCCCCACTACAGAAGGTAAGTCTGATTTGGCTTGGAAAAGGAACTTTACCGTTTTAAGTGAATTCACCCAGACAAGTTCTTGAACTGGGAAGAAGCAGTCAGGGTAAAATTCATTACACTTTTCACCTTTGCTGTTTTCAACAGAAGTCCTCACTACACGAAGCTGCTCTCTAGCCTGCACCAACAATGGGCCATCTCACAGACTCCCAGTGCCTGCTTTTTGCTCATCTCCATCTCCTCTTCTCCCACTTTTGGGGCTCACCTGTAGTCATGGGTGAGGGTGACACAAGACTCCTCCTTCCTCAGTCTGGCCAGGAGTGCTCCACCCTCCAGCTGCAGCCTGACCAGCCGTGCATCTTCAAGAATGTTCTTCATCAACTGCCTGTAATTCCTCAGCAGCACAGCTGCCTCCTGGAAGGATCGCAAAAGTGAGATGAACAGTTAGTGCAACCTCCTGGCAACAAGGGAACAGGCAAAAACCAGTGTCCAGCCCAAAACACACACAAACCACCTCTCACCTTGGCCCACACTAGGAAAGAAGGAGGTTGGTTGCCACAGCTATTTCTCTCAAGCCTGTCAAGTCCAAAGTAATAAACAGCATTCCTTACACTCTCTATACCTTCCCCACCAGGCTAAAATTGAAACCTAGTTCCTATCATTGTCCATACTCCATTTGCTGGGCATAGAAATAAGCTTTCCAGCCTCATTTTCCACTCACAGCTAGCTCCTGCTGTTCTTAGAGCCGGGACCTGCATAGCTCCAAGCTGTGGGACAAGAGGCATGTGGAGGGTTTGCAGATATACACATGTATGCAGGAAGGCCCAGAGAGGCTACTACGACATCTTCCTTTGTTTTACTGTCGGAACCCTTAGTGCAGAGCTGGCAGCAATTTCCTACCATGTCAGGGGTATAGCAGCTTCTCAAGAGTGGGGGAATATAATGGCTGCAACAACACAGGCTCGGTCTTTGTACTGTCCTCTTCTTGTCCGCTTCTGTTCTGGAGGCAGCAAAGCTGGAACCACAGCACAGACTTGGCGTGGTGAACACTGTTACACTGTCACCTAACTTCATTCCAGGCCATTCAACCCAACTTGGTGTGGCACAGCCTGAGGCAGCTGCTCAGTATTAGAGATGCCAAAGCTAGTACGAGCTACAGAGCTGTGGAGCTGCTAAGAATGCACTCCAGTGCTGCAGCAAGCACCCAACAGCAACAAGCACAGCTGAAGAGATCTCCTCGGTGACACTGAGGGATCAGAGAACCAGCTTCTACACTCAGTAGAGCCTTTATCACTTAATTTGAATTAGCTTCTATTACTCCCACTGTCCCGACAGCTCTGCAGTGACACACAGCACTCAGAATACCCTGCTACTACAGTTGTAAATTCAAAGCTATGGCTTTTCTGCAGCTATCCAACCTCCTGCTCTCTTCTGTCTCAGGACCACCTCTGATACCAGGTAAGGGACATGCTTACCTCAGCTCTTTCTGGTAATTTTCCATGTTCCACTTTATGAATAGCTCCCTGGAGGAAGGCACAAGCACTTTGGCATCCTTGTAGCAAATGTTCCAGCTTCTACAAGAAGAAAAGACCAAGGTAGAGATTATGGTCTCACAGCTGACAGGAAAGCTGCCTTTTCAGCTTGCAGGTTAAAAGTAGAGTGATCAAGAAAGGATCAAACACATTAACCCAAGGGTTCAATTAAACCATTTGGTGAGGCTGTATCACCAAAGAGAGGCCCATCAGAGGCTTCAGATGCATCATGCTATACCAAGGCCTCTTGTATGGGTCATGCTTTACAGAAAAGAAAACCAGTCCAATTATGTCCCACAATCTTCTACTATTAGCATCTCTTGTAACTTCCCAAGATGAATCATTATGCATGAATTTTGGAGGAACAAAACATAGAACGAGTCCTTGGAATTTCTCTACTTTAAATCATTTTTCTTCATATTAAAAGTAGTGTAAATTAAAGATTAGGAAACTGAAAAGCTTCCACAATTAAGCACCTTAAACTACTGACAAATCTGAAAATCCTCTTCTGTTTGGCTGGGGTGGGGGGAATCCAACACCCAAAAAAATCCCAAACATTTCACAGGGGTTCATGAGACAGTACATTTTAGAAAAGTCAATGATATAAAGCCTAAATACTGTCAGATGCCACCCTCTAGCCACTGAAATCAGAGAAGGGAGAAACAGCTATTCCAAAACAACCACACTCAAAACAAAAAAGCAGCTGTTTGAATCTTTACTGAATTGAATTCCCTCCTCCCTGGAGTGCTGGAACAGCCCCAGCAGTAACAGATTAGCAGGCAGGATGCAGGTGAGATCACCGAGACAGGAAATAAACTCTGTTTGCCACATAGCTGCAGATCTAAAGGGGTTGAGCATATGGGTCATTATCACACACAGTACATCATATAAACAGGCAACCCATACAGATAGATTCCTACACTAACTCCCTTTGGTAACATTTGGCATGTTAAGATGCAAGACACAAACAAGAAGTAGTCGGATATCATGCTCCTTCCTTCAAGAAGGATCCTTCTGCACAGAGTGAGCACCTCAGCTCTCAAGCTTTTCTCAACTCTGTCCAGAAAACTAATGCATAACCCCTTGCAAAGCTTCTCTGCTTCCTCACTGCCAAATAAACCTCAAAGTCTCAAATTCAATCTTAGGCACCAAGATTAGGCTTCTGTAGCTCCACTGCATCAGCACAGGTTCACACTAGTACTTTTGGATGCAAATTTAAAAAATAGCTTCTAAAATAATTTGGAAAAGAACTAACATTTGGCACATGCTAAGTGTAACTGCTGAAGTTTGCCACCAGCAATACAGCGGTATTGTCAATATCTTAGCCTGCTTCAAAGGCTGCAGTGCGCCACGAAGCACTCTGGGCAGTGAGGTCACAACCAAAAGACCACCGAATCTTTCGGAAGCAGAAGCAATGGTTCTATCATCCACTAGGGTGAGCAAGTCAAACTCAATGTGAAGACAGCCGATTTGTGTGCAGATTTAGAGATTTAATCCTGTCTAGTCTCAGCATGCCAAACATCTCTCAGTACAGCTTTTAAAGATTCAACAAGCACATGATCCACAGGACTTATGCCCACTCCACAACATGAGTGTACACAGAGCTGGGTATTGGCACCACAGAGGCTGCCTTTGCAGACTTCTGGCAGTCTGCACATACCCTGCTGCATGGCCAGCAACACCTGCAGTCCTGCCACAGATCATCAGTGTGTGCTGCACTGGTTGCCTGCAGCACCCTTTGCCAGAACTACCTTCTTTATGAACTGTGTCTGGGTACTGCACTCTCATGCATTCTATCTCTGAGGCTTAACCTGGGTCAGCTCAAACATTTCCACAGAGTGGTCAGCCTCCCTGCACCTTGGGCTGGCTCTAATCCACACCTGGGTATGGTCACTGTACAGCTCTTGATCCACTATTCTTCTGGAGCAAAGCATAAAGGTCAAACAGGATCATGGTACTGAGGCATACTCAAACCAGCCAAACAACAGGAAGAAGGAATGTATTGCTGGTACTGCCTCCTACTGGTACTTTGGTCCTAAGACTCACTGAACAGAATCTGCATGGGGAGGCTTTAGTATCCTTCCCTCACGTGGCCATCTCTCAAAGAGGAATATGATGCTCCCCTGGGCTGAACCTTCTCTGTATTTTTAGTTTAGATGCTTTCTAAAGAGTTCTCAATGACAACTTTGCTAAATAAGTCAATTACATCTAAAGGAGGAAAAAGATGTTCCTAGAAGTATCTGAACTAATTATCAGGAACTTCAAAGTCTCACTCCTGCAAGGACTGTTTACTAAGGAACTCAAAGCTTGGTCTGGGGAACCTGCTCTAAAACCACCAAGATCTAACTATTTTTATTTTGCGCAAGTTCTTGATTGTTAGTTCAATGGCAACATGATACTAACAGCTTCTCCTGAGGTTAGTCTGCCCTCAAGTCTCTGAGTATAACCAAAGAGAAGTGCCACTGTGTATCACAACAAAACAGGATTCTGTTTCAGATTTAACCATATTTTGAATGGAAAGAATTAATCCAGTTCAAGCAAATGAGTTAAAAACTAAAATATTAGCTCCTGCAGTCATGCCAACAGACCATAAAGTGCATCCATTTTATGAAGACAGTATTAGTATTCTTTTGATAACAGAGATTCATTTGCATACATAGCTATTACAGGAACCATTGTCTTTTAATGCTTGTAGGTTCAGCTGTTGACAGGCTCCTCTTGCTTCAACTCTGTTACCATGCCGTTTCTTCTCTTGGGTACCAAAGAACACAAGACATCCTACTCACCATGCGGAAACTCAACCAGTCCCGGTGGCAGTAAGGGAAGGTCCCATCCAGTTCTAGAGGCAACTGTGAGCTGTCTATGTGCTTATGGAGGGATTTCATGGAGGTGAGAAGTTCAAACTGCACAGGAATAAAAGAAATAAAAGCACATTTGCATTAGGGTGCAAGTATTGGAGGAGGAGAAGTTTAACAAAAGACAGCATCCTTTTTCTTTATCTATCTTGCATAGAAACAAGGCACACAGCGTATATCTGTAATATCACTGCAATATGAAGGGGGGGGGAACTCATTTCAATCTTAGAGCTGCTTGCTCTACAGCTTAGTGGACGAACCCTGAGGGAATGCGGGCCACAACACGCTGTTTCACCAAGCAGAACATCTGTGATGGAAGTCTGGCAGCAGCCAGCCTTCTGCAGAGCCAGTACCTCCTAGTATAAGTAGAGCAACTCCCTCATATGTTCCCACGTAGTGTGGCAGTTTACATTTGTTTGGGGAGTCTAAGAGGTTAAATCCAGCTCCCAGCTTCCTCATCTCACTTCCTGGAAAAACAGTCTAACAAAGCAGCCTCTGCCCTACCCTCAACTCTCCACTCATCAGAGCAGCTCTTTGCTCCAAGTGTTTCCTGGATCTTGACACAGATAACTTGCCTTCTGATAGTCTGTAGGATCTGAGAGCATTTTTATACTCACCAAAGAAACAGAGAAGTGCCCCTGCAGGTACAGGGAAGCCAGCTCAGACACAAAGTCAGGTGCAGACATTTAACCCCTACACACACTGTTAAGTCTCCACCTCCTTACAAAATAGTGATGATGTTTCCAATTCCTCCTTCATGCCTGTGTCTCTATTACCCTTTGCTCTGTTCCCTCCTACACACTTTGTATTTGTTCAATGTGTTTAATGTCTTCTGTAGCTCTCCCTGCATGCACACACCTGCAGCCCCCTTTCTGACTTCAAATTCTTCCACATGGAGGCAATGAGGAAATGGACTAATAGCACTTGTTATTCTTTAGCCTTTTGAGGCAGCACACCACACACAAAGCAAACCTGATGCTATTCACAATGTCTTCACCACACAAGCCAAAAGGGAGGTCCTAGCCTACTCTGAAGTCTACAGGGTTTCAGCAGGCACAGAAGTGCAGTCCACTCTTGTATCTTGTAACAGTCTTAGAGCAGAGGGAGATAACTAAGATGTGGTCTGATGCTCTATTCACTCACCAGAGTGGCTGAGAATCTACATTTATTATACAACTATGGAATACCAAGGCAGATTTACTTCTAGTGGGAGCGTTCAGTGATGTTGTGATGATTTTTCCTCACCCATTAGCACCTCCTATTAGTCTTCCCAGACATTTCAGCTACAAAGGGAACCTCACACACATACCCATCTCCTCTTCCCCCTCTTGGAAAGGTCTCTCAGCCACTGACAGCAGCAGCTACGAGGAGAGGAAACATGACATATGGAAAAACCCAGGAAAGCAACAAGTACCTTCAAAGCATGGAGTTCAGGATTTAGCCTAATGTGATCTCTTCCCAACCAAGGATTTCCCCCCCCTTTTCAACAGGAGAACACGAAAAGCATCTCTATTACTGTTAATTGTGCAGGGCTCTTGCATACAGCTATCCACATTCCCAACCGAACAAACCCCGGGCGTCTTGAGGGCCCCAGCAGACTGACATAATTATGGTGCAAATGTCACTGATGGACTTGGCAATAAACAGAGCATGACAGAGATCCGTTCAGCTCATGTAAAGTTTACAACCCTATAAATACCACACCCGCAGGAGACCACAACCATAAAATACAGAGAACAACTAGAGATTTCATGTGAGAATAAACATACATCAGCAGACAGAGAACTTGCTGTTCGGAGAGTTAAATAAAGGATATCAAGAACTCCCCAGCAGCCCCTGGATGAACAGTTCCATTACCTGCCCTGCTGGTGGCTTCTCCATCCGAAACGTCAGATCTCTTTCAACCAGAAGCAGTACTCCATGAATACAATGAGGATCTATGTCCTACAACAGAACAGAGCACAAATCCATTACTGATCTGCCTGGGATGCTAAGGAGAATGTCCCATACCAGGTTCGTACACAAGATTGCAATTTATCCTTCAAAGGTATTTATGAAGCCTGGAAGGCAGGCACCAGGTGTAGGGAAGGCCATTCTACAGAGCACCGAGGCTATATCCTTAAGGTAGTTTGCTTCAGATCAATAGTCCTGCAGTATTTAAGGAAGCAATGAAAGAGGTCAGGTCTTGGCTGTACTAAAAAAGCTCTGACTTCTACACAGGGAAATGTATAAGGGGAAAAAGAAAGAACCATGTTCAACATACAAGTTTTTTCTTGGTGACTGTCCTGGTCACTTCTCCTAACTGAACAGAAGGGGTTTTTCCCCCACAGTGCCAAAAAAGTCATCTTATCTTTACTTACTGCCAACTCACAATCAAGGGCTTGCATCCTGTCGCTACTGTTAAACCGACTGAAATTCCAAATATAAGGGATGTCTGGCAGCTGTAGTTCAAACTCCGTGATCCAGGAGCAGCTCTCCAATTATAGAACCACTCTACAGGGAAGTGAGAAACAGGCACAGAGAGCAACAGCAGGAAGAGGGAAACGTAGCAGAGAGATCCAGACCATGGAGTCAGGGCCCACTGTGTAAGTGATGCCTAGAACAGGATAGCAAGGAAAACAGCCATTTAAGCTGTCGTTCAATAAGAGCCATCCTATCTAGCTATCTCCTAGATGGTCTTCCCCTCTGCAAAGATCTCAAACTGTCAAGCGACAAACCCTTTCTGGTACTGCTCGACCTGCAAGGAAGTTGCCACACAGCAGGCCATGACAGCAAGGGAAACCTGTTTAAATAAATGGCTCCAGCAGTGTTTAGGGTTAAATATCCAACACGAGCAGCAGAGTCAGAGGCAAGTAGACAAGCACAGACTGAGCCACCTAACCGGACACTGGGCCCACTACAGCAATTAAGAAACAATGCCAACACAAGGAGACCCAATTCTGCAAGTGAAAGCAGCAGCAGAGATTCCAGAACAGAGGAAAAGACTTTTCTCTCATCTAGTCCAAAAACAGGATCCTTTTGAACAGGCAGGAAAAAATCCCAGCTGAAACACCTTCCAGAACCATGACAGGTTTCTAAGTCTTCTCAAATCCCTTTCTCCAAAGCAAATTATTCACACTTTCACTGTTATTTGAACACTGATCATAAGGCCAAAAAGAATTTATTGCATAATTAGGCTGTTTAGCCACATACTGAAGCTCATCTGAAGAGAGGATGGGGAGGTATTACAGCTGTATCAGCAGCTCTAAATTTGTCTGCTAGAAAGTACTGAAAGATGAAGACTAGCCACAGTTTCAAGACAGATCATGGCACCAAATATTCTTTCACAATGCCTCTTCTACTCCAACAGTCATGAGATGCACAATCTGAGTGAGGGATAAAAGGTAGTGATGGTGTAACACGAGGTTACAACGACAGCCAAAACACTCACTCACTTGTTTGTTACTCCTGAAAATAGAAACTGAAAAACCGTTCAAAAATAAATCTGTCAGGGGAGAGGTTCAGGGTTTTCCAATCCAAGAAGAGGTAATGTTTCCAAAGAAATAAAGTATTTTTCACCATATTTTCAGATTTAAACAGCTGAAGTCAGTCTCATCTAGCACTGATGGGGCAATCCAAATTGACTATAACAGTTTACAGGAGCACCTTGGGAAACAGGCAGAGCTGGAAGCAGCAGGATGCTACCTGAGGAAGCTTTCCTGCAGCCTTCTGCACAATCTCTTACCACCTTTGCTAACAAAACCAGCTATCTGGAAGCAAAGAAACAGAGTCCAACACATATAAGTTGACTTCTCGCCTCCCAAAACAGGCACAGTGTGGACAACGTAGAATAGAGGGCATCAACAGGAGCTCAGAAAGCACCAGGGTAAATACCCATCTCTTTATTACTATTCTTTAAAAAGAGAATTAGATACTTTCTTCCACCTTTCCCAGACTGAAGTTTCAAACAGTCTTCTGGTTTCCTGACCCAAATGGAAGCCCATGGCCAGACTTAATGTCACTGGCACAGTTTGAAGCACAGGCCACCAGGAATGCCCGTGCAGATGGGACAGTCCCCAGATACCATGCTCAACCTCAAAGTGACCACTTCTAATGGAGTAGTAGGAGGTCCCTGGTCCTTAACATCAGACCAAGGTCCTCTGTACTTCTGCAGTAACAGGGCATGTAATATACCCCTTGAACAGAAAGGTTTGCATAGAAGTTTTCTGCTTTGAACCGCTACTGTATCTCTGTCTTCATAAACAGACTCTTCCCTTCCCAATCCAACACACAGATGCAGCAGATTACAGGATCAAGTGTTCACACTGGTACGCAAAATTGAAAAGACTCTTGCTCTATAAAGACTCAGGCAGAAGGAAATCCCAGATACCTGTTCACGGAAGGCCAGCACATGCATTCCACTGTCCATTCCCTGCCTGCTCACTGACCAAGGGATCAGTCCAGCACTACTAGCAGCAAAGATCCTCTGAACAGACTGCACAGCACAGAGCTTACTGTGCTTACAGAGCTTACAGGTGACGGCCTGTAACCAACCATCACAGCAGCATTTACCTCCACAAAAATCCTTGCTCCAAAGCATCATTATGCAGCTTCCCACAGGAACAAGCATGATCTATTCCTGCAGCACATACACACTGCACATTTCCCCTCACCTCCGTACAAAGCTGCCAGAGCTCCTCCTTGCTCCTTCCTGAGTTAGCTCTGCTGCAATGCTTTATTCTGCCCCTGCTCCCTCTGCTCCTAGTGCTGTCTAGGACAGAAGGATTTCCCAGCCATCCATACTCTAAAATGGAAGGGGGAAGAAAGTCTTGCAGAACACAACTCCCCCCACCCTGAATGCAGAGAGGATGAGCAGCTTTCACCAGTTTACTAGATGACCAGACAGACCAACTGACCATCTCCCAGTGCTGTAGGGAAAGCTACCTGCAAGCACCAAAAGTTGTTTATTAGCACTTTAAAAGGCCGTTCATGCATTTATTCTGGAAAGATGGAAGAATGAAGTATTTCCTCAGACTGACAGATCTTGACCCAGAAATTTGTGGTATCAAAGTCTTCCCTCCCCAGGGAGGTTCTCTAGGGTTAACAGATCCAAGCACTGCAGCAGGAAGAGACTCTGCTTTAGGTCATCCCATCTGTGCTTACGGACTACGAAGCAGTGCTCCTCACTGCTCAGGAGGAAAACGTCCCTTCAAAATCAAACAAGCAACACTGCATCCCAACATTTAACAGATTCCATCCACACTATTATAGTAGGCTTCACAAAAGCCATGTAAATAACATCCTCTTGAAGTAGAGAACAGAAGAGCAGAGAAATGAGCTCCAGAGAGTCTGCCACAGATAAGAGACACTGGGAGATGCATCAGGGATTTCAGAAAGGACCCCAAGGAGATGATCTGCTTTGTGACCTTACAAGCACAACATACAGTCTGTGCTTCTATATCCATCAGCCAGCAAACCTTGCTGTGCTCTAGAAAGCATAGCTTGCCTCACTGTAGTTGCAGTCAGTTTTCTGTATTTCTCATCTGCTCTGAAACAAGGATAGAGAGTACTGCCGTGGTATCACAGAGATAAATGCTAAGGATCTCCAAAAGGCTCAGAGGAGCCAGGGGATTATTCCTGTGCCATAACAAGATGATGAGCTAGCTGAACAGGTCTCATTTATGGAGTCTGCAGAAGAGTCAAGGTAAGGACTGAAAAACACACAAGCGGAGTAATGAGCCTCTGTCAAGTCACTGTTACCTGGAGCACACACTCAGCTCCAGCAATCTGTCTTGCAGCACATTAATCCCTGTTAACTAACTGTTGCACCACCCTGGTAAATGAGGTGCTCACAGCCAAACAGCCATCACAGCAGGATATTATAGAGGCACTGCAAAAAAAGCTTTCCCCCAGCCCCTCTTTTCAGAGGGTAGGAAACTTAGTGTTAGAATGGCTTTATTCCTGCCATGCTTGGATGAGACTGAGGACCCAAAAAGTACATTATGTCTCAACATGTTGCCAATTTCCAAATCATTCCACTAAGACACAACCATGCAACCATGGGCACTGAAACACTCAAAAGCATTAGCAAGCACACTGCCAGGTGGGCACAGCATAAAAAGAGAAGATAACTTCCTTGTTACCTCTGCAGAACTGAGCAGAGCACCATATTACTTCACCAGAGAGAACGAGTACACTGATAGAGCTCACAGCTCCACCCAGCCCAGGAAGCAGGAGGGCAGACCTCTGACTCAGCCTCAACTCTCAGATGTGGCACTGCAGCACATAAACCACAAAGACACCAGCTTCATTAAAACATTGCCCTGTTCCATTTTGCAGAGTTTGAGTCTTAAGAGACCTAAGCTCTGGTTTAAAAGGAACACCTGCTTCAACAAGGTTAGTCATAGCTACAACCGAGCATCTCCTTGGCTTTCTAACAGCAGCAGATAGCTTCTGTCTGGGAATGGGGGCAACACAACCCACTTGCTTTCCAAGTGACTGATATGAAAGCCTTTGACCTGAAGCAATATAGAGTTACAGCACATCCGATTCCAATCATTCACCGACAGCCACATCAACAGCTGCATGTGCTCTTCCACCTGGCATGACAAGCAGTGTCCTTCCCTTTCCTCCACAGTGGGGAGAGGCCTGTCTTCCTCCCTTCTCCATGGTGGGTGTATTTCACACAGCCTCTCCAGGCAGGGGACATCTCCAAGCACAGTAATTCATGACAGCCTTTAGACTTGGGTACAGGCTGCTCAGCGCAGAGACAGAAGCAAATTTAGAGGGGTCGGGAGGGGTGTTCTCCCCCAACTCAGACTTGCTTAGGCTTTTTGCTTTGTCTGCAGCCTGGCAAGTCCAGGTCATCCTCCTAAAACAGGGCTGGGTGTATAACTCCACCTCCCAAAGCCAAATGAAAGCCAGGTGGCAGATGGGGACATAAGCAGCAGATGGAGATGTAACACACAACCAAGGCAGCAAGCCAGCTAGCGTTCCTTTGCCCAAGCTCAAGGCTCACCTGCAATATGCTGAATGCCTTGAAGAGAGCAGGAACCGGTGAACAGCGACGAGCATCCACAAGAACAGTTAGACCCAAAGCCTGACATTCTGGTCTGCAACGACAGAGAAAAAGAGGTCACATTTGTCACCAATGAAAGTCAACAAGACTATGGAAACAGAACCTGTAGTCATGACAGGGTGAAAAAATACAGTATGGTATGGCTCTGTAAGTACAGGGAACTAACTGGCCACCTTCTCCTAACCAAAATATATACATGGAAACCACCTGGATTGCTCAGTTTTTACCTTTGCTATTTCCACCTGAAATTGCCATTTCTACAATTCCTGGGATACATCTCACTGATAGCAAAAGTGCTGATACCCGCTCTGGGTAATCCACACAGGAAAACCAGTCCTTCCTAATTGCGTTCAGACACAAGCTTGGCCTTTGCCACACTGCTTCACAAGAACAGCCTTTCTGGATAAGACCCAAAGCCTATCTTGCCCAGAATCAGATATGAAAGGAGAAGCACAAGAAACAAAGCATGAGTAGCAGAAGCTTTCTCATGGGCTAAGTCTGCTCCCTTTATCAATGGTTTAAAAGCTTCAAAAAAACCAACCAACCAAAAAAAAAAAAAAAAACCCAAACCTAAACAAAACCCACACTAACAGAAAGTTAGCTTTACCTCTTATTAGTTTAATCATCTAAAAGTGAAACAAAGTCTCAGTAGAGCCTGAGATGAGCTGGGGCAGTGAAGAGTCTGTCACAGTGAAAGGAAGAATAGCAGCTGCAAACTCCAGCGTGCAGACTCCAAAACCAATTGTCAGCCAGACATCAAGGCAAACAGATTTTCTCAACCCTTGCAGATTCTCCCTCCCTCTCAGCTTGGAGGCCTGGCCCTAAAATATCATGTCACAGTGCTGTATCATGGAGCTGCTGCATGACTGCCCCATCACAGCTCCCAAATCCCATTTTCTGAGCTATTGAAGGATAGTAAGAATGGCTTGGATTCAGGGCAATGCAAGAAAACATTCAGTACATACCTAATTCTACCATGCCATCAGCATAAGGCACATACAGAATAGCCAAAGTGCTTACTGAATACGAGCCAGTCCACCCTAGCAGGAGATCCCCATCTGTACAGTTTCAGGACTGTCTGGACCAGGTTCCCAGGCCAATAAAGTCAACCTGTTCCACTCACTGCCTCAGCTTCCACCCCCACCCCCCCCCGAAAGGCAAAGCAGACACGGCAGCAGTGTGCACCCTGCCAGGCCAAGAGTGTCAACAAACCTTGGGATGCTATGCAAGTACAGAAGAAGGCGTACAAGCTCAGTGGTATTGCAGTGTGGGTTTAACCAAGCTGTGTTCCTTGTTGTTATTATGGCCACTGCACGTCCTGATTTATCTCTGGTACCTGTAAAAAAGAGGTGCAGGAGAAGTCACACAAGGAAGTCAACAGAGCCTGGTTCCAGGTATGTATGTCTCGCATTCCCCTACTACCACCCCATTGCCTTCCTGGAAATGCTCCACAGAACTCAATATAGTGTATGTTGCAGACTGTGGTAGGCTACAAACACACTTCCAAAGCACCCAAATGCTGCCCCAGAGCAAAGTAGCTGAGCTCTCCTAGTTTTTCTCTCATAGTAGTGTTAAATTTGGATAGCTCTCTTCTACCCAAACACATTCTTCATAAAATATGGCTGAAGTTGGCTAATGATAACCCAACCTTGTAAGAAAAGCAAGAATCTCATAAACTCAAGATAAATAAACTCACCTCCACTTATGTTACAATACTCACATTGCTGTCAGACCAGAGAACAGAGACAGGTTTGCAGAACATGTGCTACCTAATGAGACTAGGCACGGGCACTGTAGGCTGAGGCTAGCACATAACCAGACATCTCCTCCTGGGAGCAAAACCCTGGAGCAAGAGCACAGAGCTTCTCCTCAGAGGCTGCAGAGCAGACAGCCCAGGAGCATACTCTCACCTGCCTACAGCTCTGACAAGGGCAGAGTCGGTGCCAGGCTTTCATTAGTTTCAGATGTTGCTCAGTGCCTAGGAAATAGATACAGCACAGTATGGGCAACGCAGGTGAGTTGTGATATGTTGAAGAAGGAGAAACCCCTCTGCTTCAGTTAGCCAGGGCAACAGTCCTCTGCCCTTCACCTTCCAAAAGTCGAAAGACACAGCTTTTCACAGGAACCAAGCCCAGGCTATGGGCTCCCAAAACTAAATGACAGTCTGGCTTTAGGCTTTAGCCACAATGTGCACCAAGAACTCTGAACAGGAGGACATTAACAGTGCCATTTCTGGGATTATGTCCAGCCTCCTCTCCAGATGCAAAGGAGATGTAAAGAGCAGGTAGACACACCACTTCAGAGATCCAGAGCTGCCTCTGCCACAAAAAAGCAAGCAGTGCCTGTGGAGTAAGCCTGCTCAAGTGACTAGTGCTCTGTGCTCACTGATGTCACCAGGAAGGTAAGTTATTTGGAGAACAGTAGGGACTGCACCTCTATTGTGTGAAAAGTAATTCACAAGAACGGGGAGCCATTTCCTGTCATACAAATTGTATGAGAGAGGGGGGGAGAAAGTCCCAAGCACAAAACAAGAAGAGAGGCTTAAAGAAAGATATGTCTTTGTGCCTCTTCTGAACTTTATTGCTACCACAGAAGATACTGTCCTGGACCACCTCTCTCCCCATCCTAGGGACAAACATGTGAGTTGACAGGTAGAACAGATACAGATGGACGGCCCCAAGCACAGAAAACTGCCCTGGTGTGATCTCAATCTGTCACTAGGACATAACTTGAGTAAGGGCCACAGACACAGATGGGCATCATTTAGAAGCAGAGCTTTCTCCCCTCCAAGGACCAGAACTGTGACACAGGCTTTCTCCTGCTAACAGCAGGGACAAAATCTTTCATCATCTGTGTGATTCAGAAGGAGTGTTATAACTCCTGAAATACGGTATTCTGGACACTGTATAATCAAAGAGCTGGAGAGGAGTTAAAAAAAACTTATTAATATACCTTGTTTCATAAGCTAACAGGATCATCAGCAAAGCAAAAAAAAAAGCAAAGCACCCAATTACTGGAAAAATGGCTCAATAACCAGGCTCAGTAAAAATTTTCTTATTCTGAAGCAACATCTTTTCTCCATCAGGGAGGCTGGAAGAACAAGAAGTCACCAGAACTTGATTAAACCTTGAACTTCCATATAGGAGCCTGGCAATTGCCTGCCCAGGTGAAAAAAAGCAATGACAGCCACCCGGGCTAGGTCTCCAACAGTGGCATAACCAGATGATTCAAAATCAGAATGCAGAATTGAAACTCTCCTGAAAGGAAGATTTCTTCCTAACTCTATCAGCTATTGGTTTATTAATTAGCTCTCATTCACTATTCATTATAAAAGTTATCCTTTCTAATGCAATTATTATATCACTATCGTGTCTAACATAAAGCATTTAACTGAGTGGTGAGTGCATTACTTCAGGTGTGAGGATTGCCCACTGAAATCCAAAAGGAGACATGTGAGAGAAGAGATGTAAGTCAAATCCGATACTGCTTCTACAGAAAACCCGATCCCTCCCTTCAGTGAAAACTCTCTTGGAAGTGGTATCAAACCCAAACCTTGTTTCTTCAATGCATTTCAAGGGCACATCCCTTTATCCCATATACAAATGCATTTGCCTTGTTTAACAGTTGGACATTATGATAGGAATCTCTGACAAACAAAACAACTACAGCATGAGATCACATAGTTGGCCTTCTACAGTAGCATGGACTATGAGCTTCTCTTGAAGACCTCTCTCTCGAACCCTGTAATTCTTTCGCTGTTGTATACACCCTGAAATGTCCAACTTGATCAGCAGATCAGAAATCCTCCTTTGGAACTTGTTCTTAACAGTTTACCTACCAATGCAAAGTTACATGTTTGAATATACCATAACTCCACCTTGCACTGGGTTTCTCATTTCACCTTTTTCCAGAAGACTGGAAAAGTCTTACTTCCCTTTCCTCTTTCCCTGCACAAAGATGTTTTCATCTCACTCTCAATCATCTTATGAGATAAACAACCTTCCAGTCTCTTGCCATAAGACATCCAATTCAGTTACAAGAAAGGGCTGTCACCCTTTTCTGCAGCACTTCCAACATTCACCATTTCCTTCTAGAACAAAGGCATCAGAACAGCTCAAACTATTTGAGAGGCATCACCAACAAGTACACAGAGGTAAAATCACTTTCTTAGTCTGGCTAGTCAACCCCTTTGAGAACTGAGGTCAAAATTGGTCTTGCAGCCCCAGCACCAAGTGCAAAATCACTGTGCTGCCTTTCTACTCTCCTTCCCGATTTCTCCACACTGCACAGGTCTGCCTGACATCTTCTCTGTTCTCTGGCCAATTTTCAAATCGTACACGGCTCCTGAGCTGATTGAATGCAGCTATCTTCCTGCCCCACATTAGACAACCCTCTCACTGGCTGTGGAAGGAAGCAAGCCTCCAGGGGCTGCTTACACAGATGCTACCAAACATTTGCTTCACACTGGAGAGGTAGATCTCGCTTCCTCTGCTTTACTTCAAATTTGGTTAAACACAAAAGACCTCTTGTGTGGGCCCTGCACACCAAGCAATCCTGGCTGCTCTAACAGCCTCAGCTTTACCATTCTGCCAATATTTGTCCCATGCAGAAGTTTTATCTGCAGCAAATTGATACTTGCTGCTGTATCAGATGCAAACACTGAATAACATTTGACCTGCAACTGATCTTGGCAAAACAATTCTGGGAAGTCCTCCCTTCACAGCCAGTTTTGTCATCTGCTGTTTAGCTACGCTATCTCAAACATTGCTCATCCACGCTTCATTGGGATATTCCTTTCAATGCTATGTGTCACGAAATCAAATGTTTTCTAAAAATCTATTATATCTAGGCAGCTACATTTAATCAACCAAACTTCTAATTACCAAGAATAAAACTGGTTTTACAAGAGCACTGTCAAATAGCATCTTCTACACCCCTATCCTTTAATTACCAACCAAGTGAATCAAGTTCCTATTGTTTTGACCAGGTCTGATGTCAGGCCCACCAGCTCATCATTAGCTGCACCCTCACTCTTCTCTTTTTGAACTACTGGTATGAGCCCACAGATTTGGCATTTCTGACTCATACATGCTTGGCTAATATTTTGAGACTCCTGGGAGCAAGTTAACATTACTTTCATGAGAGAGAAGTTCTACTTCCTGTCCATCCCATCCAGAAACTTCAGAGGGTTCAAGAAGTGTTGCTTCTGGAGAGGTTTGGGGTGAAAAAAATGGAATTGGCACCAGTCTGCAGCACTGCAAACAGAGGCTCATCTCCCTTGCCCTCCTACAAACCACACTTCCCAGACACATTCTGGCTCAGCTACTCACCAGGGAGGCAGGCAACTCCACTCCTGAGAACTTCTGGGTTCACATCCTTGACTATGGTAGGTGCAGACCGACCACCCCAGGCAGCCCCAGAAGCTGGGAATGTCGGGGAAGTAATAGCTCTTGAGGTTTCCTCCAGGGCACTGACTTTACTCACTGGTTTCAACACATCTGTGCCAGTTGCTTCTTTTCTCATCTCTGCCCCTTCTGACACCATCCCTGTAAGACAAGCAGCAGTCAGAAGCCTGAGCAGAGCTCCACCCAAAAGGTCCCAGGTAAGTACCAGATTGGGCAGGGACATGCCCCCAGCCCCAGCACTCTGCAGCTCCTCCAGTCCTTGTGCCAGTAGCATGCATGTTCCAAGATTGGTTATAACACTAATACTACTGGAATTCTAAAAAAATAAACTAATTTATTGTGAAGTTACAAAAACTCAACTCAGATCAGGATTACTGTAGTCAACGCCATTTTTAAAGGTGACAACATATCAAGCAGTGCATGTCTGCTCACAGCCTGAAAGTCTGGCGTGGTGCAAGTTCCTGGATTAGCTCCAGCATGCTGAAGTGATAAACCAACTTCTGACAGGGAGATCTGATCCATCAGGACAGAATTACTCCCCCAACACCACTTTCAGATTAGTTCCTGAAAATATAAAGTCAACTCGAGGCTAACAAATCAGCTGGAAATTAGCCAAAGAAACCTTGTTCTACTCATCCAGACTTTTTTAATTAACAGTTAATGTGAAAGTCCGAAACCCGTTTTAAAACCCTAAAGAACAGGATGATTACACCAATCAGCTCTGTTTGAGAACTGCAGAAAATACTTCCTTTGCCTGACACCTAAGCTCTAAAGTACAAGTTATTTAATTTTAGAATTCATCAATTCTGATAGCTTAGCTACTACATGAAAACTAATGCTAGTTTTATCAAGCTTCAATTTTCATGTAAAAGTAGCTGGAGGGAAGAAAAAAAAATACCTATTGTGTAAGAAGTATTATTCCCCATTTTCCAACATGGTAAGAATTAGAAGCCAACCATACATCTTCAACAATACATCTTTAGCATCCTGAAGTGCACAGCTAGGCTATTGCACTGTTTGGCAAAGAGATGTAGTGAAGAACAGGCTATACTTCGCTGCAAATCCTGATACTTCAGTATCTACCAACAAAAAAATCAACATTTCTTTAGGAAAATAAAAGAGTGGAGTATTTATTTGCTTGCTATGAAGTCAGACATTTTAATTGCTATTTAAAATTTACTACAATCATCCTACCTTCCTGCTGCATCAACAATGCTGACACTTGACTCAGTTTATTTACTAACAGATTCCAATACTTCATTAAAGAGCAGGACCAGGAACAAAGCAGTCCTTGAAGTGGCTTTCAATACAAGTTTTAGCAGTGAAGGAGATTTACAGGTTGAAGCTCAGCCCAAACTACTTTCAGAATTGCTAAAGCGGGTGCGAGAAGTGCCCTGAGCAGCATGGCTCACTGAGCAAAATTATCTGACAGTGGTGGCAGGAACTAGGAGGGGCTCCAGAGCTCTGCACTGTCGAGGCCATGATGGAGTAGCAGCTCATTACTCTTTGGTAACACCCCTCTTGAGGGAGCATCCCTGGGACCCAGCTTGGCATCTGCTGCATTTAGCCATGTAAGCTGCTGATGGCTTCAGGGCTCTGCACAGTTCTGGGACACATCTGAGCTCAGTTCTGTTCCTAGTACTACCTCAGCCTCCACTTTCCAGTGATGCAAGAGGTCATTCACTTTGGACAATGCTGCTAGATCTTCCTGAAGCAGCATTTTACAAGGGCATTGATCTCCCATAGATGGGGTATCTTGAAGATCACAGAGTCACATAAGTCGTGCCCCAAAGATTTCACATTAAGGGCTGATAGACTTTCTAGAAGAACATAGAATCATACAATCATCTTCTCAAGGAGCTGTAAGGCATGGCAATAAGCAGAACCACACTGTTTGTAGTAAAGGAATCTGCATTAAATGAAGAAAGCCTGCAAAGAGGACCAAGAGCTGGCATTTAAAGATGACAAGAAAGGGAACATAGCTATATTGAAGGTACCATACCAGTGCAAGAAAGAGACATAAATGTACACAGCAGCCCTGCCTTGGATATCTCTTAGGAATGAGGTAGCAGCTCCCAAAAGCTGGAAGACAGAAGCATTTTGCTCAGCCCACTTTTCAGACCCAGGGAAACCTCACTGGAGCTGTGCAGCCTCCAGACTATGTATATCTTGCCCAAACCAACCTCTTCCCTAAGCTTCTCATGCTCAATTCAGATCTGCAGACCCCACCTCTCTCCAAACAGGCCCAAGCACACTGTTTGTTACTTGCGATCTAGGGTGGAGGCACTTACTAAAGCGGAAATTGTAGTACGCGGAGCATTACATCAAAAAGTAAATTGAGAACTGGGACATCTGAATTTGCCGTGTTTGCAGGTTCCACCTTTCCCTGAGGTAAAGGAAGTGGTAAAGGAGGATTTGCTTGTGTGCATTTCAAAGAAACATTAGCATTTTTCCTGCAAACTGCCCCAGCACCGGTATCATCTATACTCACATCACATAGTAACAGGGAGCAGACAAGGAACGCCCTAACAGGTGCTGCTGAATATGCCCCAGTGTGGCTTTTCAGCTAATTTCTTGAATATCAAGATATTTTCCACCCCCAAAATACAGAAATTCTTTCCAGAGCTGCAAAGTTTCAAAATTCACTTTCACTTAAAGTTAGTCGTTACTGAAAAACAGCAGTCACATTATTTGTAAATGGAACCAGTGTAAATTTTAAGCCACAAATTCAAAACAGCTCGCTCACATTTGACTTGAAATCTAAGTTAGATCATATTTGTGCAGAAAACAAGCTCACTAGTAGTGGGAGGAAAGGGAGAGAGTTAAGGGACAAGGAGAAATCTACAAAGTAAACTCTGATGCCCCAGTTCTGAACATGTATTTTGACATCATCTATGACATCTGCCATAACAAGCAAGCTCCTCCACCTCACACAGAGCAAATCATGCATCTGCCCACTACTACTGAGGTGTGAACTGCAAATCTGAATTGACCCAGTAAAGCTTAAGCTTTGTTGTTATTTATAGTTTAGGCAAGATACCCACAGTTTCCAATCACAGTAGCAAAATGACCCCAACAAGACACAGTTACAGAGAATTTAACTCACCTCCAGACTGACTGGCTGGAAGATAAAAGTCCATTTGTAGGACTGAGTGTAGGACATTTGCTTCACTTTGTAATTTTATCTCTGAATTATCTTATTATTATATCTCTGAGGGTTTAACGGGGCTAGATAAAGGGATGGCTTGTTTGGATCTCAAAGCAATTAAATGTATTTGAATGGATTAATCTTACTATAGTTCCAGCTATAGTGTTTAAGAAACACTCCTGGCATTAACAGATACTTGAGTTACTCTGTGCCTTAAAGATTTTGGTTCGTTGGTTTGGGGGGGGGGC